>CAVLGL010000087.1:5525000-6725000 GCA_963668995.1 Parnassius mnemosyne
GCACCAAAATTGTCTCTTTGTCGATCCCATGGTAATAACAATAATAATGTGCTCCAGATCAAATTTCGGTCACGGTGGCCAGTCTCAACGGAGACTTGTCTTCGGTAAAAGCTTTTAGAAAAATTTACTTTGAAAATATCTGCCTTATAAAATAAAATGATGTGTCTTACCTAGTATGAAGAGCACCTCCCGCCCTCCCTCAATTGCGTGCACTATCCCTGTCACCACTAATCCCAGCACCGCTACTCCCAACACCACTACACTAGGCAAGACACACCACTGACGATAATACGACACGTGTTTCGCCTCTACACGAGGCATCCTCAGGTGATATAGACTCTACGGTGGCTAACCGTAGGTGGCTTGTCTTCGGCGCAGGACAGGATTATATGTATAGTGCCCAAGTGTATGCGCAAGCACAAGTGTGCTCTCTATTCCCACACTTTCATTCTCCGATAGATCGTTGAACCGACACGACCGGAGAGAGTTCAGGTGCAGGACCAACGGCTTTACGTGCTTTCCGAGGCACGGGGTTGAGACACCGCCAACTTACTGATTCCGGGCAGCTACTGAGAAATTCTTGACGGAAAAACTCAGTAACCAATTTTTTTGGCCTGACCCGGGATTTGAACTGGGGATCTCATGCTTTTCAACCCCCTACTGAAAACACTTTCAGTAGGGGGTTGAAAAGCATGAAAATTTACACTTGCAGATGCCTTCGGCTTTGGTTTTTCACTAATATTATATTAGGTCCTTACATTTGAAATTGGCGTTTTGTACGGTAGGAATACAAAGTCAATTTTTTTTGGAAAATATATTTAACTAATCAAAGTACACACCGTTGTTATCTATGTACTTTTGCCATCTCATAGGTAGTTCATCGATCCCTTTAATAAAAAAACCATGGGGTGAGAATCAATAAACTCTCTAAAGGCGGTTTTACCTGCCACATCGTAGTTGAATTTTTTTCCTTCTATGAAGTTGTCCAAATTTCGAAAAAATAATAATCTGTTGGAGCAAGGTCCGGGGAGTACGGTGGATGTCGCAGACATTCCAATTGTAGCTCAACTAAGTTTAGTGCATGTTTGTTGTGCAGTGTGTGGTCTTGCGTTGTCGTGAAGCAGCAGTGGACTAGAGCGATTGAGCAATCTCGGAGGTTTATCAACTAGTTCTTCCTTTATGGTTTGCAGTTGCTGACAATAGATATCTGCCGTAATCGTTTGGCCAAATTTTAGAAAGCTGTAGTGAACGACACCGGCGCTAGTCCGCCAAACACTCGCTAGTAACGTTTTCTGAGTCAATTTTCGTTTAGGGCAGGCTGACTTTTGGCTGGGTCTCCAGGGTTCAGCCATTGCGCCTGTGGATTAATAGATTTTTATCAATTACCCCGAAGCCTGCAGCTATCTCTGAAGTGCTGTGTGGTGGATCCGTTTCCACAATAGCCTTTAATTCTTTATTTTCCACTTTGATCTCCGGCCGTCTACATGGTTGGTTCTGAAGGTCAAATATTCCAGATTGAAAACGTTGAAACCAAAAACGTACCGTGCTTTCTTCTGCGGCACCAGCACCGTACACATCATTAATCCTTCGAGCTGTTTGTGCAGCACTGGTGCCACGGTAGAACTCGTACTCGTAAATATACCGATATTTCATGTTTTCCATTGAGCGGTAATAAGCGACGCCAAAGAAAAAAGTAATGAGGAAAAAACAAATGAATGACTGTTTTCAAAACTCGAATATACCAGCTAAATGGATTTATATTTTTGAATTTGGAATTCTTAACCAAAGAGGAGATATTTCAAATCAAAATGGTCAGTATGACAAAACGCTAATTCCACATGTAAGGACCTAATATATAATAAAGTATTGTGCGTGCTGGAGCTTAGATGTGAGGTCCCTTAAGAGTGGAGCAGTTCCACGCTCCACCATATTTATATCCTACAGACTTGTTACATGGCTGTTAATTAACAATGCTGGGTTGTCAAATCGCTTCGTGAGAAGCTCCAATGCAGTTCCAGATGACTTGCTACTGACTGGCACGCTATTAATTAAATATAAAGTCTCTCCCTTCAATAATCTTTTTAAAAGCCTAGTTATTGTATTTATGATAGTCCAGTGTGTTGATATACTATTTTTGATCTAAACATCTCCATAAAGGGCTTGTATGGCACTGCATTTTTCCGTCAAAGACTGGCATATCCAAGGTAGGTAAATTTTATATTACTTATTTAAACTTTCATGCACAAAGTTGCACAAGTTGTAACTTGTATATCTTTCGGATTAAGTTGAGTGTGTTTGGTAGTACTTTAAGTGCAGCAAGCATACTCAACTCCATGTCTTACGGTGCGTACACATTATATAACATAACATGTTATAAAACGTGTTTTATAACTCGAACGGCAGAACGACAAACGACAATGTCATATAACATTGTTATATTGCAATGTTATTCTAATGTGTACAGTATTGTTATATGTCGCAATTTTGAAAAACAATAATACTATAGTGGACATGTTATGAAACAAAAGTTATACAACATGTTACTTGATCTGTACGCACCCTTAGGTCCATATTAATAAACGTTACTCAGCTCAGGAATAGGAAATTGAGTGAAATCTTGAGGCTATGATCTTATGAATAAACATATCTCAAGATGCGGTTTAGGTTTACGATATCAGCTGAGTGCCACACTGATTAAAAAATTAAACCGCACTAACAAGTTTGTGTACTCGAGATGCTAAAATTTGAGTGCGGGTAGTCCGTGACTTAAGATCGTGATTGTTGACATGGAGATTGAAAATATTTTAAGAGAAATTAATTATTACGACTAAATTGAGCACAATGATGATATTTTACGACCTTCGCGATATTGTTTACCAAAAATTTATATAAGGGATTACTCCGATCCTTTTAAGTGACGATGTGAACCTTTTTGAAAAACGATACAAAATTGGTGAAGAATCAGTAATATATACTATAACATAATAATAGACTCATTGGTGAAATACAGTAACCAAGGTCTTCCAATTTCACCAGAAATAGCCGTCTCTAACTTTCGCCACAGCATCATTTCAGTTACCTATGTACATATTATATATTTATTTAAGTAGATATAATTTATTTCATTATTTAAATTAATAAAATGTACTAAAACTCCAAATTAATGCAGTGAGCCGTAAAATGTTTGCAACTTATGCTTCACTCCGGAGGCTTAATTACTTTTTACAAATTGCCACCAAAATTACGCTTGCACAATCTTTACTACTCCCTATCCTCGACTATGCTGTCATTTGTTAACTTGATATCACCGAGGAGCTACTTAACAAGCTTGAGCGACTCCGAAATCTCTGTATACGGTTCATATTTGGGTTTCGCAAATATGACCATGTCTCAGAATACCGCACTAAGCTCAAGTGGCTCCCAATCCGTCTTCGTCACAATACTCATATACTTTCTGCTCTCTACTGCGTCTTATTTAATATATCTAGTCCTTCCTATCTAAAAGAACGTTTTAAATTTCTCAGTTCCTGTAATAATTTTTCCTTACGATCCAAAGAAAATATTTCCCTTCAATGTCCTGTGTACTCCTCGACTTATTATTACAAATCATTCTCTGTACTTGGAGTAAGACTTTGGAACTCCTTGTCCCAGTCAATTAGAAGTGCTCAATCCTTAAATGTGTTCCAGAAACAGATTAAGGAATACTATTTGTCTCTCCAAACCCTCTCACTTCCTCCGCTTAAATATGGTCATTGGTCTTCCTGAAGAATGTTGTCTTTTTAAGGCATAAGTTTGTATCTTTATTATCTTTTCATTTATTTTTATGTTTTTTTATTTTTTATTTTAGTGCACTCTACTTACTCTTATTTTTCTTATTTTTATGTATTTCTTCTTCTGGGTTGTCTGGAAGAAGACACGCTTTGTATTTCCCTCAATAGTTGTTTAGTTTTTCTTTTTGATATTTTTATCTTTTCTTGGTGTACAATAAAGAGTATTTTATTGTAAATTTAAAAGTAGGTAATAAAGGCATCCACGATTTGTACGATCCTTAATATAAAATAAATGTCATCACTACGTACATGCTGCTATGGAAATTGAGATTACAGTGTCATAATAAAGTGATATTTGTAGTACTATAATTACCTACCTGGCTAGATGCGTATGGACTAGCGTTGTATTCTAAATTTTCATTATTATTATGTGCCATCGTTCTCTTTATTTTCCACCATAGCCCTATACTTGTTTATAATTCCGAGAAAGCATTTTTCTCAATCGGAGTAAATATATGCTTCTTGCTTTCCGTTTTTTGTAAATTATATTTTCCTCGAGGTGAAAGTTAAGTAATCAAGATGTTTTCCAGATTCAAAAATGATACGTCAGTTTTGAATTTGACACTGGCGCTGGTATCGTTTTAATACGTTAGGTTATTTGTACATATTTAATTCGTATTTAGAAATACATACATACATAATAGTTTTAACAATTTAAGGTTTTCGAAAGTGATCTAATGAAGAGTTTAAGTCTTATAAAAATAAAAATATTCAATAAATCTCACGATATCGTAAAAACTAAACGTGATGAATGATATTCTAAACCTTTGTCTATGTGACGTAATCGTTCACGAGATCAAGCCCTCAATTCACAGAACAGTATTCCTAAGTATCGTCTTGAGTACTGTTTTTATATGTTTATTAATTATCAACGATCGTCAGATGCTGATATCGTTATGAGGGCGTGTTTGCCCAAGATCCTGTTCCTAGATGCGGCAGGAGCTCTTGGGTGATGTATATAATAAATTGATGTAGTCGAATTCCCAAAATAAAAATCTTGACTTTAATTGTATTAATTGCATATAATTCAAGAACTAAAGAATGAAAATAAGATTTCTATATTAAAAGATAATTACAAAAGTATATAAAAGGTGAACTAGTGTATTAAGTCAAGCTATACTATCGTGTCTTGAATGAGTCTAGAACCGTTATTTTTATTCGTATTTTTTGATTGGGCCGGGATATTTGTCATTATTGCGTTTCGATTTAGTTTTAACGCAACATGCTCCCCGGCGTTGAAGTGGTCTAGTCCGCTTCAATTGGTAGTGTGACGAGGCGATTATAGGCCCGAAGAAGATGCCCTTTTTTGGTCTTGACTTCAGCTACTCTTGCAACACCATTCTTTCCCGGAATGAGCTTAGTGACGCGTCCCAGAAGCCATAACAGTGGGGGAAGATTGTTTTCCTTCACTAAAACCATTTGTCCTATAGTCAGTTCCCCGCAAGAGATGCACCATTTCTTCTTTTGCTGTAGGATATGAATATAATCATTAACAAAACGCTTCCAAAAATGTTTTTTTTTTCAACTCGCGCAAATCTAGCTAGTGAGTGGAAATGCTTGTCTTCAATTTGTGGATACGGAACTGAAGTAGTTGTCCGTCCAATAAGAAAATGGGAAGGAGTTAAATATGTTAGATCAGTGGGATTGGATGATAAGGGTGTAAGAGGTCTGGAACTTAGGACAGCTTCAATCTGAGTCAGACAAGTTGAAATCTCTTCAATTTTGAAGTGATTGAGGCTCATAATGCGTCTCAGATGATGTTTGACGGACTTTACGGCAGCTTTCCACAGTCCGCCGAAATGAGGAGAATAGGCTGGTATAAATTTAAATTCTATACCTTGTTCTTCGGTGTCTAAAGTTATGTGATCTGACGTTTTCTTAAGAAAGGAAGAGAGTTCATTGCAGGTTCCTACGAAGTTGGAACCGTTATCGGAATAAATGTGCTGTGGTTTTCCTCGTCAAGCTACAAACCGACTTAAGGCTGCGAGTATTGCCTCCTTCGTGAGATCCGTGACGAGTTCTAAGTGGACAGCCTTCACTGCTAAGCAAATAAAAATACAAATGTAAGATTTTATTAAGGTACTGCCTCTACCCTTACGATTGACTATCAGCACAGGCCCGCAATAGTAGTGCTCGAAAATGGGTATTCTAAGTGAGTCCTATCGGTAGGTAAGTCACCCATAGTAGGCTGCACGAAAGTTGCTTTAAATCTATTACAACGTATACAACCATGAACAATAGCCTTCGCTAGATTTCTACCGCCTAAAGACCAGTAAGTTTGCCTAATGTCCGCTAACAGCAGTTGACGACCTGCGTGCATTAAGCATTTGTGTTTCATTTCAAATATGATTTTAATTAAATGATGCTTGCTACATGAGATACATTAGCACCTTATCTAGCCACTATATTTAATATAAGCGTCGAATCTGGTGTGTTTCCTGATTTAATGAACATAGTAAAGTCAAACCTATATTTAAATCTGGTAGTACATTAGACCCCGCCAATTTTAGACAATTTCTGTACTACTAACATTAAGTAAAATTTTTGAAAAAATTATTTTAGATCAGATATTAAGTTTCTTCAATATTAATAAATTGCTACATAAAAATCAATTCGGTTTTACAAGGGGTCGCTCGACAACTGACGCTGGAGTTGAGCTTATTAAACATATTTTTTGTGCATGGGAGAATTCAGAGGATGCTTTGGGTATATTTTGTGACCTTTCCAAGGCCTTCGACTGTGTTCACCATGAGATATTAATCAGGAAGCTACAGTACTATGGTGTCAAGAACACAGCGCTTAAACTTATTATTTCATATTTAAGTAATAGAAAACAGAAGGTTATTATCAATGATAAAAGTTCTTCCGGGTCACCTGTACTAATGGGTGTTCCTCAGGGCTCGATTCTCGGCCCATTCCTGTTTCTGGTGTATATTAATGACTTACCTCACCTTGTAGGGGATAGTCATGATATAGTATTATTTGCTGATGATACTTCCTTGATTTTTAAACTTAAACGTCAATCATTTAAATGTGACGAAGTGAATAATGCTATATCAAAATTAGTGCATTGGTTTAACGTTAATAATCTGCATTTGAACGGAAATAAAACTAATTGTGTTAAATTTACAACAACGAATGTTAAAAATCTCAATACCAATGTGTTTTTAAATGGGCAGGAATTGAGCCCTGTTGTATCCACTGTTTTTCTTGGCATCACTCTTGACGCAAAGCTCCAGTGGGGCCCCCATATATCCAAATTAGCAAGCAGACTAAGTTCTGCAGCCTATGCTGTAAAAAAGATTAGAGGTCTCACTAGTGTCGAGACAGCTAGATTAGTTTATTTTAGTTATTTTCATAGCATAATGTTTTATGGGATTTTGCTATGGGGAAATGCGGCTGATTCAGAAACTATTTTTGTTTTACAGAAGAGAGCCATTAGAGCTATTTACAATCTAAAACCGAGATAGTCTATAAGAGATAAATTTAAAGAAATTAATATATTAACTTTGGCCTCTCAGTATATTTACGAAAATTTAATGTATGTTCACAAAAACAAAGATAGTTTTAGTAAAAGAAGTGATATACATTCTGTAAACACTAGGAACAAACACAAGCTAGTGATACCAGTTTCTCGACTCCACAGAGTCAGTAATTCATTCTTGGGGCAATGTATACGCTATTACAACGAGGTCCCGGAAAGTGTACAGGTTCTCTCTATTACCAAGTTTAAATGTTTTATTAAGCCGAAACTGTATAAAAAGGGTTATTATAGTATAAATGAATACATGGTTGATAATAACCCCTGGGAATGAGGTGATCGCTTCCAAGCAGTTTCTAAAATAAATTTTGTAAATAGTTCGTAATCATTTATATTGTAAAATTTATTTTTAAAAAAAAAGCCCCGCTGGGTTTCTTGCTGGTTCTTTCCAGGACAGAGGGTTTTTTTCGAACCAGTGGTAAAGTAAAAAATAAATAAATAAATGTAGAATAGAATAGAATAGAATAGAATAGAACAGAATATTTTTATTCAATATACATTACGTGTGTAATTCTTATTGAAAGTCATTTTTACTTTACCACTGGTTCGAAAAAACCCTCTGTCCTGAAAAGAACCAGCAAGAAACCCAGCGGGGCTTTTTTTTAAAATAAATTTTACAATATAAATGATTACGAACTATTTACAAAATTTATTTTAGAAACTGCTTGGAAGCGATCACCTCATTCCCAGGGGTTATTATCAACCATGTATTCATTTATACTATAATAACCCTTTTTATACAGTTTCGGCTTAATAAAACATTTAAACTTGGTAATAGAGAGAACCTGTACACTTTCCGGGACCTCGTTGTAATAGCGTATACATTGCCCCAAGAATGAATTACTGACTCTGTGGAGTCGAGAAACTGGTATCACTAGCTTGTGTTTGTTCCTAGTGTTTACAGAATGTATATCACTTCTTTTACTAAAACTATCTTTGTTTTTGTGAACATACATTAAATTTTCGTAAATATACTGAGAGGCCAAAGTTAATATATTAATTTCTTTAAATTTATCTCTAATAGACTATCTCGGTTTTAGATTGTAAATAGCTCTAATGGCTCTCTTCTGTAAAACAAAAATAGTTTCTGAATCAGCCGCATTTCCCCATAGCAAAATCCCATAAGACATTATGCTATGAAAATAACTAAAATAAACTAATCTAGCTGTCTCGACACTAGTGAGACGTCTAATCTTTTTTACAGCATAGGCTGCAGAACTTAGTCTGCTTGCTAATTTGGATATATGGGGGCCCCACTGGAGCTTTGCATCAAGAGTGATGCCAAGAAAAACAGTGGATACAACAGGGCTCAATTCCTGCCCATTTAAAAACACATTGGTATTGAGATTTTTAACATTCGTTGTTGTAAATTTAACACAATTAGTTTTATTTCCGTTCAAATGCAGATTATTAACGTTAAACCAATGCACTAATTTTGATATAGCATTATTCACTTCGTCACATTTAAATGATTGACGTTTAAGTTTAAAAATCAAGGAAGTATCATCAGCAAATAATACTATATCATGACTATCCCCTACAAGGTGAGGTAAGTCATTAATATACACCAGAAACAGGAATGGGCCGAGAATCGAGCCCTGAGGAACACCCATTAGTACAGGTGACCCGGAAGAACTTTTATCATTGATAATAACCTTCTGTTTTCTATTACTTAAATATGAAATAATAAGTTTAAGCGCTGTGTTCTTGACACCATAGTACTGTAGCTTCCTGATTAATATCTCATGGTGAACACAGTCGAAGGCCTTGGAAAGGTCACAAAATATACCCAAAGCATCCTCTGAATTCTCCCATGCACAAAAAATATGTTTAATAAGCTCAACTCCAGCGTCAGTTGTCGAGCGACCCCTTGTAAAACCGAATTGATTTTTATGTAGCAATTTATTAATATTGAAGAAACTTAATATCTGATCTAAAATAATTTTTTCAAAAATTTTACTTAATGTTAGTAGTACAGAAATTGTCTAAAATTGGCGGGGTCTAATGTACTACCAGATTTAAATATAGGTTTGACTTTACTATGTTCATTAAATCAGGAAACACACCAGATTCGACGCTTATATTAAATATAGTGGCTAGATAAGGTGCTAATGTATCTCATGTAGCAAGCATCATTTAATTAAAATCATATTTGAAATGAAACACAAATGCTTAATGCACGCAGGTCGTCAACTGCTGTTAGCGGACATTAGGCAAACTTACTGGTCTTTAGGCGGTAGAAATCTAGCGAAGGCTATTGTTCATGGTTGTATACGTTGTAATAGATTTAAAGAAACTTTCGTGCAGCCTACTATGGGTGACTTACCTACCGATAGGACTCACTTAGAATACCCATTTTCGAGCACTACTATTGCGGGCCTGTGCTGATAGTCAATCGTAAGGGTAGAGGCAGTACCTTAATAAAATCTTACATTTGTATTTTTATTTGCTTAGCAGTGAAGGCTGTCCACTTAGAACTCGTCACGGATCTCACGAAGGAGGCAATACTCGCAGCCTTAAGTCGGTTTGTAGCTTGACGAGGAAAACCACAGCGCATTTATTCCGATAACGGTTCCAACTTCGTAGGAACCTGCAATGAACTCTCTTCCTTTCTTAAGAAAACGTAAGATCACATAACTTTAGACACCGAAGAACAAGGTATAGAATTTAAATTTATACCAGCCTATTCTCCTCATTTCGGCGGACTGTGGAAAGCTGCCGTAAAGTCCGTCAAACATCATCTGAGACGCATTATGAGCCTCAATCACTTCAAAATTGAAGAGATTTCAACTTGTCTGACTCAGATTGAAGCTGTCCTAAGTTCCAGACCTCTTACACCCTTATCATCCAATCCCACTGATCTAACATATTTAACTCCTTCCCATTTTCTTATTGGACGGACAACTACTTCAGTTCCGTATCCACAAATTGAAGACAGGCATTTCCACTCACTAGCTAGATTTGCGCGAGTTGAAAAAAAAAACATTTTTGGAAGCGTTTTGTTAATGATTATATTCATATCCTACAGCAAAAGAAGAAATGGTGCATCTCTTGCGGGGAACTGACTATAGGACAAATGGTTTTAGTGAAGGAAAACAATCTTCCCCCACTGTTATGGCTTCTGGGACGCGTCACTAAGCTCATTCCGGGAAAGAATGGTGTTGCAAGAGTAGCTGAAGTCAAGACCAAAAAAGGGCATCTTCTTCGGGCCTATAATCGCCTCGTCACACTACCAATTGAAGCGGACTAGACCACTTCAACGCCGGGGAGCATGTTGCGTTAAAACTAAATCGAAACGCAATAATGACAAATATCCCGGCCCAATCAAAAAATACGAATAAAAATAACGGTTCTAGACTCATTCAAGACACGATAGTATAGCTTGACTTAATACACTAGTTCACCTTTTATATACTTTTGTAATTATCTTTTAATATAGAAATCTTATTTTCATTCTTTAGTTCTTGAATTATATGCAATTAATACAATTAAAGTCAAGATTTTTATTTTGGGAATTCGACTACATCAATTTATTATATACATCACCCAAGAGCTCCTGCCGCATCTAGGAACAGGATCTTGGGCAAACACGCCCTCATAACGATATCAGCATCTGACGATCGTTGATAATTAATAAACATATAAAAACAGTACTCAAGACGATACTTAGGAATACTGTTCTGTGAATTGAGGGCTTAATCTCGTGAACGATTACGTCACATAGACAAAGGTTTAGAATATCATTCATCACGTTTAGTTTTTACGATATCGTGAGATTTATTGAATATTTTTATTTTTATAAGACTTAAACTCTTCATTAGATCACTTTCGAAAACCTTAAATTGTTAAAACTATTATGTATGTATGTATTTCTAAATACGAATTAAATATGTACAAATAACCTAACGTATTAAAACGTTACCAGCGCCAGTGTCAAATTCAAAACTGACGTATCATTTTTGAATCTGGAAAACATCTTGATTACTTAACTTTCACCTCGCGGAAAATATAATTTACAAAAAACGGAAAGCAAGAAGCATATATTTACTCCGATTGAGAAAAATGCTTTCTCGGAATTATAAACAAGTATAGGGCTATGGTGGAAAATAAAGAGAACGATGGCACATAATAATAATGAAAATTTAGAATACAACGCTAGTCCATACGCATCTAGCCAGGTAGGTAATTATAGTACTACAAATATCACTTTATTATGACACTGTAATCTCAATTTCCATAGCAGCATGTACGTAGTGATGACATTTATTTTATATTAAGGATCGTACAAATCGTGGATGCCTTTATTACCTACTTTTAAATTTACAATAAAATACTCTTTATTGTACATCAAGAAAAGATAAAAATATCAAAAAGAAAAACTAAACAACTATTGAGGGAAATACAAAGCGTGTCTTCTTCCAGACAACCCAGAAGAAGAAATACATAAAAATAAGAAAAATAACAGTAAGTAGAGTGCACTAAAATAAAAAATAAAAAAAACATAAAAGTAAATAAAAAGATAATAAAGATACAAACTTATGCCTTAAAAAGACAACATTCTTCAGGAAGACCAATGACCATATTTAAGCGGAGGAAGTGAGAGGGTTTGGAGAGACAAATAGTATTCCTTAATCTGTTTCTGGAACACATTTAAGGATTGAGCACTTCTAATTGACTGGGACAAGGACTTCCAAAGTCTTACTCCAAGAACAGAGAATGATTTGTAATAATAAGTCGAGGAGTGCACAGGACATTGGAGGGAAATATTTTCTTTGGATCGTAAGGAAAAATTATTACAGGAGCTGAGAAATTTAAAACGTTCTTTTAGATAGGAAGGACTAGATATATTAAATAAGACGCAGTAGACAGCAGAAAGTATATGAGTATTGTGACGAACACGGATTGGGAGCCACTTGAGCTTAGTGCGGTATTCTGAGACATGGTCATATTTGCGAAACCCAAATATGAACCGTATACAGAGATTTCGGAGTCGCTCAAGCTTGTTAAGTAGCTCCTCGGTGATATCAAGTTAACAAATGACAGCATAGTCGAGGATAGGGAGTAGTAAAGATTGTGCAAGCGTAATTTTGGTGGCAATTTGTAAAAAGTAATTAAGCCTCCGGAGTGAAGCATAAGTTGCAAACATTTTACGGCTCACTGCATTAATTTGGAGTTTTAGTACATTTTATTAATTTAAATAATGAAATAAATTATATCTACTTAAATAAATATATAATATGTACATAGGTAACTGAAATGATGCTGTGGCGAAAGTTAGAGACGGCTATTTCTGGTGAAATTGGAAGACCTTGGTTACTGTATTTCACCAATGAGTCTATTATTATGTTATAGTATATATTACTGATTCTTCACCAATTTTGTATCGTTTTTCAAAAAGGTTCACATCGTCACTTAAAAGGATCGGAGTAATCCCTTATATAAATTTTTGGTAAACAATATCGCGAAGGTCGTAAAATATCATCATTGTGCTCAATTTAGTCGTAATAATTAATTTCTCTTAAAATATTTTCAATCTCCATGTCAACAATCACGATCTTAAGTCACGGACTACCCGCACTCAAATTTTAGCATCTCGAGTACATAAACTTGTTAGTGCAGTTTCATTTTTTAATCAGTGTGGCACTCAGCTGATATCGTAAACTAAAATGCATCTTGAGATATGTTTATTCATAAGATCATAGCCTCAAGATTTCACTCAATTTCCTATTCCTGAGCTGAGTAACGTTTATTAATACGGACCTAAGGGTGCGTACAGATCAAGTAACATGTTGTATAACTTTTGTTTCATAACATGTCCACTATAGTATTATTGTTTTTCAAAATTGCGACATATAACAATACTGTACACATTAGAATAACATTGCAATATAACAATGTTATATGACATTGTCGTTTGTCGTTCTGCCGTTCGAGTTATAAAACACGTTTTATAACATGTTATGTTATATAATGTGTACGCACCGTAAGACATGGAGTTGAGTATGCTTGCTGCACTTAAAGTACTACCAAACACACTCAACTTAATCCGAAAGATATACAAGTTACAACTTGTGCAACTTTGTGCATGAAAGTTTAAATAAGTAATATAAAATTTACCTACCTTGGATATGCCAGTCTTTGACGGAAAAATGCAGTGCCATACAAGCCCTTTATGGAGATGTTTAGATCAAAAATAGTATATCAACACACTGGACTATCATAAATACAATAACTAGGCTTTTAAAAAGATTATTGAAGGGAGAGACTTTATATTTAATTAATAGCGTGCCAGTCAGTAGCAAGTCATCTGGAACTGCATTGGAGCTTCTCACGAAGCGATTTGACAACCCAGCATTGTTAATTAACAGCCATGTAACAAGTCTGTAGGATATAAATATGGTGGAGCGTGGAACTGCTCCACTCTTAAGGGACCTCACATCTAAGCTCCAGCACGCACAATACTTTATTATATATTAGGTCCTTACATGTGGAATTAGCGTTTTGTCATACTGACCATTTTGATTTGAAATATCTCCTCTTTGGTTAAGAATTCCAAATTCAAAAATATAAATCCATTTAGCTGGTATATTCGAGTTTTGAAAACAGTCATTCATTTGTTTTTTCCTCATTACTTTTTTCTTTGGCGTCGCTTATTACCGCTCAATGGAAAACATGAAATATCGGTATATTTACGAGTACGAGTTCTACCGTGGCACCAGTGCTGCACAAACAGCTCGAAGGATTAATGATGTGTACGGTGCTGGTGCCGCAGAAGAAAGCACGGTACGTTTTTGGTTTCAACGTTTTCAATCTGGAATATTTGACCTTCAGAACCAACCACGTAGACGGCCGGAGATCAAAGTAGAAAATAAAGAATTAAAGGCTATTGTGGAAACGGATCCACCACACAGCACTTCAGAGATAGCTGCAGGCTTCGGGGTAATTGATAAAAATCTATTAATCCACAGGCGCAATGGCTGAACCCTGGAGACCCAGCCAAAAGCCAGCCTGCCCTAAACGAAAATTGACTCAGAAAACGTTACTAGCGAGTGTTTGGCGGACTAGCGCCGGTGTCGTTCACTACAGCTTTCTAAAATTTGGCCAAACGATTACGGCAGATATCTATTGTCAGCAACTGCAAACCATAAAGGAAGAACTAGTTGATAAACCTCCGAGATTTCTCAATCGCTCTAGTCCACTGCTGCTTCACGACAACGCAAGACCACACACTGCACAACAAACATGCACTAAACTTAGTTGAGCTACAATTGGAATGTCTGCGACATCCACCGTACTCCCCGGACCTTGCTCCAACAGATTATTATTTTTTCAAAATTTGGACAACTTCATAGAAGGAAAAAAATTCAACTACGATGTGGCAGGTAAAACCGCCTTTAGAGAGTTTATTGATTCTCACCCCATGGTTTTTTTATTAAAGGGATCGATGAACTACCTATGAGATGGCAAAAGTACATAGATAACAACGGTGTGTACTTTGATTAGTTAAATATATTTTCCAAAAAAAAATTGACTTTGTATTCCTACCGTACAAAACGCCAATTTCAAATGTAAGGACCTAATATAATATTAGTGAAAAACCAAAGCCGAAGGCATCTGTAAGTGTAAATTTACATGCTTTTCAAGCCCCTACTGAAAGTGTTTTCATTATCATGAGATCCCCAGTTCAAATCCCGGGTCAGGCCAAAAAAATTGGTTACTGAGTTTTTCCGTCAAGAATTTCTCAGTAGCTGCCCGGAATCAGTAAGTTGGCGGTGTCTCAACCCCGTGCCTCGGAAAGCACGTAAAGCCGTTGGTCCTGCACCTGAACTCTCTCCGGTCGTGTCGGTTCAACGTTCTATCGGAGAATGAAAGTGTGGGAATAGAGAGCACACTTGTGCTTGCGCATACACTTGGGCACTATACATATAATCCTGTCCTGCGCCGAAGACAAGCCACCTACGGTTAGCCACCGTAGAGTCTATATCACCTGAGGATGCCTCGTGTAGAGGCGAAACACGTGTCGTATTATCGTCAGTGGTGTGTCTTGCCTAGTGTAGTGGTGTTGGGAGTAGCGGTGCTGGGATTAGTGGTGACAGGGATAGTGCACGCAATTGAGGGAGGGCGGGAGGTGCTCTTCATACTAGGTAAGACACATCATTTTATTTTATAAGGCAGATATTTTCAAAGTAAATTTTTCTAAGAGCTTTTACCGAAGACAAGTCTCCGTTGAGACTGGCCACCGTGACCGAAATTTGATCTGGAGCACATTATTATTGTTATTACCATGGGATCGACAAAGAGACAATTTTGGTGCATATTATCTTTTTATACGGTATGAATAAAAAGTTTAGTTTTTCTCTCATATACATATATGTACCAAATAAACGTATTCTTTATTTCTTATTAATACATTTTTATTATTTATCAAAAAAAACTTAACACATGAACATTTTATTAAATAAAAATTCACAATAGAAAAATATTTTAATATTGTCAATGTTCACAATTATTGTGTGAATGACTTTTTTTTCATTGTTATTATAATTATTTAGTACAGCTTTTTAATAAGCAATTAAGCAATTAGCAAATATTCTACCAAGTCTCCTGCGGTTTGATCGTGTCGCGGCTCTCGTGCGAAAATTGAATGAAGGCATCTTCCATATTGCCGTCATAAGCAGAGTAGTCCTCCACGATGTCGTTGAACTCAGTTGCCAGTAGTCTCAGCTTTACAAAAAGCACATCAAACGCCAGCTTCTCCGTTATCGTGAACCACAGAGTTGTCTAGGTAAAGAAATAATCACATCTGTACACATATAAATAAAATTGAAGTGTCTGTCAGCAATATTGTAATATCTGCCCTTTATCGATCTGCCGCCTCTGAAGCACCCTTTAACTCATTTTCGAAGCAGTATTCTGCATATTACCTTAGAACGCGTTGCCAGCCTGCTTGCCAAGCGAGCAAACTACGGAAAAGATCCCCCTACGAGGCAATCTATAGTGAAGGCCTATATGCGTGTATGCGTCCGTGCGTGCGTGCGTGCGGCCATGTGTGCGTGCGTGCTTGCGAGCGTGCATACGTGCATGCGTGCGTGCATGCGTGCGAACATGCGTGCGTGCGGTTAGTGCGTGCGTGTTTGAGTGCGTGCGTGCGTGTGGCCATGCGTGTGTGCGTGTGTGCGTGCGTGCGTGCATGCGTGAGTGCGTGCATGCGTGCGTGCGGACATGCGTGCGTGCGTGTGTGCATGCGTGCGTGCATTCGTGAGTGCGTACATGCGTGAATGCGGCCATGCGTGCGTGCGTGGGTGCATGTCTGTGGACATGCGTGCGTGCGTGCGTGTGGCCATTTGTGCGTGCATGCTTGCGAGCGTGTATACGTGCGTGCGTGCATGCATGCGTGCGTTCATGCGTGCGTGCTACAATGTGTGCGTGCGTGCTTGCGAGCGTGCATACGTGAATGCGTGCGTGCATGCGTGCGAGCATGCGTGCGTGCGGCCATGCGTTAGTGCGTGCGTGTTTGAGTGCTTGCGTGCGTGCGGTCATGCGTGCGTGCGGTCATGCGTGCGTGCGTGTGTGCATGCGTGCGTGCATGCGTGCATGCGTGAGTGCGTACATGCGTGAATGCGGCCATGCGTGCGTGCGTGGGTGCATGTCTGTGGCCGTGCGTGCGTGCGAGCATGCGTGCTTACGTGCGTATTAGCGTGCGTGCGTGCGTGCGTGCTTGTGGCCAAGTGTACGTGCGTGCATGCGTGTGTGCGTGCGTGCGGCCATGCGTGCCTACGTGCTTGCGTGCTTGCGTGAGAGAGTGCGTGCACGCGTGCATGCGTGCGAGCATGCGCACCTGCGGCCATGCGTACACGTGCTTGCGTGCGTGTGCGTGTGGGTGTGTGTGTGCGTCTGCGTGTGTGTGTGTGCGTGTGCGTGTGTGTGTGTGTGCGTGCGTGCGTGCGTGTGTGTGTGTGTGTGTGTGTGTGTGTGTGTGTGTGTGTATGTGTGTGTGTGTTTAAAAGGCCGGCAACGTATCTGCGATTTCCCTAGTATTGCAGTTGTTCATGGGCGGCGGTAATCAGTTACTATCAGGTGAGCCGCATGCTCGTCTGCCCCTTCTTTTATTAATAAAAAAACTTCGAGGAAATCTTTGTAGGTAACAAAATATTGCTACATTTTGAAATTTAGACATTCAATGAATTATCTCTGGATAGATTTAATGGCATCAATATGCTTAGAATACATTGCTAGCATTGTATATATGTTTGCTTCTATTTCTTTAAGAAACATAAAACCCACACTAGGATTGTTTTTAATATTGTGGGGTCAGTTTACATACATAAATTGCACAAGGGCATACATTCAGACTCGAAACAATTACTTGTAGGCCATTCAAATATTTGTTCCGTATGGGGCTCGAACCCGTGACCCTCAGCGCCGCAACTCATTGCTGACCCACTGCGCCATGGAGCCGTCCATTTTCTGTGCCTACTGTGGAGATCATACACAGTTCGTATATTCCAGTAAACTTCTAACATAATAAGCAAAGTAGACATTTACGCACTTGGTGTTACTGAAAGGCTTGCACACTCAATACAAAACCATGCAATTCATACACTCATCCTGTTATGTGGAGGATGGATTCCATCCTCACAATGCTAGACCATTAACAAAATAACTCGTAAATCCCTTACCATACTACTGGAATTATACAAATACAAAATTTATTGGGTGTGTTAATGTTATTATATTTTGAAATTGTCAAGGAATAATTTTGAACAAGTATGTAATCTTAAATTTACTACATTTGAAACTTGGACTGCCAAAAATATGATTGGATGTCAAATAAATAAGCATTGTAGAGATGTGGACCTAGGTGAGAACCTTGTGGAATTTCGGGTTTTATAGTTATAAGGTCCGATCTACACCCGCCTAGAACTGTTGCTTGTCTTCTGTTAGTTATATATGAGTCTGATAGAAATATTTTTTACAACTTAAAAAGTATTTAATGTGACTAGTGTATCAAATAGATGTGGGCGGTACAAGAGAATACATTTTGACCCATAGGTGGCATAAGCGGCGAATATGTGCAATAGCAAACATTTTGAAAGGTCCCATAGAATTCGCTGTAAATATTCTGGGTGTTCATTTGTTCCGTTTATTAATTACAGCCTTTTAAAAATCTACAAATGACCATAGGCCACCCTCATAGAATAGACTAAAAAGTGAGATTTTGCCATGGTTGCCACACTTGGCAGGCGGGCGTAGTTTTTACTATTTTTAGTTGTTATCAGGTAGATGCTGCTGCCTATGTCCTTTTTAAAGGAAAATGATACGCTTTCATATATTCTTGGGCCCAGATTGTAAAAAGATGAAAGTGGTGTCAATTAATAGCGTATATATTATCAAAACATCACTGAAAATTCTGCGGCCTTTGGCAATCTGAGAGCAGAATTATAAGAAATTTAGTAAAAGTGACCTTATGCAACAAGTTGGCAAAAACCTATATTAAACAGCTAATTTTTGAAGTGCGTTTGCTATTTTGTTGATCGTAGGTCTAGTGTATTACAGCAACTAGTCGCTATACGACAATTCACACAGCGATCCATTGATTCACTATCTAATAGATAAAATCCAGGCCGTAAAATCCACAATGATGAGCCAAAGTCAAACGAGTAAACAAGATTATCGGTGTTTCGTATGTTAGCAAGCGTTGTACATATTAAGTAAGATCAGAAGTCCGTAGAAAGAAAGCAGTGGTCGAGCAATATAAATCATTAAAACAACGGGAAACACTAAAAACACACACGTACGAAACGATACAAGACGAGTGATCATAGATTGAGTTGAGTCGGGCAGGAGCTGTCACTATCAGCACAGATTAAAAAAACAGTTGACAAAAACAAGTAATAAATCGAACTGTAAACGTGAATCGATTCTAAGATTTATTTTTATTATGTTTATATTTACTTATAGTCGCGTCAACGTGCTGTTTTCGAGAGTCATTACGAATCGTCTCTCGAAAACAGCACGTACGCACGATCTTCCTTTTGCCGACGATATAGTCCTTATGGCAGAATCGCTGAAAGACCTAACCACTATGCTCAATGACCTCAATAGTTTTTCCCAAATGATAGGTCTTAAGAAGAATATGGACAAAACAAAGATCATGTTTAATGTTCATGTCACACCTATGCCGGTAGTTGTTGGGAGCACGAAATTGTTGATGGGTATGTTTAGATAGATAAATACATATAATAACGCCTCTTTTCCGCAGGGGTAGGCAGAGACCACTTCTTTCCACTTGCTACGATCCTTACATACTTGTTTCGCTTCGTCCACTTTCATTTTTCTCTTCATACATGCTCTTCGGTTTAGGGTACTCTTGACCTGGCCTTTTTTCAAGACGTCCCTGGATTGGTCTAGAAAAGTCCGCCTAGGTCTACCCCTTCCAATACTTTCATTCACACTCGCCTTATACACCTTTTTCGTCAATCGTTCTTCATTCATTCTCTCAACATGGCCGAACCATCTCAGCATACCTTTCTCAATTTTTGTCACTACATCTACTTTAAGACCACAACGTTTCCTTATCTCACTATTTCTTATCCTGTCACTCCGTTTAACTCCTATTATACTTCTTAACGTTCTCATCTCAACTGCATTTATTCTGCTTTCATGTTTCTTCTGCCATACCCAACTTTCACTTCCGTACATGAGTGTCGGAACCAACACCCCCTCATGCACAGCTAAACGAGACTTGTTAGACAACTTCCGATTGTTCATAAAGGAGTGCAAAGCTCCATTCACCGTGTTTTCTGCATTCACTCTTCTTTCGATATCACTCTCACAATTTCCATCTCTCGTAAACTTTGAACCCAAATATACAAACTCCTTTTACCTTGGACAAATAGTCCGACTAGGTAAGTTCAAATTCGACCGAGAAGTCAATCAACGGATTCATCTCGGTTGGTCAGCGTTCGGGAAATTACGGCACATCTTCTCGTCAGGTATACCTCAAAATTTGAAAACGAGACTGCACAACCAGTGCGTGTTGCCAGTGATGACCTATGGAACTGAGACGTTGTCCTTCACTGCTGGCCGGATGAGGAAGCTCAAGGTCGCTCAGCGAGCTATGGAGAGGGCTAAGTTCGGAGATTCTCTGCGAGAATAAGGAAATCCGCAGTAGAACCAGAGTGACCGACATAGCACAACGGATTAGTAAGCTGAAGTGGCAATGGGCCGGCCATATAGCTCGAAGAACCGACAACCGATGGGGAAAAAAGGTTCTCGAGTGGCGGCCTCGTACCGGCGGACGAAGTGTAAGGCGTCCCCCCACTAGATGGTGTAACGACCTGGTAAGATATGCAGGAAGTCGATGTATGCAGGTGGCTCAGGACCGTGCTTTGTGGCATTCCTTGGGGAGGCCTATGTTCAGCAGTGGACTTGTGAAGAGCTGTAATGATGATGGTGATGTTAATATTTTATTTTTCAAATTGTTGACACTATGTAAAGTAATGTATCTATTTACTTTGATTGAATCAATCATCTGATGTAAGTTGTTTCTAAGTTTAATTGTTAAATCTCATTCACATTAATTGATTAAAGTAATCGATTTCCTATTTGATTCGTGACATAAACTTATTTTCAAGATTTCTCGTCTTCCAGATTGTGAATTGGGCAAATATTTTATTATTTTGAAATAGAAAAATACAAAGCTTTTAAACCATATTTTTACATATTACAATTGGGCTCAGATAACCTCGTATCTATTCTCCTTTTCGCACCATGCCACATCCATGAGATGATACGAGGTAGTGGCTATTCTTACGCATACCCCGATCTCATCTCAGGTATATCCGATTAAAATGTCAGGATTTTAAATCGGATATACCTGAGATGAGATCGGATATAACTGGATTAGCGATGGGAAAAATGTATTCCTATCGACAAAAAGTTAGTCTAATTATATATTTAAACATATAAACATAAAATATGTACCTAAAAACAAAAATAAATTCCAACTACAACTTACTAAATGTTCACTGTTGACGAAACAGCTAAACTCGCGGTACATGGAGTCCTTTAGCCCCTGCATTCTCAAAGTTCCAGCGGCTGAAATTTAAAATATTATTCATTAAATCAAGTCACTATTAATGCTTATGGGGAAATATAAAAAGCCCCTGTAAAGTTATTATTGCATTCTCTATTCTTATCCAACATCCAAATTCTGTGCTTTTAAGCATTGAAGTAACAACGTGGTAAACAGTCCACGTGCCATACACATGTGTCAAGGGTCATGCCATACACATGTGTATGCTTATCAACAGCTGCAACTGACTTCAAACAACAAAAGGTTACAGATGTGTTTCCATATCTTAAGACCATCAAACCATAGATAATCTATGCAAATAAATAAAATTGAAGTGTCTATTTGTAATGTCAAAATTACAGTTTTTTACTAAATGCATATGAAAGTAAATACGATACCTATAACTAAAATACAATTTTTAAAATTTTTGTCTGTCTGTCTGTCTGTCTGTTTGTTCCGGATAATCTCGGAAACGGCTGGACCGATTTTGACGGGACTTCCACTGGCAGATAGCTGATTTCATAAGGAGTAACTTAGGGCTACTTTTATTTTAGAAAAAGAATCAGGCTTCCGCGCAGAAACATAAAAACCCTAACACGCGAACGAAGTCGCGGGGAACAGCTAGTACAATATATAGTACGTAGTACAATATAAAATTACACTATACAGGCATAAGCGCCGTGGGGCGCTATAGCGGGTCCGCTAGGCTGCCACCAGCGCGTCATCTAGACACTCGGTTATCGGACACTCGGTTATTGGACACTTGAATATCGGACACTCAGCTATCGGACACTTGGAGATTGGACGCTCGGTTATCGGACAGAAAAAGGGTATGGTACTCTCCCTTTTCATAACGAGAATTTGCAATACCTTTCATCCACAAAGAACGCCTTTTAATTCAGATAAGACTTCAAGACTTTGGACAGTAAATTAACGTGTAATGGCGGTGTAAGTACGAGCGCCAATGAAAATTTCGGGAATCAAGGAAGTGACACAACATTACTATTTAAAAATGTATTTATTGCTTTTCGAAGTATTCTCCGCGAAATTTGACAATTTTTCCATACGATGGAACCAATCATTGAAGCAACCATTCCATTCAGAAGTTGGGGTCTTCAAAATGGCCGTTTTGTAGGCGTCCACAGCTTCTTCAGGTGATGAAAATCTCTGTCCACGCAATTTATTCTTTATTTTAGGGATAGTATAGAAATCATTAGGGCTTAGGTCAGGGCTGTACGGCGGATGGTCTAATAATTCTATGTTTTCTTGCTCTAAAAACTCTTTTGTTCTATGTGCGGTGTGAGAACTCGCGTTGTCGTGATGGAGGATGATGCGGCGGTTGCAGTTCTCTTTACGGAGTTCAGAAACGACCTGCGGCAAATAAATGCTAGCATACCATTCTGCATTAACCGTTCTTTGTCCCTCAAGAGAACAATTTTTTTGGCTTTAACTCATTTTCGAACACCCAAACTCGTGACTGGTTTTTTGTTTCGCGTTCTTACGCCGTATCCAGGATTCGTCACCTGATACGATGTTGTATACAGCATTTGAGGATCCTGCGTGGAATCTTTCGAGAGTTCTGACGCACCAAGTAACGCGAGCCGCTTTTTGCTCTTCACAGAGCGAATGCGGTATCCATCGGGAAAACAACTTTTTTTACACCTAATTATTCATGCAAGATTATTTGTATTTGACTCATACCAATTTCTAAAGTTGCGTGAATTTCGCAGTATATCACATGTCGATCTTCCTCAATCAGCTTACGCACAGCATCAACGTTTTCTTGGGTGACTGCAGTTTTTGGACGACCTTGATGGGGATCATCACTGAGTTTGACACGTCCACGTTGAAATTCAGCAAACCAGCGATAAATTGTGGTTTTGGATGGGGCTTCATCACCAAATGCAGAAATCATCCGGTCAACACACTGTTTTTGTGTTAAACCACTTTGAAAGTCATAATAAATCATCGCTCTTGAATTTTCTCGAGCCAATTCCATTTTCTCAACGACTAAACAAGTTTGACAAAACCTTGTGACCAGACCGAGAATCTTTTTTTAAATAAATAAATGGTATTCGATTTTTATAACCAAGGTCTTTTCAATCAAACAGATTTTAATATGACAGGAACAGTGGAAATATTCCATTCCCGATACTTTTAGTGCAGCCTATGTATATCCACTACGTTATATCGTCCCGTGGGTGTCATTATAGGCGACAGAGCGAAAAACCACGAGATGGGCTGTTGCTGCAAATTGCATTTTCCTAATAATATCTAAAAATAAGACAAAACTGCAGTTGCCAACCTGCCTGCCCAACGTGTCAACTATGGCAAATGAATGAATGATATTATATATAATGGCTCAACACATGCTGTTTCATATATAATATGTATAATCATAATTATCATCATTACATCCCTTCACAAGTCCATGAACTGAAACTCCGCCAATGAATGCCACAATGCACGGTCCTGAGCCACCTGCATTCGTCGCCTTCCCGCATGTCTTACCAGGTCTTTTATATATGTTTGCTTAAATAAATATACACATACACATATTATACAAACACATATATACACACATTATATACACATATACAAATTTTTTAGCTTGTAACAAAAATCTACTCACAATCTAAGGCAGAGACTCGCAATTTAAAAAAAACGGTACGACCAGGTGCGTACAAGTTCTTGAAGCCTTTAGGAAACCCCAGTACTCCCATCTCGCCCGAGTCCAGAATCGTGAAACGATCGCATAGGCGTGCTACCTCTTCCATACTGAAATAAGGAAATTCATTTATCATTTGTCATTTGGTGTATTATTTTGATTAAAGTAAACTGGTCGTTTTTTAGTAAAGTGTACCGCTATCAGGGAAGGTTTTAATTTAAAAATACAATCAAATAAATTTACTCTAATCGGTTCTTCTGTTAAACTGTTAAGTGCATGCAAGCCCATTACATATTGAACAAATAGAATCAGATTGCAATTTCATTACAATCATCTCCTAACACAAATGTTTTAACAAACTGTTCAAACCAGGGCTCGGAAACAGGTTCAAATTCTTAACCGGTTTCGGTAATTGACCAAAAAACCGGTTTTTGTGGAATACTGGTTTTCTACAAATTTAGGTTTGGTAGTAAGAATTAAACGGTTAAAACCAGATTACCAGATTTTTTTAAATTCAGAAGCTCGTGATTAGGACCAACCTCTATCTCCGTCTTTGCAAAAATCAATAATGACCACTTCTGAGGTGTAAAAGTTTAACTAAAAGTCATGTCTAAACACGATAAAAAATTCAGAGAATTCTAACAACAGAAATTACCATTTTTTACATCTCATTAATGAGGAATTGGAGTAAATCTTATCATGTTGTGCAAGATGATAAGATGCTACTAAAAAATTTTAGCTTTTCTATTTAGAAAAGCTAATATTTTTTATAGAGTATTTAAATAGATTGCAAGGTAACCACATAGATGAAATTAAATTTACTGATACTGAAATTAATAAAGAAAAATAATTTGAATCTAACAAATCATTAAATCATTATGATTAAATTCGGCTATATTTTTCTGTCGACTGTAACCAAATACACACACTAAAAATCCTGTCTTCCTTCTCCTACAAAAAAAAATTAAATTCTGTCTGTCTGTATGTCTGTTTGTTCCGACTAATCTCCGAAATTCTGATTTTGACGGGCCTTTCACTGGTCCGATTGCCGACTGCCTCGTTAGTCAAATGGTTAGTAGCGCGACTGTGGATAATGATTTGGTCCTGGCTTTGAATCCCGGGTCGTGCCAAGTACCGTTTTTGGATTAATTTGGGTATAATGAGTGTTCTAGAAACCACCATGATAGTCGTATTACAGCCCTCAATCAAGCACTTAGATTTTTAGTTTTGGATCACCTGATGGTAAGTGACTACTGCCGCCCATGAACAACCGCAACACCAACGCGTTGCCTGCCTTTTCACAAGGAGTAAGCACTTTTCTTGAAGGTCCCTCTGTCGTATCGGTCCGTTAAAATCGCCGGTGGTAAACAATTCCAAAGAGAAGTTGTACAAGTAAAAAAATCCTAGTATAACGAACAGTGGTGGCCCGTCAAGCATCCAGATGGTGAAGATGGTATCGTGGATTTTGACGCGATGTGGGTTAATGAAATATGGCGGCTGAGAATAAACCGAACCTCAGAGCACTACCTGAGGTAGATGCGATAAAAAATGAAAAAGGATGGCAAATGGCAAATGGCACCTACGCAGTGCCAGTCAATCGAGCCGATCAGAAAGAATTGGGACGTTGACGACTCGAACCGCTCTGCGCTGGATGTGGTTAAGTGGAAGGAGCTGATACTGGCATGCCCCGGCCCAGAGATGAGAGGCCGAATTGGCGCTTTGTAAAGTTGCAAGCAATGGGCCGACATGAAATATTGGCCCGCTCTGCTGAGCACGCTAAGCTTTTTTGAGGCCAATTTGGGCTTTCCTTCCAAGTGACCACAAAACTGCACACTATTCAATATGTCAACGTCGAGGATTCCGATGCTAGCTGAGGCAGCAAAGGGAGTGCCTTAAAACTGAGGAGATACAACAAAGGGGTTATTTTTAGTGGTGTACGTGCAAACTTGTGCCTTCTGGATATTTAACTGGACTAGATTTAGCCACTCTCAATCCGAGACTTTGTTCAGCAAAGAATCGACTTCAGACACAAGTTTGTTCTGGTACTCGGAGACGTTTTCCCGAGAAATATTGGCACGGTCGGTGTATATTGAATCACCAGTGCTGTCGTTCTTATCAGTTTGCAACATATCATTGATATGCAGTAGAAACAGCGTTGGTGATAGCACGCAGCCTTGTGGAACACCAGCGTTAATAGGCTTGTAATCAGAGAATGCACCATCTACAACGACCTTAATGCTCCGATCAGCAAGGAAACTGGTGATCCAATTGCACAATTTCTCGGGAAGCCTATAGGAAGGGAGCTTCGAAAGAAGCAATTTGTGCCAGACCCGATCGAAGACCTTCACTATGACTAAACTAACGGCCAATACCTACCCCTTGGACTCTACTGCCGCCACTCATCTATGAGTTAGATAGACCAGCAGATCACCAGCTGATCAACCCCGAAGAAAATTGTTTATAATGGATTCCATTATTTTGAAGAACTAGGAGGTGATGGCTATAGGCGTGTAGTTTGACGGGTCTGAGCGGTCGCCTTTTTTAGGGATCGGGTGAACCAAAGTTGTCTTCCATAAATTCGGGATAGCGCCTTAGGAGTAGAAGTACTGGAAAAGACGCGTTAAAACCGGTGCCAACTTCGGAGCACACGTCTTCAGCACAATGGGAGGGACTTCATAAGGCCCACTCGACTTGATGACGACCAGGGAGAGGATTGCTTTGCGACCCGAGCGCTGTGTAAACCGCACATCTAGCATGGATCATTCAAACCGCGGGATGGTCGGCGGTGTGTTCCCCCGTCATCGAGAGTAAAGTTGGACGCAAAAAGAGAGATTAACAGATCGGCTTTCTTCTTTGCGGCATGTACTCAGTGAGTCGCCCTCTCTTTGCAGAGATAGCTGACAGAAGGCTGACAGACGGCTCCCAAGAGACCAGAATGCACGGGTTACCGAAGAAAGGCGAACTGTACTCTCACCAACTCCGCCGATGTGCTCTGACCTTGCCTTGGCAACGAATTTTGAAGAACCTGGAGGTGGAATTATATTTCTATTGAAGAGCGCTGGTGTTTACATCCTGAAGCATCAACATCTCGGGATGTAAAGATGTTGTCAGCCCAGGCCTGGTAGCACTCCTGCTTATAGTGTGATGCTATTTTACATGAGCGACCAAACCATTGCTGAAATCTGCCTCCGATGGGCACGACAGAAGATGGAATAAAAAGTTCCGTATCCTGAAGTACCACATTAGCGACAGAATTAGCAACATTGCTGGGATTGCCCAACGAGAAGCAAATCCACCCCAAAAAAGACCGCATCCTTTCCCAATCGGCCGACCTGTAGTGCCAAACACGGACAATACAATGGCCCTAGGAGCCATGAGGGGTGTCGACGGAAACCTGATATCCGTCCGGATGAGAGGTCAGCAGGAAAGATGCATGATTCTCCACATCTGGAATTCCGCATTAAAATCGCCAAGGATCACTATCTCTACGGATACCCCCCCCCCCCTCGGAATACCAGAATACGCGGGGTAGCTTGAACACACATGCTCAGGAACAGTAGGGTAGCTTGGGCGTGGGTGCTCACCGAAGAATTCTCCGTCACCAGGATGCTGGTACGCTCCTGGGGTAGTTTTTATTTGATTCCGCTACCATACTTTAAGAGGGAGGGGGGGGGGGGGGAATTGGGCCTCTGACCACCTGAACCAGAAGTAAACTTCTACTTCACGCTGGTATTCTGAGAGTTCGTGGTACTACCCTGATTTGAGCTGGCCCATCCATGCGACAGCAAAAGCTGCCGCGTGGCTCTACCACTGTTAAAACGTAAACATGGAATAAATTCTTTTTCCTTTTTTTCTGTCCATCATAAGTAAACAACCGATACACAAGACTAATTTATTTTCTTCGTTATGAGACAAGTCCAGTCTTAACGAATAAACCAAGCACAATAACTGCCTTTCTTTCTTCAAAACTTCTCTCATACTTTCACGTTTTTCGTAAACGCCAAACTTCCATTAGACACCCTGATCGCGACTGAAAAAACATATCGCTTAAAGGCAGATAATTGATGATTAGTGCACCTCACAACGTGAATCTACCTGTACTATTTATAACTGCCTTTACGTTTTACGGAATTAACCGGTTAATTTGGGTGTCAAACCCATTAAGTAACCGGTAACCTTTATCGTTTAGGTTTAATAAAAACCGATTAATTTTTTAACCGGTAATTGAAGGAGCGATAAATTTACCGGTAATTAATCGAAATTAACCGATCTTTTTAAACCGGTTCCGAGCCCTGGTTCAGACTCATGTTCACGTGTTCATATTGTTCAATCTGAATACCGTTTTTTGCCTAAAAACATGAAGTCATTTGAAGAGTAAGTGAATTCAGAATTCCAACCCGACTGTAGGCCCGCATCTAGACCGTAGATGTCGTAAGAACGCATAATGAAATAAAATAAAGAACTATTTATTTTATACGTACATTTAAAACAATGAAGTTTTTTTTGAAGTGAAAACTTCTTTAGGCACGTAGGGTCCTTTAGGATGGGGAAAAGCACTGAACTTGCGTAACCGTCACGCTCAGATATACAGATGTGCTTATGACGTGAATATATGTTTAGGAAGTTACAGTTTTTTTTTTAAGAAGAAGGGGATAAACGAGCACGCAGTCCACCTGATGGTAAGAGGATGCTGCGATCCATAGATATATATTGTAGCGGACAGCGAGGAGGCCGCCGCCCCGTCGCCCCTTCACACCCCGGTGCGCCCCGCGCACCCCGCACACCGGCAGCAGATCACGCGATGTCGCCGACCAATGAGCGCGCGGCATCGCGGACGACGCTACGCACGACCCGAGACGCTCTCCGGCGAGATATAAGAAGGGCGCCTCGGACGGTGAGCTGTTAATTTCGGAAGCGGCACTCGACGAGAAGAAGACAGCAAGAGAAATCAAGAAAATCAAGACTCAAGAAGACTCCCCTCTGTATAATAGTTTAATTGATAGTGCCACCTTTGTAAATAGTTAGAATACAGTATAGTTCGACAGTACCATCTTTTCTTTAAGCAGTTGTCCCTAGCGTACCCCCCAATAATACAGTCCACTGCGATCCATAACATATATCTTACATTTATCTTCGATTAAGAATCTAAATGCAAATGCGTTATCACACCTGAGGAGCAACATGTAATACCTCGTTTTATATTGTTGTTTGAGTTTTAAAATCTCCAAAATATAATCAGCTAATAAAACTATATGCTAAGAACATTAAATGTGTATGTTCGTTTTTTGAGGAAACCTTACTTATTAGACGAGAGCACAACGGCGTCGCCATCGGAAAGTCCACGCTTAATCACGGCCCATACGACGTGCTTGACGGCGACATCGAACCCCTCGGTGGGCTCGTCCAGCAGTTTTACGGGAGTACGAGAGCAAAGCGCGCAGCCAATCGCCAGCCGCCGCCTCATGCCCATGCTGTAACGCCATACCGCCCTCTTTGCATGACGTTCCAAGCCTGAGTACAGCATAGTTTTCATTTATCTTAATGTATTCGATGAATTTCTAAACGAGTGCATAATTGTTTTTTTTATCACACTCTCGCCTTGAAGACACCTACATTGTAATCGGACGGAATTCAGATCCTTTATAAAGAGATATATTGATAAATTATTTCACTCTCACCTTGTCACTCTGATATTTATTTCTGACTGCCTCTTCTAGTGGTAGTAAACGTGACGTGTTCAAATCCCGGATCGGTCAAAAATCAGTTATTGCGTTTTACAAAGCACGTAAAGCCGTTGAATCTGCATCTAATCTCTCTATGGTTATGTCGGTTTACCGTCCAATTGGACTATGAATGTGAGAGTGAGTACACCCTTACGCATGCACTCGGGCACTATAATCCTGTATAATCCGAAAATTCGGTGTAGGGGCAAAAAAAAAACAGAACGTTTTTAAAAAAATAGAAAGGAAAGAAAAAAGATATTAATTTAAAATTTATTTTTTAGTTTATGTTGTATGAACTTTAATAGAAAAATAGAAAAAATACACATGCACAATTTACATGTTGAAATTTCTTATTGAAGAATAGTTAAAGGAAATAGAAATAGTCTCTGTGTGCACTTTTAAATAATATACATTATAAATATATAGGTACACATATATTCATATTACGTTTATATTTTTATGAAGTGAAAGGTAGAGCTCTTTAACAACCTTTTAAACGCAGACACCGTCTTAGCATAATAATATCCAGAAGGGTAGTAATTTCCACATTGACAGAAAAAGAAAGAAAACAGAGATTGGCATTGAAAGATGGAAATTTTAGCAGAGTTGTAGCATACAATACCAATCCATCTTTCAATTCCAGTCTCTGTTCTTATTCATTTTCTGTCAATGTGATATTACGTTGGAAATCCCAAGGAATTACGGGGTACATCGGGAGAATGAATAAAAGTGGAACGATTTCTCAGATAATACGGATATTAATAAGTTTATTAATTTGCCCCAATGATAACATCATATAGTAGAGCCATGCTGCAGGTATATTAGTAGTATAGTTGTGGCACGAATGCGTGGGCTCGACTGGTGAAGAACCACGCTCTCACATAATACTAGCGTAAAATAGCAGCTTAACACAGTTGCGTTTCGTATGGAGTTTAGAGAAACGGAGACCCTTTTTACTGAAAAAGAGGCATTCCATCTTAATCCTCACGGGTGACAACGCGTCTGCATTTTGATTCTTTATTGAAGATAGATTTAGATGTCTATGGGTCACAGCAACCACTTACCATCAGGTGGACTGTGTGCTCGTGTGCCATCCTATCCATAATAGTGGTACCATAGATTCTCAAAGACTGAACAGAGAAGAAATGAATTATATCACGCACAAATCTTTTGCCTATTATCAAAACTCGGCCTCTAATTGGGTTTATTGTGGGACCAAATGACCTCGACCTTTCACTAAAATTATTTAAGTTGTTATTTATAGCTATCAAAATTATTTAGGTCAATCATTCGCAAAATTTGCTTCGGACGCCAATTAATGACAATAAATTATTTTAAAAGATTGAAAAAAAATTGCACACCGTCAGCACAGGGATGGTTATTAGAGGATATATTATAACCTTGATAATACAATTTATTAGAACAGTGAAAAGCAGTAGAGAAAGGACTATACCTGGAGGTACACCCACAGTTACATTTCACCATTCGAAATATGTTTCACCTGAACAAACACATTGTAAACGATCACGGAGATAAGAAACAAACCATTGTATAGCAGAACTAGACACATTAATGGACTGAAGGATACTTAGAATGATATTAAAAGCCACAAAACTAATTGCACAGCTGAAACCTTGTTAAACAAAAACTGTTAAATGTTCGTCCAAAATCCATCGGATACCGTCCGTAACTTTAAAAGGGGCATATCGTCAGTAATTTTAATATAATTAAAAAGGCTCTAATAACTTCAGAAGTAAATTAATATAGTTGACGGTCAGGTGGCTCAACACCCTAGCACTGGTTATGTAGCATCCAAATCTGTGAAATTAACATTTGGCGTTTTTGGATAGTTGATTGGTAGAGATTGCCTCAAGGCATTAAGTCCATCCCTTTATATTCTTTTAGATTAAGGAATGCAATAAAGAACGAATCTTCTATAATATAAAAATGAATCGCTGAATGTGTTGCTAAGCGCAAATCTCGAGAGCAGCAGAACCGATTTCGCTAATTCTTTTTTATAATATTTCTTGAAGTACGAAGATAGTTCTTAGGGAGAGAAAAATTTAAAAAATTGCCTGAAAAAGTCTAAAAAAAACCACTCTTCTATATTCCCATACAAAAAATTCGTAATAATACTTAAAAGTCAATTTGAACTTAAATACCATACCATAAAGTTTAAGTGTTAGTGGAGGGGTTCCGGAAAGGCAAAACAATTGAGTAACGTTAGTATCGTATAAATATTAATGTCAATATTTATACGATAGTATCATTACTCAAAGAATCGACTGTTAGGCGGTACGAAGTTTGCCGGGTCAGCTAGTAAATAAATAAATTTTCTGCTATTACTTGGCCGCCATAAAAGATGGGCAGCAGCATTTTTCTGACAGCAGGTGGTCTAGGACTATCTTTTGTGCCTGGGAGATCGCCTGGGTAGGTACCACTCTCTTGCTTATTGCTCCCGACAAAATCTGTGATTTGGCCTGAAGGTTATAACGAGAGTGAATTTTTATTTTACCAGCGTAAAATAGCAGCTCAATGCTGCTGTGTTTCGTGTGGTGAGTGCAGAGAACCGGAGACACTTATAAACGGAAACGAGGCGTTCAATCTTAGTCCTCACGGGTGACAACGCACCTTTTTTTATAGTATAAGGGTGAAAAACGAACACACAGTCCACCTGATGGTACAGGGTTGCTGTGGCACATAGACATCTACATCTATCTTCGATTGGGATTCAAAATGCAGATGCGTTGTCACCCGTGAGGACTAAGATGGAATGCCTCGTTTCCAGTAAAATGGGTCTCCGGTTCTCTACACTCACATACGAAACACAGCAGTGTTAAGCTGCTATTTTACGCTGGTATTCTGTGAGAGCGTGGTCCTTCCCCGGTCGAGCCGACCCATTCGTGCTACAACTATACTACTAATATAGCTGCGGCATGGCTCTACCACGTAACAGAATACTGAGTAGAGAATCGTACATTATCTGTTATAATCAAAAAATTATGAATTATTACCAAATCAACTATCTTACCAATGGTATTGAACCAAGCCTTAGTCACATCTTGTGCTTTGCGATTTGAGAGACCTCGGAGGCGCAAGAGCGTTATCATATTGCTTTCACCAGATCGGAAGTAATCAAGACCGTAATATTGTGGACAGTAGCCCAGAGAGTAGGCATACTGAAAATAATAAACTAGATTAATTGAGAAGGGGGAAGCGAGAACTTGACGATTTGATAGTAAATTTCAAGCTAGAACACGAAGCTGAGAGGTTGGGCTTCACTGTATACTCTACTTTTCAGAAAATCTTGAAGAAGGCTTTCAGTTACGATTTTCATAATATAAGAGTGACGAACGAGCACTTAGTCGTTGATGGTAATTGGATTCTGTAGCTCATATACACATACAGCTATCCCCAATTAAGAAATAAAATAAAATAAAATTATTTGAAACAAAATAAAATAAAATATTTTTATTTCTTCGACGTAAGAAAAATAATTTCGTTTATCAAATGTAATTTTTTAAGCCTATTAAATCTACTGCCATTTTGAAATGATGTTCCTCCGAACGTGGAAGGTGCGCTGTAATAAATTCCACAGGTTTCCTCGCTTTAATGACATTTTTAATACGAAATACTATATAATATCATAGTATATATGGGATGGAAAACGACAACTGAGCCAGTAACTATGTTCTTTGATGTAAGAAAAACGTTAAACATTTGGAGCTTTTCAGGGTAAAGCAAACCCGAGCAGACCAGCCCTCACAAGCAGCAAAATGCAGATGCGTTGTTACCCCTGAGTACTAAGATTGCCTCGTTAGCGATAAAAAGGTTCTTTAGTTCTCTACACATACAATGTTTCACATTGGTATTGTGTGGGATCGTATTTCTATCTCGGTTGCGCCGAACTATTCATGATGCATGTATGTGCTATATATAGCTTGCATAGCTGCAGCAAGACAAAGACAATAAATAAAATATTTACCCGCATATCGTTACACTTAACGTATTGTCCGTTGACAAAAATTTTTCCCTTCGTTGCATAATCTTGGCAGGTGATCACTTTGAAGTGTGTTGTTTTGCCAGCGCCATTTAAGCCGATCAAGCCAAAACATTCACCTGTGTTAACATATCGACATACTATAGATTGTAGTTGTCGGTTCTAAAATTATATAATTAAGAAGCTTTAATTAATGAACTTGTAAACATTAGAAAGTTTTACGAATTCCTTTTTAATGTATTAGAAATATTTTACAATACAAACCGCAAAATATTTTTGTTTCGTACCTTTTTTCACTGAATAATTGATATCCTTTAAAGCAAAAGTTGGTTTCCTGAATAAACTAAAATATATTTTCCAAACTCGGCCTACAAGTATCTTTTCCTTTATAGTTTCTTTTGCTGTAAATAAGAGAATTTTCTTTAAAGAATTGTCTAAAATATAAAAGTTGAATTATTATTAAAAATTATTGTTACGGACGGCGAGGGGAGCCGCCGCCCCGTCGCCCATTCATACCCCGTTGCGCCCCGCGCACCCCGCACACTGCCCGAACATCACGTGATGCCGCCGACTAATCAGCATGCGGCACACCTCATAATACCACGTACTTGCCGAGACACCCTTTTTGAGAATATAAGAAGGGCGTTTTGGGCCGTGAGCTGTTCGTTTCGACAGCGGCACTTCAAGAGATAACATCAAGAGAGAAAACATCAAGAGAGAAAAGCAAGAAAATACTCCATAGAAGACTCCCATCTGTAAATAATTATCACTGCCACTTGTAAATAGTCACAATATATAATCGTCAAGAGTACCATCTTTTCTTCCAACGTCCCTAGCATAGTTCACCCTACACAGTAAATATTAAAGTCACAGTTTTAAAACCACATACAGTTCACTGCAATCCCCTACAATTACAATAACAAAGTTTTTATAATAAGTCAATTTGTTGAAATGTTTGTGGCAATGACAATAATTCGAAGACAATATAAACAAAAACTACTACATTTCGTAGTTGACGCCGCAAAGGGGCGAAACTCAATTTTGTTTAAAATTACAGGAGAGCAAGAAAAGATATATTATTATTTATTATTACCCGACTACTAGCTTTTTTACCTCAGAATATTAAATATATTAGACTTAATAGAAAACTACAAACAAGGTTAATTTTCTAATGAAAAAAAGCTAGTAATCAGGGAATAATAAATGTTTTCTTGCTCTCCAGTAATTTTTTGAAAAATTGAGGTTCGCCCCTTTGCGGCGTCAACGACGACTTTGAATGTTTAGTTTAGTGATAGAGATATATACTAACATCTCCGGATTGTATTTCTGACATAATTCTTTTCTTCAGTGACATCAGAGCTGTCATACTTTCTTCTAGGCATCATCAACGAGCGCCGTTTGTCTATCTCGTGACACAATCGATTGTGCATTCGATATTCGAGCAGGAGGAGTAGGGTCTACAAGCGATAGAATAGAATAATTTTTATTCAATATACATGTGTAATTCTTATTGAAAGTCATTTTTTACTTTACCACTGGTTCAAAAAAAAGGCCTTTGTCCTGGGAAGAACCATCAAGAAACCCAGCGGGACTTTTTTTTAAATAAATTTTACAATATAAATGATTACGAACTATTTACAAAATTTATTTTAGAAACTGCTTGGAAGCAGGAAGGAGATAAAAACAATAACAATGACAACATTTGAAATATAACTTTTATCTCTATGTTTATAATTACAATCGTCACGAAAGTTGACACGAATGAAGGTGTATACCTTACAAGACAGTTAAAGAAAAAAAAATTACGCGAAAGCACTCTCTCTTTATACTTTCTCTTATACATGATAATGTTTGATTTTTTTGACGGCGCCGTGGCGCAGTGACTTAGCAATGAGTTGCGGTGCTAAGTAGCGCGGATTGGAATCTAGGACGGAATAAGAATTTGTATGTTCTACAAATAATTTTTTAGGGTTTGGATGTTTGTCCTAGGCAATTTATGTTTGTTAATTGCCTCCACGATATACGCGAAAATACTAGTGTAACGTTAACGTTTTAAAAAAAATATTTAGGTGAAGCTTTCGAATTTATGTAAATGTTAAATTAAGTTTCACTTCTTAAAATACGAAGCGATCATTCAAACTACTTCAGCAATATCTTGTCGTCATCATCACGCAAACAGGTACTTCTTACAAGAAGGGAATTATAATATTTTGTCAAACGGATGTGCAATCGCAACATGTAAGAGTCTGATTGAAGCTTATCTAATATTAAACACATAGTTGGTATTCGACTTTGAATATATTTTTTTATTTAATATTATAAGTAGATGCATATATATATATATATATATATATATATATGTTATCTATATTTGTTACTAAACATAAATATGAATAAGCCTAACAATTACAGCCGACGTGTTGAGGCAGAATAGAATAGAATAGAATAGAATGATTTTTATTCAATATGGATTATTACATAATACTTATTGAAAGTCATTATTTTATTTACCACTGGTTCGGAAAATACCTCTGTCCTGGGAAGAACCAGCAAGAAAACCAGCGGGACTTTTTTTTTGCAGCACCTCGTGGGTGTCGTAAGGACGACACAGGGATATAAAACAGGAGGTGGGAGCAACAGCATTTTCCTGACGACAAGCCAAAATAATTAAAGTCAGCGGTCTTCAATCTGCCTGCGCAAGTGGCAATTTCGGAAATAATCCTTCTTATGAGCCGATCTACGTAGAAGCCATAGGCCTCAAGCTGCGGAATTTTGACATACTCTAATGAATGAATGTTAAAACGTTACGTGAAAATAGCGATGAATATGGTTAATTAAGGTTCAGTCTGATTTGACTTTACGTTGTAAGGAAACATTGAAAATGTAGCTAATTTTTCCTTTGAAGTTTACAAAATGGATTTCTGGTCAAGTTATTGGAATATTACGGAGCTCGATGGATAACGGTATTTAAAGACAATCTTGAGCTATAATTGTAATTTCATAATGTCAAAATTTGTGCGTTTTACGTAAAAGTATCGAGGACGTAATGTAGACATCTCGTTCCGTGGGTGTCGTAAGGAGTAACTATAGGATCTTCTCGAAAGGGAGGGCGACCTCTATCTCTAGAGCCATGCATTATTCCAAATCCCACTATACGGTGTTAATGGAAGACTTCAATGCAAAACTAGGCACAAGAGACAACGGTGAGCTGAAAGTGACTTTATGGAGAAAAAGGGGCTCTTTATGATGAACTCTTTTTTCCAGAAGCGGCCCCACAGGAAGTGGACCTGGTCGAGCCCCGACTGTTCGACAAAAACTTAGATTGACTTTATTATGACGACCAGACGATAACTGTCCAGTGATGTCCCAGTGATCGCGAGGGTAAAAACTGGTAGAGATCACAGAATGGTTAGAGGCACATAACCTAAACGTTAAGTTGGAGAGGTTTCTGCTAATAAAGTCAACGCTCCGTCCCCCTCGTGCTCTAGTCCAAAGTCCCGAAACCTTTCAGCTCGAGTTACAAAACCGTTTTCAATGCCAAACAGACTGCAATGAAGTGGACGATATGAATCATAAGCACGTGGAAACTGTCCATACGGTCGGAGCTAAGTTCTGCAAGACCCGCTGCAGAAGAACACAAAATTTCTTAGTTAGACGGGAAATTAAGCTGCAGTCTTCAACAGATTTGACAGCATACAGGCAACTGAACAGACAGATCTCCAAATGTATGCGGCGGGACTTACGCGACTTCATACAGCTTGTATTGAAGAAGCGATCGAGCGGAACCAAGGCTCCAAAGTCTTTGCCAGAGATATGTCTGCCAGAAAGAGCCAACTGTTAAAGCTGAAGACCGAGTGCGGCAGCATCGTTTCTGGGGCACCTGAGATATTGAGTGAGATTGAGAGGTTCTATGGACAGCTCATGGTTGGAGCCACACGCAAGTGTGAGTAACGATACAAGAGCGAGACTTTTTTTTTAATTTTTTTTTTTTAAAATACTAGTAATGTAATTAAACATTACTAATATTCCCTTTAACCACTTCTGCTAAGCTTAAAATGCTTGTGTTAGAAGTGGTTTACGACAGTAGTCGAATGGCGGATTCGAACCCACGACCTTTCGAGTTCGCGGTCCGCGTCCCGCCATTAGGCTACTGACGCTTCAAGTTCACTTATCCGACACTATTCAGAAGATAGCCCGCACGTTAGTCTGAGCGAGATTGGTATGGCTCTCCAGCACCTTAAGAACGGCAAGGCCCTAGGTAAGGATAGAATTACAGCGGAGCTTCCTAAAGCGGGTGGAAAACCGCTCCTTGAATTCCTTCAGAAGCTCTTTAATTCCGTCCTCCATGGTGGCACTACTCCGGAGGCGTAGATCAGAAGTGCGGTGGTGTTTTTCTTCAAGAGAGGCGATAATGCCCTCTTGAAGAACTACAGACAGATTTCCCTTCTGAGCCGCGTCTACGTGCTGTTTTCGAGAGTCATTACGAATCGTTTCGTGCGCAGACTCGACGACTTCCAGCCTCCCGAACAAGCTGGTTTCCGAAAGGGCTTTAGCACCATACACCACATACATACCTTTCGGCAAATTGTACAGAAGTTCGAGGAGTACAATTTTCCACTATGAGTGGCGTATGTAGACTATGAGAAAGCCTTTTATTTTCTCGAAATTTGGGCGATGCTACAGTCCCTTCAGCGATGCTAAGTTGACTGTCGGTATATCCAAACACTGAAGTGTTTGTACAATAGGGCTACGATGGCTATCCGCGTACAGAATCAGAGAACGAAACCTATCCAACTACAGTAAGACAGGGTGATGTTATATCCCCGAAACTCTTCACAATACCGAAAATCTTCCAATGTAGCGATTGGAAGACGTTTTCAAGCTACTGTACTGGAAACGATACGGTCTTAACATCAATGGCGAGGACATCACTCACCTTATTCGCCGACGATATAGTCCTTATAGCAGAATCGCTGGAGGACCTAAGCACTATGCTCAATGACCTCAGTAGCAAATATCACGTTTAATGTCCACGTCACACCTATACCGATAGTTGGTGGGAGCACTAAGCTCGAAGTTGTTGACGAGTATGTTAAGTTTGGTAGTTGGTAAGTCCAACTTAAACCGAGAGGTCAATCGACGGATTCAACTCTGCTGGACAGCGTTCGGGAAATTACGGCACATCTTCTCGTCGGGTATACCTCAACAATTGAAAACGAGACTGTACAACCAGTGCATGTTGGCAGCGATGAGCTATGGAACTGAGACGAAGTCCTTCACTGCTGTCCGGTTGAGGAAGTTCAAGGTCGCTCAGCGAGCTATGGGCTATGCTCGAACTTTCTCTGCTTGATAAACTTAGAAATGAGGATATCAGCAGCAGAACCAGAGTGGCCGACATAGCCCAACGGATAAGTAAGCTGAAGTGGCAAAAGCCCGGCCATATAGTTCGAAGAACCGACAACCGATGGGGAAAAAATGTTCTCAAGTGGAGGTTCGTTCCCGTGAACGAAGTGTAGGGCGCCCCCCCCCCCACTAGATGAAGTAATGACCTGGTAAGACATGCAGGAAGTCGATGGATGCAGGTGGCTCAGGACCGTAGTTTTTGGCATTCCTTGGGAAAGGCCTATGTTCAGCAGTGGACTTGTGAAGAGCTGTAAGATGATGATGATGAATATTTTGAATAGAATAGAATAATTTTTTATTCAATATAGATCACATGTGTAATTCTTATTGAAAGTCATTTTTTACTTTAACACTGTTACGAAAAATACCTCTGTCCTGGGAAAAACTAGCAAGAATCCCAGCGGGACTCTTTTTTAAAAAAAAGCATATATTACATTAATGGTTGGTACAAAATTTATTTTAGAAACAGCTTGGAAGCGACCACCTCATTCCTAGGGGTCATTATCAACCATGTATTCATTTATACTATAATAACCCTTTTTATACAGTTTCAACTTAACAAAACATTTAAACTTGGTAATAGAGAGAGCCTGTACACTTTCCGGGACCTTGTTGTAATAGCGTATACATTGCCCCAAGAATGCATTACTGACTCTGTGGAGTCGAGAAACTGGTATCATTAGCTTGTGTTTTTTCCTAGTGTTTACAGAATGTATATCACTTTTTTTACTAAAAGTACCTTTGTTTTGTGAACATACATAAAATTTTCGTAAATATTGTTACGAGCTTGGGGTTCGAGACAATTAAAAATTGCCGATTGAATACCAAAATTGACACTTTAATTAAACAACACTAATTACAATCTAAAATCACACTAATAATAAAACACAGTTCGCCGTTATTTCGCTTCGAAGTATTCTCTTGTATCGCCAATTCAATACTGCCTCGGTCGTGGTCTATACCGGCCTTATATAGGGCCTCAGATAGTTTCCAGAATCTTCTACTGTAGCGACATCTAGAATGTTCGAGCACATATCGGTCCCGAAATTTCTGGAAGGATCTTGACTCTCCTAGTTCTGCTACTCGACACTAGAGGGCGCTAGTGTACCTAGTGTTGCCATGTACAAGACATTAATAGTGGCACGCAATACTTTCATTTACTCGACACTAGGGGGCGCTAGTGTAACTAGTGTTGCCATGTACAAGACATTAATAGTGGCGCGCAACACTGCCCCCTCCTAAGACATGCTCGTCCCGAGCATTATTGGCCCCATAATAACGCGCCAGTCGATCTACATGGACAATCTTAGGAGTACCTCTGGCACCTTTCTGTATCCGGTAGGTTACGTCATTGATCCTTGTCACAATCCGGTACGGTCCGTCCCATTTAGCTTGAAGCTTAGGAGATTTCCCTTTGCTGCGAACTGGATTGTGTAACCACACTAGAGAACCTTCATCAAACCCCTTGTTGTTTATTTTGCGGTCATACCGTGTTTTCATCTTCTCAGACGTTTGCTGGCCCGTCTGTCTGACGTGCTCATAAATGTCATTCATTTTGTTCCGCAAGTCATTTGCATAATCGGTTATACTGCGGGGGCATCTGGTGGTATTCCGGTGATCAGGTCTGCAGGCAGCCGTAATTCTCTCCCAAAGTTTGCGAAAGCTGGCGTCAATGATGTACTTTCGTGAACAGCGCTTCGATATGACAACAAAAACGGTTGTATGTGCCTGTCCCAGTCTCGTTGCCGTTTTTCCACAACTTTTGCCAGGTACCTTTCCAATGTCTGATTAAATCGTTCTACCATTCCATCAGATTGTGGGTGGTAAGAAGTTGTTCGAGTTTTATGAGTACCCATAACTCTGCAAGTTTCCTGGAATATTTGAGACTCGAAATTCCTTCCTTGATCGCTGTGAATCTCTAAGGGTACTCCAAAACGACAGAAGACTTCATGAACTAGTTTATCTGCAACTGTTGAAGCTTCTTGATTTGGAATGGCGAAGACTTCTGGCCACTTAGTGAAGTAATCCATCACAACCATGAAATACTTGTTACCACTTTCACTTTCCGGAAAGGGCCCCGCAACGTCAATGGCTATCCTCTCCCATGGTGCACCAACATTGTACAATTTCAATTCGCCTCTACTACGAATTTGAGGTCCCTTTACAGCCGCACAACTTGTACATTTGCGGCACCAGTCCTCGACATCGTCACGACAGTGGACCCAGTAAAACCGTTCCCGGATCTTCAGGAGAGTTCGTTTAACTCCCAGGTGGCCTCCTAAAGAACTACTATGGTACAGTTGTAGAACATCCGGTACTTTAGCCTTAGGGACAACCATTTGCAAATGACATCTGTCTCCCCGACCATTTTCCCATTTACGGCACAGGACTCCATCCTGAATCAGCAAGCTGTCCCATTGGGCCCAATAGCTTTTCGTGGTCGAACTCATTGCTGAGACGTCGCTCCACTTGGGCTTAGGAGCACTGGCCTTCATCCATTCCAGAATCGGCTTAATATCCGAATCTTCCTGCTGTGCATGTTGTAGGCTGTCCTTCCACTCATTGCTAAGCTGGTCTGTCCTGAGCATCCTCACAGATACCACTTCCTTACCCTCTTGCCTAGTACAATGCTTGCAATCTTCAGGGCAAGGTCTTCTTGACAATGCATCTGCATTGCCATGAGATTTCCCGCTGCGATGTTCGATCACAAAGTCGTATTCCTGCAGTAGTTCAATCCATCTCGCAACTTGTCCTTCCGGATTTTTGAACTGCAATTGCCATTTGAGTGCAGCATGGTCAGTTCGTAAGTGGAATTTCCGCCCTAGAAGATATTTGCTAAAATGCTGCAAGGACTTTACCACAGCAAGCAATTCCCGTCTTGTGACACAATAGTTCCTTTCCGGCTTTGACAACGACTTGCTGAAGTACGCTATCACAATCTCTTGATCACCATTCCGTTGAGACAACACACCGCCAAGTCCTATATCACTTGCGTCTGTGTCAACTATGAATTCCTTGCCCGCATCAGGGTATCCCAAAATAGGTGTTTTGCACAGACGGTTCTTGAGCTCCTGGAATGCAATATCGCAACTTTCATCCCAGCAGAATTGTCTCTTCTCCTCGGTTAGCTTGTGCAGAGGTTTGGCTATATCTGCAAAGTTCTTCACAAATCGCCGATAATAAGAGCACAAACCCAAAAATGCTCTAACCTGTGTCTTGTCTTTTGGAACCGGCCACTCCTTGACAGCGGCAATTTTTTCTGGATCCGTGCGGATACCTTCTTCCGACACTACATACCCCAAAAAACTAACTTGCCGTTTGAATAGTGAGCACTTCTTTGGACTCAACTTGAGGTTGGCACTCTGGATCTTCATGAGCACGCGTTCCAGGTTTTGAAGGTGTTCCTCAAACGTACGGCCTACGATGATGATGTCATCCAAATAGACCAGACAGGCATCTCCAATTAGCCCGGTAAGTACAAGCTCCATCAATCTTTCAAACGTTGCTGGAGCATTGCACAATCCAAACGGCATAACTTTAAATTGCCACAGACCCTTTCCTGTGGAGAATGCAGTTTTCTCCTTGTCCTTAGGGTCAATTTCAACCTGCCAGTAGCCACTTTTCAGGTCCAGCGTACTAAACCACTTTACGCCTGTGAGCATGTCCAGCGTGTCATCAATTCTAGGCAAGGGATAGCTGTCCTTCTTCGTAACGTCGTTCAGGCGGCGGTAGTCAACACAAAACCGCATGCTGCCGTCCTTCTTCTTTACCAGCACCACAGGTGAACACCATGGACTAGATGAAGGTTCAATAACACCATCCTTCACCATACCCTCAATCATGGTTTCCACTTCCTTTTCACGTGCTACAGGCAATCTTCTTGGCCGCTGACGAATAGGCAATTCTTGTCCTGTGTTTATTTTGTGTTGAACTAAGCCAGTCTTTCCTATGTCAGCTTCGTTTGACGAGAAAACATTGGCGTATTTGAGTAACAACTTCTTCGCCTTGACCATTTCATTCGGGGAGAGAACGCTGCGACAGTCTTCTAAAAGTGTGGTCACTCTCGTTTGTCCATCCTTGCTAGGGGTCCCGGTCGATAGATATTCGCACCGACGCAACCAATCCACTTCCTCACTAGTACCAACCAATGTGCCTTTTTCTATAATCTGTTCCTGATCACAAAGGTTCAACACACGTACTCCTGAGATGTCGGTGGTTCTGACCAAGGTTCGAGCCACTTTCCATGGAAGGTCATTGTCTACCCTTTCCACGAGTACACAACGATGAGCTTGCCCAGGACTCCGAGGAAGACTAACCGGCACAATCGTTTCCGATCTCGGCGGAAGAACAATCTTCTTAAGGCTGTACACATTCCCTGGTAACGCCCCTTCCATGAAAAGTTCCTCTTGTCCACATTTCAAAACACCTTGCTTAACGTCGATCTCACAACAATTCTTCCTCATAAAGTCTAGGCCCAGGATGCAGTCGTCCATTATATCAGCCACGATGACATTATGCAGGTAGATCATGTTGCCTAGCTTCAACTCCATCTCCTTCTCTCCACGGACGGGTATGCGCTGACCAGTGGCTGTCACCAAATTAATGCGTTCTCGGTTGTGTGCGGAGTCCCCAAGGAACCGACTTATAAGTTGGGAACTGACAACCGTGCGAGAGGCTCCAGTGTCTATGGTCAGTTTACACGGCGTTCCGTTGACTTCGCCCTTGATGATTAGGCTGTTCCCATCATGGGTTTGTGAGATCGAAATCCTTGGGGCTCTTTTAACATCAGCCAGCACCCGCCCCGCAGTCCTGGCTTTTACTCGTTTCCCTGCTGCTGTTGGGCGGTGCTATTAGCCGCACTACCCTCTCGAGATCGATCACCTTCCCTTTCTACAGTTCGCTTAGGGCAGCTGGATCGAAGATGGCCCCTTTCCCCACAGCCGTAGCACCTAGGGCTGTAGCTTTTATTGCGGTCCTGAACTGTAGCTGCTGCAACCTCCCTGACGCGGTGGGAACGATGATCCTGCCGCACGGCTTCTACCTCCAGTGCATGGGTCAAGGCGTCCTTAAGCGTCTCGTGGTGCCCGAGCCTCACAGCAGCTCTGACTTCAAGGTCGCGGATGCCGTCGATGAATGTCTGCACCAGGTTCCCTACAATAAGCGCAGGTACAGATTGGTACGCTTTTCGAACCAGCTTCTCCACCTCAAGGGCCCACTGCTGCAGGTTTTCGTTACTGCGTTGCACGCGATCTTTGAGCTGCGCACGAAAGACGTGTTCCAGGTGAGCATCGCCATATCTCGCCTCCAATGCCTCAAGGAGCTGCTCGTAAGTCACTTCCTTACCGAGAGCTTCCAGAACAGTTAAGGCCTGGTCGCGTAGGCCTAGGGTGAGAGCAGTCATGGCCTGACTTTTATTCCAGCCGTTCGCTTTCATGACAGCCTCGAACTGGATTTTGTAGGCCGACCAGGAAGAACTCCCGTCGAACGGCGGCACTTTAAATCCACGTAGCGAAGGTGTTGTAGCTACCACGGGAACTGTAATTCCATCCCCAAGTTTGAGGTCGTCCAGCGTTTTCTTCACATCAGCCATCACGTTGTCAACCCGATTGTTCACTTGGTCGATTCGGGTTTCAGCTTCCGACAGGCGGTTGTCATGTTGAGCAACCCTATCCTTCACCTCCTTTATCTCTTTCCCGAAGGTAGCGTGAAGGTCCTTCCTGAGGAGCATCTGTTCTTCCATACCGCGCTGCAGCTGCTCTTCCAACCGACGGGTCTGTTCCTCCTGTCGGCGAGCCTGATCCTGCAGCATCATCATCAGAGCACCTAAGTCAGGTGCTGCAGATGCAGGAGCTGCTGACGGGCCGGCCTCCGTGGTTAGCAGCTGCCCCTCCGACGTTTGCGGCGTTGCATTACCAAATCGTCTCTGGTCCGTCTCCTGTTGGCGTTGACTTCGGGTACGGATACCCTCCGTGTCGTCTTTAGGTAAAATCGGCATATTTGATCCCACTTCTGACACCAATTGTTACGAGCTTGGGGTTCGAGACAATTAAAAATTGCCGATTGAATACCAAAATTGACACTTTAATTAAACAACACTAATTACAATCTAAAATCACACTAATAATAAAACACAGTTCGCCGTTATTTCGCTTCGAAGTATTCTCTTGTATCGCCAATTCAATACTGCCTCGGTCGTGGTCTATACCGGCCTTATATAGGGCCTCAGATAGTTTCCAGAATCTTCTACTGTAGCGACATCTAGAATGTTCGAACACATATCGGTCCCGAAATTTCTGGAAGGATCTTGACTCTCCTAGTTCTGCTACTCGACACTAGAGGGCGCTAGTGTACCTAGTGTTGCCACGTACAAGACATTAATAGTGGCACGCAATACTTTCATTTACTCGACACTAGGGGGCGCTAGTGTAACTAGTGTTGCCATGTACAAGACATTAATAGTGGCGCGCAACAATATACTGAGAGGCCAAAGTTAATATATTTATTTCTGTAAATTTATCTCTAAGAGACTCTATCGGGTTTAGGTTGTAAATAGCTCTAATGGCCCTCTTCTGTAAAACAAAAATAGTTTCTGAATCAGCCCCATTTCCCTATGGCAAAATCCAATAAGACATTATGCTATGGAAATAACTGAAATAAACTAATCTTGCTGTCTCGACACTAGTGAGACCTCTTATTTTTTGATTGTTTGTTGATTGATAACAACACCTGCGAATAAGGTGGTTGCTTACAAGTTGTTTCTTAAATAAGTTTTGAAAGTAGTTTGGACGTCCACATTCAGATTAAGAATTAAAATTCAGATGCTTTATCACTCTTGAATACTAAAATGGAATACCTAGTTTCCAGTAAAAAGTGTCTTCTGTTCTCTACACTCACTTTACGGAACAGAGCAGCATTTAAGAAGAAGGAAAAAAAAAATACTATGTTTTGTTGTGTTAGTATTACTTATAAATAGCTCAAAGATCCGTGGTAGCTCAGATGTTTAGCGCTCGCGGTAAATTTAACGCGAACAACCCGGGTTCGATTGCCGCCGGCACCAATGAAATTGTTAACTGCAATTTTAAGTGCTGATCACGTGCTCGGCGGTGAAGGAAATCATCGTGAGGAAACCTGCATGTCTGAGAAATAAGGAAAAAAAAAGTAATTCGAAGACATGTGAAGTTCGCCAACACGCATTGGGGCAGCGCGGCGGACACTTCCTTGCCTTGAAACCCTCTCAGAAACGAGAAGAGCCCTATAGATAGGCTGTAACTTTAACTTTTATTTTTAGATAGAGGGTATAGTTTTGTCACAAAATATTGAGAAATAGAAAAACATTCCATTTATAAGTGCCGGATGGGCGCTGCTGCGGTTTCCAATTTCTTGGAGAGCGAACACGGAGTCAGGAAAAATACAAACGTATGTCAGTCTCATTTTCATGCATGCCCTTTCGATCGCTAAGCATTCAGCTAAGAAAACGGTACAACTACTATGAAATTCAAGGCGTTTTACGGTTTCCTTTCTATGAAAAAAATTTATCACGTATGCAGCACTTACTGCTTCATTATGTTTGCTACCGTCCGTATATTTTAATAGTATTTGTCGTACAATAGTTTCTGTGTGTTCAGTGTTCTAGGTCTTCTAAGTTTATTATTTTATGTATGTAATGTAGGTATATAGATTTAGGTAGCCGGCACGAGATTGTTCGTGCGGCGGCAGTCGGGAATTAAACGTCTTAGCGAACGCACCGTGTATTATTTAAAACATTACAGTGGCTAACGAGTTTGGGATAGCGTTGAATTTGTGCATACGTTGTTGCGGTAGTAAATATTAGAATGTCGGTAGGGAAAATCGGTGAATTTGATTTAAGAAATGAAGCATGGTCGTCGTATGTGGAAAGACTGGAAATGTATTTCTTAGTAAATCAAATAAAAGCTGAATTAAAATTACCCACACTAATCGCGGTAATCGGCGATGAAGCATACGAATTGTTGGCACACCTAGCAAGTCCAAAGAAACCATCCGAACTATCGTACGGTGACGTAGTGGAACTCTTACGTCAGCATTTACAACCGACACCATCCGTGCACGCTGAGAGGTACCGATTCAGACAAAGCAGGCAGGCTAGCAATGAAAATATAGCGAGCTACGTCGCGGACTTAAAGAAGCTGGCACGTCATTGTAAGTTTAAGGAGGCTCTTAATGAGAACTTACGAGATCAATTTGTTTGCGGGCTGCGAAGCGACGTCATTAGGCAACGGTTGTTCGCGGAGGATGAGTCGCTACCACACACCAGCGTAGTCAAAATTGCAACCTCTCTCGAAGCAGCGGAGCGGGACGCGGCGGCAGTGGAAGGTGCTACTACAACGGGGAAGGATACCAGGATTCAGGAATTGACGACGGTGCATGCGCTCATACGTGGCGGGGCGTGACAACGCGGGGAGCGGGTGCGGCGTGGGGGCGGTGCGGGAGAGCAGATCGTCGGAGCAGCGGCGAGAAGTGGCGCGGGCGTGGCGCGCGGGACGGTGCGCATGCGCAATAGCGGCTGCACCAATTCTGCCGGTGACCCTGGGGCTGGGGGTCATCAGTTCAATTGCGGAGACTGCGGAGCGACGGATCATGAGTATTCGAACTGTCGTTTCCGGGTCTATATATGCAGCATGTGCAGACGCCCGGGCCACCTGCGACGCGTGTGCCCAGACGCGGCCAGTAAGACACGGAGAAAACAAACGGCGGTCCCATTACACTATGGCGGGGTAGACGGAGCAGTCGAAAACGAAGAAGTACCGGAGGCAGACTTCCACCATCTATGCCTAAACGACTACCAACCGGTGAGTTTACCCGTAATAATTGACAATAAAACAATTAAAATGGAAGTGAACACGGGTGCGGCTGTGTCATGTATTAATAGGCAAACCTATGAAAAGTATTTTAACCATCATCCAATTAAAAATAGTAAAATAGTGTTAAACTGTTATGATGGCTCCAGAGTAAACCCTTTAGGTATAATTAAGCCGGTCGTCCGCCATGCGAGTCAAACCAAACGATTAGAATTATTTGTTATCGAAGGGGGCACTACATAATTACTCGGCAGACAATGGTTAACGGAATTAGGCATAAAAATTCCCGCATTTAATAATAATTGTCACCATTTATCGAATGAGAAAGAGTCTATGTCAAATGAAATAACAAAAATATTTTCTAGGTATAAGCATTGATATATTAAAAGGGGAAAGATATGTTACGTGCTTATATCGCAATCACTAAACCTGGACTCGGCGCAGGACTCCATGCACCGAAACTTACACGTTTGTTATCATAATTGCAAAAGCCGATAGACAAGGACAGAGATAGGAACCTTCGTAGTTGTGCGAGCGAAATCGCGTTAGCCGCCGAATGTTTACGGTTTTAGACATTGTAGTAGCTTTAGCTAATACATATCGAAAGAGAAACATTAAGCAGTTTAATTATTAATCAGGTACATCTACATTCTTCAATTATTAGAACACTGTTTACCTGCACAAGAAGTCATTTTAATGCGTATTTAATACCAAAAAAACTGAAATTAACGAGTTGTATGATCAACGACGTACCGCGCCCGACTGAGTGTCACTGCGAGCCAAGTACGGGCAATCCCGTAGTTTTGTAGGACCGGGCGCTGTGATTTAGTGACGTATCTTCCCCTTTTAATATATCAATGGGTATAAGGAACTATTTAGCGACGGGCTCGGGCGGTTCACGGGTGGCAAAGCGACGTTGGGTGTGCGGGACGGGGCGGCGCCGGTGTTCCACCGCGCACGGCCGGTGCCCTACGCACTGCGCGAGCGAGTCGACGCGCAACTCGACGCAATGCTGCGGGACGGCATCATTGAGTTCGTCGACTGCTCCGACTGGGCCTCACCGATTGTTCCGGTAAATAAAGCGGATGGCTCCTTGAGAATCTGTGCTGACTATAAAGCAACCCTTAATCCGGTATTGCAGATTGATCGATATCCCTTACCACGAATTGATGACCTGATGGTAAAATTGAGCGGGGCATGCTATTATTCCAAAATAGATTTATCACAAGCATACAACCAGATCGAGTTAGATGATACAAAAAAATATACAGTCATAAATACACACAGGGGCTTGTATAGGTATAACAGATTGGTCTATGGCTTGTCGTCGAGCCCGGGAATATTTCAACGTATAATGTGTAATGTACTACAGGGGATACCTAACGTAGAAATATTTTTAGATGACGTCATCATCGGAGGAAAAACTAAAGACGAACATTTAAAGGCTCTGGAGACAGTCATAAGTAAACGGGTTTCAAATTAAAAAGTAGTAAATGTGTATTTCTAGTGGATGAGGTGAAATATTTGGGATATATTATAAGTAGCAAAGGCATTAAAACCGATCCCTCAAAGGTAGAAGCCATATTAGGGATACCCAGGCCGACTATCGTGACGGAGTTGCGGTCGTTTCTAGGTATATTGAATTTCTATGGCAAATTCATAAAGAATATGAGTGATAAGTTATTTCCGTTGTACGATTTGCTTAAAAAAGATAAACAATGGTACTGGTCATCGGATTGCGAAACATCGTTTACTCAAATTATAAAAATACTGTCCAGTGCCGAGGTACAGGTAGCGCATTATGACCCTAAGAAACGTTTAATTGTTACTTGTGACGCAAACGCGCGGGGAGTCGGGGGCGTCCTTTCCTAGGTAGATTATGAGGGCCGGAGCAAGCGGCCCATAGCTTTTGCATAGCGTTCGTTAAATAACGCGGAAAAGAATTACTCCCAAATACATCGTGAAGCGCTGGCTATTATTTTTTGCATGAATAAATTTCACCAATATTTATACGGGAGGAGTTTTACATTACGCACCGACCACAAACCTTTAGTTTCCATTTTTGGCCCGAATACGGGAATACCGACCATGGTAGCTAGTCGTATGCAGAGATGGGCAATTATTTTATCTACTTATTCGTTCGACATCGAGTATGTCCGTACAGATGAAAATGGGGCGGGCGGTTTATCGCGGTTACCGCTTAAAACTGAACGAAACGTGACAACCCCACCCGAACAAACGTACCTGCATTTTGTGCAACAAGCTCTGTCATTAGACTATAACGATATTAAACGGGAGACGTTGCGGGATCCATTATTATCAAAAGTACTAAGTTATATTCGTGACGGCTGGCCATCACACTGCGAAATTACTAATCTTCAACCTTATTGGAATAGACACAAAGAATTATACGAGGATCTGGGCTGTATAATGTGGGGTCATAGATTAGTAGTACCGGAAAATTGCAGGGACAAAATCTTGGCTATGATTCATGAACCTCATATGGGAATAGTGAAATCCAAAGCGCTGGCTCGAAGCTATGTATGGTGGGCCGGCATGGAGGAGGCGGTGGAGCGAGCGTGCCGTGAGTGTATAACCTGCGCGGCGCAGGCGGATGCGCCGGCGCGGAACTCGCCGCGAATGTGGCCCTGGCCCGCACGGCCTTGGAGTCGGCTTCATTTGGATTTCATGGGTCCCATCGCGGGAAAAATATATTTGGTAGTAGTTGACGCCATGTCGAAATGGATTGAGGTTCATAAAATGACGAGTATCTCTGCCAACTGTTTAATTGACCGCTTAAATGAATTATTTAGTAGATTCGGCTTACCTCGACAAATAGTAACGGACAATGGAGCACAGTTCACGTCGTCACAGGAGTTCGAATATTTTAACAAGCACAACGGCATAGGGCATGTTTTTACGGCACTCTATCACCCTTCCTCGAATGGTCTGGCGGAAAACGCGATAAGAACATTAAAACGGGTAATAAAAAAGGCGTTGCAAGATAATCAAAATATAGATAGGGTGTTATGGGCATTTTTAATGTATTATAGTAATGTCGAACACGCAACAACGAGCGAGTCCCCAGCAATGCTTATGTTTGGTAGGCGAATCCGTACACTATTGGATGTCATCAAACCTGATAGGGAAGGCCAAGTGCATCAAGCTCAGCGACGCCAGCAGGACGCGGCCGCAGGAGTGAGTAGGAGTTTCGGCAAAGAGGAAGAAGTATGGTATAGGCAATACTTAAAGGGGGAAAAATGGATTCCGGGTCGCATTGTAGACGTTCTAGGCTCTAGTAATTTTAAAGTGGAAGGTAAAGATGGAGAAATTATACATAGGCATATCGATCAGCTGCGTAAACGACAAAGTAACAGTAGACTATCTCTCGCTTCTACTACGCCCATTTTGGATCAACAGTCCACCAGAGATTCTCAAGAGGTTCATTGGCCGATAGGTAGTAGTAGTCCCGCCCGCAGGTCGGAGGGGTCGGCGGAGGCAACTAGCTCGTCCCCCATAGAGGTCAGATCAGGAGTAGATCAGTCTAAGCTAGAGGGGGCTATTCCGGAGTCACCGGAACGGCAGTTCTCTTTGCCCCTTGGTGCTACACCCCGAGCTTGCCCTGTTAGGAAATGTAGATTGAATAAACCTAGTTATAAGGAGTAGTGAAGTATTTGTTGTTTTTAGTTATAATGTCTGGTATCTTTAGGGGTAAGAAATAGTTTAAGTAAAGGTAATTTAAGTACTACTTATATTAAAATTAGATTAAGTATTATTGTTATGGTTGACTTAGGGTAAATATTGTATGTTATTATAGTCATAAGTATGAATTTAGTGTAGAGGAGTGTAATGTAGGTATATAGATTTAGGTAGCCGGCACGAGATTGTCCGTGCGGCGGCAGTCGGGAATTAAGCGTCTTAGCAAACGCACGGTGTATTATTTAAAACATTACAATGTAAACCTATTGTAACTCTTTCCGCGGGGTGCAATATATTTTAGGAGGTATTCTCTTGTCCAGAGTTATGTCGTCAGGTAAATATTTACTTATTCCATGTATGTTTGTTAGTTCGTTGCCGGATATTTCGTTTATTTTAAGGTGTAACGGCGTAAGGTCTGCTTATGCAATGGGTACAGTTATAGATAGTGTTCAGAAGCTTCTTACTATTTTAACTACAAATCCCCTCTGTAGACTAAGTAAGGCTTTTGTGACTGCCTTATAACATTGTTCATATTATTTATTGCAACCATAATGTTACAGTTAATGTGTTGAGAACATTTTAAGTTTTAACTTAAAACTATGAGACCATTATGGGCCCTGCAGGGTCAATTAAGTGAGAGGACGGCCATTATAATGAAACAATAGTGATAAATACACGATGTTATATTGCAACTGTAGGTATTTTTGAAATAAAATAGAATTGAAATATGTATTCGTTTAGTGTGTAGTAGGGCTTACAAATTAAAAAAGTTCTTTAGTTTATTTATAAACATAGTTTCTTTTTCTACATTTTTACCGATTCTGAGAGTTTGTTAAAAATTTTGTTAGATATGGGTAGAGTCAGTTTTTATTTATGGCGTAATTGGTATCTGGTATTGCTTTCTCCCCGTTTGATATAAAATTCTAGGTATTTTTTAAATGAATTTGCAGATTTCCAAAATGTATACACACGGTAAGGTGAGTATTTTATGTTTGACGAAGTATGTTTGATATAGGTCTATAGTTACTTTTATCCGCGAGATCACCTGTTTTATTATTTACAACCGTACGCATAATGTCAGCGGGCCGGTATCCATGTTCTAGGTAGAGCATGAATAATAAAAATATTACTCGAGGTAGTTGCGGGCCTATTCATCTTAACATGATTTTCACGATCTTGTCCTACTTCAAGCGAGATTTGAAATTTTTTTTAGCTTCACGCTGTGGTGGTGTATTGTTATAAATAATAAATAATTATTTATTCTTCGTAAATATATCTTTATAATATTATAAACGTAAATTTTTGTGAGGATATATTATGGACGTTTGTTACTATTCCATGCCAAAACTACTGAATCTATTTTAATGAAACTTTACAATTATATAGCCCATACACCAGAACAACACATAGGCTATATTTAATAAAGATACTGTGAGAATTGGTCAATAAAGTGTTGAGTAAGTCGGAAAAAAATCTAACGTCTGCGAGCTATTTTGGCGTGCGGTGCAATAACTGTAAGAGTCGCACAAATATAATGTACCTACTGGCTGTTCCCCGCGACTTCGCCCGCGTGGAACTATTTTGCGCGGAACCCTTAAATAAATAATTTAAAATTAAAAATTTTGTACAGCCGACTTCAATATTATTAAGAATAACTCAAATAATTCAAAAACTATTGATCTGACCTTGATCTAATTCATATGGGACCACACGAGAAGTATCAGCTTTTATATAAAAAAAAGAATCATTGAAATCGGTCCACCCAGTAAAAAGTTATGAGGTAACACACATAAAAAAAACATACGCGTCGAATTGAGTACTGTCTCCTTTTTGGAAGTTGGCAGATAAAAGAAGCTTAAATTACTCCTTATAACATCAGCTATCTGCAAGTGATAGTCCCAACCCAATCGGTTCCACTTACTATTTTAAAATTATTGTCGCCTTGCGGCGTAAGTATATAAATCTTACCAAGATTTATATACTTACTAATCTTGGTAAGATTTACATACTTACTCCGCTCGAGTCCAGTCTGGAAATGTTCTGATATTTTTAAAGATATTGATAATAATCTTAAAATAGCTATAGAAAAATTCAAAATTTAACTTAAAATACATCAACCCGGACTCAAGCTACTATACCTATGAAATTTGGTGGTTTTGGTGTGAGGAATATTTCTAGCGTTGCATTGCCTGCTTTCCTTGCTTCCGTGCATAGTCAGTGACTTATGTAAGATAATTTTAAATAATAAAGTAGACCTGTGCTTTGCAACAAAGGCAAGACAGACATGGCGAACGCTCTGTCCCAGCGATAATGTTCACTGTACATAAGTTAACCAACAAAAACAGTGGGATATTCCGTTGGTACAGAGCGTGCGGAAAGACCAAGATTAGACACGCCTTCTAACTGTTTCGAATAAGGAATCTTGTCACTGGTTACACGCTTTACCATTAAGTAATCTCGGCACATTACTTGATAGAGAAAACTTGCTCATTGCCATAGAAACCTATCAGTGCCCCTGTGGTAACAGCGTCGACAAGTTTGGGATCCACGGACTTTCATCAGAACATTGACATCAGGACGTCAAACACCTCAGTCCCCCCCGTGACCATCGGTGCTATAAACCAAAAAATTTTAATTAAATGCGATAAATTCCGTAAAAATTTGTTTCATTTAATTACAACATAACAAAACAAAACTAAACTGCCATTTACATTCCATTGCTTCCCACATGATAGATAAAGAAATTAAAAAATAAATTGAGTTAAACAATTGATATTTTTAAAAGTTATCGTGCTTATCTCTCCATGCGAACTTGATAAGTCTAAACTATAAGCCACTAAAACCACTTTTTTATGTGAAAATAACAATTAATCGAATTAAAAAAAAATTGTAAGTTCAATAATCATTTATTTTTCCTAAAATGTGCTTTTATATCATTTATATGTTCAATATGATTGTAAGATATGATTTCATGCGACAAAACGTTGGAATCTTGATTTTTACGCGCTAGTAGAACATATCCGCACGCTTTGCGCTTAAGGCATAAAATAACATCATTAACAACAGTAGTACCAGACTCCGTGCTACAACAGGTCCCATCCACAGAGATCGTGATACTGAGCTGAATCCCTTGGTTCTCATTTAACCGATCATGCGAGTAGATCTGCCTATGACTTTGTCTTGGCCTATGGTCTAACATAACTGGTTACTTCGCCTACGCGGATCCTAGATGTGGAGGATCATGTACTTTCCCTGTTGGATCTTCTGCTGACCTCTCATCCGGACGGATATCAGGTCTCCGTTGATGTCCCTTTGGGCTCTTCGGACCATTGTCTGATCCACACAAGCACGCACACATAGAAAAACACAAATAAACACGCACACATACAAGCACGCTCGCATGCATGCACGCACGCACGCACGCATCCATGCATACACGCACGCACGCACGCACTCACGCACGCACACGCTCATGCACACGCACACGCACGAACGCACACGGTCACGCACTCGCACACACACAAGCATTTGCACACGCACACGCACACGCATAAGCACACGCACATGCACACGCACACGCACAAGCACACGCACACGCACACGCCCACGCACACTCAAATGCACACACACACGCACACGCACACGCACACACACAAGTACACGCACAAGCACCCCCCCCACACACACACACATACTCACGACACGCTCTCTCTCTCTCTCACACACACATACACACACACAGAGAGAGAAAGAGAGAGAGAGAGAGACACACACACACACACAGTACAATATGTACGCATCTTAGATGCAACAGCATACGCATGCATATTTTTATTTTTTGATTTTCTGTAATTTGTAAGAAGTTTATTTATTTTGTTACCTTGTTATGATTTGTGTTAAGCTGATAAGGCTATTGTAATTGCAACTTTGTGGATATGGGAAGGAACTGAATCCCGACACACAGCTATTGCTAGTTCGGATGTGAGGGTTATTTTTACTGGAAAAGGGGCTTGCCATCTTAGTCCTCTCAGGTGATAATGCATCTGCATTTTGATTCGCAATCGAAGATAGATGTACATGTCTATGGGCCACAGCAACCATTTACAACCAGGTGGAATGTGTGCTCGTTTGTCACCCTATCCTATAAAAAGGCTTCAACTTTGTAGTGTCAACATGGTGTTATTCAATATATAAATTTATTATTATTGTGGGGTACCTATATAGTTTTATCATCTGATTGGGCTGTACAAATATGTAATTTTAAATGATACCTTATTATTACTATAATTTTGATACGTCGGCTATCTTTCGGATTAGGATGAAAGTGTGTAGTAGTACTTGTAAAGTAAGTAGTAAAGTGCTATATGATATATGGATTTTTAGTAACTGGCATCTTAGTAGCGTTCTACTATGATACGTTGGTGCGTGCTATTTTTAATAACGAACATATTACCAATTTCGTTGACAAAGTCGATAGGGATCATATGGGTGTATTGTAAAGGGGTGCCATCCGTATAAAAGTTATCAATGCAACTTACTGCTACTTGCGGTATTGTGTCTTATGATAGATCTGCGGGTGTGCTGCGCCTGATTCGACGCATCTTGTGGTTCTGGTCGATGGAAGTATGCGGGTAAAAGAAGCAAGTCGATTATTGGAAACGAACAAGTAAAATATTTGGACCTTAAGGACTCGGCTTAAGAAATGAACGTGGGACAAGACCTCTCCAATTCGCGTTTGTCTAAGCAATATTTCTCTACTTTTACAAAAAACCTCGTCGTCGTGGCTATATCCCGATAAAAATCTCCAAAATTGAAATAGGTTTTTGCCATACTTCTAACAAACAGTTGATTAATATTAGGGTTATAGGTTTGGATTCTCAATAAAATGTTTTCTTGATAATAAATCTTTTATTTAGTATTTATGCACATTCACGGTAAGAAGTTCTACAGTTCTACGAAGCAACAACGCCATCTGGCTGCCAATAAAAAATATAAATGAATGCGTTCAGATTTAAATTTTTTTTTTCTAAATTTAACACTCCCATTAAAATTTAAATCTCTTAACTAATTATCTGATCCCTTATATAAGTAAAAGTTTGAGTGGGCAATGCCTTAGTCAATATATCTGCTAATTGATCTTTACTAGGAACATAATTAATTTTAATCATGCCCAACTCAACTTTTTCTCTAATAAAATAGTATTTAACATCTATGTGCTTCGTTCTTTTATGATAAACAGGATTATTTATTAGTTTTATCGCACTTTGATTATCAATAAACATAGTTACACATTTACAATTTTCACCTAAATCTAACATTAATTGCCGCAGCCATATAATTTCTTTTGCTGCTTCACATGCAGCTACAAATTCTGCCTCAGTAATGGAGAGAGCAATGGTCTTTTGTTTTTGGCTGGACCAAGTAATTGGTCCACCGTTCATCATAAAAATATAGCTTGTTGTTGACTTACGTGTATCGACATCACTTGCATAATCAGAATCAGAGTAACCTATTAAGCCATCACTTTCTCCATACTTTATACACAAATCTTTAGTATTAATTAAGTATCTAACTATACGTTTGACAGCATTTACATGTTGCTGACTAGGATTGTTTACATATCTGCTTAATACATTCACAGCAAATGATATGTCAGGTCTAGAAACAGAACACAAAAATAATAAAGAACCAATAAGTTCCCTATATGGAAAGTTAATAATGTTTTCATCCTCATTCTTTGTCATAATTACATTGACATCTGCTGGAGTACTAGTTGGAGTTGCATTTGTCATACAAAATCTCTCAATAATTTGTTCTATATAATCTCTTTGGTGAATATGGATACAATTATTTATTCTCTCAATTTCCATACCAACAAAATATCTGAATGGCATTACTTTTATTTTAAAAGCTTGTTTCAAATATTCTATAATTTATTGGATCAGTTGTTTACTAGAAGATATTACAAGGGCATCATCAACATAAATAATTAAAATTACTTTAATCTTATTGAAAACCCCTATAAAAATACAATTACCAGCCTGAGATTGTACAAAACCATATTTCATTAAAAACTCAGTGAACCTTTTGTTCCAACAACGAGAGGCCTGTTTCAACCCATACAAAGATTTATTTAATTTTAACACATAACTTTTATCTAAAATTACACCCTCAGGCACTTCTATAAAAATATTTTCCTCAAGATACCCATTAAGAAAAGCAGTCTTTACATCAAACTGTTGAATTTCTAACTTATACTTTGCTGCAATAGAAAGAATAATTCTTATAGAGTCATACCTAGTAGTTGGAGAAAATATTTCTTGGTAGTCCACATCTTTAATCTGAGTAAACCCTCGTGCACACAGACGAGCCTTGTACCGTGTCTGATTATCTTCATTCTTCTTGATTGCGAAGATCCACTTGGTAGTAAGGGTCCGCTGACCAGCTCTTGTTACCACACTCCATGTGTTGTTCTCTTCATGTGCAGATAATTCTTCCCTAATGGCTTGAGACCATTCATTTTTCTGTGGACTTTGTATGGCTTCATCATATGTCTGAGGTAATGACAATTCAACAAAGTTAGCTTCAAAACGTCTATTATTTCTTGGCCTCAAATTTATGTTACACTGTGGCACATCTTCTATTTCTTGAGACGGCTCATATGTAGGATCAACACTGTTGCAACTCAATAAGCTGTCATCAGATTGTAATGCTACAGTTTCCATTAGTGTTTCATCCACATTTCTTGCTTCAGTTTCATCATTTTGTATCTTATCTTCATTTTCATCAGTTATACATATCTGATTAATATTCTTTCTTATTGCTGGAGTTTGATGTTCATCAAAAATCACATTTCTTGAAATTTTGATTGACTTATTATTTACATCATACATTCTGTAATTGGTATTATCATAGCCAACAAGCATCATTTTTTTACTCTTCTTTTCTAATTTAGTTCTCAATTGATCTGGAACATGTACATATCCAACGCTGCCAAACACCTTCAAATGACCTAATTGTGGTTTGATGCCATTCCATAATTCATATGGTGTTTTACCCGGAGTCTGGCTTGAAGAAGTTCTGTTCAATATGTAAACTGCACAGCCCACCGCTTCAGCCCACAGCTCCAGTGGAACATCTCTTGCATACAACATGGAGCGAGCAATTTCTACTATGGTACTATTTTCTCTTTCTGCTCGTCCATTTTGTTCTGGTGAATAAGGAGCAGTTAGCTCATGTACTATCCCCTCTTTGTCCAAATATTCCTTGAAAACTTTGTTTACATACTCTCTACCATTATCGGTATGTAATATTCTTGTAATGCATGTATTTATTCTTCACAGTACTATTATATTTCTTAAACATTTCCATAATATCACTTTTGTTTTTTATGAAATATACATGCCTGTAACTAGTTACTGCATCTTTGAACAAGACAAAATATCTCATTCCTTGAACTGATGTGCAAGACATTGGTCCACAGACATCACTGTACACTAAGTCTCCAGGTTGTAGTTCTCCTCGTACAGATTTGTGAAATGGAAACCTGCACTGCTTTCCGTATGCACATGCCTCACATACAAAATTGTTTTTATCATTGTCATTAATTTCCAAACCTGTAACAACATTATTTGCACACATACTCTTAATTTCTTTTAGGTTTAGATGTCCCAGTCGCTCATGCCACATTTTGATATCACTTTGATTATTCTGGACCAAGTTGCAAGTATCTGGGGTGATTGCTTTTATATTCAGCTCATATAAATTATTTTCTCTGATCCTGGCACTCATAACCACTTGATTATCTTTATAGATCAATGCATTTGAATCTTTCTTTATAATAGTGTAATCTCTTCTTATTATGGCACCTTCTGAGAATAAGTTTCTTCGCAGACTTGGGACATACAACACATCAAGTAGTTCACTGGATTCCCACTGTCCATTTATATATCTTTTTATCAACACTTTACCAATGCCACACACTTCTACAGACTGTTTGTTTCCTAAAGTTAATATCTTCTGACTGCATTCAACCAGTTCCATAAAGAATTCCTTTCTATAAGTCATATGTGCAGAGGCTCCACTGTCTAGAATCCAAGTATTCTCTTCTCTGCTAGACGCGTTATTCTCTACATAAAACGCTAACATATCTGCACCTTCTTGTTGAGGTTTTCTTGACTTAAATTTTCTTGGAGCACGACATTCTCTAGCAAAGTGTCCTCGCTTTCCACAGTTATAACATTCAAACCTGTGTTTGGTATTTTTATTTTGATTTACTCCACTCTGCATCGGCTCACTTTGTTTTGATTTCAACTTCCATCCTTTATTAGCAACAAGGAGAGCTGTTTCTTGTTCTTCTTCGCCTACTAAACTTGCTTCTTAATCTAAGAGGCGAGCAGTTAAATTCACAATAGTCTGTTGTTTTGAATCCAATGACATCCACGCTTGGCGCAGTGATCTGTACTTAGGTGGCAATGTTCCTAAAATTTTTGTTATGATGGCCATGCCACTGACAGTCTCACCACTCTCTTTTAGTAGTTTAGCCAGGGATTCCACCTTTGAGATATGTTGAGCTACACTGTCACCCGGCAACATTTTATACTGATAAAACTTTTCATGGACTAGCATTTTACACAACTCACTCTTTTGTTCGTATACCGATTCAAGTTTTGTCATTATTTCCTTGGCAGTCTCACAATTTTCTATTAATGTTATTTGTTTGAAATCCATTGACGAAGTCATGATGAACATTGCCATACCATCATTTTTCGACCATTTAGCACTGTTTTGTTCCGTTCTTGGCACTCTGATATCAATTTCTTTTGCCTTTAAAGCGCATTTCATCTGGAATTTCCACTGGCGAAAATTATTTCCATTAAATTTCTCGAGATTCATTGACCGCGTGGTATCCATTTTTAGGCTATTTGTTAATGAATATTCCGTACTATTCTGTAGCTGTTGTAATATGTTTCTTTACCTTTCCTTTCTATTAACAGTGTCCTGGGCCCATAACCTATTAGGGTTATAGGTTTGGATTCTCAATAAAATCTATGCACATTCACGGTAAGAAGTTCTACAGCAACAACGCCATCTGGCTAACCATAAAAAAATATAAATGAATGCGTTCAGATTTAAATTTTCTTTTTCTAAATTTAACAATTAACAATATTAAAATTCTTAATAATTTCAAGTTTAGTTTGCACCACAGACTTTTACGTGCGACAATTAAATTTAATCAAAAGATACACCATGCTCAAGTTATCAAATGTTCTATCAGAAATTTAAGTAAAATTACTGTTATTGCTAACCAGGAACAATTTCTTCTAGATTTAAAAAATAAATTTAGTTTGTTCGATAAAAAAAAATCAAGGCAACGTAGAATATCAATACACAAGAATGAAAAATTACAAACAAAATTTCGTAACAAAATAAAAACAGTTAAACAAAGACGAAACGAAACGAATCAATTAATTGACGAGCGATAAACTTTTAATAAATACACACTAGAATACAGCGATGTGGACCATCGAGTTAAGCAAAGCATTCGTAGAGACATAAGAAATGTTAACACTTATAACATCCAGACAAAGAAAGAACAAAATGCTTTGCTGAAAACGGCTAAGCAGGAAATGTCTAGTAAAAGACAATCTACAATTGCTTGTTAAAGGGATCGTACAGGTGTGGAACACACTGATAGGGGAAAATATTAGACATTTGCACGGAATTTTACCAAAAGCTAGATAACGGGGATTCAACTTCCCCATCAAATGCCAGTAAATATTCGTGCACCAACTTCATATCACCATTCACCGATTTGGAAGTGCATAAGGCACTAATGAATATGAAATACAGCAAGAGTTCTAGTATTACTACCGAAGCCCTAAGAATAGGAGAGCCATTCCTTTTACCACAAATCACCAACCTGTTTTATAATATTTTAAGAACTGGAATGTTATCTCGCAGATTTTTTCACTCACAAACTGTGCTTATTCATAAACAGGGTGACAAAACAGATATTGGCAATAACCGCCCCATTAGTCTGGTATCACACTAGTAAAAGTAAAGTAAAGTTGCAGCCTATTTACGTCCCACAGCTGGGCACAGGCCTCCTCTCATTTCTGAGAGGGTTTTAGGGCAAGGAAATGACCACCGCGCTGCCCCAATACGTGTTGGCGAACTTCACATGTCATCGAAATATTTTTTTTATTTCTCAGACATGCAGGTTTCCTCACGATGTTTTCCTTCACCGACGAGCATGTGGTAAATTAGCACTTAAAATTGCAATTAAAAATTTCATTGGTGCCGGCGGGGATCGAACCCGGGTTGCTCGAGTACTGTGAAGCTTACATCGAGCGCTAACCATCTGAGCTACCACGGCTCACACTAGTACAAAGCGTTTATTAAAGTAGTCGAAAACAGAATTTCTGGGTCACTCGAAAAACAAAAGCGTCCCGAACAGGCCAGTATTCGCCGTGGCTTCTCTTCTACCGACCACCTACAATATCAATGAAGTCATCGAAAAAGATTCCTCTTACTATACCTAGCCTTCATATGCTATTCCAAAGCTTTTGATAGCAACAGACACGACGTAATTTTCAAAGCTTTAAAAAATCATGATATAGACACCACATACATCCAACTCTTGCAAAATATTTGCAAGAATAGTATAGTGTCAATTAAGATCAGTTCTATGACAGGCCCATCTTTTTGCATTAGTAAAGGTGTGAAACAAGGAGACCCGCTATCTCCAAAACTATTTACGGCCGTATTAGAAGAGGTATTCAGAACGCTGGCAGCTAGCTGGGTGGATAGGGGCATACAAGTTGTACATGTGAGGTTATCCAATCTCCGTTTCGCCGATGATATTGTACAGGGTTGGCCGCAGGAAAATAAAATAAGATATGATTTAAATTTATTAATGAATAACTTTTCATGTAAGAATAATTTAAACTTGACATTTGATTGTTATAATTATAATAATAAATTCAATTTAATAGACATAAATAATTTAATTAAGAAAATTTTGACTAGAGATATGTATTACCTATCTAAATATATTTTAAGACAGATAGCAATTGTGCTATCTTTATATATTAGTTTATATATTATTTAGACATTACGCGGTATGTTAACATGAGAAAGACGTGTTACTTGGCGCTCTTAGATTTTTATTCCAAGTGGTGAGAAAAGTTACCTTTTTTGTTGGAAATTTATAATGAAACGTTCAGCAGACTGAGTGCCTTTGTGTAGTGTAATTTAAACAATAAAATTTGAAATAAAAAGGAGTGAAAACATTGATTTAGTGAATTTTGTGTAGGGTACTGTGACATTTGAATTATAACTTTAAAAGTGAAACACAAAAGACTGGACTTTGATCTCATTAGTGTGATCGCGCGCTCAGAGTGTGTACCAAACTATATGCTATTTTCAACCGTTACGACTAATGTACTATCAGCGTAGTGGATAGTTCTTACGCTCTGTTCCGGGAGGACCCAAGATCGAATCACAAGAAGATTTATTTTCTTTTTCTTATTTTTCTTTTCTATTATCTTTTTTATTGGAAATAATTGAAATTGAAAAATAATATGGCAGCGAAAGGACACAAAAACCTTGTTTGGGGATGTTGCTCGATTGGTCTGCAATGTACAGAATGCACCAAACTTTATCATCTTGAATGTTTTTCATTATCAAGCAATCAAGACGATCCCTCCACGTCTAATTGGCTGTGCCCTCAATGCCGTGGAACGCAAAAAATGGGTAATAATGATAACACCCCGGTTCGTTACAACCCGAATATAACTGTAAGGCCGGGAAGGAGGAAAGCTTTAAACTCTCCACCAAATGCTTCAGATGAAAAACCAATAACAAGGTATGAGATGCAAGAAATTATCAAGGACGTAGTGACTCAATTCCAAAAGACAATGCGCACCACCATATCAGACATCCTAGGTTCTGAACTAAAATCTTTGAAGGAGGAAATTGTGGATATGAAGGAGTCTATGAGTTTCATGAATACGAAATATGAATCTATCACAAAGGAGCATGCAGAGGCCAGTGAAAAAATTAAACGCCTAGAGACAAAAAACGGTGCACTGCAGTCTAAGGTTGATGACTTGTATAATCGAGTTAATCAAATGGAACAAAACGCTAGAATGAATAACATTGAGATCCAATGTGTGCCGGAGAGGAAAGATAAGAACCTGTTGCACATCGTTACAGAACTAGGCAAAACAATACATTGTCAAGTATCTACGGAACACTCAGCCCACTACACACGTATTGCTAAACTAAATAAAGACTCCAGTCGCCCTAGATCTATTGTAGTGCAATTTAACTCGCCGAGTATGAGGGACAAATTTCTGGCAGCAGCGATCAAATATAATAAACTGAAGCCTCAAGAAAAATTAAACAGTTCTCATGCTGGTGTTTCTGGTACTAAAACTCCCATTTTTATATGTGAACATCTCTCTACCCACAACAAGGCTCTCCATGCAGCAGCAAGACAGGCGGCAAAGGATAAAGGATATAAATATGTCTGGGTGAGAGGTGGTCGCATTTTCATGAGGAAGACTGAAGACTCCGAATTTAAAATCATTAGAAACACAGAGACACTAGACAAGTTGCCTTAGTTCCAAAACTAACTTTAATTTCTGTATTTTTAATAAAGTTTGAATGTACCCTATGTTACCCATTTTAAAAGAGCTAAGAATATATTATCAAAACGTTCGTAGGTTGCGTACGAAAACACACAACTTTTTAAGGGAAGTCAATTGTAATAATTATGGTGTAATAGTTTTAACTGAAACCTGGCTTAATAGTAGCATAATGAGCAATGAGTTATTTGATGACAGATACGTGATATACAGAAGAGACCGAGAAAGTACGGGGTTTCGTGAGATTAAGGATGGGGGAGGAGTCTTAGTTGCGGTACTAAAAACTATCAAATCGGTTCGGAAGTTTGAATGGGAAAGTAAATGTGAAGACATTTGGGTGATTTTGGATTTGAAAATGGAAAACTCTGTCCATCAAATAACTCTTTGCGGTGTTTTACTTACCACCTCCGGTGAACAGGCTAATGTTGGAGTATTTTGTAGAATATTGTAGCAAGAAAATTTGATTCACGCCTGTGCTTTATTGGTGATTTTAACTTGGTTATATAAATTCAAGAAAAGAGCGTACTCCTTTTTAAAAGGCCGGCAACGCATCTGCGATTCCCCTGGTGTTGCAGTTGTTCATGGGCGGCGGTAGTCACTTACCATCAGGTGAGCCGCATGCTCGTTTGCCCCCTCTCTTTTAAAAAAAAAAAAATTGGAGTTTGGTACATGATTTGTCGAATAACTATGTTGCACCTAGTCCAAGCCAAGCCTTGATAGATTTAGTTCATCTTAACAAGCTTAATCAAATGAATAACATTCTTAACAAATCAGACCGCTTGTTAGATCTTGTACTGACCAACCTATCGTCATCCATGTGTACAGCAGCAGGATCAGTTAATATTCTTAGTGTCGTAGATCCTCTACATCTCCCTCTCGAAATATTAATCAAAATAAATACTGATATTGCACTACTGTATAACGTCGAAAAAAAATACACAATTTTAGGAAAGCCGATTATGCTCAGATCCGCCTTTGTTTAGCCGAATGCGATTAGGATGAAATTTTTCATGACATGAGTGTTAATGAAATGACAAACTTATTTTATGATATAATTAATAATTTAATAAACAAATATGTGCCATACAAAAAGATAAGAAATAATTCTTTCCCTCCTTGGTTTAATGATTCATTAAAGAGAATGTTACGTGAAAAGGAGAACATAAGAAAGCGGTATAAAAAATATAAGAATCCCATGGACGAGGTGGAGCTGCGGCTACTTAGTAAGCGTTGCTGCACACTAGCAAATAAAACTTATAAAAATTATATAAAGAAGATCAGTCATCAGCATATAGTCTGACTTCTGGTCAGCACGTTTGTCGTCCGGGCTTTCAAAAATCATAAAAATTAAAAGATGAATGTTTCCCTTTTCACAAACAAGTTCGTGCGAAACAAGGAACCGCTGTGAGACACTGTAAGAGTGGGCAGTGTTGAGTGTACTCCCCTCCCTTCGCTTTTTGTGAAAATTTGTTTCCCAACGCTCATCGTCAGAAGTGACATATATAGACGCCATCATCTGTCCTGCGCCCAGCATCTCCTCCTGCAACGCGCCGGCGTGAGACGACACACGCCCGCGCCTTATTGGTTCAAGCTACCATCGTCAAGGCGACCAAAGAACCAACACATGCGCACAGACGATTTTTCAATCAATTTGAAATGAAACTGTCACCATGGATTTTTATTTATGTTTACGTTTAGTTTTGATTGTTATAATTTGTGATTAGGCGCTTTAATAGGACATTTTTGTAGGATAAAAATAACCATAAGTATATAACAGTGAGTGCCTGTTGCCTCGGATGGAATGCTGTGTTTGCCAAAGGATTTTTTCATCGGGAATAGGCCTACGTATCCACCAGGGACGTATCCATCAGGTCCGTACAACCCCTATTTCATCTTCATCACACACTCCGGCTCCCTGCTCCCATCCTGCATTACCTTCCACCCCCGACACTCCTCTTCAGACTCTCCTCGGCCAACTCAAGCAGTCAACTCCCATTATAAAACGTAATCCACGCGGTGCCCGGTCGACGGTTTCAGAGGCATTAGCGGCCGCAATAAATAATTGCGTTAGAAACAACAATAGTAATTCTTGGCATGACCTCCTTACCTTTTCGTTCAAAATTCTCCATGTCTCAGATGAATCCAACAGTAATATTTCCCTAACGCAAAAAATAAAAAACAACACTTTAAATCCGTCTATACCTATTTGCGATCCCTCGTCTGGAACCCACAGAAAGAAGTATGACTTGTTTGGGAAGGTCGAGGATAAAATACACGACGGTGATCTCAAAGGAGCAACACGCCTTTTGTTCTCAAACGACACCTTAGCACCCGACACGCCGGAGACCAAAGCCGCATTACAGTCCAAACACCCCCCAGGCCCTTCCACCCCGATTTTTGTAGACCCTCCATCTGACCCCCAGGTTGTCTCCACGCCACGGTTAGAGACGTTCTAACAGCCCTCGCCTCGTTTCCAAAAGGATCGGCGTCTGGTCTAGACGGCATATCCCCACAGCATCTGATTGACCTTACCAGCTACGGCTCTGGTGTAGCTGGTGAACAGTTGACCACAAGCCTCACAAAACTGGTCAATCTCATGCTTCTGGGAGATGTTTGCCCAGATGTGACGCCGCTGATATATGGAGCAAATCTTATTGCCTTGGCAAAAAAGGATGGTGGCGTGCGCCCCATCGCAGTAGGTTCTACATTCCGACGTTTAGCAGCCAAGATCTGCGTCCGACTCACTAGATCAAAATTACAGGCCCTCTTTGAACCAGTACAAGTTGGATTTGGAACCCGTGGAGGTTGCGAGGCAGCAGTCCACGCTGTACGTACCTTCCTTAAAAGTGATTCATGCGAGGTTCTTCTAAAATTAGACTTAAAAAACGCATTTAATTCGGTCAATAGGGACACTCTGCTAAAAGAAATTAAAATACATGTCCCGGAAATTTATAACTTCCTTCTCCAGTGCTACCACTGCCCCTCAAAACTAGTTCATAAATCCAATGAGATTATTTCGGCCGTAGGCTGTCAGCAGGGTGATCCCCTCGGTCCAGCAATATTTAGTTTGGCAATAAATCCGATAATCCACTCCCTAAATTCAAAATTAAATATTTGGTACCTCGACGATGGGACCTTGGCCGGAGACGCGCAGACAGTCCTAGCTGATTTGGTGCATGTTAAACAGCATTTCAATCACATTGGTTTAGAATTAAATTATGACAAATCTGAATTATATATTGTAGTGTTATACTACTTACGTATTATTTTACATTATTTTAAATTCATTTTTCCATTCTGTTTCGATTTTCTGCATTCACCTCAAAACTGGATATTTTACATCACCTTTATTTCCATGGGATCCTGTAACGTTTTTAAACCATAAGAACACAATAACAAATCATTTCTACTTCGTATTTTCACATTATCAGCACTTTTAAATTGGTGTCAATGGAGTCTACCTTTTTTCGATCTTTTAGCTAGTTTTCCGTAACTCTACAATCTTGGACTTTGTGTGGGCAGTTGCGCTACCTTTTTTCCTATATCAATAATATCTCATTTTCCACTTAAATCTTATAGTTTTCTTATTATAAACCTAAAACAAAAATTTGACATGTTTTGTCTTTCTTATTTAAATCGTTTCCATGGTAATTATATTCAAATTTGCTACCGATCTATTATTCCTATTTCGATAATTCCACATAAATCCTCTTTTCTCTTGACCATTTACAAAAAATTTGCGTATAATTTAAATAATTTTTCCGTTCTCTCTAGAAAGGTATAAAAGCCGAACAATCGGTGAAGAAAGGCAGTCTCGCTTCAGTTCGCGAATTAGAAGTATCTCCTAAAGGCCTTATCCCGGGGCCGCACTGCCCCGGGATCCTGCAAGCCTCCATTTACACGTGAAGTCTTCGGCGAAGCCTTCTTAAAACTCGGGCCGCGCCACTCTGGAATCCTACAAGCCTCCATCTACCTCGGAAGTCGCTTCGAGTCTACTACAAGCGCGGGGGCCACACTACTCCGGGCACTACTACTACTTACTCCAGGCGCCGAGTGCACCTACCGCCGGCGCTACCTTTGGGCGCTGCAACTGCTGGCTCTAAGCGTTGCGCGCCCCTTCTCCAGGCGCTACGTGCGCCGGCTCCGAACGCTGCGTGTACTGGCTCCAGGCGCTGCGCGCCGTCGCTGCTAAGAAACCTACTTCTACAAGCGCAAACGGCGTGTGCTGGCTTCAGGCGCTGCGTGCCGTCGCTGCTAAGAAACCTACTTCTACAAACGCAACGTGTGTCGCTTCGACTTTTAGGCCCCACTACAACACTATATTCCCCTATTCTCTCACCTTTATTTTTTTTTATAATCTAATTGTATTCTCACCTCATTCATCATCATCCTCATTCCATTTTTTTTATAAAATTGTAAATATCTTTTATAAATTTAAATATATTGTTTTCTAGCTCTACTTTTGTTGTTTTGTTGTACTTAGGTTAGGTTCTATTTTTTTTTTTAATTGTCGCTTCACGACATTTGGCGCCCAACGTAAAAGTCCTCTTTCTCTCTTAATTCTTCACCTTTACTGCGCCTTGTCCATTCCCTTTTGATTTAATTGCTCTCCCTTTCGTTCTTAACTCATTATTCATCATTCATTTATTCATCCTTTTCATACCTTCCAAATTCTAAAACAACACTTCATCTAGTGTTTCAACTTATCTGGATTATATTTAGACCTACATTTCACACAACACTTACATTCATCACTTTAATATTTTTATTCTAGAACAAAACTTCATCTAGTTTTTCAACTTATCTAGACTATATTTAGACCTACATTCAACACTTCACTTACATTCATCACTCTAATATTTTTATTCTAGGTAACTTAAAGAGGTATAACTTTTCAATTAAATCTTTATTTCTTAAACTTTACACTTTATATAAAATTGTTTTTCAAAGCTGAAGCGAGACGATTCATAACTTTTCTAAACATTTACAACTGTTAATTTGTATATATTTATAAATATCTAAACATTTATTAACTCCTAATTTGTATATATGTATAAATATCACATTTAATTTGTATATATGTATAAATATCACCATCATTTTCACCTTGCTATTATTTCTTTTAATTTGTTTGTTTGTTTGGTAGGTTAATCTTCACTTCTTATTATTTCAGACACATCTCGCTAGTGATGTTGCTGATCTCTGGCTTTGAGCCCTACCGCTCTGGCCGTTCTTTATCTTTACTTAAGTCATAGCGACTAAAGCTTGCTTAAGATTGATCTCTTTATCTTTATCTTCACGCAGGAGCGGATGACAACTCCTTAAATAAGCCTGAATGTCCTTTCGAAAACACACTTTTAAGAGTGGTGTTTCTTCGACTAATTTATTTTTTTTTCCACGCAGGAGCGGATGACTACTCCTTAAATAAGCCTTAATGTCGTTTCGAAAACACACTTTTAGAGTGGTAGTCATTGAATGTGAACTCCACCCTTACCTGAATGGCAGATGATGTATGTAAGAGATAGTATATCTGATTTTGCCTGGTGATGTCTGTTTCTGCAAAGCTGTGTTTTTATGGTTTATTTTAGAATGTATATATCAAAATTTTTTCTGAGTCAAAAATTTTCCAGGGTCGGGGGGAAAATGTAGTGTTATACTACTTACGTATTATTTTACATTATTTTAAATTCATTTTTCCATTCTGTTTCGATTTTCTGCATTCACCTCAAAACTGGATATTTTACATCACCTTTATTTCCATGGGATCCTGTAACGTTTTTAAACCATAAGAACACAATAACAAATCATTTCTACTTCGTATTTTCACATTATCAGCACTTTTAAATTGGTGTCAATGGAGTCTACCTTTTTTCGATCTTTTAGCTAGTTTTCCGTAACTCTACAATCTTGGACTTTGTGTGGGCAGTTGCGCTACCTTTTTTCCTATATCAATAATATCTCATTTTCCACTTAAATCTTATAGTTTTCTTATTATAAACCTAAAACAAAAATTTGACATGTTTTGTCTTTCTTATTTAAATCGTTTCCATGGTAATTATATTCAAATTTGCTACCGATCTATTATTCCTATTTCGATAATTCCACATAAATCCTCTTTTCTCTTGACCATTTACAAAAAATTTGCGTATAATTTAAATAATTTTTCCGTTCTCTCTAGAAAGGTATAAAAGCCGAACAATCGGTGAAGAAAGGCAGTCTCGCTTCAGTTCGCGAATTAGAAGTATCTCCTAAAGGCCTTATCCCGGGGCCGCACTGCCCCGGGATCCTGCAAGCCTCCATTTACATGTGAAGTCTTCGGCGAAGCCTTCTTAAAACTCGGGCCGCGCCACTCTGGAATCCTACAAGCCTCCATCTACCTCGGAAGTCGCTTCGAGTCTACTACAAGCGCGGGGGCCACACTACTCCGGGCACTACTACTACTTACTCCAGGCGCCGAGTGCACCTACCGCCGGCGCTACCTTTGGGCGCTGCAACTGCTGGCTCTAAGCGTTGCGCGCCCCTTCTCCAGGCGCTACGTGCGCCGGCTCCGAACGCTGCGTGTACTGGCTCCAGGCGCTGCGCGCCGTCGCTGCTAAGAAACCTACTTCTACAAGCGCAAACGGCGTGTGCTGGCTTCAGGCGCTGCGTGCCGTCGCTGCTAAGAAACCTACTTCTACAAACGCAACGTGTGTCGCTTCGACTTTTAGGCCCCACTACAACACTATATTCCCCTATTCTCTCACCTTTATTTTTTTTTATAATCTAATTGTATTCTCACCTCATTCATCATCATCCTCATTCCATTTTTTTTATAAAATTGTAAATATCTTTTATAAATTTAAATATATTGTTTTCTAGCTCTACTTTTGTTGTTTTGTTGTACTTAGGTTAGGTTCTATTTTTTTTTTTAATTGTCGCTTCACGACATTTGGCGCCCAACGTAAAAGTCCTCTTTCTCTCTTAATTCTTCACCTTTACTGCGCCTTGTCCATTCCCTTTTGATTTAATTGCTCTCCCTTTCGTTCTTAACTCATTATTCATCATTCATTTATTCATCCTTTTCATACCTTCCAAATTCTAAAACAACACTTCATCTAGTGTTTCAACTTATCTGGATTATATTTAGACCTACATTTCACACAACACTTACATTCATCACTTTAATATTTTTATTCTAGAACAAAACTTCATCTAGTTTTTCAACTTATCTAGACTATATTTAGACCTACATTCAACACTTCACTTACATTCATCACTCTAATATTTTTATTCTAGGTAACTTAAAGAGGTATAACTTTTCAATTAAATCTTTATTTCTTAAACTTTACACTTTATATAAAATTGTTTTTCAAAGCTGAAGCGAGACGATTCATAACTTTTCTAAACATTTACAACTGTTAATTTGTATATATTTATAAATATCTAAACATTTATTAACTCCTAATTTGTATATATGTATAAATATCACATTTAATTTGTATATATGTATAAATATCACCATCATTTTCACCTTGCTATTATTTCTTTTAATTTGTTTGTTTGTTTGGTAGGTTAATCTTCACTTCTTATTATTTCAGACACATCTCGCTAGTGATGTTGCTGATCTCTGGCTTTGAGCCCTACCGCTCTGGCCGTTCTTTATCTTTACTTAAGTCATAGCGACTAAAGCTTGCTTAAGATTGATCTCTTTATCTTTATCTTCACGCAGGAGCGGATGACAACTCCTTAAATAAGCCTGAATGTCCTTTCGAAAACACACTTTTAAGAGTGGTGTTTCTTCGACTAATTTATTTTTTTTTCCACGCAGGAGCGGATGACTACTCCTTAAATAAGCCTTAATGTCGTTTCGAAAACACACTTTTAGAGTGGTAGTCATTGAATGTGAACTCCACCCTTACCTGAATGGCAGATGATGTATGTAAGAGATAGTATATCTGATTTTGCCTGGTGATGTCTGTTTCTGCAAAGCTGTGTTTTTATGGTTTATTTTAGAATGTATATATCAAAATTTTTTCTGAGTCAAAAATTTTCCAGGGTCGGGGGGAAAATGTAGTGTTATACTACTTACGTATTATTTTACATTATTTTAAATTCATTTTTCCATTCTGTTTCGATTTTCTGCATTCACCTCAAAACTGGATATTTTACATCACCTTTATTTCCATGGGATCCTGTAACGTTTTTAAACCATAAGAACACAATAACAAATCATTTCTACTTCGTATTTTCACATTATCAGCACTTTTAAATTGGTGTCAATGGAGTCTACCTTTTTTCGATCTTTTAGCTAGTTTTCCGTAACTCTACAATCTTGGACTTTGTGTGGGCAGTTGCGCTACCTTTTTTCCTATATCAATAATATCTCATTTTCCACTTAAATCTTATAGTTTTCTTATTATAAACCTAAAACAAAAATTTGACATGTTTTGTCTTTCTTATTTAAATCGTTTCCATGGTAATTATATTCAAATTTGCTACCGATCTATTATTCCTATTTCGATAATTCCACATAAATCCTCTTTTCTCTTGACCATTTACAAAAAATTTGCGTATAATTTAAATAATTTTTCCGTTCTCTCTAGAAAGGTATAAAAGCCGAACAATCGGTGAAGAAAGGCAGTCTCGCTTCAGTTCGCGAATTAGAAGTATCTCCTAAAGGCCTTATCCCGGGGCCGCACTGCCCCGGGATCCTGCAAGCCTCCATTTACATGTGAAGTCTTCGGCGAAGCCTTCTTAAAACTCGGGCCGCGCCACTCTGGAATCCTACAAGCCTCCATCTACCTCGGAAGTCGCTTCGAGTCTACTACAAGCGCGGGGGCCACACTACTCCGGGCACTACTACTACTTACTCCAGGCGCCGAGTGCACCTACCGCCGGCGCTACCTTTGGGCGCTGCAACTGCTGGCTCTAAGCGTTGCGCGCCCCTTCTCCAGGCGCTACGTGCGCCGGCTCCGAACGCTGCGTGTACTGGCTCCAGGCGCTGCGCGCCGTCGCTGCTAAGAAACCTACTTCTACAAGCGCAAACGGCGTGTGCTGGCTTCAGGCGCTGCGTGCCGTCGCTGCTAAGAAACCTACTTCTACAAACGCAACGTGTGTCGCTTCGACTTTTAGGCCCCACTACAACACTATATTCCCCTATTCTCTCACCTTTATTTTTTTTTATAATCTAATTGTATTCTCACCTCATTCATCATCATCCTCATTCCATTTTTTTTATAAAATTGTAAATATCTTTTATAAATTTAAATATATTGTTTTCTAGCTCTACTTTTGTTGTTTTGTTGTACTTAGGTTAGGTTCTATTTTTTTTTTTTAATTGTCGCTTCACGACAATATTTCGGACCAAGTAAATCCACTAACCGCTTCCCAGATCGCTCAAAATTTTAACAACATTGCTCTTAACATTAAAATAGTAACGAAGGACAGTCTGCACCTCCTCGGCTCCCCCATCTTTGAGGAGGCCATTCCTCTTCTCTTAAATAAATCAACAACAAACTTCAGCAAGTATTCGGACCGCCTTCTCAAAATTAGTAGCCACTTAGCTTTATTTATTTTAAAATTCTGTCTGTTCGTCCCTAAATTCACTTACATGCTTCGCTGTTGCCCCATTTGGAAATTCCCCCATTTGATCACACCTATTGACACTCTAATGAAATCCAATATTGAAATCATCCTGAACATTCACTTGAGCGAACAGGCTTGGACACAAGCCGCTTTACCAATAAGGAACGGCGGCCTGGGAACACGCAAAATTTTAAGTGTGGCTTTGCCTGCATTCCTGTCTTCAATCCACAGCACGCTAGATCTCGCAGGTAGAATATTAAAAGCCCCAGCGGGCATTAACTGCGAGATTGCATGTTTGGTCGAGACCACGAATGCATGGCTAGCTGGACCGAGTCCAAATCTCCCATCCAAACCACATAAGCAAAGGGCCTGGGATACAATAGCGTCCGTCGCCACCTTACAAACTTTAATAGAGCCTTCAACTGACAGGGACCGGGCCAGGCTGTTAGCTGTGTCCAAGCCAGAATCTGGTTACTGGCTCCAGGCATATCCCTCGCCCAACACTGGGACTTTTATCAACCCGGACACTCTACGCATAGCCGTCGGTCTCCGGCTGGGAGCTGGGATCTGCACAGGTCACAACTGTGTTTCTTGTGGGGCTCCAGTGGACCGACTCGGACACCATGGCCTCTCCTGCACCTCGGGCGCCGGCCGCCTGTCCCGCCACGCTGCTCTCAACGACATTCTCAGAAGGGCGCTCGTCAGTGCCAACGTTCCCGCCGCTCTGGAGCCCCAGATTGTGCGGAGCGATGGCAAGCGCCCCGACGGAATGTCGCTCATACCGTGGAAGTCGGGCCGTGCACTAGTGTGGGACGCCACCTGTACAGACACCCTGGCGGCGTCCTATCTACCAGCAACTACCAAACGTGCGGGGGCGGCGGCGGACGCCCGAGAACGCCTCAAGGTCTCTAAATACAGCTGTCTCGGCGCCCAATATCAGTTTTTTGCTTTCGGCGTCGAGACACTAGGTCCCTGGGGCAAAGGTGCGCTGGAGCTCCACAGGGAGCTCAGCAAAAGGTTGAGGGAGGCAACAGGCGACCCTCGTGCCGGCGGCTTTCTCGCGCAAAGAATTGCAATCGCAGTTCAGCGCGGGAATGCTGCCTGCGTGATGGGCACCCTGCCAAGAGGCCCAGGCCTCTTATTTAATTAGTTATATTATTTTATTTTTAAGGTTTAGTTTTAGTTATTTTAATTTAATAATAGTTTTAGTCTTTTACTGATACAAATGTCTTTATAAATAGGTACTAATATTTTTGTATGTCAAATACTGTTATTAATTTTAACATTAAATATATAAAGAAGAGAGAAAATAGCATTAAGTCAAATCCTAAAGTTTTTTGGTCATTTATCAAGGCTAGGAAGGGCGGGAAAAGTAATTATCCTTGTACAATGACTGATGGTAATAAGAAGTCATCTAGTCCTGGGGAAATCTGCGACTTATTTGCATCCTACTTTGGTGCTGTGTATAATGCTCAACATGACATAAACTCAGAATTGAATGTCAACCAATGGAATTTGATTTGTAATTACAGCATCGAACTAACTGCTCCCTACCTTAACAAGGATCAGATACTGAATAGCATGAAGTCCCTAGACGATAACAAGGGCTCAGGTCCAGATGGTGTCCCTTCTTTATTCATTGAAGCATGTGCGGATGAGCTAGTGACACCTATATATCTAATTTTTAAGAAGTCTCTTCAATCCGGCCTATTTCCAGATGTTTGGAAGTCCGCTAAAGTTGTTCCCATTCACAAGGCTGATAACGTCGAAGTTGTTGGTAATTATAGGCTTATTTCAATTTTGTCAACTTTAATTAAAATCTTTGAATCTCTTGTCTATCCTGTGCTGCAGAAACATATGAATCATTATCTTACTGAGTGGCAGCACGGTTTCGTTAGGTTTAGGTCAACCTGTACCAATCTGACTTTGTTTACTGAAACTTTGGTAGAAGCAGTAGATGACGGTAGGGATGTTGATGTAATATATACGGACCTTAGTAAAGCATTCGACAAAGTACCTCATAATATTCTTATATCTAAATTGCGCGCATATGGTATTACTGGCTCATTATTGGGATGGTTAGAATTGTATCTGGATAATCATAGTTTTAGCGTGATCGTTAATGGATTTAAGTCTGCGCCATACAAAATTACGTCAGGGGTTCCTCAAGTATCACATTTGGGTCCTATGCTTTTCAATACCTTCATCAATGACATCCCTAGTTGCTTTCAGTACTCTATATCATTTATGTATGCCGATGATTTGAAATTGGTTGGCATCTGCGAAACTCTGGAGGACATCGAACGGTTTCAAAGTGATGTTGATCGTATGGTTAATTGGTGTCGAGAGAATGGTATGAACCTGAACACAAACAAGTGCTACCATATGAAATTCAGTAAAAAGATCAAGTCACTGAATTCATCATATAAAATTAACGGCGTCATTATTAAGAAAACAGAGGAAGTTAGAGGCCTGGGAATAGTGTTCGATAAAAAATTAAGCTTCGTTCCCCACATAGAGAATATTACAAAAAGGGCGTATAGAATGCTAGGCTTTGTTTTGCGTAACGCTAAAGAGTTTAAAAATAATCACGTTAAGATCCTACTGTACAAAACTCTCGTACGAAGCATAATTGAGTATTGCAGTGTAGTATGGAGGCCACACTACGCGACACACTCCTTACGATTGGAAGGTCTACAAAAAAAGTTCGTAGCTAATTTGGCCTATCGTAATGGGATTCACAAAAAAATTCAGTCTTACGAAAAACGATTAAGATTCTTTAAAATTTTATCCCTGGAAAATCGGAGAAATTTGCTTGACATGTCATTTCTTGTTAAAATTTTTAACTAGAAAATTAACTGTCCACCCTTGCCCCAAAAATTTAAATTTCGTGTTCCATTGAGAATTCCTCGCGCTCCCATTACTCCACTTTGCCCTCCTTTTAGGAAATCTGTCTTAGGTGCAAACTCCCCAATTCCAAGGTTGTGCAAATTGGTCAATGGACATAGTGACTTAGTTGACATTCACGCCGACTCATTTGCCAAAATTAAGAAAGTTCTAGCTTCAGCCTGGTCTGAAAACAACAAATAAATTCTAGTTTTTTTTTTACCATATACTTATTTTCATTATTAGGTAATTATACTTCTTTTTATTCGTATTTATAATCTTTCTCGATGCCTGTGGTGTTTACCTTAAACGATTGTTACACTTAGTCCCATAAGTTAGTTCTTAAGCTATTTTGTTAAATACAGTGTAATCTAAACATTGGTAAACCTTAATAAATAAAATAAAAAAATAAAAAATATATTAACTCAGTCATGGACTTGGCTACACAAACATCTGCTTCTTTTGAGCAGTATAATGACTTAACATGTAATTTGGAATAAGTTTCAAGTAATTTAAATCAGAAAATGAGATAATAGAGGTAATCTCTAGTTGTTGTAATAATTTAAATAATTTAGAATGTAGCTTACAAATCTTTAATTCTATGACTCCACAGAGTGATAATGAAAATTGTTTACACCTGGTGAGTCAAAATATACAAAGCATGATAGGCAAAGAGCTAGAAATTGAGTTGTCCTTAAATAGCAACAATATTCATATTTTATGTATTACTGAACATTGGTTAAAAGCTTATAACTTAATGTTTAACTTCAGTAATCACCAGGTGGTCAGTTCTTTCAATAGAGAAACGGTTTTAAGAGGTGGCTCCTTAATTTTAGCTAGTAAATTATTGTCATGTTAAGAACGTAAATATATTGTGAGCCTCTCTGTTGAGCTAACTGTATAAATGGCATGAGTTGAGTTTGAGCACCACATTGTTGTGATATACGATACTTTTGAAAAAAAATTATGGAGGAAGTTTTTACTAAGCATAATAAACAGAGTAAATCTGTTGTAATATGTGGAGACTTTAATATCAATCTCCTAGAAGCTTCCTCAATCAATATTAAATTAAGATCATTGTTTAAATCATAATATGGTATTTTCAATTTATTTTTAAAGCCAACGCGTATTGCTCAATCTAGTGCAACATGTATGGATAAAATTTTTACAAATGTGAAGCCATTGCATAAATGTATAATTCAAAAATTAAGTTCTGATTAGTATGGTCAAGTAGTCTCGTTACCTTATGTTCACAAAAAGCAAGTAGATGAGAAAGTTGTGTTTGTTCCAGTAAATGCACGTCGCTTGGAAAAATTTAGAAATAACATAGTGAAAAAACTTCCATCACTTTTATATCAAAATGATCCAAATTTTTTGTATGTAACATTATTTAAGCTTATTTGCAATGAATTTAATAATATTTTTAATTCTTAAACTTTCTCCTTGAACAGTCGGAAGTCATTTAATGAATGGGCGACAGTAGGAGCCCATAAGAGCAGACATAGGTTATATGATCTTTACCATGAAATGTCATATAATCATAGCGTCGAATTTAGGGAATGTGTAAAAATATATTCAAAAATATTTAAAAGAGTGTGCTGCATAGCCAAGTCTTTGCATTTGAGCAACAAAATTAAGACGGCTTCTTATAAAATTAAAAAGACATGGAGTATAATTAATAGCGAAACTGGTAAGATCAACTCTCGCGATTCAAACTACCAGTTAAGTGTTAATAACAAATTAACTGAATCAGATCAGGACGTTGCAATAGTTTTTGAGAAATATTTTACTGATATTCCGATATTCACTACTAAGTCACTGAATTCTTCTCCTGCCGTCACCGAATCCTTTCTTAAACAAAATGTAAATGCGTGTACAAAGAATTTCGCATTTCATAAAGTATCATCCAAAGATATTGTAAAATATTTTAAAACTATTGATGTTAAGAAAACTGCGGATCTGTGGGGATTTCCGTTAAAGTTATTGCGTCTATAATAGATATAATCGCGCCTCATTTAGCTATTATTTTTAATACGAATATCGAATCTGGTGTGTTTCCTGATTTAATGAAGTATAGTAAAGTAATACCTTTATTTAAATCTGATAGTACATTAGACTCCCCCAATTTTAGACCTATTTCTGTACTACTAACAGTTAGTAAGATTTTTGAAAAAATTATTCTTGATCAAATGTTAAATTTCTTTCATCATCATTCATCATTACAGCCCTTCACAATTCCACTGCTGAACATAGGCCTCCCCCAAAGAATGCCACAAAGCACGGTCCTGAGCCACCTGCATCCATCGACTTCCTGCATATCTTACCAGGTCGTTACTCCATCTAGTGGGGGGACGCCCTACACTTCGCCTGCCGGTACGAGGCTGCCACTCGAGAACCTTTCTTCCCCATCGGTTGTCGGTTCTTCGAGCTATATGGCCGGCCCATTGCCACTTCAGCTTACTAATCCGTTGGGCTATTTCGGTCACTCTAGTTCTACTGCGGATATCCTCATTTCTGAGTTTATCACGCAGAGAAACTCCGAGCATAGCCCTCTCCATAGCTCGCTGAGCGACCTTGAGCTTCCTCATCCGGCCAGCAGCGAAGGACCACGTCTCAGTTCCGTATGTCATCACTGGCAACACGCACTGGGTGTACAGTCTCGTTTTCAAGTTTTGAGGTATACCTGACGAGAAGATGTGCCGTAATTTCCCGAACGCTGCCCAACCGAGTTGAATCCGTCGATTGACCTCTCGGTCGAAGTTGGACTTACCTAGTCGGACTATTTGTCCCAGGTAAACATACTCGTCAACAACTTCGAGCTTAGTGTTCCCAACAACTACATATAATCGCGCCTCATTTAGCTATTATTTTTAATACGAATATCGAATCTGGTGTGTTTCCTGATTTAATGAAGTATAGTAAAGTAATACCTTTATTTAAATCTGATAGTACATTAGACCCTCCCAATTTTAGACCTATTTCTGTACTACTAACAGTTAGTAAGATTTTTGAAAAAATTATTCTTGATCAAATGTTAAATTTCTTTAATATAAATAATTTACTTCATAAAAATCAATTTGGTTTCACAAGGGGTCGCTCGACAACTGATGCCGGTGTTGAGCTGATTAAATATATATTTAATGCATGGGAGAATTCACAGGATGCTTTGGGTATATTTTGTGACCTATCCAAAGCCTTCGTTTGTGTTCACCATGAAACATTAATCAGGAAACTTCAACACTTCGGTGTAAGAAGTGATGCTCTTAAATTAATTATCTAATATTTAAGTAAGAGAACGCAAAAAGTTGTCATTAACGGTATGAGTTCTTCCGGGTCGATGGTACAAATGGGCGTGCCTCAAGGCTCAATTCTCGGCCCCTTTCTGTTTCTTGTATACATTAATGACTTACCTTGCATAGTAGGAGATAACCATGATATATTATTATTTGCAGATGACACTTCTTTAATTTTCAAATTAAGTCGACAATTGCTAAAATTGACGAAGTAAATAATGCTACATCTAAATTAGTAAATTGGTTCAATGTTAATAACTTGCATTTAAATGGCACTAAAACGAAATGTATGAAATTTATGACTCCAAATGTCAAACAATTAAATACTAATGTAATTTTAAATGGGGAGAAACTGAGTCTTGTAGATACCACCATTTTTCTTGGAATCACGTTAGACGCGAAGGTTCAATGGAGCCCCCATAATCAAAACTAGCAAGCAGACTTAGTTCTGCAGCATATGCCGTAAAAAAGATTTGAAGTCTAACTAGTGTTGAAACAGCTAGACTTGTTTACTTTAGCTATTTCCATAGGAAAATGTCGTATGGTATTTTGCTATGGGGACACGCAGCTGACACTGAAATTATATTTGTTTTACAGAAGAGGGCCATAAGAGAAATTTATGATTTAAAACCTAAAGAGTCGCTGCGACAAAAATTTAAGGAAATTAATATATTAACTTAAGCCTCTCAATACATTTATGAAAATGTATGTACGTACAAAAAGATAAAAGTAGTTTTACAAAATTAAGTGATATTCATTCTGTAAATACTTGGAATAGGAAGACACAAGCTAGTTATTCGACTCCATCAAGTCAGTTATTCATTCTTGGGGCGATGTATACGCTTTTACAACAAAATTCCAGAAAATATACAAAATTTGACCTGCTCAAAGTTCAAAAACGTTATTAAATTAAGTTTGTATAAAAAGCGTTATTATAATATTAAAGAATTTATGGATGATAATAACCCCTGGAAATGAGGTAATCGCTACCAAGCTATTTCTAATTTGATGTGTTGTTAATTTGTGTGACATACATGATTGTAAGCTGTTATTTCAAAAAAAAGTTCTGCTTGGTTTCTTGCTGGTTCTTCCCAGAATAGAGGTTTTTTTTCGAACCAGTGGTAATTATACAAAAGTATTATTTATAATCTATATTGATTAAAAAAGTTTATGTTTCTGTTGCTGTTTCTATGGTGGCTCTGGAGAGAGACAAGTGGGAAAGAGAGTCAGGAGGCCTTTACACTGCAGTGGGACATTTCAGTCTAGTAATAATAATAACAATAATATAACATAACATATAACATAAAATATAACACGACGTCTCACGCATCACGCCAAAATCTGTAAACGCATCACGTGAACTGTGAACCGATTTGGATGAAATTTTAATGTATATATATATATATATATATATACATTCTTTACACGCATTCATGCATACGTCGCTTTTTCTTTCTTTTTACAGCCAGTAAAAGTTTACTGCTGCATACGTGCATATAAAACTATGAAGTTGAATGCTAATGCTAATGTGAGCGCCTGCTCTTATATTAAGTTGAAAATGGTTTTGACTTGGCGTAACTAGAAATATACACAATGCTCAGTATGCCTTTCTTGCTTAGTCTGTATGCAAATAATGTCACATACAGACGTATGTGAAATTGATGAATAAGCAAAAAAAATCGTTCGAGCACGGAAACTGCTCAATTTCACAGGGGGTTTAAGAGTTATCCGTAACAAAATTTTTGTTCATTCAATGTATAATATGATTTAAATTATATGTCAACCAATATATAATCCTTTTCACTGAGTTTTTATTTCGCGCAGGCTTACTTACAAGCGCTCATGAATTGTTAATTACAAAAAACTACAAATATTAACATATAATCTAAATTAAAATCACATTTTTTTTTTCAAAATAAGATGCCGCAATTGAGATAAGATATGTTTCAACAAATACTTAACAAAATATTTATAACCATATCTAAGAAACCAAATAACTAAGAAACAAACACTTACAGTGTTAACTAAAATGTGAACAGCAACAATTATAAGTGAACTTCCCAGGCTGAACGGAGACGTATCGAAGGGAAAGTACCATGATGTGTGTTCATTGGTAGATTCTGAAAACAACATTAATTTCATTAATAAAATAAATTCAAAAATACTATATTTATTTTCTACTATTCTCAATCAGCGCTTAAATTAAATCATAACTGAAGGTAAGTGGTGATGTAGCCTGAGATAGTGAAGCACATTGACTTAACGAATGCCTATTTACTCTTGCCTTGAAGACATCCACGTTGTATGATCGAAAGACAAATGCTGGAAACTTATTCCACTCTTTTGCTGTACGCATGACGAACGATAAAGCAAACCGTTTGATTCGAATGCGTGGTAAGTGATCAACGAAAAACGTCTGTTTGTCTGATGCTGGAAGGGAGAAGCAGGAATTAAGTTATGCAATTCCTGCGTACACTCTCCAAAACGCAGCCTGTAGAAATCCGAAAGTTTGGCTACTTTGCGCTTGTGTTTGAGGCTGGTAAGATTGGTTTTAACTAGATTCGGGTCACGCATAAGCTTCTTAGCATGCCTTTTATTGTAAGACTTCAAAGCTGATACATAGCATTTTGCAGCATCAGCTCATATGGCAGCAATACTCCATGCACGACCGGACTTGCGTGTTATATTAACTTAGCAGCTGCCCCGGCGTTAAGTACCGTCGCACCTTTGCAAGGACTCCTAGCTTCTTTGCAGTTTGCCTTGGACACAATGAGCCATCGGAAATTCTGGTTTGAGATTTATTTCGGAATAAAGGAACCGACGTAAGCTTGTTACTTTTTACAGTGAAGAGACACACTTGTGTTTTGGAGGTGTTGAATTTCACAAGATCACCTTTGGAAACTGTCTGTAGTGTGAGATTCATACGCTCAACCATAGCTTCCGACCACTTCTCGAAGCGCTTTCAACCAGCTTCTCTTTCTGAAAGGATTTGATCCCAATTCTTGGTTTGGTATCTCTCCACAACTTGCTGTCGTCTGCATATCCATAGATATCGGGCATAAGCAGATCATAAAATGCAATAAGAATAAAGTTGCGGAGAGAACGGACCCCTGAGGAACACCGGCGTAAGTTGAATCGGATGAGCAGCCATCGATGAGGACCCAAAGATACCGTTCACTCAGAAAGTTCTTTACCCAATCAATCAGACCAGGGGATAATCCGTACGCTGGGAACTTACCCAAAAGGCTAACGTGCCAAACTCTGTCAAAGGCCTTCGAGATATCAAGGGTAAGAGGAAGTGCTTCCCCATTGTTCTCGAGTGTCTTACCCCATACGTACGTACGTAGCATACGTTAAAAGTTTCTTAGCTGACTGATTTGAGCAAAATGCGTATTGGCGGTCACTGAGAAGGTCATTTTGTTCTAGGTACGTCATGAGTCGGGCTTTCAGTATACCCTAATTAATTAAGGTATATCGATATATGTAATTGAGATTGCCCGATAATTGGCAGGTTCGGCACGGCTGCCTTTTATTGGAATAGGCACGTCGTCCAGCTTCCTAGATTTTGGCACTATTCCAGTCCATATGAGAGGCGGAACAAGCGTGTCAGCCCAGGAGGCATCTCAGGTAGGTAAGCCTTTAGCACCATTTGATCCACTAGCTTTATTCACGTCTAAAATACGCAAGATTTTAGAAACGTCCTTGTTTGTGATACGAACCTTTGACTTAGAGTGCGGGTGAAGTAATTAAGGTGGAACGATGTTGCCACTGCCCAGAGGTGAATTGCAGGCAAAGAGAGACGGGAAAAGGTCCGCCTTCTCTTAAGCCATTTGCGCTAGTGTGCTATCCAGTTGAATCAGTGGAGGCAGTGAAGGCTGACAGAAATTTGTGTCGACCGCTTTGGCAAGAGACTAAAAAACTCTAGTGCCGATCAGGCAGAGACTTTTGGGGCACAATGTTTAATTCGGTCGAGTCTGGCTTTCTGTAATGCTTTTTGTTGGGCTTGGTGGCAAGGTTGAAAGCCTCTTTCTTCTTGTAGCTGATATCCGAAGCTTTGCAATCTCGAGCATCAACCCAGGATACGCTAAATGCTCGCGCTTCCCAGTTTGGGCGCACTCAGTATTAAACCACGTGCGAGCTTTAGTACCGGTGGGAGCGTCAGAAAAGGGGATAAATACTCTATCACTTGACGCAACACATCGGTTATCGCATCCGCACAGCTCGACAGATCCGCAGAAAAGAAACAGACCCGCCATCAAGGATAGATTGCAAAAAAGTATCGCATCTCATCTTAACCAAGTGATTTATACACTCATATTCGTCGAACATCTTGGGACTCGTATTCAGGTGGAGAATATGAAGATTCAGTGAGATGTACGAAATGAGGAGGTAACCTGTACTTCATAACAACTACAACTGGCTGTGCTACGGTTCACATCGGGTACCCTAGTCGCTTGCTTCACCAGCTGAGCAAGACCTAGCGTCAAGGCAAAATTTCACCCTTCTCTTCCAGCGTGGTCAGTCTTATGGCATGGAAACAGCCACATCTTGATGACAGGAGTTAAAATTCCCCAGAAAGACCAGCTTTGCGGAAGGATATCAATTTTGAGTCACATTAGCAGCCTCACTAATTTAATCAAATAATCGAGTTGTCTTGTGTCGTTGGTCACCGCTGTGCGATCAACACCTGTATCTACCCTCACTCGGATTGTTGAAAAATAGGGGTCTTCAAATTGAGTGAGACGCTGGAAACAGATGTAATCGCGGACGTACACGCAAACTCCAGCCCGTAGATGGAGTTTGCGCTCCAGGGAGAAGAATTATGTACGTGGTAGGGCCATGTTGTATATCACATCATATGAGTAGTATAGTTGCAGCACGAATGGGTCGGCTCGACCGGGGAAGGGACCACGCTCTCACAGAATACCAGCGTAAAATAGCAGCTTAACACTGCTGTGTTTTGTATGGTGAGTGTAGAGAACCGGAGACCCTTTTTAATAGAAAAGAGGCATTCTATCTTAGTCCTCACGGGTGATAGCGCACATGCGTTTTGATTCTTTATTGAGGATATATTTAGATGTCTCTCGCAGCAACTACTTACCATCAAATGGACTGTGTGGTCATTTGATACCCTATCCTATAAAAAAAATCCAGGATAGTCAAGGTACGCCGCATTCAATTGATTTCTTATTTGGGTCTCTGTCAAGAAAAGTAGGTTCGGCTTCTCAGTCTCGAGCTGGTGATGGACTTCGCAAACATTTGAGTGCAATCCTCGAACATTAGAGAGGTGCACTTTCAATGAGAGGACGTGCAACCGCTGTTTAGGTCATACTTTTGAAAAAGGATGTAGTACAGCAGTTGAATGAAGCGTCGCATTGGCAACCAAACGATACCACTAGAGTTATAGTTCCCATGGGAACTTGATCTGGAGACTGCGGGGACGCTGGTACTCCCCCGGAGACCAACATTGGGTCCTCTCACCCGGTCAATAACCGGCACGATGGAGCCACCCTGGGATTTGTCGCTATTTGGCCGGGCAACCTTCCGTGAGTAGTTAATTCACTAATTGGACCCCCTGGGGGACCTGCAGTCGGCCAGTTGAACACCGTGCTTAGGACACTTGGCCCCTCAAACCCAGTTCACATACACAACACTACTCTTCAAGGCTTTATCAAGCATCCTATCGGAACACGTCAACGTGTTAAACGAAAAACCAGCGGTCGAAACCTACTACCGAAATTGATGCTGCTCGTTTAGCATTACACGGAGGACACGTGTAGGGAGTCAGAATTCAAGTATTTTTTACGGATGCGAGCAGCCTCATCCCCCATTTTAGTTTATTTCATTATAGTTTAAAACCTTTACTTATAATCAAATTAATTCTAAGAAAATTTAATGTTAAAGTCAACAGTATAATAATAATGGAACATTAAAAAACGGACTTAAGTGAATTTTATCAAATGAGCACATGTTATTTAACAAATTTTACCTCAAAAATAGCTATCTTGGTTGTTTTCTTTTGTTTCAAGTGGAACGTATCGTGTTATTAAGTAGAAAAAGATTTAAAGTACTTACCGCAGCAATAATACTCAATGTAAAATTTTACGCGATCTTTATGTAGAAGCCGAAAGGAAATGCACCAATCCAAAACGTCTCTGCAATATAGGCTGAATCGAAAAGATTCCAACATCCTCAATATAGTTTGAAAGAACATGTAAGCCGGAATAAACATGCCGATATTGTCCATAATCCAAGCAAACTTAGCTGTTTCTTCCTTTCCAATATTGAGAAAGTCGCTCGCAATCATTAGGGTTGGGAAATATAAACCTGGAAATTTTTTTAAACTTATGAATAATTATTTCTAATTTTCATGTCTGCTTCCATCAAACTTCAGACGATCAGGCTTATCGGTTTTAATTCAATTTCAAACATATAAAGCAACAATTGAATAGGACTATCAAATTAATAATAAACCAAAAGAAATAACTGATATGATCACTAACTAGTAAATAGGATTGTATCAATTGTGTACTTTATTAGTTTGTATCATAATACAAACCAATAAAGTACACAACGGAACAATTCATACTTACAACTGAAAATAAATTAGTAAGCTTAACTTCCTTCTGCTAATATTTATAAAAAAACTAGCGATCCGCGCGGTTTCGCACGGGTAATTTCTGGATCTTGACAATAGCGTCATCTACCGTGTTCAATTGAATTTTTAAAACATCCACTCTTATTTTACGTGTAGAGCCATGCTGCATCTATATTAATAGTATAGTTGTAGTACGAATGGGTCGGCTCGACCGGGGAAGGACCACGCTCTCACAGAATATCAGCGTAAAATAGCAGCTTGATGCTGCTGTGTTTCGTATGGTGAGTGTCTGTCTACAATCTAGAACCGGAGACCCATTTTACTGGAAAAAGAGGCATTCTATCTTAGTCCTCACGGCTGACAACGCATCTGCATTTTAATTTGCAAACGAGTATAGATGTTAATGTCTATGGGTCACATCATTCACTTACCATCAGGTGGACTGTGTGCTCGTTTGTCACGCCTATTCTATAAAAAAAAACGCACACAGAAATTTTCATCAAAATTATCGAGACGTTTTCGAGTTTTAGCGATACTAACGGACAGCAATTGACGTTTATATTTAAGAAATAAAGCTTGGCTATTGTGCGTCGCAGGTTATGTAATAGAGATTAAAACTCATCATGGCGTTCAGGCATAGCTACAATATTCACAAGTTGCACTTGTGGTTTGGTGATTATTGCCCGTACATTGTACTTAATACATTTAAGGTGAGCAAGCAAATCTTTAGATTTTATTTAAAACTAGCGGCCCGCCCTGGCTTCCGCTGTTATTAGTCTGTCCTTATTTTGACTTAAGATAATCATAAAGATCATTTTCTCATCAACTTTTAGATATTTTTAAAAATCCAAGCTTTTCGGGTGCAATAATGCCTACATCACTCCTGGTTACATTGCAATTATTTCAGCCATTCTGAAGATTAGTCTGGCCTGACAGACAGATAGACAGACAAAAATTATAAAATGGTTATTTATATCTTAATGGCATGCAAGTGACCCCTCAGCTCAATAAAAGGTCGTTATTTCGATATTACAGTCATATACTTCAATTGTATTTATATGTATTGAATATGTATTGATAGGAAAATAAATAATAACTAATTACCATTGAAGTAAGATGTTTCACGTACTAGAACAGACACCGTGAACAAAGTCTGTGCAATACATTATGTGTGAAGGCAGTGCGGGCCGTGTGGAAGGAAGCACAGAGTTTTATGACAAATATTACTTAGTAAGTTTGAGCCCGTGAGTTCTAACGCATATTGCAAACAAACGAATCTCGGAGTCCTTTCTAGTACGTAGTATAATATATTACTTCAATACTAACAATCCCGATTATTGTTTGATTATTGGTATTTTCGCAGTCCTGCTTGCCAGAGAAAAATTTAGGCTGTAGTAGTAAAAACAAATTTAAATTTTTAAGAACAAAATATAATTAAATTATTGTTACTATGAATTAATTATTAAAATTGTACTAACCGAAAAAATAAACCATTGTTAAAATAATTATGGCAGTGGTCCTTTTGTTGAAAAAAAAGCTCAATACATAAGCAAACAAGAAGAAGTTAAATCCATAGAGAAGCAATCCAACAAAAAAGACTCCTGAAAAGTAGTGCTTTAGCATTAATTTAGAAGGTCTCTTAGATGCATAAGCATTATTATAGCAGAGTTATGACTTGAAGTCCCATATGAATATGACATACAATAGTACGGTCTATGAAATAAAGCAAATATGTGGAAGGTCTCAAATATGTAAAAGCATTATATTGATAGGAATGGAACTTGAAAAGGATTATTATAGTGTAGTGTAGACTGCTTCACAGTGTCCGACAACGAGGTAAACTTGAACCTGCTAACCGATGTGTCCTAGGGATATCATCTTAGTGCCGGTGGTAAGCAAGTATGTTGTAGCAATAAAACTTGCACGTGGACATCGCACGCCCCTACTAAGTGTGGGCATAGCGTTATGATACATCGGCTATCTTTCATATTAGGATGAGTGTGTTTGGTAATACTTTTAAGTGCAGCAAGCATACTCAACTCCATATCTTAGTGCAATAGTACTATCATACGTGAATTTTTGGCTACTGACGTCTTAGTAGCGTGCTACTATGATACGTTGGTGGTATTTTTAGTAAACAACAATGCCAATTTTGTGTGTCGATAGGCACCATGTAGGTGTGTTGTGAGGGGGCACCATCCGTATGATAGTTGTATTGATACTTACAGCTACCTGCGGTATTGCATCTTGTGGTTCTGGTCGATGGTTGATGTCTGATTTTATGGGGGGAAGGGGGTGAACGGTAGACTCATGATACGCTCTGCAGCTAGTAGCCGTGCTGATGATGATGCAATTGATGATGATGCCTCACGGAGGTAGTTTTATGGCCAGTATGCCTATTATTTAACGCGTTGCCTAAACCGTGTGAGGTACATTCACTTGATTTGATTGTATTCTACATGGCGTTTACATGCATTGACATGCGCGACTTCGGTTCCTACCAAGTGGCCAAGAACTGTTTTACTGTTTCGCCAGTGGACTACGGTCCACCTCCCAACATAACGTCCCTTACTAGTGGATCACGTTGGTTGGTTGGCGCTCACTGTACACGGCGTTTGTGGAGCCGTGAGCCTCCCCACATTTTTTTTAAATCGTTGAGAGTGTGATAACTTATTTGGAAGGATTGGAACTGATTAGGTCGAAGATTATGCGGACCGTCAGGATGGCGCTTGCTGGGACAAATATCAGTTTGTTCCAGCTGGATATAACGCCGAAATTGACGAATATATAGATGACCAGAAGCTGAGAATCGCTGCTTGGGGGAAGTAGATTCGGCGATATACCGATAGGTCGACACGGTTTAACTAGAATCGTTTCTTCTAGAGTGATCAGAAGAGGCTCTATAAATCATTTGATCTGCCAATGGTACGCATTCTGGCGCGGCCTGAGGTCAGAGCCCGTAGACCACAGCGAAGGCCTTTAGACGGAAGTTGTGGCGAGTAAGTTTATGAATGTTGAGCCCATGGACGAATACGATCTTTTATCATCTGGGGGAGCGGATGCCAGCTGTAGCGAACCGCATAAGGATAAGAAGGGGTATCATCCAGGTCGACTGTCTGATTCCAATTTGGTTTTGCTTTTCCCTGAACCCTCTCAGTAGCTTTTTGTAGGGCTCCAGGAGGGGATTTCAGCTTGAAAGGGAGGGACAAAAGTCTTTTCTACGTGGACGATCTCAAGGTATTCACCTCCAGTCGCTCCCATCTTATGGAATTGCTAAACATGACTTGTGAGTTTAGTAAGTCCTGTTTAGCAATATTCTCCATATTGAAAGTGGTAAGGTTGCTAACTCTAAGGGCGTAGACTTGTCTATGCCCATCATATAGGACCTTTCCGACGCTGAGACATATCTGGGTATGTCACAGAATATGGGTATCGATGAGGCGGTTATGAAACAATCGGTTTGCGATCTGTTTTTACACGCTCGAAAAAAGTGAGCTTTATATTGCCATCGCGCCACATGGCGCATATAACTGTTGACTCGGGCAAAACTCAACGCCATGGATAGAGAACTCCGCACTGTTATGGCATCCTACAGGATGCATCACTGGAGACCGTCAGTAATGAGGCGGTACTTGCTACGTAAACATGGTGGGCGCGGCTTTTTAAGCGCTCTTACCATGCATAATCGCGAATTGTGCAGCCTCCGTAATTACTTACTGACATGATCGGATGATCTTTTCTACACGGACGTCAATTCGTGTGATAAAGGACTTACTCCTCTATCCTTAGCCAATAAGCAATGGCAAGGCCGTATGAAAGAAAAAGGAGCTCCACGGGTGGTTCTACAAGGCTCTTAATGAGCTTTATGTAGACACAGTCGCCTCCCTCCACTGGATACGCTTATGAGAACGAGCTAATCCAGGTCAGCCTCTCAGGTTATCTGAGTATACTCGGACTCCGTGACGGACCGCTTCGGGCTCAATTGCAGAAGGCGGTGCTCCTCGATAGCCAGCATTGTCCGCCGGTTTTTTCCCCATAACCCTCGGCCGTTTGGTCTCCTCTGCCGAGGGCTTCGACCTAGTTGGGTTTTTATTTATATATTTTACCATATTTAATATATCTTTATCGTATTTTTTTGCGTGCGTGCGTGCGAGAGTGCGTGCGTGCGTGCGTGCGTCTCTGTGTGTGTGTATAATTTATCCAGTATTAAAACTATACAGGGTATTTTTGGAACGCTCCCGAAAACTAAGACAGGCGACAGCACCAAGTATACCTTTGATCATGGGTTACAAATAAAGTCGATCCTGATGAAAAAAAAATCATCTTTTAACAACGTTTTATTAGCTTTACTCACGCGCCATCATGTTAGTACAGCTAAATGAAACGATAATTTCATAAAAAATATCATGAAAATACTGAAACATAAAACCAGCAGTGGAAACTGAATTGATATCACCTGACTAATGGAGGTTAATGTACGCGCGAACGGTGAAAAACAAACGCTGGCCTTGAACTTGGGCACTGACCGATTTATCACATATTGGTACGAAAGGCGCGCGACGGGGGAACAATCCGCCAGTATTAGTGTGCCTGCATGCTATTGGTTCCCGCGCTTTGTTCGCTCCAAAAATACAGTCGCATACACAGCTTACTTTGCGACTCGCGACGATGTTTTAAAAAGGCAGGAAAGAAAAATTATTTATATCTATTGTTTTATGACTAAACTAGTGATCGAAAAGGTAAATATGATAGGAGAAGGTGAATGGGGAAAATTGTGCAGTAAAGTTAAAAGTGTGGAGGAAGAATACCGAAAAAATTACCATGTGATCGACCTGATGACGGAAGCTCAAGCGAAGATGAAAGTGATGATCAAGTAGCATCCAGTAACACCAACACACCATTAACATCTGGCTTCCATGTGACCCAAGACGTCATAATGGACGGCGTGTTACCCTTAGCTAAAGTTTTCTTGTTACAAACTACTTTATATTTTACGATAGAAATAACAAATAATGCTCATGTAAATATTATTCATTTTTAATTCCCACCTCTTCCAAAGTTCTAAGTAGCTAGTAAAACACCTATTATGATTCTACATTAAAACAATTAATTACTATAATATTATAAAACAATAGCCCAATACCATGTAGTACTTTAGAACGCGATTGTACCCACACCCCCTCCGCTATCGACCTGTATCTAGCTCGGTACGAAACACGCGGTCGTAAGAAAAAAGGGCGCATCTAACAATTTATGAATGAGTTAAATATACCATTCGATTCATGATAAGAAGGCGCATCTACTAAATTTTTTTAATATTCACAAATATCAATATTTTAGAAATTATCGTAAGAATTTTAGACGTAACTGTTGATCACAGATGACTTTTTTTAGTAGAAAAGACTTATACAAATTCAACATAAAAGAAAAGACTTATTTAACCAGTTGCTACGTCATCTTTAACAATATTTGCATCGATTACTTAAATTTCAATTATTCTTGGTCTTGTCTTATTATTCTATATCTTATTATTAAGAGCTTATATCTTATTGTTAAGAGCTGGTGTTTCACATGTGGTCCCATATAAATTTGATCGAGGTCAGACCAATAGTTTTTGAGTTATCCTTAATTATTTATATTAAAGTCGGTTGTACAAAATTTTTAATTTTTAATTATTATCGTAGTAAGTCTTGTATAATATCCCCTTTAAAATCATTACTTTTTAAAATTATTATTTTTTGTGTCTCACTACCAATGCTTTTCTAATATTTATTTAAAAAAAAAAGTAGTAAATTACTATTAGCGTCCTTTCAACTTCAAATGACCTTTCCAAAATATGTAAAATTGTTAAATGAATGGCAGTTTTTTTTTAATTTATTAGGTTGGAAAGACGCAAATAGTTATATGCGTCTTTCCTTCGATGTTTTTGTGTTGCCAGGTGTATTTTTTAAGCTAAGATGAAAAGGAAAATTCGTTTTATTTAAATAAATAAACAAATTAAAAAAAATAATAAGTTCGTCCTTAAAATCTTCATGTCTCTACGTATATATTTCAATATAGATACCTTTTAATATACTTTAGACACGGGGTCTGAAAGAAAAATTCATCAATTTATTTTTTATTTCCATTTTACGTTTTTGTTAGTTACTTCCTTTTTTATTATGACGGCAGAATGCCTAACCCTGTCGCCTCACGCTTGTGACGCAGTAATTTTCATGCTTCCTCTACACTACTCGCGAAGTAACTTCGACGAAGTGCTCGTCGAAGTCGATCGCAGTCCGAAGAACGTGACCACACACTCGTGCTACTTCGCGAAGAGCTCAGTCGTCTTGAGTCTCCCGCACCGTTAACATGAATGACGTTCAAGAGGCAGCTGCTATATGTACCTAATTGTGTGAACAGTACGACGTCAATGCGTTAACTAAATAAATAATTATATAGAAAGTTACATATTTAAGATTTATATATAAAAAATATATTCATAACTGGCGTACGCCGAGTAGTGTAGTGAGAAGCTTCGTGTAACTTCGAGGTACTTCACGCAGTCCTTTGGCTCTGGCGCAAAAAACCGACAGCGATCGGAAGTCGCCCGAGGCGAAGTGATGTTGGACGAAGTGAATCGAAGTACCTCTCTACACTATTCGCCTCGTCCAACTTCGGTCTACTTCGCGAGTAGTGTAGAGGAGGCATAAGCCTTGACGGGGTTCGTTGGTTTTAGTTTTTGAGACAGTTTCGCTTTCGTGTTGATTTTGTACACGCGTGCGCGAGCGACAGTTCAATCGTTTTGTTTAATAAATTTACTTGTGATTACGTGTTGATATTAAAGTTTTTGTTACGTTTTTGGATTCTTTTTTGTTTTAATAATGCCTAACGCGTACGTTTATAGTGGTTATTATACTGCCGTTGGTTATTATATCAGCAACAACGTGTGCCTGGTTCCATTGAGCACATTATCTGGACGGATGAGTCGACATTTACCAGAAACGGCCTGTGGAACCGAAGAAATACACACGTGTATTCAGAGGTTAACCCGCACGCTGTTCGACAAACCGGGCACCAAACCCGATGGTCGGTTAACGTATGGACAGGTTTATTTAAGGATCGCATACTGGGACCAGTGTTTCTGCCAGAGCGACTGAACGGACAGCGATACCTAAACTTTATAAATGAACAGTTGGTTGACATTTTAAACGACCTATCGTTGGCTGAATATCGCCGCACATAGTTCCAACATGATGGTGCCCCTCCACATTTCGTGAGGTTCGTCCGTGAGCGCCTCAATGAGCTATTTGATGATCGCTGGATCGGCAGACTAGGACCACACGCTTGCCCACCTCGCTCACCAGATCTGACTCCGTTAGACTTCTTTTTGTGGGGTATGTGAAAGAAAGGGTTTTTAATCGTGAATGTGATAGTGCTGAAGAAATGCGCCAAAGGATCGTGGATGCTTTCGAGAAACTACGTACGGACTGTGTCGAAGACCACACGATGATGCCCCGCCTGCACCCAAGTCTGCCTTGAAATGAATGGAGCACAATTTGAGCCGCATCTCATAAGACCACGGAGGATTTAGAGCAGTAAGCTGTTTCATAACTATTTTTTTTAAATAACTTAGTACTAGACTAATCTGAATAGGTACATAACTGAATACACGAGAATAATAAACATACCTACACGATGAATAAAAACGCATGACTCCAACCTTGGTTACATTTCATTTAAGTATTTCTTCATTAGCGGGGAATCGAACCAGTTATTTGGGTTATTTAACCTGTAAATTCGGATTAAAGTGGCTACGTGGAGATAAGCACAGTGGCAAAATAGTAGGTTAAGTAGATAAGTTAGGTATTTAGACACGTGTTGTAAATTATTAGGTATTGTTGGAAGGCCCGCTAGTTGCGGGCCGCGCGAATTTGTGTTCGCGCGTACATTGACCTTTATCTAGCTCAGGTCAGGTGATATCAATTCAGTCATTCCACTGCTGGTTTTATGTTTCAGTATTTTCATGATATTTTTTATGAAATTATCGTTTCATTTAGCTGTACTAACATGATGGCGCGTGAATAAAGCTAATAAAACCTTGTAAAAAGATGATTTTTTTTTCATCAGGATCGAATTTATTTGTGACCCATGATCAAAGGTATACTTGGTGTTGTCGCCTGTCTTAGTTTTCGGGAGCGTTCCAAAAACACCCTGTATGCATGGAATATGAAGTTTTTCACTGGTTTTTATATTTTTTACATTGCAATGTAAATGTGTTAATTATTATGGCAAAAGAACATTTCAATGTTTAACATCGAAAATATACAACAATTTACCGGGAGAATGCCTTACGCATAAAATAAAAACACAGTTTAAAAATAAATTAAAAAAGTTCATACTAATAAATAGTAAAATTTAACATTTGTATCGTGATGATCCATTCTACAACAATGTAAGCTGTAGTTATTATTTATGGGTGTTTACCTCGAATGTATATGTGTATGTGTATATGTATACATCGATACTATGGATTTGTTATATTTGAGTGTATATTTATTAAGTAGTCGTATTAAGCTTTTTCCTTCTTTCTGCATGTTAGGAAATAAGAGAGCATTTTTCTTCTGCCAACAAACTGCTGAGCAGTTTGGCAGACAGTAAAACTTTAATAGTGTAAAGTTAAATATTTTGTTAAATAAAATTAAAAAAAAAAAAGACTTAAAAACCATTGGGTGACTTTTAATTTGTAAAATGTGCTTTGAAAGATCCGTAAGAGACATTTACTAACCCATCTCTCTTTTGCTGCTAATAGTTGATTCAATAATTAAAAAAAAACATGCCATAGCACCACTGCAGCAGAACACCAAGTAGCATGCCATGTGGTAAGTGAGGGTCACGAGCCAGTACAGCGCTGGTGGGCAGCCTGCCATTTCATGGATGTGTCGTGTGCTAGTCAAGCGATCCTTGCATGGCAACGCAACATCATTGATGACTGCAGTAGTTATTACTAAAAACAATATATATAACACAAATAGACGTTTACGATATTTAAAAAAAGTTATTTTTGTTCTGAATCGAGGTTAGATGTAGGTGTCTTTCAGCCACAGTATCCACTTACGTACGGTGTTCATTTGTAATCCTTGACGACTGGGAAGGGACAAGATATAATATATTAAAGAAATGAATGATAAAATTATTCCCAAAATTTTAAAAATTATCTAATATTTTAATCACTTCCCTCAAACCAGCGTACAGGGCATACGTATCATTAAATAGGTGGTGCAATTTATTAAAAAAAAAATCTTTTAATATGCTAATTTATAAAAAAAAAATATGCCTCATAAATGTGGTAATAACTTTATCGATAAACTTTGATTACAATACGAGCAATGCCCGGTTACTATAATACGCAAATGGTGCATTATTTTAAAAACGCTTGAAAACTCGTTGACAATGAAAAAAATATTAATATATTAAAATATTTATAGGGTAGTATTACCACAAGATTTCATTGTGTTAACTGAATAGGAATACTCTGCTTCATATGCGCCTAGAATAGAATAGAATCATTTTTATTCTATATCTATATTTTATATATATATACAAAGAGAAGTCCTGACTCACTCATCACAACGCTGAGCCCAAATCCTTGGACCTAAAAAGCTGAAATTTCGCTCAAAATTTTCCGTTTATGATGTATACAAGGAATAAGGAATGATAGTTCGAAATTCAACCCCTAAAGGGGTAAAATTGTGGTTCAAAATTTGTATGGCGAAACAATATTAAACAGGCATTTCAATTCGAAACTTCTTAGGAGTACTCCCAAAAATAAATAAGCAAATACGTCTTTCGTGATTTTCCGAAAATCAACCCCTTAGTGGGTGAAACGGGGTAAATAAACCTAATAATCGACATGGGTGTCGTTATTTAGGTTTTTTGGGACGTTGATTGCGAGAATGACAGTTATTTCGAACTCTAAGACGGCGGACATGAGATACAATTAATGAAATTGTTTCCCAATACAAACTCTGAACACCCGTTTCACCACTATGGGGTGACTATTCAATTCGAACCTTCGTAGGTGTACTCCAATGAAAAAATAAGTAGAATAAAAGTATGTTATCAAACTTCAACTACATCATTATAACATTAGTTTGAATTAGTGTTTTATTTGTGCTGGAGTATACTTACTACAATTTGTACCATAATTTTCCCCAAAATTCGATAATTCTGGTATCGCTGCGCTATAATTTCATTTACCCCGATTTTTCAAAACCTCATAAAATTAAATTTAGAGATTTCGAAACAGTCCCAAAAAAAGTAAAACGCAAAAGCATTTTGAAAATCGGTTGATATTTACCCGAGATATTAAATTTTAAATTTCTAATTTAAAATAAATTCAATTATTCCTACCCATTAAGAAATTTCTGCCTTTTCTACGAAATTTGCCTTAGCAACCGGATTTCAGTCGCTGCCCTGACAGTATATAAGCAGCGCGAGAAGACGGTCCTACTCCTCAGACAAGCTTTCGGCCGACCTAAACCGGCTCAGGCCGAATCTTCTCCCCGCCTTTAATTTGCCTTAGTTAGGCTCCCCTCTCAGCGGCTCCTTGCCGCCTGCGCCCCCTTTTCCCTAAAAAAGGTCGCTTGCGATTCGGCAGAAAGACCACAAAAGCCAATGCCAGTCTCACAGGTGGTGTTTAGTGGGTAGGAACTTAGGTTTTCGCAATGAGTCCCACATAACCACCACAGCCGGCTGTCGTGGTATGCTTAGAACATTCACCACCTCGGGCCTACTCCTTATAAATGCAAAATTTGTCTCGATAACACGTGTAGCCCAAGCGCTGCGATCGTTTATGGTACAATTGAACAGTATTTTGTAGTCCAAAACTATCTTTTTAAAACTGTGCTTTGCAGCGCAATTTTTCGTGTTCCGAATTTCTAAAATTGATGCACTAAATTTCTAATACTTTAAATTTGTTTTTCTATCACTTATTTTATAAAGTCTGCATTCCAGCGCAAAACACTGAATATATTGAATAATAGAATTTCTTTGTCATTATAGATATATAGATTTTGTTTGTCATATATAATTAATAGAATCAGGCGTTACTTTGCGGAAATCCATTATATAAAAGCTTTTAGAAAAATTTACTTCGCAAATATCCGCGTTATAAAATACAATGATGTGTCTTACCTAGTATGAAGAAGCACCTCCCGCCCTCCCTCAATTGCGTGCACTATCCCCGTCACCACTAATCCCAGCACCGCTACTCCCAACACCACTACACTAGGCAAGACACACCACTGACGATAATACGACACGTGTTTCGACTCTAAGATGACTTAGCGGTTAGCCACCGTAGAGTCTATATCACCTGAGGATGCCTCGTGTAGAGGCGAAACACGTGTCGTATTGTCGTCAGTGGTGTGTCTTGCCTAGTGTAGTGGTGTTGGGAGTAGCGGTGCTGGGATTAGTGGTGACGGGGATAGTGCACGCAATTGAGGGAGGGCGGGAGGTGCTTCTTCATACTAGGTAAGACACATCATTTTATTTTATAACGCGGATATTTGCGAAGTAAATTTTTGTAAAAGCTTTTGTCATATAATTATGTCGGACTAATTCCAGCAGCTCAATTTCACCATCGTACATCGCGACAAAACTTGCGATACCATCCATATCACCTGGAGGATTGGCAGTCCACCACTGTGCGATTGAGAAGATGTTTTCTCCCTCGCACAACTTCCATGTGGAATTGATTACCACCAGCGATTTTTCCGGACCGATACGACTTAGGGACCTTCAAGAAGAGAACCTACTCATTTTAAAAGGCCGGCAACGCATCTGCAATTCCCCTGGTGTTGCGGTTGTTCATGGGCGGCGGTAGTCACTTACCATCAAGTTAACCGCATGCTCGTTTGCCCCCTCTCCTATAAAAAAAAATATATAGATTTTGTTTGTCATTTATCACAATGACTGTTGAATTATTGAAAATTGATGGGACTATGGCGCCTCTCACCGTAGTTCCTGTAATTGGAGATGGAGGCTGTCTGTTAAGGGCCATCACCTATCTATTGTATGACACACAGTTGATGGCCAGAGAAATATGGAAGCAAATCGTTAGCCATGTGGTGGTCAACTGGGAAGAGTTTGCCATTATGTCCCATAATATTAACGGGGACAATTACTCCAGTGCCGCTGAATACTGCATTGACATGTCACGCTCTTTTACTTATGGTGTAGTTTATGTGAGCTGGAAGTGGCAGGGCAACTCTTTCCATGGGTCTTTGAAGTTTACCGTAACGGTGAGCTGTATGTAAGTTTTGGTACTGTGGGTAATCCCGTGGGACGACTACGTTTTTCACATGGTCTACCATGTGGCCATTTCGATGTTTATGTACATAGTGAAGTGGCCGCTATAATATCCGAGCCCACCTCCTCTTCTTCACTTCACCCTGTCGTCGCCAAGAGGAGGAGAATTGAAATGATTACTATCTCGCCGCCGCCACCAGAACCAAATTGTGACTCATCTCTTTATCAATCACCATCTCTTACCGTTCCTATCAAAAGCTCTTAAAAACGTCGTGCAAGATACACCGACGCTACTCGGAAGAAACAACTTCAAAACGCTTCTAAAAAGTATGCGCAATAACACCCAGCAGTGAACAGAAAAGCAGTGGCTCGGTACCAGTCAGCTCACCCTGAGGTGCATAGGGCACCACAGTCTCGATATGAGCAAAATAATCCTGGAAGACGAGTAGAAAGGAAGCGACGTTCTTGGAAAATCAAGGCTCACTCCGGCATGGCATATGATATCGATACAGAGTATGAAAACGACAGCACCGTGGCCTTGGGTTCCATGACGGTGGTGCAATGCTCTTAAGTGGAAGTAGGAGGCACCCGACATATGCTGTAGCGCTTTTAAGGTGCAGCTCCCGTCTTATGAACAATTACCCGAGCCTCTCTACAGCTTGATAATGAATAGACATCCAGAACATGAACATTTTATGAACGGTATTCGTAAATATAATAGTTTCTTTCAAATAACTTCATTCAGTGCCAAACAGATAATAAAAGACGATTTTATGCCTACATTTAAAGTTCAGGGCCAAGTATACCACTTGGTTTGAAATTTGTTGCTAGCACCTCAAAGGGAACCACAATAGTTACAAATATATTTTGTTGGCGAAGACGACAGAGAAGTACAGTTGAGGTGTAATAACCATCCTTATGTGAAATCTGGCTTTTTCAAGCTGCTATAAGGAATGCTACATACGTTTAATGCTTATGTAAGAGACTTCAAGATCGCCCTGGTCAAGGTGCCTGCAACGTCTAAAACATTTAAAGTAGTCATTAATGCCGAGAAGAAGCCACCAGATAGCCATAGGCGTCGCTTCAATGCACCTACGTCATATGAAGTGGCCTTAGTTATGGTTGGTCAACAATTTGAGAAACGAGACATTATCTTTGAGAGCCACGATAACGTGATCCTGCGAACAAACAAGCACTTAAAAAGACAGTCTCCGCTATTAGTTTTTATTCTTTCCGTATAATGATTAGACAAGGAGAAGATAATCACCTAGTGTATTACCGTTCCCTTTTTAGTCAGTTTTTAGTTGAGATGTACGCCGAAATAGAGACGGAAAGATTGAAATATATCAAGAACAATTAGGCGCAGCTGAGGGCAGTTACATACACTAGCGGGATGCCATAGAGAGGCAGGATGCTGATGGTGAGCAGCTAGATCAAAAGGCGGTGCTGCCGTCATCTTTTACCGGGGGACCACGTTATATGCACGAGCGTACACAAGACGCCATGACATACGTGTCACACTACAGCCGTCCTGATCTTTTTATCACATTTACGTGAAACCCCCGATGGAAAAACATCACAGATATGCTTTTACCTGGCCAAAAGTCACACGATCGCCATGACATTATATCCAGGGTATTCCAAGGTGAAACATATGATGGCTCTTCTAACCAAATGTAATCTATATGGAGCGATGTGTTGCTTTATGTACTCAAAAACGGGGTCTTCCTCATATTCACATCTTACTATGGCTAGAGCAGCGTATCACCCCAGATAAGATTGACAATGTTATTAGAGCTTAAATACCTGATTCTGAGCAAGACTCTCTGCTCTACGATATTGTGAAAGCCAACATGATACATGGCCCTTGCGGTAGTTTAAACCACAAATTGCCCTACATGAAAGATGCAGTAAGAGGTATCCTCGACCACTTCTCAAGGAGACACAGACAGGAGAAGATGGATATCCGCAATAAGGGGAGGTTGTCTCCAGCTGACGGTGGTTACACAATAAAAAATAATGAAATTAAGTTGGACAACTGCTGGGTGGTGCTTTACAATCCTGTCCTGTTACGTACTTTCAATTCTCATATTAATGAGGAGTACTGCAGCACTGTTAAGTTTATCAAGTATATCTGTAAATACGTGAACAAAGGTAGTGATCAAGCAGACTTTACTATAAAGAATGAGAAAGATGAGGTGAAAATGTACGAAAGCGGCCGGTACATAAGTAATTCCGAAGCAGTTTGGAGGATCTTAAGCTTTCCTATTCATGAAAGTTTCCCTCCCGTCTTACATCTCGCTGTTCACCTTGAAATCGGCCAACGTGTATACTTTACCTCTAATAACCTGTCAGAAAACATAAAGAGTCTACCTCAGGCAACGCTGCTAGTGTTTTTTGAAATCTGCAAAACGGAAAACTATGCCAAGATACTGCTGTACTCTGAAGTTTCTTCTTACTTTGTCTGGAACAAAAATACATTTTCTAGAAGGAAAAGAGGCCAAAATGTAGAGATCTGGCCCGGAGTGAGAAAAGAGCACGTTCTGGGTAGGGTCTACACCATTCATCCAAACAACACCGAGTGCTACCACCTAAGCCTGCTGCTCCATGAAGTTAGAGGACCGACATCTTTTGAAGACTTAAAGTCTGTGAATGGTATCCTCCATCCAACATTTCAGTCTGCATGTAAGACTCTTGGATTGCTCGAAAACGACAAGCATTGGGACTCCACTTTAGAGGAAGCTGAATTATGCGATTCTCCTTTGAAACTGCGAGAGCTATTTACAATAATGTTAATTTTCTGTCAACTCTCTGATCCTTTAAGCCTTTGGGAGAAATACAAAGACAGTCTCTCGAAAGACATTAAACGGCAACTGAAGAGAGAATTGCAAGATAGTGCGCAGCTGCTTATAAACGAAGTGTACAACAGATGCTTGATATTGATCGAGGATACAGTGATGGCTCAAGCAGGACAAAACTTGGCACAATATGGATTGCCTCAGCTAAAACGATCGGCAGCAACTTTCGGTAATGGAAAGTATCTGAGGGAGACCAATTATGACTTCGGTATTCTGAGAGAAGTGGTGTCCTCTAATGAGGTGTTATTGACGGATGCTTTACCTTTATCAGCAGATCCTTGGCAATATTGACAAAGAAATTGGAAAAATATATTTACTGGATGCTCCTGGTGGCACTGGAAAAACCTTTCTTATCAATTTGCTATTGGCAAAAGTAAGGAAAAACCGTGGCATCGCCTTAGCTGTCGCATCGTCAGGTATCGCAGCAACACTGTTGGAGGGAGGCAAGACAGCTCACGCTGCTTTCAAGCTCCCGTTAAATCTCATCCATGTCGAAACTCCACTCTGCAACATTTCAAAATAGAGTAATGCGGCCCAAGTGCTGCGCGATTGTAAACTTATAGTTTGGGACGAAAGCACGATGGCGCATAAAGGGGGTTTCGAAGCATTAAACAGAACTCTAAAAGATATCAGAGGGAACGATGACATGACATGATGGGTGGAGTCACCGTGTTGTTAGCTGGACTCTGCCGATAGTGCCGAGGGGAACTCGAGCTGACGAAGTTAAGGCTTGCATTAAGGCCTCAAATCTTAGGCCCTTAGTCAAAGAACTCTACCTTAAGAAAAACATGCGAGTGTACTTGAAGGGCGATGTTTGCGCTGGACAATTCTTCGATCCCCTCCTTAAAATAGGAAACGGAGAATATCCGGAAACTGAGGGCAAAATTACAATTCCACCACATCTGGCCTTAGTTGTGTCGACCGTTGACGACCTAATAACCCGAATATATCCAGATGTCCACAACTTACATAGCAAATCCACAGAGTGGCTGTGCGAACGTGCAATTCTCATACCTAAGAACGATCAGGCTTCCGTCGTTAATGATACTTTGTTGAAGTCGTTCGAAGGTGAAGAATATCAGTACAAATCTGTGGACAATGTTGTGCATACGGATGATGCTATACACACTATCCTGTGGAGTTCCTAAATACACTCAACCAACCTGGTCAACCGTCTCACACACTTATCCTCAAAGTGGGAGTTCCAGTAATGCTACTGAAAAATCTCAATCCACCTAAGTTGTGCAATGAGATCAGGTTGCGTGTGATAAGCCTTACATAAAACGTGGTTGAGGCCATTGTATTTACTGGCTGTGCTCGAGGTGAATCGGTATATATACCGCGGATACCACTTATACCACCGGAGTACCCATTCGAGTTTAAAAAATCAATTCCCCCTTAAGGTCTGTTTCGCAATGACGATCAATAAGTCTCAGGGTCAGTCACTGAAAACAGCGGAAATCGATCTTAGGAGGATAGCTTCTCGCACGGCCAGTTTTACGTGGCCTGCTCGAGAGTGAGCTCATCTAACAACTTGGTCGTGTTAACATCTAAAGGCAGAACCTCTAATGTAGTATATAAAGAAGTTCTTTCAGCATAGACTAAAAAAATAAATAGTGTTAACCCTTAAGTAGGTTTCCTGCGCGAGCGAAGCCGCGGGCAAAAGCTAGTAGATTATAAGAATACTTATTGGAAGTCATTTAAGATTTACCACTGGTTAGGAAAAAACCTCTGTCCTAGCACGAACTGGCAGTACTTTTTTTTAGACATTAATTTACAATATAATATTTTAAACAATTGTTATGAAAACATTTAGAAACATCATGGTAGCGATCACCTCATTCCCAGGGGTTATTATCAATCATGTCCACTTTAGGTGTATAATAACTATTATTGAGCAATTTTGTTTAACTAAATTTTTAAACTTTTTGATAGATAGGTCCCTACATATGTTTTAGGACTTTGTGAAAATAATGGGAAGTAATTGATACTAGATCAGTCAATTTCATTTTACTGTAAAAGAGGCATTCCGTCTTAGTCCTCACGGGTGACGACGCATCTGCATTTTGGGTCACAGCAATCACTTACCATCAGGTGGTCTGTGTGCTCGTTTACCACCCTATCCTATAAAAAAATATTTAAATAAATGTAAAATATTGTCTGGATGTCATTTTGCGTGCCTTTTAAATTTGACACCAATGACCTCTATATATGTCAGTGTTTAACATGTTATAAAGGCGATAAATGACTTCAAATTTTTTATTATGTTATTTATAGACTTAAGTACGCCAGTATATTTTAAATCTAAGATGTTATTAGTGATGACCCTCTTGCGATTTTACAAATTAATTGTAATACAAAAAACATATGGTGTTCTCAGAGTAACGTCGGCTTCGGGTTTTCCTCGAATTAGAGCTTTGTATAACGATAATCTTAAAATATGATAATGTGCTATGTTACATGAAAATCTCAAATGCAAAAATTGTCTCTTATTATTTTGATTATTATACTTATTTTTGATTTTTTGAAATACACGATAAAATAAATTTTTTGATGCTATTTTCCAAGTTACTACATATAACCTAAAGAATCCCAGAGAAAATGTTTAAATCATGTGACAAAAAAGTGACTACCACAATTTTTACATTGGTCTCAGATATAATGAATATGGTCTAAGACTAAACTGGTACGTAGTCAATGTGCACTGCACTTATACTTACTAAAAACAAACATCGAAGCCAATTCAGTGTTCATATATGGTGTTTGTATAACGTCATATTTAAATAGTATGCCGATTTTTATGTTGATCATCTTGTCACGAATCTGAGGTAATCTTTGGGAAGCGATGATGTTACTGAGAAGATTGAGGCCGATGAGAGCCGAATGTTTAACTTCTGGATCATAACGAAGCAATGCTTGTTGATCATCTAGGTGGATGTCAATGGCATTTTTGTTGAGCGGGTTTACATCGTTCTTTTTGCATTTCTCGCAGCCGCAATTTTCGCCTAAAAAAAAGTAACGACGTGAATCAACCAAAAAAAAATTATCAGATTAAAGTTTTCCATAATTATTTGTAGGAAGTTCCAAATAATTTAAGCACCTTATTATACTTTTATGACCCGTGAAATATGAATAAACAATAATAAATAACAAGAAATGTATAATAACGTTCATTGAGTACGGCACTTTAATTCAATAATTATGACTATAGATTGTTGACGCATAAAAGTAATAAACATTTGCATTATTTATTTATACTTCCTTTTCATTTATGAAAATTCTGGACGTCCGAGGCAAAATAAGGCAGAATACAAAGGCAATCTGAAGTTTATTTACTTATTTAGACTTAACCGGCCAAGTGCGAGTCAGACTCGCCCATGAAGGGTTCGTTGTAACTTTGATCGATGTAAGTAATTGAAATTAATTTTATCCAACGAAACCAGTATTAAATCGTAAACGTACAATATTTAGCATTCGCAAATGTATCGAAAAATTAGCTCCACGCACACGAGTGTCAACAACGTCTGCCGTCATGTGTCTGCCCAACTCGGGTAAGCGCTGTCGGGAACCTGCTCCCCGCGCGCTCCGCACCCGCTACCGATCAAGCCACGACCCGCGCGAACTATAATTATTATTTAATTAGGAACCTTTAACAGATTTATTATTAGAATTTAACGGTTTATGCATAAGGTTTATGTTTATGAAATTAAATATTTTATTTTATTTTTATATTTGCATTTATTGAATGAAATGAAAGGAAAGGCTTCCTCAATCAATATTAAATTAAGATCATTGTTCAAACCATATGGCCTTTTTAATTTATTTTTAGAGCCAACGCGTATTGCTCAATCTAGTACAACATGTATAGATAACATTTTTACAAATGTGAAGCCGTTGCATAAATGTATAATTCAAAAATTAAGTTCTGATCACTGTGGACAGGTAGTTTCATTACCTTATGTTCACAAAAAGCAAGTAGATGAGAAAGTTGTGTTTGTTCCAGTAAATGCACGTCGCTTGAAGAAATTTAGAAGTAACATAGTGAAAAAACTTCCATCACTTTTCATACCAAAATGATCCAATTTTTTTGTATGGAACATTATTTAAGCTTATTTGCAATGAATTTAATAATATTTTTACTTCTAAAACATTCTCCTTGAACAGTCGGAAGTCATTTAATGAATGGGCGACAGTAGGAGTCCATAAGAGCAGACATAGGTTATATGATCTTTACCATGAAAGGTCATATAATCATAGCGTCGCATTTACGGAATATGTAAAAAATATTCAAAAATATTTAAAAGAGTGTGCTCCACAGCCAAGTCTTTGCATTTGAGCAACAAAATTTAGACGGCTTCTGCTAAAAATAAAATGACATGGAGTATAATTAATAGCGAAACTGGTAAGATCAACTCTCGCAATTCAAACTCTGGTAGTTTAGTTTTATTATTTTTAATACTAGTATCGAATCTGGTGTGTTTCCTGATTTAATGAAGCATAGTAAAGTAATACCTTTATTTAAATCTGGTAGTACATTAGACCCCGCCAATTTTAGACCTATTTACGTTTGTTCACTGTTCCATTAAGTAAAGAAAATTATTTAAAAGAACTTAATATAATTTATCAAATAGCGGTCTCTAACGGTTTTTCAAAAAATCTCATAAACAATTTAATGAAAAAGAAACAAAAGCATGTTGTTCGCAACTCTCTGTACGCGGTTCAACCTCAAAGTGTTCATCGATATGTGGGCAGTTTTGACCTACTTAGGCCCCATATCTGAAAAAGTAGCTAACACTCTTCGACAAATCGGCGTTTATGTGGCGTTCAAAACAAACAATTCTCTTAGAAATATCTGTAATAATAAAGATAAGTTGGATATTCGTCAAAGGTCAGGTGTTTACAAACTTGTTTGTGACGAATGCCACGCCGTTTACGTGGGTCAGACTGGTCGCAATTTCGAGACACGTTATAAAGAGCATTTAGCCGCGTACAGGAATTGCAATCCCGATAAATCACATTTAGCCAAACATCTTTTGGACACTAGACACAACCTAGGCAACGACTACTCCTTTAAAGTCTTACATACGTGTAATAAAGGGCTGCGGCTGTGTGTGCTGGAACAGTTAGAGATATTTAAAAGTAACAACAGTACCGTTGCATTGCTGAATGAACAAACAAATGTTACTAACTCACCTCTATTAAATATCTTTACGCCTGCTCTCTAATAATAGAGAGCCTCGCAATATGGTCGTTTGTCACCCTCACGGTGATCAGCGATTGGTTGCGTGGTTGGAGGGTGGGCGTTGCGCGGCGGTTTGTTTTTAATTTTACAAACGGCTGCGTAAGTCCGTCGGTGATTGGTCGCATGTTTTATCGCATGACGCAGTCGCTCGCTCTTTAAGTAGATAGCGGTTACGTCAACGGTCTGTATAAAAGGCACTTTTTTTGGCTCGCCGCTCACTTAGCGGTTAGCCACCGTAGAGTCTATATCACCTGAGGATGCCTCGTGTAGAGGCGAAACGCGTGTCGTATTATCGTCAGTGGTGTGTCTTTCCTAGTGTAGTGGTGTTGGGAGTAGCGGTGCTGGGATTAGTGGTGACGGAGATAGTGCACGCAATTGAGGGAAGGCGGGAGGTGCTCTTGATAGTAGGTAAGACACATCATTTTATTTTATAACGCGGATATTTGCGAAGTAAATTTTTCTAAAAGCTTTTATATAATGGATTTCCGCAAAGTAACGCCTGATTCTATAAATTATAAAAATAAGTGATATTCATTCTGCAAATACTAGGAACAGACACAAGGTAGTAGTACCAGTTACTCGACTCCATCGAGTCAGTAATTCATTCTTGGGGCGATGTATACGCTTTTACAACAAAATTCCAGAAAATATACAAAATTTGACCTGCTCAAAGTTCAAAAACTTTATTAAACTAAGTTTGTATGAAAAGGGTTATTATAATATTAATGAATTTATAGATGATAATAACCCCTGGAAATGAGGTGATCGCTACCAAGCTATTTCTAATTTGTAGTGTTGTTAATTTGTGTAACATACAAGATTGTATGCTGTTATTTAAAAAAAAGTCCCGCTGGGTTTCTTTCTGGTTCTTCCCAGGACAGAGGTTTTTTTCGAACCAGTGGTAATTATACAAAAGAGTGACTTGCAATAAGTATTATTTATAATCTATATTGAATAAAAAAGTTTCTGTTTCTGTTTCTATTGCGGTTTACGATAGATCTCGTGCAAACCAATTTTCAGTGGAAGTTTACACGGTAATGTACATCATATATTTTTTTTAATTTTATAATTCTCTTATTTTAGAAGTTACAGGGGGGAGGACACACTTTTTACCACTTTGGAAGTGTCTCTCGCGCAAACTATTCAGTTTAAAAAAAATGATATTAGAAACTTTAATATCATTTTTGAAGACCTATCCATCGTGTGGGTTTGATGAAAAAATTTTTGTGTTTCAGTTCTAAATATGGGCAACCCCCAAAATTAAATAGTTTTTTTTTTATTTTTGTGTGAAAATCTTAATGCGGTCCACAGAATACATCTACTTACCTAGTTTCAACAGCGTAGTTCTTATAGTTTCGGAAAAAAGTAGCTCTGACATACGGACGGACAGACAGACAGACTGACATGACGAATCCATAAGGATTCCGTTTTTTAGCCCCTAAAAACCCATGTTAAAAGTAAAACTATAAAATGACGTTATATAAAATATTTTTCTTAATTAATCTTTAGCATTTAGTATGAATGTTTTTATCAAGTTACTAAATATTCTTTTCAATATTCATTTTAAACTGACTAACACTGTCTGAAATAATATCTATATATATTTTTACCTTTTTAAAAAGTATTTTTCTTATAGTCTCATAGTCATAATTGTTCCTTATTTTGGCACTAATAATGGGTGCAGCTGCGTCGATGGTCTAGGGATTCTTATACCAACTAGGGAAAGTAATAAAGGGCAGTCAGTGGCATCAATAAGAAGATTGTAAAGAAAAACCAGTCTGAGTGTATGGGAATGGCTACACTGCCGCACCTCCCAAAACGAAGCCAGATAGCCGGCGGCACAGCGGCGTAAATATGATCTGTGTGGTCTATGAATACCACTTATGAAATATGCCCCTGGTACAGGACAGGGTTAAATTTCCGGCCATGTTCGAAAAATTACGGACGTATGGCAACCATAGTTAGGGTTCAAACGATCTAATCTTCATGTTCTAGATGGTGCCTCCGATCTCCACGACAATGCCATCTGTCGGTTACTGTTTTAAGTGACAACCGACAGATGCCCTTACTGCGGCTTTGCTTGAAAAATTATTTTCTTCTCCGAGACGACAATTCTACATCATCATCATAACATCCCGTCACAAGTTCACCGCAGAACATAGGCCTTCCCGAGGGAAGTTAGACAATAAATTTTTCGTGGTAGAGCCACCTTGCAGCTACATATATTATTGTTGTTGCACGAAGTGGTCAGCCCATGGTTGTAGAACGAATGTATCAGCTCGTGACCAAGTGACCCCCTGGTCACGCTCTCACAGAATACAACAGCGTAAAATAGCGGCGTAATACTGCTGTGTTTCTAATCTTGAGTGTAGAGAACTGGACATCCGTTTTACTGGAAACAAGGCATTCTGTCTTAGTCCTCAGGAGTAAAGAATATAATCGATAATAAAGTTTAACGCGAAAATGCTACGATGTATACCTTAATATTCAAATGGTGCACATCTCATAACCTTTAATGTCCTAACCCTAAGAGCCATGGTAGCTCTGACGGTTAGCGTTCGCTGTAAGTTTCACACTAAGCAAGCAACCCGGGTTCGTTCTCCGCCGGCGCCAATGAAATAGTTAATTGCAAGTTAAGTGCTGATTTACCACGTGCTCGGCGGGAAAGCAAAACATCGTGAAGAAACTTGCATGTCTGAGACATAAGAAAAAAAAAATTCGAATACATGTAAAGTTCACTAACACGCATTAAGGCAGCACGGTGTAAATTTCCTTGCCCTTAAACGGTCTCAGAAATAAGAGGCGACCTGTGTCCAGCAGTGGGACGTATATAGGCTGTAACTTGAACATTAACGTTTGACTTTCATACTAAGTTTATATAATACCATATATTTTTATTATATTTATTTCCTTAATTAACCATTTTCACATCAAGAAGAATGGAACTACGGATACGGGCTACGCATCTTAAAAATATAATCGACGCCAACGCAAAAGTTAACAAAGCAAAAATATCAAAAATTTACGACCAAATTAAATGTCAAACATATGTGTCAACGTGAGAACGAACTGCAACCGTTGACTACGAACGCGGATCATAGATTAAGCGCGGTCTAAAATCTGTCAAAACAAACTCTGGATGATGCAACTATTAGAGTATTATGGAAAGGCCTTAATTTTGCTATAACACTGAAGAAATGACCGTACGAATAAATTATCTGTAGTGTCGAGGACTGTTTATTTAAAAACAATATGCGAAAGGAAGATTTGGAAGCGATACGGTAAGACATTTCGTCTATGTTAGGTCGAAGTTCAGCGCCAAAACCGAATCTACCTTAAAACGAATTTAAAGCATTGAATAACCTACACAATAAACCAGATCTCAAGATTCTTTGCGCAGATAAGGGAAATGCCACGGTAGTCATGGATACGTCGGATTATAATTCTGAAATACAAGAACTTTTGTCGGATGCAAATACTTATAAAAAGGTTAAAAGTGACCAAACAAATAACACACTTAAAAGAACTAGTGATCTCATAAAGAAACACTCTGAAAAATTAAATCTAGACGTAAAATCGATAATATCTACATGTGCCAAACCACCGAAGTTGTATGGGTAACCAAAAATACACAAGTCCAATGCTCCACTACGTCGCGTAGCGAGCCAAAACGATTCACCAACTTACAGATTGGCTCAACACTTAGCGAATATACTCTCACCGCTCAAGGGACATACAAAAGCACACACAAAGGATTCCTACCATTTTGTCAGCGAGATTAAAACCTACATCTGGCAGACAATGAAACTATGGTCAGTTTTTATGTGCAGTCTCTGTTCATATGCTGAACTGTTGAAGATTGCATCTCGATTATTACTAGAAGGCTAGAGGAGAACAATATGCCCGTGGAATATGCAGTATTACTCAGACACTGCCTTACATCTGGCTACCTATTGTGGAAGGAGGAGTTTTACAAGCAAGTAGATGGAGTGGCGATGGGCTCACCTGTATCTCCCATTGTCGCCGATATATTCATGGAGGACTTTGAGGAGAAACCCCTGCTTACTTCTCCCGTAAACCCAAGATTCTACAAGCGGTACGTAGACGACACTTTCAAAATTCTACCTTTAGATAAACTAACTGCATTTTTAGACTATCTTAACTCCTTAAAATCTAAAATCCAGTTCACAGTGGAGTTAAAGGCAAACAATTCTTTAGCTTTTCTAGAGGTGTTAGTAATTCAGAATCCTGATAACACCAAGGTGTTATCAGTGCAGTGCAGTAGCAAATATACACAGTGTGGCTCAAGAGCCACACTGTGTTTATTTGCTACGCACGCATCAAAAAACGCATCTCCGTCACGTTATTGGCGAAACTATTTTGACGTTTGAGGAGCTTGCCACTGTATTCTGTAAAATTGAGGCTGTACTCAACTCTCGGCCCCTCTGTCCCCTCTCGTCCGATCCGAATGATTTGGAGGTTCTAACCCCGGGACACTTCCTGATTGGCCAGCCGCTTAACGCCCTACCCGAGTACCCCTTCAGGGAAGTAAACTCTTCGCGGCTGAGCAGATTTGACCTGCTGCAACAGATGACTCAGAGTTTTTGGCACCGGAGTTTGTGGCCCAGGACGGAGATTTGTTTGCACCAAACGCTAAAATTTAAAATTTCTATAACTGAGACTTGTTGGCGCGCTTCGTCGATGTACTTAGTTAGGCCGGCACGTGGCTAGCAGGCGCCTCCCAGCCCGCGCTGAGTGCGGGGGAGATCCGTTATTTTGTCATCAAGCTGCAGCAGGACATTGCTTACTGTGAGCCGAATCGAGCCGCGTGGCGCCGAATTTGTTAACTAATTTGTACAGCGACGAATAATCGTGTAGTCTAGAACATTAGTTGCCAGGTTGGCTAGTAATTGAGAAATTAGTGCTTAATTGTCCCCTTGCGTTAAGCGTCTTAAAAGGTTGCGTTCGGTTTTCGAAACAATTTGTTGCGGAGTGAGCGAAAGTGAACTTTGACCCACGAGTCGTGCCGCGTGATGCGCTTTATAATTAACGGGATTTAGTTGCGTCTTGAAGTTAGTTAAATGTACGATAAAGTTAATAGACTGACATAGTGAATTGAAGAAGGAAATAGTCCATTGCTTCCGCCGCTGAAGAATACCAATCCGGGAGGCGGTGCCGGAGTTAGGGTTTCTGCTGATTAAAAAGGGCTAATTCGGGTTAAACACACAAACACTTCTCATACACAACTCACATTCACGGCAATTACGCCTGCACGAGCCCTGGGAGCCTTCTTTGCCTCTGAACAGGTACGTACTATTTATTCACCTATCCTTCTCCCTATTGTGTAGTAGGATAGGACATTTTCCATAAGACCAGTTGGGTCCCGTCCTTAGTTGTCCGTCGAACCTAACAGCTGTATGGGCTCCTGTACGGTAGACCTTTGTAGGGACAGCTAGGAGCGTGTACAATATTCTAATTTACAAAAAAGGCAACCCTTTTGATATAAGCAATTTCAGACCCAAAAGTCTAATGGCATGTTTGTATAAGCTCTTAGCGTCAATAATCCTAAATAGAATAACAACAGAGATTGACAAAGCACAACTGATAGAACAGAAGGGCTTAAATCAGGCTATAGTATGACTGACTATTTACATTCACTGGTACAAGTAATAGAGAAGTACAAAGAGTTCAGTAGACCTCTATACATAGCCTTCATTGACTATAGTAAAACTTTAAATAGTATTAGTCATAACTCTAAGTGGAATGTACTTACATTACTGAACATTGAGAGAAGGTATATAAATATCCTAAAGTACATATACAACAACGCCACCAGTAGAGTTAAGCTCGAAACCAGAGGAGAAGAAATAATAAGTTTTGTTTTTTTGATACCGTTAAAGCAACTCGTATTAGGCACGCTTTTGTTGGAAATAATAACTGCACCAAAATTAACGTTTTTAAAACCGTGTGATAGTTAGTGACAGTAAAAATGAAGAATAGTACTATTATAATAACAAAAATACGACAACATATCAGATAATATCAATATTAAGGAACTGTCACAAAATAGAGTGCAAAAACTAAACGCGTAAGTACCGCTAACTACATGGTGCTTAGGACCTACTTTTTACAACATCAATTATTAAGTAACAGCTTGTAAATTAAATATTATATATATATATATATATATATATATATATATATATATATATATATGTATGTAACAATATACATATTTTATGTATTACTAAACATTGGTTGAAAGATTACAATTGCATATTTAATTTCAGTAATCCAGGTGGTCAGTTCGTTCAATAGAGATACTAAATTACGTGGTGGCTCCTTAATATGAGCTAATAAATGCTTATCATGTAGAGAACGTAAAGACATTGTGAGCCTCTCTGTTGAGTGTACTGTAGAAATAGCATGCGTTGAGCTTGAGCACCTTATTGTTATCAGTGTTTACAGACCCCCATGTTCAAATTATGATACCTTTGAAAAAATTATGGAATAAGTTTTAGTTAAGCTTAATAAACAAAATAAATCTCGTGTAGTTTGTGGAGACTTTAATAATAATCTCCTGGAAACTTCTTCCATCAGTATTAAATTTTGCTCTTTGTTCAAATCCTATAATCTTGATAATCTATTCTTTGAAGCTACACGTATTGCAGCGTGTAGTGCAACTTGTATTGATAATATTTTTACAGGTGTTGTACCAATCAACAAATCAATAAAGGTTCAGATTACTGTGGACAACTGGCTTCATTACTTATATGCACAAAAAACAGGAAATTGAGAAAATTGTGTTTGTTCCTATTAATGCAAAACGCGATTTAGAAGTAATATGGTAAAAAACCTTCCATCGCTTTCTTATAAGAACAACGCTGATTATTTATAATGAGAATTATTTACCATTATAAGCAATGAATTTAAAAAACATTTACTTCTAAAACATTCTCCAGAAACAGTCGTAAGGCATTTAATGAGCGGACGACAGTAGAAATTCATAAAAGCAGACGAAGGTTATATGACCTTTACCATGAAAGATCATAATTCTTTCCGATGCTTTTAAAGAATATGTCAAATATTATCCCAAAATGTTTAAACAGTTTGCTCCACAGCCAAATCGTTACATATTAGCAACAAATTTAAGACGGCTAAGAATAAAATTAAAATGACGTGGAGTATAATTAACAGCGAAACCGCTAAAGAGAAACCTCGTCACTTAAACTATCAATTAACAATTAACAATGAATTGACTAAATCAAATCAAGAAGTCGCAGCGGTGTTTGAGAAATATTTCACAGATATTCCAATCTTGGCAACAGAGTCATTGAATACTTCTCCAACTGTCGTCAAGTCATTACTCAAACAGAATGTTAATACCTGTTCAAATGAATTCAAATTTGAAAAGTTATTATTATATATTTTAGACCTATTTCTGTACTACCAACTCTCAGTTAAACTTTTGAAAAAATAATTTTGGATCAATTGAATATTTTTTAATAGAAATAAATGACTACATACAAACCAATTTGGTTTTACAAGGGGTCGCTCAACGTCTGACGCCGGTGTTGAGCTTATGAAATATATTTATAATGCATGGGAGAATTCACAAGATGCCTTAGGTATTTTCTGTGATCTTTCCAAGGCTTTCGATTGTGTTCATCATGAGACATTAATCAGGAAACTACAACATTACGGTGTAAAAAATTTGGCGCTTAGACTTATTACTTCATATTTAAGTAACAGAACTTAAAAAGTCGTGATCAATGGTAAAGGTTCCTCCGGATCAGTAGTATCAATTGGCGTTCTTCAGGGCTCGATTCTTGGCCCATTCCTCTTTTTAATCTATATTAATGACTTACCTTATCTTGTAGGGGACAATCACAATATAGTATTTATTTGCTGACGATACCTCTTTAATATTCAAACTCAAACGGCAGTCATTTAATTATGACGATGTAAATAATGCTCTAAAGAAATTAGTACATTGGTTTAACGCCAACAATAAGCTCTTGAACGGCAATAAGACAAAGTGTATTAAATTTACAATAGCTAATGTAAAACATTCGAATACCAATGTGCTATTAAATGGGGAGGAGTTCAGTCTTATGGATACCACTGTTTTTCTCGGTATTACTATTGACGCGAAACTTCGAAGGGGGCCCCCATATATCTAAATTAGCAAACAGACTTACGTCTGCACCATATGCTGTAAGAAAGATTAGAAGTCTCACAGATTTTGAGACAGCTAGATAAGTGTATTTTAGTTACTTTCATAGCGTAATGTGTTATGGAATTTTGTTATGGGGTAATGCGACTGATATTGAAGCTATATTTGTTTTGCAAAAGAGAGCCATTCGGGTGATTTATAACCTAAATTATAAAGAGTCCCTCAGACAAAAATTTAAAGAAATAAACATATTAAATTTGGCATCGCAATATATTTATGAAAATGTAATGTATGTACCTAAAAACATAAATAGCTTTAATAAGAATAAGGATGTGCATACTTTAAACACTAGGAACAAACATAAGCTTGTAATGCCAGTTACTAGACTCCACAGAATCAGTAATTCATTTATGGGGCAATGTATACACTTTTACAACAAAATCCCAGAACATTTTCAAAGTTTGTCAATAAACAAGTTTAAAAGTTTTATTAAAGAAAAACTGTACAAAAAGGGTTGTTATAATACCAAGGAATACATGAATGAAAATAACCCCTGGGAATAAGGTGATCGCCACCATGCTTGTTCTATGAAAAATCATTTAAAAATTGTATAAACGAAATTATTGTTAAGTGAAATATGTTTGAAAAAAAGTCCCGCTGGGTTTCATGCTGGTTCTTCCCAGGACAGAGGTATTTCCCCAACCAGTGGTAAATAAAAAATGACGTTCAATAAGTATTATGTATTAATCAATATTGAATAAAAAATTAATCAATTCTATTCTATTCTATAATTAGAGAGCCGTGGTAGCTCAGATGGTTAGCGCTCGTTGTATGCTTCACAGTGCCCGAGCAACCCGGGTTCAATCCCCGCCGGCACCAATGAAATTGTTAATTGCAATTTTTAATGCTGATTTACCACGTGCTCGGCGGTGAAGGAAAACATCGTGAGGAAACCTGCGTATCTGAGAAATAAGAAAAATATTTCTAAGACATGTGAAGTTCACTAACACGCTTTAGGGCAGCGCGGCGGACATTTCCTTGCCCTAAAACCCTCTCAGAAATGAGAGGAGGCCTGTACTTAGCAGTGGGACGTAAATAGGCTGCAACTTTACTTTACTAGCTTTTAAATAATTGAATGCATGTTACAAAATCACTAATTGCGAATTTTTTATTTCCTATACAATTTTAACGATTTCACAATTTACTTTTATAACAAATACATTTCGACACTTTTACTTGACCATCAGATTAACATGACTTCAAAATGCAATGGATGTATGCAAACACTCACAAAAAAGGAAGAACATAAACGTGGTAGAGCTATGTTGCAGCTATATTAGTAGTATAGTTGTAGCCTGAATGGGTCGGCTCGACCGGGGAAGGACGACGTTCTCACAGAATACCAGCGTAAAATAGCAGCTTGACACTGCTGTGTTTCGTATGGTGAGTGAAGAGAACCGGAGACCTTTTTTACTGGAAAATAGGCATTCCATCTTAGTCCTCACGGGTGACAACGCATCTGCATTTTGATAGATGTAGATGTCTATGTAATACAGTAACCACTTACCATCAGGTAGACTGTGTGCTCGTTTGTCACCCTATACTATAAAAAAAATATCGTTTACGCACTGTCCAAAAAATATCATTATGCCTGTCTTAATACAAGTGAAATTAATTTTAGAAAAGCGTCCAGTAAATTTTTAGTCTTTTAAATACCCTACATGTGTAATAAGAGAAAAAGAAACAATGATTCTAATACACCCGCTAAATCTCATTTTAGCTAACCAGATTCTTACACATGCAAATATGATAAATTCATGCTTGAATACTTAGAAAGCATTTTAGATAAAAATTTATTTGATTTTAAAATGCCATCATTGCTGAAATTAAGAATACAAAGTCTTAATTAAATAAAATATGAAGGAAATCTCCCAAGAGTTGCGGTCTATAGCTTAATTCCCATTTACAGACGACCTTGAAGAACAATGTAATTAAGTTAGAAGAATCTTTAAATGACCTACACTGTTATATTTCCAGACAACAGCAGTGGTAGAGACAACAAACTATTGAAGTTTTCGGTGTTCCGGAAGTAAAAAGTGAGAATCCAAAAATTTTAATAATCAAGATCTGCAATCATGCCACCAGCATGATTACAAATCTTGATTATTCAACTCAATGAACAGGATATCGATTTCGCTAATAGAGTGCAGCCTTTGAATCGTATTGAAGGCTGACCAAGAGTCATCGTTACCAAATTATGACAGATATGTGTGAAAGATAGTGTGATTTCTGGTCTGAAAAGGTCTAATGGCATCTCAACAAAGGATATAGGAGTAACAGGTTAATCAAAACCAATATATGTTAACGATCACCTAACACCCGAAAATAAGGCCCTATACAAAAATGTAAGCTGAAGCCAATAGAATTGGCATAAAATTTTGTATGGACAAAAAACTTTCAAATCTTACCAGAAAGAACGAAAAGTCACAGGTCATATCAATTACTTCAGAAAAAGATTTATTGAAAATAGTTTGAACACATTTCACTTTAGATCTATTAACCATATATCACTAATTATTGTTATCAACAAGTGTAGTTATTCAATTTATATTCATATGCTCGATTGTTTACTTCTTGCTCATTATTATATTTTACAACTTTACACACACACATCATAATCCCAACTTATCTCTTCTTAGTGATGTTTCATACGGCATTCTCTAATTGCTCACTCAGATATAAATGTAATACTGGGATTACGACAGAATTGGTAAATCAAATTAATTATCATTTTATTTTAACAGATTATAATAATACTTAACTTATATTCCTCTTTCATTAAAATAAATAACGCATTAATTCTTTATTAACAAAAAGTTCGAGGCTTACGAACCAAAGTTAACAAACTATACCAAAACATCTTACTGAATAATAATGATTTATATTTATTAACAGAAACATGGCTAAATGTAAGTTTTACATCAAACGAAATATGTGATAATTGGTTGGTATGCAGTATTAAGGTGCGATCGCAATAGCAATACATCAGGTAAAGTCATTGGAAGTAAGAAGTAATGATATATGCAAAACGCCTCTACCAGTCTCAAGAAAGATTACAGTTTAGTCGGGATGGCGTCGAACTTGTATGGATAAGTATTGCAGCTCGTACACTGAACAATACGCAGTGCTACGCCCTTCACGTTGGAGTTATATAAATACCTGGTGGTTTAATGCAATCTTATCAATTGACTCTAGTACAAGATTCGCTCTTTGCGGTTATGTCTGCCCACCCATAGGATTACATTATCTTAGCTGACGATTTTAATTTACCTAATATTAACTGGACATTAACAAGACCTGCACACTCATGCTTAGGCACCTATAATACCCAAACTGCTTCCAGTAACTTTATAAATAATTTGAAGTTTTTGGATCTTAGTTAATACAATTAAAAATTAATAGCAGCAATCATATATATTTATTAATCAGCAATACACACCTAATAGCTTCCAACCCACATATACCCTTACTATTAGAAGATCATTTTCATCCAGCTATAGTAAATGCTTCTGAAATTCTAGTTTCTGATCGAAAATCTAAACCACAAATTAGGCATAACTTCTATAAAGGGGACTATGAAAGCATAAACAATGAATTAGGTAATATCGATTGGGTATACATATTTAGTAGTAAATTAACCGAAGAAAGCGTCGATATATTATATAATAAATAATACAAAATCATAGAAGAAGTCGACCCAAAGCACATGTTATCAAGATGATATAACTACCCGGTATGGTTCTCAAAAACACTAATAGCCGTTATTAAAGAAAAAAGTTTGGTGCACCGCAGGTGTAACAAGTACAAAAATCCACGTGATTAAGACGAGTTCAGGTTACTGAGAAGTAGGCAACATAAGATACTCTTGTTTCTCTTATTTTAAAAAACGTTACCCCCACAGTAGGATATTCTCCTGTGTCGTGGAGGCAGTTTACAAACATAAATTGCACAAGGACAAACATCCAGACCCGGAACAATTATTTGTAGGCCATAAAAATAGTAAAGGAATACAAGATACAAAAGAAATGTTATAATTTCTACGTAAAAAAAATGCAAGAAGGTATTATAAAGACTCGCAAACTATTATGGGCGTATCTATATCGTATAATCTAAACGATTTATATGATGAATAAATATACAACAGATGAAGAAATCTGTAAAGGGTTTAATGAATACTTCGAAAGTGTATTTATAGGTCCAACCCCATCATACAATTTTTTTCTGCAACTGCAGTTAATAATTACGTCGAGTCATTGAGCTCGTTAACAATTACGAAAGAAGAGGTGTTAAAGTACCTATTTAAAAAATGTAGAGAAGGTTTGAAAAGGCCAGGCAGTGACAAAATACCCCCTATTTTCTTTAAAAACTGTGCTGATAAACTTATTTTACCACTAACCATATTATTTAATAAATTTTTAAATGAAGGCGTTTTTCCATCCAAATAGAAAAAAGCGCACATCATTTCTATCCATAAAAAAGGCACTAAAACTAAAATCGACCATTAACGTCCGATTTCTATCCTAAATACATTACGTTATTGGAGAAAATTCTATATGCCAATTTATATCCAATTGTAGCACGAGCAATTTCTAATTAACATCTACCTTCGACAGAGTGGATCACGTTATCCTGTTGCATAAATTACAGGTATTGGATATCAACGGAGACTTACACCGCTGGATAAAACCATACATATCTAATGGAAGACAAGCAACAATTGTTGGCAGGTGCAGATCAAATTTGATAGCTATAAAATCTAGAGTAACACAAGGTTGTCATTTAGGCCCACTCCTTCACAATGCTTATCTATTTGATATACACTCATATCGTGGGTATTTCGTACACTTATATATTTCGTTACTTTTGAGGTTATGATGTAATAAGTCTGCAGCAATGACTACAACCTCTGTTGAAACAATTGATATGAAAACTATGCAGTAATATATACTTATCTATATAAGTAAATGACTGAAACCACAAAAACAAATCAATAACGTTTCTAATCTTTTCACTGTTATATATCTAAGACACCTTTGACATTTTATGTTTTTTATTACTACTCGCAAAGGTATCTCAGCCTATACAGTCTAACTGAAAGTGACTTAATTAATAAAATTATTTACAATATGTTGTAGCGTCGCATGCTAAGTTTTTAGGATTTCGAAGTCAGCTTAATAGACAAAAGACATCTAAAATTATGTTATTGATAATAAACTACATAAACAAATAAAAAATCTACAATTAAACCTAGTATTAAAAAAGTAAACGCATACTCGTAGTGTTACTTTAATAAAATTTATAATAATTATTATTCATTAAAAAAAAATTAAAAATAAATTTTTACATTATCCCTAAAATTTTAATTATAATTATTCGTTAATTAATGATATTATTACATATTATTATTAAGATTTTAATAAATTTGACCACCTAATAAAAATTTTACTATATGCATAATTATTACAAATAATTTTAATGAGATTATTCCGCGGCTCAAAAACAAAATTTCTAAATTGCGCGGTTCGGGGACGGATCAACGCATCCAAACCAACGACACGGGCCTCTGCGAACATCTGGGACGCACTACAGTATCGTGGCTGACGGAACAACACGCGGAACGAATCATTATGCTGTACTTTCAGCCTGCGATATTCCTCTTCAGTGTAATTCATCCACAGCTGAGGAGTGTAAAGTGGCTGACAGTAAGCTGAAAACAACGCCAGTTTTGAGGTATACGAACACCTTTGAAAGCGTCGAGCTATCGTGTTGGCACGCACTGACAAGGAACATCGCTCGCAGTCCATATCGGAACCATCACACAGATCCTGAGTGTCAATATGACCCAGATATTTAAACGTCGTTACCCACTCCAATTGTGAATTACACAAATACACTGGGGGGATATGAAGTTGAACTCTACCACTTTTAAAAGCAAACAAACAGACTTGTTGGTGTTGTATATTAGGTTATGATCCATCGCATATTTCTCACATATCTGGAGTAGTGCACGCAGCTTACCAATCGAGGAACTCAACAGCACCATATCATCAGCATAACTCAAGTTATTAAAGCACTCAGTACCAATGTGGCAACCCAGTCTGGTGCGTCTAAGCTCCTTGATCACCTGATCAACATACAGATTAAAAAGCATAGGCGATGTTAGCCCTCCCTGCCTCACACCACCTTGTACGACAAATTCCTCAGAGTATGTATCGTTACACTTTACTACATTAATTTGCCTACTATACCATGCGATCAATATGTTAATACATAATGACGGCACTCCCGCATCACGTAACTTCCTCCAAAGTATATCATAACTGATTCTGTCAAAAGCCCTACTTAAGTCCAAGAAAAATGCATAAATATTTGTTTTTCGCTTATTATAATAACTAACGGTTTGTTAAAATCACCGCATTCGTAGAACTATCTTTTTTAAATCCAAATTGAGCATCATAAACATGTATATATATGGAAATAACGCCTAATAATATGGTGTCAAACAGTTTAGCACAAGTTGTAGCTATGGATATCGGTCTATAATTACCACTGTCGGTCAAACTACTCGATTTACATTTAACAACAGGACTTATTACCGTTTTTAGCATTTCTACCGGTAAGTAAGCATGCTTTATAAAAGCATTGAAAAATACAGATAGGAACGCAATTACCCATGGTCCTCCAAACTGAAGATGTTCCATGCTTATATTATCATATCCTATCGCCTTTCCTAGTTTCATCTGGCGCAGAGCATTAAAGATCATCTCTTCAGATACCATCTGCTACATGATATTGATTATGAGAAGTACAGTGTCCTGCCTTTAACGCATGAAATTATGATAAAACGTGTAGGTACCACAGATAAAAACGGGAGGTTTAGATGCGTTCAAAACTTATAAAAAGTAATAAGGATTGAAATTTTTATTTAAAAGCTAAATTATTTTACCGGCTCCAATATAGAATACCGAAAAAATTACCATGTGATCGACCTGGTGCCGGAAACATTTATCATTCGCATTGATGATGATGATTCTGATGACGGAAGCTCAAGCGAAGATGAAAGTGATGATGAAGTAGCATCCAGTAACACCAACACATCATTGACATCTGGCTTCCATGTGACCCAAGACGATATAATTGACGGCGTGTCACTTTTAGCTTAAGTTTTATTGTTACAAACAACTTTATATTTTACGATAGGAATAACAAATAATGCTCAAGTAAACATTATCATTTTTAATTCAAACCTCTTCCAAAGTTCTAAGTAACTAGTAAAACACCTATTATGTTTCCACAATAAAACAATTAATTACTATAATATTATAAAACAATAGCCTAATACGATGTAGTACTTTAGAACGTGATTGTACCCATGCACAGACACTCCCCCCACTGCATGGCATTGGCAACGCTGCCAAGTGGCACTGAAATTTAGTTTGACGGCGACATAAGAATAAGAGGCGGCAATCCTTATGAAATTTGCAAGTAATTTTTAATTATTTACCTACCTAATTTAAAAAATTCAAAGTATTGGTCGGATTAAAAACGGAAAGTCAATAAAATATAGTACAAGTGTTATTTTAAGATTAATCAACTGTCGATCAGAATTGCAATTTATTTTAACTACTAAATAAATTATGCAGTACCATTTAATTTATATTTTCTTATACAAAATTAAAGATAATGATGAAATAGTGTTTATAATCGTGTGAGTACTGAGTACCCAATTAGGTACATTTATTAATTTCAATAATACTGTATTTAAAGAACTGCTTGTTGCGTCAGGGTACAATTGATTGTGTAATTGTATTAAAAATGACAACCATAACTTTTAAATTCCATATGAAGGCTAGTTGTAGGGATAATTGAAATAATCATTGGCGATGTCTTAACATACATAACGCTTTAACGGTGTGTGGAAGGTTCCAGGGCTTCAAGGACTTTAGCTTGTGCGCGTTCGTTTTAGCGGAATTGAGTTTTTTTTAACTTATTACAAGCCAGTGCTTGACCACAATCCCACCTGGTGGTAAGTGGTGATGTAGTCTTAGATGGTAAATCGCACTGTCTTATCGTAACAAAAGCCTATTCACTCTAGCCTTGAAAACGCCCAGATTGTATTCGGACGGAAAGATGGACGCCGGCAAATTATTCCACTCCTTTGCTGTACGCATAACAAAAGACGAAGCAAACCGTTTGGTTCTGATGCGTGGAATATCGACAACAAAGGGATGAAGACCTGCCGACCGCCTGGTTGTCCGATGGTGCAAAGGAGAGGGAGGAATTAAAGCGTGTAATTCCTGCGCACACTCACCGAAAGGCATCCCATAAAATACCGAGAGACTGGATACTCTGCGCCTGCGCTCGAGGCTGACAAGATTGGTTGTAACCAAATCAAGGTCACCAATGAGTCTTTTAGCACGTCTCTCCACTGAGTACAATGCTGCGAGGTGGCATTTTGCAGCACCAGATCATGTGTGACATCAGTACTCCATGCACGATCGGACTTGCACTTTATATAAGGTAAGAAGCTGCCCCGGCGTGAAGTACCGCCGCAAGGACACCAAGTTTCCTTGCGGCAGCTTTGGCTCTTGACTCAATGAACCGCCCACAGTTTAGGTTCGGAGAAAATTCAATCCCGAACAACTGAAGGCGGTCAGTGTACTCCAAGGATACATTCCGGAAAGTAGGAGCCAAGGTAAGCGGGCTCCTTTTAGCGGTAAAAAGACACACTTGTGTTTTGGAGGTGTTAAATCTCACGAGATTAGCATTGCCCTATTTGGATACTGCCTGTAGTGTGAGACTCATACGCTCAACCATTACCTCTCTTTCTGACTGGATTTGATCCCAACTGGCCCGGGTACCTGGTTGGTAACTCTCCACAACTGTGCTGTCGTCTGCATACCCATAGATACCGGGAATGAGCAGATCATTTAAATGCAGCAGGAAGAGAGTTGCGGAGAGAACGGACCCCTGAGGAACACCGACGTTAGTTTCCACAGATTCGGATGAGCAGCCATCGACGACGACCCGGAGAGATCGTTCACTCAAAAAGTCCTTCACCCAGGCCCAGGCCAGGCACATCAGGCCAGCGGATAAGCCGTACGCTGAAAGCTTGCTCAATAGACTAGCGTGCCAAACCCTGTCAAAGGCCTTCGAAAAATCGAGGGAAACACCAAGTGCTTTACCACTGTTCTCAAAGGCTTCGCCCCGTATTTTTTTTTGAATAAGGGTCACAAACGAGCACACAGTCCACCTGATGGTAAGTGGTTTCTGTGGCCCATTGACACCTACTTCTACCTTCGTTTGCGAATTAAGATGCAGATGCGTTGTCAGCCGCGAGGACTAAGATAGAATGCCTCTTTTCCAGTAAAAGGAGTCTCCGGTTCTCTACACTCACCATAAGAAACACAGCAGCATTAAGCTGTTATTTTACGCTGGTATATGTATATGTGAGTGGCATACGCTAGCAGGTCCCCAGTTGATCGATTTCGGCGAAACCCGTACTGGCGATCACTGAGGAGATCATTTTACTCTAGGTATGCCATTAGGTGGGCGTTCAATATATGCTCCATAATCTTGCAGAGTATGGAGGTAATTGAAATTGGCCGATAGTTGGTAGGGTTGGTACGGCTACCTTTTTTAGGCACAGGCTGCACATTGGCCCGCTTCCAAGATTTGGGCACTATTCCAGTTCTGAATGAAAGGCGGAACAAGCGTGTCAACACAGGAGACAACTCAGGTACACAAGCCTTTAGAACTATAGCTGATATACCATCAGGTCTACTAGCTTTGTTCACGTCTAGACTTCGCAAGGTTTTAAGAACCTCCTTGTTGGTGATACGGACCTCTGTCATAGAGGTACCGCAGTAAGGTAATTGAGATGGTACGCTGTTGCTACTATCCAGACGTGCATTGCAAGCAAAAAGAGAAGCAAATAAGTCCGCTTTCTCCTTAGGTGCATGCGCCAGTTTGCCATTTGGTTTTACCAGCGGAGGCAGTGTAGACCGACAGAAGTTTGACTTGACCGCTTTGGCGAGAGACCAAAAAGCTCCTGCTGCCAGATGGTTTTACAGGGAGCTTTGTGCCGATGCTTTTAATGCGGTCAAAACTGGCTTGGCGTAATGCCTTTTTGCAGGACTTCGCGGCTTGGTTAAAGGTTATCTTCTTAAAGCTAACGTCCGGAGCTTTACGGTCTCGAGTATCGACCCAGGATAAGTACGCCATATCCTTGTTTCAGCAAGAGCGCACTCGGCGTTAAACCATGGGTGAGCTTTACCACCAATGGGCATGTCAGCAAAGGGGAAGAAATACTCCGTCGCTTGACGTATCACACTGGTTATGGCATCCGCGCACCTCGACGGGTAATCAGAGGAGAAGCAGATTAATCAGGAAACATCAACACTACGGTGTAAGAAGTGATGCTCTTAAATTAATTATTTCATATTTAAGTAAACGAACGCAAAAAGTTGTCATCAACAGTATGAGGATTTCCGGGTCGATGGTACAAATAGGCGTGCCTCAAGGCTCAATTCTCGGCCCTTTTCTGTTTTTTGTATACATTAATGACTTACCTTACATAGTATAGTATAGTAGGTATTATTTGCGGATGACACTTCTTTAATTTTCAAATTAAGTCGACAATTACTAAAATATGACGAAGTAAATAATGTTATATCTAAATTAGTAAATTGGTTCAATTCATAATTCATAATTATTTATTTGCTTAGAAAGTAGGTATATGTTACAAAAGTATTATTAAAGCATAAAGTTCCGATACATTCTGCTTTATCAAGGCGTGCAAATTTTAACTGAATAGTTATAAGTTGCAATACATTTTCTTTACAATAATTATTGATGAATTTTAGTCTAATATAATTATGTCCTAATAGTACTAATAAAAAGTGTACAATTAATAATAAAATAAATGTCTAAAGAATAATTACGAAGTACAATATCACATAATCATTTACAAAAATGTCAAAATACAAATTTTAACATGTATAAACAATAAAATCAACCAACCAATAATTATTCTATCGAAGTCTTATTTTATTAACTTACTTAGAAGTTTGTTTTTTAATTTAGTCATTGGGAAATTTTTACACTCGTCGGATAAAGAATTAAAGATTTTAATTGCCATTATGTACGAATTTTTTGAAAAAACATCAATTTACATTTCGGAAGGTATATTCTGTTATTAGATTTTTCTCATAAACTTCTATCTCTTAAAAAAATATTACTTGGGAAGTATTCAGGGAATTGCTTGACAAAAGTCGCAGCTTGTTTTATATACATACATGCGAGTGGTAAAACTTTCATTTCTTTAAATAATGGCTTGCACAATGCCATGGAATGTGCTCCACAGATTGCTCGAATGCATTTTTTTTGGATTCTAAATACGCGTTCTATTTCAGAACAGTTGCCCCATATCAGAAGTCCGTACTGCAATATCGATGAGACATAGCCATGATAGGCGTTTAACGCTGCTTTGGCAGATGCTATCTCTCGAAGTCGGCGAAGCGAAAATACAAATCTGTTTAATTTGTCACATATCGATTGAACATACATTTTCCAATTACAATTATTATCAATAATAATACCAAGAAACATATAATAACCAACTTCTTGTACCACTTTTTCATTATACTTTATACTTAAATTGGTTTGCTTACTTCAAATCGTGTGAAATTGCATTATTTTAGTTTTATTTATATTTACAGTCATATTGTGATAATTCAACTAATCAATTATATCTTGTAATGTACTATTGACATCAAATTCAAAACGCCTTTTGTTCGTACATTTAAGAATGATTGTTGCGTCATCAGCGAAAAGAATCGTTTTATGAGGAGTTGTTGTTGGTAACTCATTAATATATATTAGAAAAAGTAGAGGACCCAGAATACTTCCTTGCGTTACACCATAATAGTTTAACCTATATTCAGACCGGATATGCACTTTTTTAAGGTTTTTGAGCATTGTTATTTCTGTGCATTGTTTTCTTTGACCCAGGTAACTTTTAAACCATGCATTTGCTTTCCCACGTATTCCGTATCTTTCGAGTTTATTGAGAAGTATTCCGTGATGAACAAAGTCAAATGCTTTACTGAAATCCAAAAAAAGAGCTATCACCGATACACCCTCATTAATGCATTCTGTAACAAACTTAACAAGTTGGAAGGTGGCTAATGTTGTGTATTTATTTGGTAATAATTTGAATTTAAATGGCACTAAAACGAAATGTATAAAATTCATGACTCCAAATTTCAATCAATTAAATACTAATGTAATTTTAAATGGGGAGAAACTGAAATTTATATATACCACCATTTTTCTTGGAATCACACTAGACGCTAAGCTTCAATGGAGTCCCGATATATCAAAACTAGCAAGCAGACTTAGTTCTGCAGCATATGCTGTAAAAAAGATTAACCAAGAGTCCGAAATAATAGATCACATGCGATAATACCTGACGAGAAGATGTGCCGTAATTTCCCGAACGCTGCCCAACCGAGTTGAATCCGTCGATTTACCTCTCGGTCGAAGTTGGACTTACCTAGTCGGACTATTTGTCCCAGATAAAAATACTCGTCAACAACTTCGAGCTTAGTGCTCCCAACAACTACCGGCATAGGTGTGACATGGACATTAAACATGATCTTTGTTTTGTCCATGTTCATCTTAAGACCTATCCGTTGGGAAGCACTATTGAGGTCATTGAGCATAGTCCATAGGTTCTCCAGCGATTCTGCCATAAGGACTATATCGTCGGCAAATCGAAGGTGAGTGATATACATCACTCAGTCTTTATTTATAACAACATAATTGAAAAGTTTACTCCACACAGTTGAGCACATTTCACGGAACTGAGAACATGTCATGTCAGACCCTACATGTTCATCATAAATGTGTCTCAGATTTATGTCGTCTTGTTTAAACAATATGATCAGGTTAGCGTTATCTCTTACTAGTTGCATAATAACATTCAATGTTTTTATGTCAACCCATGGCAAAATAATCGCGTATGTTGTTCTGATTTTCACAAACTACATCATCAAATATTTTAATTGAATTAGGTGAAGCTTCGTGTGGACTCAGAATTTCACTGTTATGATTATACTTGTGATAAGATGTGCCTGCTACCTTCTACAGTACCTTTTGTAAAAATAAGTATTTAGATTAATATAAAAAATTTGAATATACATAAAGGTTGCGTAAACGTGGTCCATTCTGCAGTGTACTACCAACTATTATTTCAATGTAACAATGAACTGAAAACTAAGTTAGTTTTTCCGCAATCCGATGGACCACAAACAAAACTACGTATAGTGTTTGGCAATAAGTGTCCATGACGTTTAACCTAATTTTTTGGTGCAGGACAGATTCATTCTAATTTAAGTGATTATTTTTGTTTGACAAATTTCATAACAGGTTTGTTAACTTCACCCTATTGCTTGATAGGTTTCAATGTACTAACGTTATTTCAATCGCGTTAATAATTTAAACTTTAAAGAGCTACTGAAGATTATCTTAACCACCAGCTTTAGTTTAAATGCGTTGACTCAATCTAGCTTCGCTCGAGTTACAAATTTTTAGTCTAACCAAATTAGTGTGTGTTTAGCAGGTAGGCACTTCTTCAAAGTGAGTCCCACATAACCACGCAGCCGGCTGCCTTTTCACCACCTTCCTCCACCGCTTCCGGAGGGTGCCTTGCATTAGGCGCAAAAAAGCGTGCTTTTCAAACTCAAAACCTTTAGCCGACGAAGGACTTATGTATAGGAAAAACCCAAAAAGCCCCACTCTTCAAGTATCAAACGTCCACTATATGCTGACTAACTAATTTTGATCCAATTATTTTGATTTTCTTAATATCTATTATTTATTCTGTGCTCATATTTAAAAACATGGGAAGTTTGATAAAAATAAAATTTTGTCATAATTCAGTAGTCAAAAATAGAAATAAATATAAGTATTGTTTGTCAACGGTCGATAAAAAAATGCTAATTTGTAGATTTTGAAAACACAGCAGCATAACAGTTAAAGTATATGCTATTGTGTGGATTTGTCCAAAAAAATTTAAATTTTTCTTGTTATTGTAGTGTTTTAATGTATTTTTACTAATTAAAGCTATAATTATTTTGTTAATGGTCATTACGGACTCTGCCTGAAGTAAATAAATAAATAATAACTATTATTAAAAATTACCTCAAAAATCACAACAAATTCCCTCGATTCAGAAAATATCTAAATTATGTTGTAGGGTACAGTCGCTTTGCCAGGTCCACGAACAACAAACAAAGGCACCATTAGCGTGCTAGATCTAATATTGATAGCTGTTATCACCTGCATAAATTACTTTCGGACAGATCTGTTTTTTATATTGCAAAATTAAGTGTCCGCCGTGAGTGACTTGTGTTCGACGTCTTACTCAAACGAGGAATATTTTAAAATGTTCATGTGTATCATGATATGCGACTGCAATTATGCAGAAGTACGAAAACTTTACGAGGTGCGGTTTACTCCACGAAATATACAATAGCCATCGGCGTTGACGTTCCAATGACTTCACATTCGTATACAATACTGGCAGTGTTCATGGCCGTGATCAACAACGTACAGATTCAGACCGAGAATGGACGACGATGACATCGAGGACAAATTCTCGACAGGTTTGGGGAAGATCCGGCGCAGAGCACGCGCTCGGTGGTACGTGAACTAGATGAGAACCATCTGCGCGTTTGGAGAGTCCTCAAAGATGATGGCCAACACCCGTATCATTATCGTCTAGTTCAATGCCTTCTTCCCAACGACTACGAGCCGAGAATAGATTAATATAGATGGGTACTCGATAAGGTTCAAGGAGATCTAGACTTTTTGAACTGCGTACTTTTCACGAATGAATGCTCTTTTGTTAGAACAGGTGTATTTAACGCTCATAATTAGTAGTTAGTGGTAAAGTAAAAAATGACTTTCAATAAGAATTACACATGTAATGTATATTGAATAAAAAATATTCTATTCTATTCTATTCTATTCTATTAACACGTATGGTCAACGACTAATCCGCATTTTTATAAACCAAGTCCCACAACACCGATGATGAACAACATCTTCGTGGTCGTCAAGTAGACATAGTTCTGAATTAGCGTTTGTGCATATTTACCAAATAGGTCAAAACAAATTTTAAAAAGTTGTGATAATCGACTACTAAAATGATAACAACTGAGTGATGTAACGAGGTCACAACGTTAATGCAGTTGGTGTAGGTATGTCCTTGATGTACGGACAAGTGGCCGCCGCTGCTTACTGTTTCGCTTTAGTTGCTTGATAATTCCAGACAGAGGTAATCAATCCACATAAAATGTACAAATATTATTTAATTTGCATATTATATTTGATGTTGGTACCAGAAATTATAGCAAAAATATAAATGTTTAAGTAGTCATTTAATAAAACTATTTTTTACGAAATTTATCACGTTTAATTTAAATTTTATATTCCCGACGTTTCGGGTGCTTTAAAGCACTCATGGTCACGGGGGGACTGAAGTGTTTGACGTCCCGATGTCATAGTTAGCTCGGCTACCTTCAGTTTTTAAATATTCATTTTTGGTCCGATCTACGCCGAATAAGCTTATAGTATCTTAAAGTGTTGCAGGGGTATGCTTGGGTTTAGATTTAATTTTATTAATTATAGGGTTCTAAGCAGATGGCAGCACCCATCCATCTTCTCTATTGAAATAAAGACAACTTTTTTAATTTCAATAGCCCCGCAAATAATTCTTGGTAGGAATCGTTGTTCTTTCGGGAGAATTTGTGGTCTATCAAATCGAATGTAATGGTGGGGACGATCTTGAACATGTTCACACACTGCAGACTTCCCGGGATGTCAGTGCTTCAATTCAGCTATATGTTCTATGTTCTAAAGAACGACTTGCAAACAGAGTCTCCGACACTGCTTGCAAGTCTAGCTACAGATAGCTGAGAACAAGTATGTGCTCTATATTACATAAGTCGTACATCTACTGCTCTATATTTACGCATGCACTTGTGAAGCCCTTGCTAAGCATTGTACGCACTGCTTAAATTTTCAAATTGTATTAGAAACGCTGATGCTACTAGAACTAAGAAAATAATGCTCTTATGGTTTTCACAGGTAAAAAGAATAAAGACGAAAGTGTACCAAATTTGCGATATATTGGAGATGAGCTAAATTAAGAGTATCCATGTCCGAGTCGTGTAATTTTAAATAAAGGAATTTGAAAGAAACGGGGGAGGTGAGTCAGGATCGTTCCAAATGTAAGTACCATCTTCCTCCCGTAAATCTTTGGCAGCGTAAATCAAAGGACTAATATACAAAATTTTTCGAAGTGCTTACTTCTATCAGTGGCCTGGGATAGCTCTATTTTATGTGATAGCCTTCTAGGTATTGTGCTGGTCTAAGGAAATCCACTACCCTATATCGTCCCATGAGTGTCATGAGACGCAACAAAGGGAAACAAAACCTGGAGATGGACAAAAAAAGAATGCGGTTGCCAAACTGTCTGCCAAGAATGGCAACTATTTCTCATATGATGAGGTAAGCTAATGAGGTAATCTAAGGGGAGGCCTATGTGGACTTTTGTTTGGATATAAAGTAGGTGATAATGTCGCCAATTGTACCTTTGCAAAATTCATATTTTTTTGTTTATTGGTGTACTATAAAGTAAATTTTACTCATTAATTCATAATTTCTCAGGAAACCCATAGGAAGGGAGCTTCAAAAGTAGCGCTTTGTGCCAAACCCGATAGAAGGCCTTCGAAATGTCCAAACTAACGGCCAATGCCTCCCCCTTGGACTCTACTGCCTCCGCCCACATATGAGTCAAGTAGACCAGAAAATAACCAGTTGATCGACCCCGACAAAAACCGTATTGGCTCAGGATTTGGAGATGCTGACCCTCATGGTACCGCATGAGTTGGCTTCGATGATTCGGGCGGGCACGGGTTCGAAGGAAGGCGAACTAGCTTCTCGCCAAATATGACTATGTGTCCATATATTGCCTTGGAAATGATTCTTTTGAAAGTCCTGGAGGCGGAATTACAGATTTTTTAAGGCGCTGGTGTTTACATCCCGGGACATTGATGCGTCAGCCCAGGCCCGGCAGCACTCCTACTTGTAGCGTGATGCTATTTTACAGGAGCGATTAAACCATGGCTGAAATCTGCCTCCGATGGGCACCACAGAGGAACGAATAAAAAGTTCCATACCCTGAAGTACCACATCAGCAGCAGAATTAGCAACAACATTGTTTGAAGTTTAGTGCTTCAGCAAATACTATTTTTCCAAGAAAATTTATAATAAAAATTACTCTTTTACGTCAAATTATTGCTTCAGATGAAAACTTCAGCAAATAGGATATTTATTTTTGTGTGCCTTAATTTTCTTACATTTGCATAATTTGCACGTAATAAATATACAAACTCAGCGCTCTGTGTCAGTTACAATACATTCGAACAGTTTCCCGGATTTTTAATATAAAAAAATATACTTACAATCCAAATTATTAACATTTGGTTTTATAATTTAGATTGTAAGTATATTTTTACTCCTATAATATAATTGTGTAATTCTCAAGCAACCTCAGGTCAAATCTCCGGTGCCAACGCTTATACTTCTTGCTGCTTCATATGCTGGTTTTGTAAGTGTTGACAAGAAAAACTTCATTAGAGTCGTACTGTGACATGAGTTTCACATATGAAATTTACAAATTATAATGCCCATATTATACATTCTCGTTTTAACGTATTTTAAGCAATTAACTTAATGATGAAGTGAGCAATGACATGATTGCAAACTCAGTGAAGCGCGGAAATTGGAATTTAATTATAAATTATGTCCATTATTCATAATGTCTGATTTAGCGAAATATGCAACTGAGAAATTGCATTGCAGGTGTACTGAGTAAGAAAGGAATGATTTGATAAGACAAAGGCGTCACTTAGACTACAAGCATAATCACTAATTCATAATGAAATAAATATTTCGGTTTATATAGCGCTTTCAAATCGAAATCACTGCGTAAATCTCCTAGCAATAGTACAAATGTGCTCCACAACTTGTCTCTTCTTTGTTGGTAAGCATATACTCGTACCAATATTTAATATTATTTAAATCGTGTGTTTTTGAATAAACTGCTTTGTGCGTTTTTCTTAAAGGCATTTATATATTTTTTTATTGTTTTAGCCTGATCTGCCTTACACGCTGCTAACCGCTGGGGACAGTGTTCGAATCTTCGTCAAACTCATTACCAGGCTTACTTACAAATAAAGGATTGATGACAGCTTTTGGGTCGTCACTCAATGTGATTTCATACTAACATAAGGAGTTTCAGCTGCTGGCATAACACCAACAACAGTTTGCGTAACAGTTTCAAATGTAGGCAGACTTAGTTGGCCTTATGGCCTATCCTGGCCTGCAGCTGGATCAAATATTATTGCCAAACTACGCCAAATATTGTTAAGCTCGGAGGACTGGTCCCCAAGGTGATTAATTATCCCAGCATTTTTCTTGAGGATTATCTTCCAATTTTCCTATTTTTCTAACTTATCGGTCTGTGGTAAGCGAAATTATTATTATTCTAGTACACCAGTGACGCACAAGCTAGGATCAAGTGCTATCTGTGAATGTTGGTCTAGTTCTGCACCAGGACGAACTAACGAACGAAAAAGACCTAACAAGTTACAATAATAACATCTGCAGGTGGTAATAACAACAAATACAGGTCTTCAAAGCTCTGTAAAAATGTATGGTCCTAGCACTAACGTACAATTTTCTTTTGGATGGGCTATGGCTTACAAGTGTCAGGAGCGTATACATCGTTCTCTTTTCAAGAGTGCAAATCATCAGTACTTCGACACAGCGTAACGTATGGTATGCAGGCACGTGGTACCGGCAGCAATTCAATTTGACTACCTTATTATTAAATACATATATACTACATGCCGTACCTTGGTAAATTACAGGCCAACCGCTTGCAATAGTTTCTCAGTGCACTACGTAGTATGGGTTATTACTATAGAGCGAGTTTGAATCCGACCTACATACATGTTACATTATTCCACATTTTATACGTGGTAGAGCCACGCTGCAGCTATTATTAGTATGGTTGTAGCATGAATGGCTCGGCTCAACCGGGGAGAGACCACGCTCTCACAGAGGACCAGGGTAAAATAGCGGGGTATGTTGTTGTCTTTCGTATGGTGAGTGTGGGGAACCGAAGACTACCCATTGCATTTTGATTCATAATCGAGGATGGATGTTGGCTGTGTATAGGCCACAGAAGCCACTTACAAACAGGTGAATTGTGTGCCCGCTTTCACACTTATCTTATTAAAAAAATCCATCTTCAGCAGTGACAATGTATCTGTATCCTTCTTTTATATAGATGGTTGCAGATGTCTACAGGCTGAAGAAACCATTTACAGCATACTACTTACAACTCAAAAACACTTGAGTGCAGAGAACCTTAGACCCTTTTTACTGGAAATGAGGCATTCCATCTTAATCGTCAAGATGATAAAGCATTTGCATTTCGATTCTTAACTGAAGATAGATGAAGATGCACATGAGCCACAGTATCTATTTACCATCAGGTAGTCTGTGTATTCGTTTAATATATATTTTATACAAAGGGAGAATTTGCCTTGATGGCCACGACTGGAAGGTGGGTTGGTGGTCGGAATACCAGACGTCTCGTACCTTTGTCGCTGCTTCTCGCTTCTGCTCTAGGAATTTTACGTCTTGCTTAAGAAAGGTTATGTACCATTTTTTTATCCATAATATGTATAGCAAAATTATGAAAAATGAGAAAAATATACCAAGTCGTAATATGAACAGTTGTAGCTACGTCCAGAAGCTACGATTACTAAAGTTCTTGTTTCGTCTAATAGTGCTTGAGCGCACTCAGTAAACTCATTTCATAAACTTAATCCAACTATTCATTGGACCAACTTGTTCTAAGCAAATTGTCAAAGTCAATGAAATTTTGTCGCAAATAAGGCTACGTTAATAACTAATCGTAGCTTTCGTTCTCGTTTCTTTTTTGTCATGAAATTTATTGAACTGGTATCGACTATGGCCATACCTAGTTAATAGAGTCAGAATTGGTCATCCACGTAGATAACGTAGTGCCGCACTGACACATTCACTCCCTTGTCCTTACCAACTCGTAGTCTTAGTCGAAAAAGTGTGCAACTATATTATACACTGGAACATTCACAATACAACCAGAACCAGAAAACGAACAATGTATGATTTTGCTCGAATGTTGGTTCCAGCTAAAAACTCAGGACTCGCGACGAAGTAGTCAAGTAACTGGACCTCTAAAACTGAAAAACGTTTTATTTATTGTTAGAAATTTATTCTTACAAAAAGAATACCATCATATTAGTCTCAAAATTACTGTTTTACTTTTAAATTTGCTTGAATACTAGTGTTTATTTTAATCATATTTTTTACCTAATCTTTACGGTTATCTTTTTGTATGACTAAGAAGAAATGCCTTGCCACCACAGTAAAAAAGGTCAAGCTTCATGTAGGTGCATAAAGCAATAATAATAAAAAGTTAAGGAACATTTGAACGCACACAAAATTCACAGCTCATTCAGCAAATAATAATGTTTGTTGACAAAATTCTAAAATTCTTCGGCGAGAATGGACGACAATATCTACTCTGTTCGACAGTTTTACAGTTTGACAGATTATTATGTGATTCACATTGACAGTATGAACGTAAACAATAAATGTTTAATTTATGTATTTCAATGCCTTTATACGTTCCACTTCTAGGCACAGGCCTCCCCTCATTTCTGAGAAGGTTTTAGGGCAAGGAAATGTCCGCCGCGCTGCCCCGATGCGTGTTGGCGAACTTCACATGTCTTCGAAACATTTTTTTCTTATTTCTTAGACATGCAGGTTTCCTCACGATATTTTCCTTCACCGCTGAGCACGTGGTAAATCTGCACTTTAAATTGCAATTAATCATTTCATTGGTGCCGGCGGGGAACGAACCCGGGTTGCTCGCGTACTGTTATAATAAAATAAATTCTATAATATAATATGTGACATACAATTTCTTTATCTTGCTAAACATGCTTATGAAGTTAATGTTAATTTTAATACCATTTGTAGCTCAATAAAATATATTTATTTAACTTGAATTAAACGCTAAATCTGTAGATTATGTTGCAATATATTATTTTATGTATATCATTATCATCATTAACATCATTATCGTTACAGCGCATTAAAAACTTACCCCACACGGCCAATTTATTGAAATAATGAAATCTAATTTACAAGCTAAATTGAATAATATTTTTGTCAACTTACGTTTATATTATTAAAAGTGCATCTCTCAAAATGCCAAATAAATAATGCAGAAACGAAATCACAAAGAATTTGTCCTTGAGTGAAGCAATGTACAATCCGATCTTTTCTACTCCACTGTTAAACCTATATACCGGGTGTTTGTGAAACACTCCCGAAAACGAAGACAGATGATAGTAGGTACTAAAACTTAGAACATGGAAGAAAAAAAAAGCATCTTTTCACATCGTTTTATTAACTTTATTCACGCTCCATCATGTTAGTACAGCTAAATGAATCGATAATTTCATAAAAAAATCATGAAAATACTTAAACAAAAAACCAGCAGTGAAACATAAAAGAACATCAGCTGAGAATAGGGTCAATATCCTCGCGGGCGCCGAACTCTTATAGGTCCCATCACATAAAAACACTGGCTTTGAACCTGGGCACTGAGCGATTTATCGATCAAATTGGTGGTACGAAGTTCCATTTTTTAGTTTCATTTTTCATTTCTATTTTCTTATACAAAATCAAAGATAACGATGAAATACTGTTTATAATTGTGTGAGTACTGAGTAACCAATTAGGGACGTTTATTGATTTCAATAATTTTTGTTTTATAAAACTGTTTGTTGCGTCAGGGTAAAATTGATTGTTGAAATGACAACCATAACTTTTGAATTCCATATGAAGACTAGTCGTGGAGATAACTAGACTTATAAATTAAATAAACGTTGGCGATTTCTTAACATACATAAGGCTTTAAGGGTGTGGAAGGTTCCAGTGCTTCAAGGACTTTACTTTGTGTGCATTTGTTTTGGTGGGACTAATTAATAATTTAAGTTTTTGAGACAGTTCCGTGTCGGCTATCACCAGAGACAGTTCAATTGTTTTGTTTATTAAATTATTGTCGTTATTACTTGTTATTTATTACTAAATGATATTATTCTTGTTTTGTTTATATAATACCTAACGCGTACGTTTATAGTGCTCGTGAATACGACAACATGTTAATATGCCTTGAAGAAGCTCACGGGAATGCTTCGCGTGCATTACGAATTTACCGAAAGAAATTCCCGACCGCTCGACATCCAACTGACTCTTGTCTGATAACAGCAGCATTTCAGCGAGTTTGTAGATGAGTTAGAGTTAGTAGGAGCCTACTCTTACATCTACTAAGACTATTAAGTAATCTTCATCTCTCAACACTCATCACTCGCCTTAGTAAAATGTTAAATTAATGGTTTGCAAGAAACACAATATCAATCCTCCAAAGCAGTATCGAAATTATTAAACGCGATTTCCAAAGTAGATTTGCAGCTTTATCGGCAGTAAGAAAATGTCGTAAGGAAACCGATATGTCCAAGAAATTAAAAATATTTCGGGGATATGAGAAGTGTACCCACAGAGCAATGAACTCTTTTCGAACCTTTAACTTCATCCGATGCACTCTGTACACTCTTCGAAATCATTTGCAGATTTTCACTTAATTCCTTAACTTAATTACTGACTCGCCGAAAATGCATTGATTACCAATACTAACGCATTCATAGTTTTATCCTCAGATTACTCACTGAACTTGCCATAAGCATATAAGCAACATTTTCAGCACAGTAGCTTGTAGCTGTAAATACTAAACATGTCAATAAAAGAAATGCCGTATTGTCCGTAGTACTCACAATATCGTATGTGAGTACTACGGACACAATTTGTTGCTAATTTGTTGCTACTCGTAATTATTTGCCAAAATCGCGATTTTGTTGCTCTAACTGGCCTTGAGAAAATTGGTTTGCTGCTATTTTTACATTATGATAGCAGTAATAACTTTCAATCAACCCTGTCGTAGCAGATAAAACGGGATAATTTGTTGCTAATTAGTTGCTGAAATATAATTCAAAAAAATATATAAATTTAAAAAAAAAATAAAAAAATACTAAGAATCAAGTTATGTTTTAATACTTGTTCTGAAGTTTCAAATTAATAAAAATTTTGCTGCTGATCAAAAATAAGACCAATGACTACCAGACAGCCTACAACAACTTAAAATCGAGACTTTATCGTCAACAACACCAGCGTAATGTTGACGATAAAGTTTCGATTCTAACCACAATGTTCTCAGCCTCTATGATGCTCATGCTCCAGTTCACAAAATTAGATTGAAGCATCCGCCGGCCACATGAATGACAGAGGGCGTAAGGTCGGCAATGTTTAGAAGAAATCGAGCTTTTCTTCGTTTCAAGAGAGATCGTACAGAAGAAAATTGGATATCTTTTAAGGCAGCCAGGAATAGGTGTAATCAGAAGGTAAGTGCAGCTAAACGCAGATATTTCCATAATTGTATTAATAACTCTTCTCCAGCCGTAGTGTGGAAATTTCTAAGACATTTTAGTCTTCGTAGGCCAGCTACATTGAATTGTAGTCCTTCTCTATCACTTGATGAAATCAACCAACATTTCGCTTCTATAAAAGCATTGGACCCTACAATTCGCTCCCAAACTATGACATCCATTGTTTCTATGCAAACTATTCTCTCTGTAATTCTGTATAATTCTGTATAAACATTCCTATCTTTAATTTTTCTTGTTTCTCAGTATGATTTCAAAACGTCTATTTTAGCAGTCCAATCCCAGGCGGTGGGATATGATGAGATTAGTAGACATATGGTAATATTTATACTCGAGCACCTTCTTCCGGCAATTTCCCATATTATCAATTTTTCCCTTGATTCATGTCAGTACCCTTATCTTTGGAAGAGGGCTTTTATAAAGCCTCTCCCAAAAATTCCTACTCTCATTCTTCCCAATCATTTTCGTCCAATATCCATTCTACCCTTTCTCTCCAAAATTTTAGAATCCTGTGTTTACATGCAAATCTCTACTTTTATTTCGAAACATAATCTACTGACTATGTTTCAGTCTAGGTTTCGCCCTGGTCATAGTACCACTACTGCTTTAATTAATGTTACTGATAATATTAGACAAGGTATGGAAGAAATAAGATAAGAGTACTGGTACTAGTTGATTTCTCAAATGCTTTCAACACAGTTGATCAAGAAATCCTCCTTTCCATACTGTCTCATCTGAATTTTGGCCCTACTGCTTTGGAATGGTTTGCATATTATCTTCGCGGTCGACAGCAGTTAGTCTATATGGGGCAAATGTCCTCAGCTTCGGCTGATGTGTATGCTGGTGTGCCGCAAGGCGGTATTCATTCTCCTATAATTTTTTCAAATTTTATAAACTTTATTACCTCCATGCTCGACTGCTCGTATCATTTGTACGCCGATGACCTTCAGCTATATGTGCAAGCTGAAATTGGGGATATCCATAATGGGATCAAAAAACTTAACGACAACTCATCAGATATCAAAGATTGGTCTACTCGTTATGAAGTTTTGAACAATCCTTTCAAATGCCAAGCTGTACTGGTGGGTAGCTCAAGGATGCTGACTAACATTAATCTAGCAGATTTACCTCCTATTTATTATGATAGTATTGTAATTCTCTTCAGTAATTCAGTTAAAAATCTTGGCCTACATATCGACAGCACGTTGAAGTGGAGAACCCAGGTTTCAGAAGTGAGCCGTAAAGTCATTGCCACTTTATGCTCTCTGTATCGTGTAAAACATTTTCTTCCCACAATTAGATTTTGTGGGAAGAAAATGTTCTACCCATTAATGTACCCAACATTATTTGTTCTAGGAATGGTAGGGTATAACAAACTGGAGGTTAGGAGGGAGTTAAGTTTGGCAACATATATGTTTAAATTGCTGCGTGGAAAAGTATATAACGAGGCGATATTGCGAATGGCTAAGTTGTGTGTGCCGGACAGGTACGTATGGCGCCGGAAGCGGCCGCCGCTATTCGCGGTACCGCGCGCACGCACCAACCTTCTAAAGGAAGCCCCACTGACCCGAGTGGTGCACACTCTAAATAAAGTAGCTCAGGGTATAGATTTATTCTGATGTTCCTTGGGTAAATTCACAAAAGTGACATTATATGTATTTTTTTATAATAGTAGATAAGTTGTGTTCTGTCCTTATTAAATTAGATAGTTTTATGTGCCTACACTGTCGTATTAGGAACGCCTGTAAAGACAGAGGTAGGAATAAATAAATAAATAAATAATATATCAATGAATTGCTTGATTTAGTAAATCGAGTTAATCACTAAATTGTAGACAGACACTCCTTACCTAAGACGTCGCCCCCGACAACATAAACTGCAAAGGAATCAGTGAAGTAACATCTATTGCTCTCCGAATGTACACGGTGCGTCGAGTTGACACGGTAACGCAAGCGGGCTCGAGTAAATGATTTCTTATATTTACGCGAACACTACACATTTAAATAAAACTAATTTTACGGATTTTATCGCGTAGGCTTGAAGTATATTTTAATGGAAGGACCCTTCAAGACCACTGACAAGATTGGCTACATCTACATCTACATCATTCAGCGTTATCCAACTTAGGTGTTCATTTTCTAACAACTTCTTTTCTTTTTTAATGTAATTTATAGTTAAGTATACTGTTACTTGCCCCTATACTCGTATATCTCTTCTAACACACTCTTGTCATATAAAGCATTACGAGTATATAAGTGAAAACTTGTAAATGGCCTTCATTTTTGTTATAATTATATTATTTTTGTAAATTAGCTGTAAATTTTCCAAGCAAATAAAAATAAAATAAAATAAAATAAAATCTTCAATCCGCCGAAGAAGATTAGTTAGTTTTTACCATCACTTAAGTGTAACGTCCCTCTGCAAGATGCAGGAATGTACAAGCTTGATTGTGAATGTGGTCTCTCTTATATAGGACAAACTAAAAGATCCACAACAACCCGCGTTAAAGAACACATAGCTGATGTGAAGAATAGACGCTCCGGGAAGACTGCAGTCTGTGAACACGTACAGGATCGCCCCCGTCACTACATTAGATTTGATAGAACACAAATCCTCGCTAAAGAACACCGATTCCTTCCAAGGATGATTCGCGAGGCTATTGAAATCAAAAACATCCTTGGGATCCCATAATTAATAAAATTAAATCCCAAGCCAAGCATACAACTGTAATACTTCAAGATACTGTAAGTTCATACTGCGTAGATCGGAACAAAAATTAATAATTTTTAATCTTGAGGTAGCCGTGGTTAACTATGACATTGGGACGTCATACATCTCAGTCCCCCCCTCCGTGACCATGGGTGCTGGACTGTGCTCGAAACGTCGGGAATATAAAATAAGTTAATATACGCGATTACATCCGTAAGATTAGTTTTATTTAAATGGGCTCGAGTAAAATTAATTTTCACTCGATTAAACAAATTCACTAGATTCACTCGAGTGAAAACAGAGTTCGAGTTTCATCACTAGTGTAAGAGTAAAAACAATAAAATATCGTCGCATCGATACACAAGTGTATGGATACATGGAATATATGGATATACATGATATTCGGTAATAATATGGATAATATCATGCAGGTTAGCAAAATGTTAATATTTCAAATTGCGTATTTCTCTCCTATATACGTATAAATTAAAAGAGTTTAATTTTCCACCTAGAATTTGAGAAATTCTATAATTTGTGTTGAATTAACTAAAACAAATGACAAACACAGGTCTGAGAACCTTATTAGCATGTTAAAAGTGACAATGTATTAAGGTGTTATGTTATAAGTAAAATCTTGATATTAGATTAAATATTAGATAGAATTAATAGACAAAACAAGTTTTTATGTATGTTAAAAGAAAATTAGAATCTATGTGTAAAGGAATTAAAGAAAGCTTCTCTATTTGATGTAGCTTCATGGGCTTTGAAGAGCGATTCCTTAAACTGCATTCAGGTACAAATACATTATGTATTCAGTAAGTTGCTCTATATAACTTGACAATACTTAATGGCTTATTTGGTAGTCCAGACATGGATTCTGATTTGCCAGCCATAGTAGATAGACAGTATAGATAGTACATATATATATATGTGTAAATAAGTAGTAATTACTTGTATTAGAAGCAACGACCCTAATAATCCATTTGTAGTTCCAGAAGGAACTTACACATAAAGGATTGAGTTACAATAGAGATCCGTGAAGTGTTTAAAAAAAAGATAATAATAAAGAATATAATAATAATAAAAAAGAAAGTTGTAAAGAAGAAGAAAAGTGACAGGTGACAATTGTCCATATTTTGAAATATATCGTTTAAAATAACTATTTATTATAATATTATTTTATATATAATTATACATTTGATGCGAAAAAGGATGCTTTATACAGTGGTGTAAATTTCTATAAGCACAAGTTTCACGAAAAAATTTTAGGAGTGAAAAACGGACATTTTCGTGAACACCGCCGGATTTTGATGTTTGCCGAACCAAATCAGAAAGTGGCAGATTGTGTATTATCTCATATAAGTAAAGATTCCACGCCACGCAAGCCTTACAATTCCAACCCTGACATCAATAAATCAGGTGAGCCTAGCAATATGACTACTCGAAAGCATAAACACGACAACGACTTCTCAGAGGCTCTCAATAATTTTACCTCAGAGATACGTAGAACTTTACATGACTGGAAAAAGGAAATTCAAGATGAAATATCAGGAATTAAAAATAATTTAGACTTCGTATTAAAAACCGATCTTGAGAAACTAAATGCATCCTTTGCTGAGATCATGTCGGAACTAAGCAGCGTCCGTCAGGAATATCACGAGATTAAAAAGTCGGTCATATCTCTTGACCTAAAGTACAACGAGGCAATGAAGCAAATCACAGTTTTAGAAAACTCTGTACAATTCAATTGCGACCAATATGACCATGTTCAAAAGAAAATGGAATTATTATCTGTTAACAAAAAAGCAATCGAATCACTAGAATCTAAAATGGACTTATTGACTAACGAAAACAGACTATTACAATTGGAAATTAACACAAATAATCAAAGAGATCGCCTTTTGAACTTAGAGATCGTCGGCGTTCCTGAAATCAAGGATGAAGACTTAACCAATTTAATTATATCCATTGCTAAACAGTCTAATGTAACTATTTCCCCTAATGATATATTAGAAGTTAATCGTGTCACACCGAAAATCAAACAACAGGGCCGCCCGAAAAATATAATTGCAAAGCTTAAATCCCGTCTTCTAAAGGACAACATAATCTCTGGCACTCGAAAAAACCGACTGACCACCAAAGACCTTGCCATACATGGCAGCGTTCGTCCCGTATATGTCAATGAGCATCTTACACAGTGCAATAAACTTCTACTAAAGAAATGTAGGGAGACGGCGAAACTTAAGCAGTATCAATATGTGTGGACAAAAAACGGGAGGATCTACGTCAGGAAGAACGACACATCTCCGGCTTTGCATATATCACAGGAAAGAGACGTTTTAAAATTAATTTAATCTTACATTGTATATTGTTTTGTTCTCTTTTCAAGTACGTTATATTGCTTAAATTTATCAATTCCATCGTTGTAAAAGCAATTCATTGGTCTCTCTTATCTCATTTTGTCTATATTATATATCATTGTTTGACCGCACGTAAAGGGAGCTCAATTAATGAAATATTTTTGGTCTTAAGTGTATTAGTCACACGCGCGATAATTGTGCAGCTAAGTTGCATCCATATTCTTCACGAACGTTACTCAACTATATATATATTATGGTTTCTTTTACTATATCCTTTATATTTAATAAAATACCAATTATATTTTTTCTGGTGTCTTGTATATTATGTATTAATTTATTTTACTTTGTCAATCTATGAATTCATCTATTATATTGTTATTATTCATAATAATTACCCGTTCAATATTTATTTATTAAATCTAACAACAATACTTAAAACGTCTATATTGTTACATTCGCGATATTTATATATATATTTAATAACTGCTCTGCATATTTATAAGCTCGCACCCTTTTATGTTGACTCGACTATATTAATCAAATCGTTTAAGGATTCATTCTGTTATATCTTATTGATAAATTTTATACTCTACCACCTTATACAAAAAATCAAGTCACTATTAACTAGCAACTGTCGAAGTGATATATCATTGTTCGTACTACTTAAGTCTAACGTAAACAAATTATTAGTTCTGTTACTCTGTGTAGCTTTAAAGTACTATAAATTTAACACAATTGGGTACATATTTGATTTTGATTAATGGCTGTAAATAATTTGTACTGTTATTATCAGAATGTTCGTGGTCTTAGGACTAAATGTCTTGAATTACGACTAAATATTTTGACGAACGATTACGACATTATAATTATGACAGAATCATGGCTACACAGTGGAATTTTTGATGGTGAATTGTGCGACGATAGGTATGACGTGTTCAGGGCTGACAGAGATTTGCGTAATAGTGGTAAAAGTACTGGTGGTGGAGTATTAATACTGACACGACGTACACTCGGTGCCATGTATCGTGACCTCGGCGAATGCGGTCTTACTGAGCTATTGTGGATCACTATTCCTTCAAGCGCGTGCGCTTCAAATTCCAACTTACATATTTGTGTGGCATATATTGCCCCTGACCCTCATCAAATGCCATCGGATCTCGTTTTTATTAAACAAAAAATTAATAGTATTATCGAGCTTTCTCCAAATGATAATTTTGTAATATTAGGAGATTTCAACTTGCCGTTCATTTCTTGGAACCCAAACGGATATACAGCTTTGAAAAAAGGGCCTACTGAGGTACAAGAAGCGAGTATCCAGCTGATGGAAACACTAACATTTCACGGGTTAAGACAATTTAATACTTTAAAAAATCATGCTGGTAACACATTAGATCTTGCATTCTCTAATCTACCTCTGAATATCATCCCTGCGGCTGCGCCGCTACTCAGGGAGGACCACGCACATCCTTCTTTTTGCTTCATAGTTTTGGATTTAAACATTACTCCTCTACGGGAAACAGCTGCGCCGAGGCGAAATTTCAGGAGGGCTGATTATGAAAAAATTAATACATATCTTTTAGAACAGGACTGGAGGTCTCTTTTATGTACAGGCACTGTAGACGAAGCTACAAATACCTTTTATAACATACTGGATAGTTGTGTTCGTTTACATGTGCCTTTTAGTTATAACACAGGGAAGCGATCATATCCTAAATGGTACACACCTGCTTTAATAAAAATAATTAAGGAGAAAAACAATGCTCACACACGTTGGAAAAAATTCAGGAATAGATTAGATTACGATGAGTTTTCGTTACTCCGAGCAAGAGAACACCGTGTTCAGAGAGAATGCTTTAATAAATTTACGTCAAGTTGTGAAAATAGCATCAAAACACATCCTAAAACATTCTGGACTTTCGTCAAAGCCATTCGGGGTGGGTCAGGTTACCCTAAGAAAATGTCTTTGAAAGATATAGAGTACACCGATGGTATGGACATATGCAATGCTTTCAACTCATTCTTCAAGAGTGTATTTGGTATTCCTAGTAATAACTACATATATCCACATACGGAATCGTTGTGTACTGACACCGTTTCTAATGTACAGACAAACGCTGCAATAATTGAAAAAATGTTGAAAACTTTGGACACGAACAAAGGTGCCGGTAGTGATGGGTTACCTTCTTTTTTTTGGTCACGATGCGCTAAATCACTTGCTCTCCCCTTGACTATTATATTTAATCGCTCTCTACGTGAAGGGATATTTCCGCATCAATGGAAGTGTGCACACATAATCCCTGTACACAAGAAGGGATCACGTACAGAAATAAATAATTATAGAGGCATTTCTATTTTGAACACCGCGGCTAAAATCCTTGAACGAGTAGTATATAACGTAATTTACTCCACGCTTTCACGTGCCTTCCCTGAGCAGCAACATGGTTTTTTACAAAGGCGATCCACCACTACGAACCTGGCAAGTTTTTCTTCTTTTGTCCTTGAAAATATGGATCAAGGTGGGCAGGTTGATGTGATCTACACTGATTTTGAAAAAGCTTTCGATCGTGTGGATCACATGATCCTGCTCAACAAATTACAAATATTAGGGTTTCACGGTGACTTGCTCCGATGGACTGAATCATATCTCACAAACCGCTCACAAGCAGTCGTGATAGGTGGTTTCCGTTCGAACTACATAAACATACCTACAGGTGTTCCTCAGGGCTCTCACTTAGGTCCACTTTTTTACAATGCCTACCTATATGACATTGGTTCGTGCATTATACACACAAATTACCTCATGTATGCAGATGATAAGAAGATTTTTTGTAAAATTAACACCATACATGACTGCCTATTGATACAAAAAGACCTGGACCGTTTATTTGAATATTACAAAATAAATAATATAACTGTCAATGCAAGCAAGTGCGAATGTATTAGTTTTACACGGAAATCTAAGCCAATTCTAAATAAATATCACTTTGACGGATTAGAAATCAGCCGAAAAGTAAGTGTTAGGGATTTAGGCGTAATTTTTGATCATAAAATGATACTATCCGAACACATTGATTACGTTATCAGTAAAGCCTATAAAAATCTTGGTTTTGTTCTTCGCATCTGTAAACCATTCTCGAATATTAATACAATTAAAATGGTTTATTTTGCATATGTCAGAAGTGTTTTGGAATATGCTAGTTCAATATGGTCTCCACAGTACAATGTCTACAAAAGCCGCCTTGAGCGTATTCAAAAAATATTTGTTAATCACCTTAACTTTCGCTGTCGGAATAAAATCGATACTTACACAGACAGTTGCACTGAGCACAATCTCTTATCTCTGGAACACAGGCGCATTTTGCTTGACATGGCTTTGTTATATGATATAATAAACAGTAATATTGACTGTCCATATCTTGTCTCAAGAATCACCTTTCGTACTCCAAAATTCCGTACCCGCAATACTACATTGTTACAGACTCCCTGGCATCATTCAAACTACTGTCGAAACACTGTTCTTTCGCGGCTTGCTCGTACATATAATGAACAATTTGGACACATTGACCTCTTTGCGAAATCTAAACTTACGTTTAAAGATTACATCAAGAAAACTATTACGAAATAGAGCAGTTGAAGTTAAAATCACATACAATCATATATTCTCTCATCTATTTCTTCTATATGTATTTTGAGGCTACTAATATAAATATAAGTACTTAAATTATTTTATTTAATATATATTATAATTAATTATTTGTATTATGTTTATATATTTAAACATTTAATATGTATATATACATAAGTAAGTAATATATATGTATGTATATATATATCTTATATGTTTATATATATATATATATATATATATATATTTATATATATATATAAAGGTAACGTAATATATCATTCTACCTGACTATCTCTCCTGATCTGTAAATTTATGACCACCTTCATTACATTGAATTGCTTATAATTTTGCTTATAATTTATCTATTAGATTGTTCTTTTTTCTTTTCTTCTAACAACAATACACCTACCATCAAACAATATAAGGGAAACCTGTTATTGGCCATACTTTAAGTTTGTTACATTAATGTTAATATTTTCTATATACGCTGTTGGTTTTCTAAATAAATAAATATAAATAAATAAATATAAAATATAAGTATACCGTGTAAAAAAAAAAAAAAAGATAAAAAAGATAGTAGAGTACTTGTAAAGGTAACAAAGATCCATTTTTAAAGTGGAAGTGATAAAATAGATGGTTAGAGGTTAGATGTTAGTTATTCCCTTCGTGTTTTTTTTTAATAAACCACATATAAATTGGAGCCTATCGACTACACTTTGGTATTACTTTGGCGGAGGGTGGACGCCCCCCCCCCCCTATTATGGTGATTTTTCTCAGAAATCATTCAATAAAAATGTTAATCATTAAAATTTAATATAAAAAATTCTACGCACCGTGGGAGGAAAACGGTGGGGGGGTGAATCTATCCCTCTCGTTATCGAGAAAGATGACTAACTACACCAGTAGTTCACGAGTTCAACTCAGTCACGTTCACTAACAGTTCGTTACGTTTCAAAGTGATGTTTGAATACGTGCACCAAAACTTCTCTTATGTTAGAGTCTTATTCAGATTTTCGGCTCTATCAGTGGTCAAGAGGTTTTCTTTTATATAAGTTATAATAAAATATAAGTCATTTTACGTTACAATCTATATCGACCACGTCCTTTTTTTATGTTTTGTCTTAGTTTCCATAAATAAATTATTAAAAAATAGGAACCGTTTAGCCTTTACCGTTTAGACATCCAGCAAATAAATTTAAAAACCAGAAAAAGAAAACACTAAGACCTTTCTTCTGTACCCTTTGTGACCTGTGACCTTTCGTCTGTCCAGTCTTAGGGAAGGAAACAGGCGACTACTGGTACGGTGGCTTCATCAATTAGTAAGTCATAGTACGAGTATAATTAGTACCGAGATACAGTTGTCTCTCTTTTTTGCCGAGCGCTGTCGCTTGGGCACATTATTGTCATCGTCGTTATTTCAGTTCATCAAAAGATCATGACAGAACATAGGTCTCCCCCAAGGAAAGCAAAGTACGTTCCTGAACCACAGGCATATAACGACTTCCTGCACCTTAACTCGAGAACATTTTTTCGGTTCATGCACAGCGCGACAACAATAAACCTCAAATAATCTATTCGTTGAATTTCTTGCAGCTCGTATATCCTATTTTATATCCCGTGTTTACCGTAGTGTGGTGGCGAGAAAAGAGAAAGATTTTTCGTTCCCATAGCCTTCGCACATCGGACGCGGGGCGTCTGTTGCGCACATGAAGGTGGTGGCCGCGAAGGAAGGCACACCATGTGTTCTGCTGCGCCTTACCTGATAAGGAGATGGGGGAAGAGTAGTACTCTCTTGAATAGGATCTCGCAGTGGGGACCGTGAGGTCGTTAATTGCTTAAATTTTATACAAATATTATTTGGTAGTTTCAGTTGAAGTCTCATGTTTAGGTACAAGCTATATGTGAACACAAAAGCACCAGCGTTGGTAATGATTAATGTAATATACATAAGCGTCACACTTCAGGGTACAGTTCTACACTTCAACTTCATTGACGACGACATCATTCAAACTACGACATCGTTTAAATCCGGGCGGCACCAGAGGCAGCTGAACTAAAAAGTGGCTGAGATATAAGTCTCTGAGCGATGACTACATACTTGCGCCATTTGCTGTAGATATTATCGGTCCGTGGGGTTCACGTGCGGATGAATTCCTTAAGGAACTGTATTCGTGACTGGTCGTTACTGCTCGTGATAAGAGTGCTAGCTCTTTCCTCGCTCCAAATCTAAGTATAGCCATTCAAGCGAGGAAATGCACTACATCGCGGTGAATAACACTGTATGATAATTGAAGTTTTTAGGGATCGTTTTTCAGCATTATTTTATTAAAAAAGCTGTATTATCACAATATCTGTCACGCTCAAAAATATAATATTGCTTTGCTGAATTCAGTTATGCGGAGTGGAACAGAGAAAGAGACAGGAAGAGAGAAGGTGTGTAAATTTTGGACGCTTAACTTTCTTGTACATAATAGTGATTGTTTGAGGGTCTATTATTTTGTGGTTAACTTTTTTTCTAAAGCTTTGTGTTGTTACTCATTCGTGCTTTTAGGTTTTGAAGCTGCGGGACTGCTAGTTCGGATCCCGCAAGAAACAAGAATTTGTTCGATAAATTATAACGCCTGCACGATTCAGGCGAAAATTCGACTGTGTGGATAAAGTTATTTTTCTAAAGAAGTTTGGTAATCAGCAAGCCAGCAAATATTGTATTATTCAAGTAAAGTGATGGCATGCAAAAATATGGTAGTAAAATAACCCAATGAATTAATTTAAATCCATTTATTAAAATCAAACAGTAATTTCTCCGTTCAGCAGAGAGTTGGCAACAGTGCCAGGTAAACTGAGGAGCGTTGAAAAAATGTTAGACCTTCTGTCATCTGGAGAGCCACAAGGACACGGGATTAGATTCGTTGATGGTGCTGGAGAATTGTCTGTAAAACATTATTAAAGCTTGTTTATAAATCTTAAGACTTTTAGACTCCTTTGATGTTAGGTCTCCATCTCTGCCTAGGAGTTTGCATGGGTTGGTAAGTGCCTATTATCTAAAAATTACAAAACGTGAAGAATTTTGTTCAAGTCCTCAGAGGTGATGATGCATCTGTCATTCTTGCTTAATAACTAAATTAAAACGATGGGCGGCAATAACCATTTACTATCTAGTAGTCTATGGCTCGTGTGACACTTTAGTGTTAAGAAAATCAGGTTAACTGCCGTTGTTCTAGTGGTCTCAAACACAACTGCTGATGATGAGGTTTCGGATTCGATTCCCGAGTTATGCCAAACAATAAGTTATAGAGTTTTTCCGTCAAGAAATTTTTATTAGATACCCGGAGTCAGAAAGTCGGCGAAATTTGGTCTGGATGACATTATTATAAATATATAACAGATTATTTAAATACACAATTTGTACCAGTGCAATATATGATACAAAAATAAAGCGTCCTTTTTTTTCCATGGCTCATTAGCTAATGACTACAGAAATAGCACATTTATTCTAAAGTAAATGAATATTTTATTCAGTAGTAAAGTGAGCGACCTCTGCTGGTTAATTTACTTAAACTGGTGATGTAGAAACAATAATATGTTGTGTATTAAAAAGTTTACCCTACTTGCTAAAATAATTCAGATAGTGGTAATATTCACTACGTGGTGGTGGTAGTGATAGGCGGTGGTGGTAGGCAGCAAAGTTTTTGGACTTTTACATGTTAGTGTAATTTTTTTTTGAACTTTGCTTTTACCAATACCCAAGCATCCTGAGATTCGAGGATAGGCGCATCACCCATAAGTGATACGCTGGTTTCTATTAATAAGTCTCCTGACAGTAGCTTCATTTTCTCAATGATCGCAGTCGAGGACCTTCTGGAATTTCATCATGGAGAGAAACAATACCACGATCAAATTCTGCACACCAACACCTTACGGTACTCAAAGGAGGTGTTATCGTTCCAAAAGCGTTTTGAAGACGAGATGTGCAGTCTTGTGGAGAGAGTGTACTTTTAATATCATAAAAAATTACTGCTGTAAGATATTTTTGCGTTAAGTGCTATTTGCTGCGTATGACGGAACTTTAACGTGTGATAAAAACAATTGACACGCGATTTGCCGTTAATTTTTTTATCAATATATGAGTTTCTTATGTTTTCAAAAATATATTATTCGAAATTTAAACATTAATGGCCGGTTAGGGTGCAAAGTTTTTAGTCTTCTTGCAGTTTGAGGCTGGTTGCAGGTGTCCATGGGCTGCAGTAGCCACTTACCATCAAGTTGACCGTAAGTTAGTTCGTCACTTCAGTTTTACAAAAAAAAAGTTATATTATTTCGACTTCACATGAGAAGGTGGGGCTGCTCTTAGAAATCCATCTGGAGAATTGTCCCTCTCCTTTCTATTTCTGACGCTATGATAAAACGCGTACACTGTTGTATTGTACTTTGTAGTCTATATAGATCCCGTACAGACGCACTATGAGGTATTCCAGCTTAATCCCTTAGGGTGACAACGCATCTACATATAGCACACTTGGTGCGGAGTTCACTTTCCATCAGATAAACTCCAATAATTAGAACGCACTTACAATAGGCATGATGGTTCTTGTTGTTTAATTCAGCAATCGTATTTAGTGGTTGTGGATATGCTGCTGGTAGCATTTGGTTGTGTAATGGATTATTGTTCTGTTGACTGGAAGAGTTGTCGATGAGGTAACAAACATAACCTGGACGAGCGTAGAATCCGTTCATGGGTACTGACGTGGCGAAAACAAATTCTGTAATTAATCGTATTAGAAAATATAAATGTTTGTTTGAATACAATTAAACTCATACAACACCAAAATATCGTTGATGATTTTAAGCAAAATTAATGACTCTCTATGAATTAGGCTTTTGTCAGCAATGGACTTGTGACGGACTATAATGATGATGAAACTATGTTGGAACGTGTCTTGATCTAGTTAGCATCTTCACTTTCCTGAATAATTACCCAAATACAGTATAAGTACACTCACGCCTATCACTAAGAGGGGTACATAGAGACTAATTGGCACGATACTGACATATCTCTCTTGACTCTTTCTCGTCCATACAGTATATTCAAAGGATAGGCCTTAACCATAACATTTTGTTTATAAGTAAGTAATGCATTATTTTACGTGGTAGAGCCATGCTGCAGCTATATTACTATTATAGTTGTAGTGTAGTCGGCTCGACCGGGGAAAAACCACGCTCTCACAGAATACCAGCGTAAAATAGCAGCATAATGTTGCTGTGTTTCGTATGGTGAGTCTAGAGAACTGGAGACCCTTTTTTTAATGGAAACAAAGCATTCCATCTTAGTTCTTACGGGTGACAACGCATTTGCATTTTGATTCGTAATCGAGGATAGATGTAGATTTCTATGGGCCACAACAACCACTTACCATCAGGTGGACTGTGTGCTCGTTTGTCACCCTTATTCTATAAAAACAAAAATATTATTTTTTCAATTAAAATGTTCTTATTAATATAAATCATATAAGTTTTTAAGCTACAGTTTATTCAGGTGATCGAATTTATCAGCTTCGTTGAATTATGTTAAGTAATAAAAAAATTAAAGTTGCAGCCTATATACGTCCCACTGCTGGGCACAGGCCTTCTCTCATTTCTGAGAGGGTTTTAGGGCAAGGTAATATCCGACGCGCTGCCCCAATGCGTATTGGTGAGCTTCATATGTCTTTGAATATATTTTTTTTCTTATTTCTCAGATATGCAGGTTTCTTCACGATATTTCTCTTCTTTTAATATTGAGGAATTACCTTATGGAGTTCTATTTTTAAATAAATTTGCTTTTTAGAAACACATAACACGGGTACGTTCCATTTTCTGCAGACTTCCAAAAAGAAGACGGTACTCAAAACCACCAAGGTTGTATGGGTTACCGAAAATACACAAACCAAACGCTCCACTACATCCTATAGTAAGCCAGATCGATTCACCAACTTATAAGTTGGCTCAACACTTGGCAAAAATACTGTCACCACTAAGAGGACATACCAGAGCACACACAAAGGATTCATACCATTTTGTTAGTGAGATTAAAGACCTACATCTCGCTGACAATGAAACTATGGTCAGTTTTGATGTTCAGTCACTATTCACATGCCTACCTATTGAAGACTGCATCTCAATTGTTACTAGAAAGCTAGAAGATAACAACATGCCTACAGAATATGCAGTATTACTCAAACACTGCCTCACATCTGGCTATTTATTGTGGAAAGAAGAGTTCTACATGCAAGTAGACGGAGTGGCAATGGGCTCACCTGTATCTCCCGTAGTCGCCGACATATTCATGGAGGACTTTGAGGAGAAAGCCCTTCTTACTGCTCCTGTAAATCCAAGATTCTACAAGCGGTACGTAGACGATACTTTCACAATTTTACCATCTGACAAAGTAACTGCATTTTTAAACCACCTTAATTCCATAAACCCTAAAATACAATTCACAATGGAGTTAGAGGCAAACAATACTTTAGCTTTCCTAGATGTTTTAGTCATCCGAAATCCTGATAACACTATTGGTCATACTGTGTACAGAAAAAATACCCATACCAACCGATATCTAAATGGTGAATCTCACCATCATCCTTCACAGTTAGCTACCGTGGGAAAATCTTTGTTTCAGAGAGCACGAGGGATCTGTGACAGAAAACATCTGGCCGCCGAGCTTCAGCACGTCGAGCAAGTACTGCAAGACAACAAGCTTCGGGTCCCGCGCCTACGTCACAGTGACCGAGTGAAGCCAGCCACAGTCGAGGGTGTGCCTGCTGTACTACCCTATGTCAGAGGAGTCACAGACAAGGTTGGCTACATTTTGAAGCGAGCTTGCATTAAAACATACTTCAAGCCGCTGAAGAAGATTGGTCAATTTTTACCATCCGTCAAGTGTCATATCCCTCTACAAGATGCAGGAGTGTACAAACTGGATTGTGAATGTGGTCTCTAGTACATAGGACAAACAAAAAGATCTATTAAAACCCGCGTTAAAGAACATATAGCTGACGTGAAGCACCGACGTATCGGGAAGTCTGCAGTTTGTGAACATGTTCAAGATCGTCCCCGCCATTACATTAGATTTGATAGACCACAAACCCTCGCAAAAGAACACCGATTCCTCCCAAGGATGATTCGCGAGGCTATTGAAATCAAAAAACATCCTAATTTCAATAGAGAAGATGGATGGGTGCTGCCATCTGCTTGGGATCCCATAATTAATAAAATCAAATCCAAACCCAAGTATACCACTGCTAGACTCCAAGATACCGTAAGCTCATTCTGCGTAAATCGGACCAAAAATGAATATTAAAAAAATTGAAGGTAGCCGGGCTAACTATGACAGCAGGACGTCAAACACCTCAGACCCCGTGACCACGGGTGCTGGAAAGCACCCGAAACGTCGGGAATATAAAAATAGATTAATATACGCGATAAAATCCGTAAAATTAGTTTTATTTAAAAATGTGTAGTGTTCGCGTAAATATAAGAAATCATTAAGCCAGGAAATATTTCCAAAACATGCACTCACCAAAAACCAACAGATATATTGAAGAAACATTAGATTTCATATTGAACTGAAAGTGGAGACGTAAAAACTAGTAATAATCTAAGAACGAAATTCACTACCTATTTATTCAAGTTTATCTGTATAAGATATAGTTTCATCGATTATTCACTTGTGCAATAATATTCTTTATTAAGAAGGAATAAAGGTTATGTTTCGCATCACTGACATTTTAGTTTGTTTAAACGATCAAAGGTAAACTGAAACGCTTCATTGACTATCAAATGGCAACAACAGAATAATTAAAAGTACGCTACGTTTCCTAAGAACTCATTTTCACGAATACATGAAAATATTATCACCATTAAAAGGACCTAAAGTTAATAACAAAAAAAAACATGTTTATCTTTTCGTGAGTAATTTTTACCCGCAGCGGAACGGAGACGGTTCTTGCCATTACCATCCTTGTTCCCAATTTCTATATATAATAGCTAAGAGATGATGAAATTTATATTAATTGAAGACTACATTTATTTACGTACCCATTCTACCTTCAATCAAACACAAAGTAATAAAAATGCAAAATTTTTGTTCATTTCAGGGCATGAAATGGTAGCTCCAAAGGATTTTCTTGGGTTTTCAATTATATTACCTAACTAACTATTCTCCACAATTTCACTCGTGTATAAAAAAAGGTTAAAACCTTATTGATTTCTTTGAAATATATAAAATATTCACAGAGAAACAAGTCGGATTTCGAAAGAATAAAAGTATAAATGTAGCTGTCTTTCAATTTCCGCGTACTGTAATGACAAGCCTTAATAATAAGCACTTAGTGTCTGCTATATATAGGGATTTAACTGAAGCTTTTGATTATGTTAATCACAGTATCCTATTAAGTAAATTAGAAGCCTACGGAGACCGAGGAAATGTCCTCAATCTCCTAAAAACATACTTAATAAATCGACAACAATGTGCACAAATTACGCGTATATGCTCAAAAACGTATAGACAAATAGTTTATTCATCGTCATATCGCGAGGTAACTCAAGGAGTACCCCAGGGAAGTGTTCTTGGTGTATTGTTATTCCTTGTTTATATAAACGATTTACCAGATTATATAAATCAAGTTATGGTACTATTTGCAGACGATAGCACAATGATGTTTAAGGCACAAGCAAAAATCAAATGATATCTGACATAAATCAAACATTGGACATAATAACTCAATAGTTATCAAGTAATAATTTATTAATTAATCAAAATAAAACAAATTTAATGCCATTAAAAAGCATGAAAGATAATTTAATAAATCTGAATATATGCTACAACGGACAGCAAATCAAAAAACATGTAGTCGAAAATGCAAAATTTTTAGGACCTAACCTCGATTAAAACTTAAAATGTAAATCTCAAGTGGAAGATATTTGTACTAAACTCAACCGGTTATCTTATGCTTATTATTTATATAGACTTGGAACAATTGTGAATCAATCTGCCGTCATCACTGCGTACCACGGTCATGTAGAATCAGTGTTAAGGTATGGTGTCGTCTTTTGGGGTAATTCTGTCGACAATGAAATTATATTTAGAGCCCAAAAGAGATGTGTAAGGGCCATTGTGAAGTTAAAACAGAGGGATAGGTGTTGTAAACCATTTTTTATTGGTCTGAAACTGTTAACACTTCCATGCCTTTATATTATATATGAGGTAGCCGTTTTTGTTATTACGCATATTTCTTTGTTTGAGTGCCTATACAGTAAACGTAATAATCACAAAATATGTTTTGCATCAAACAAAACAGCCCAAGTTAACAACAGTATATTTTGCATGGCCCCTCGAATTTATAACAATTCACCATTACACATTTTGAGATGCTCCAATATACCTAGATAAGTTTAAAATACTATTGAAGCAATCTCTTGTTAATAGGGCATACTACAATGTGAAAGAATATCTCGAAGACAAATATGAAATTCAATAATTGCCTGTTACATGACTCGGAATAACTAAATTGACTTGACTAATATAATATTATATTATCTAAATTGACATATCGCTATTATTAAGAAATGAAACAGAAACAGAAAATATCGTAATGAGTAAACGATAGTGTTTCACGTCTTTTTAAAACTTTATATCCAAACTCAATAAAGTATCCTAGTCAAACTCAATATCTAAGTTTAAAAGTTGTAAATTATACATTACTTATTAAGCTTTACTTTGTTATTATGGCGAAATTATAGAGAAACAATGCGTTCCAAGTTCTTATAGGACTGCTGTGCTATTGCAGTGCATCATAAATTATTACGGAGGCTAGAATATATGGCTTCGAATTACTAAACCGAAAGAGAATAGCATCCCAGATGCAGCGAGTGCAAGGCAGCTCCATTTCTTATTTACAACTGATTGTTAGCCGCCAACGTGTATCAACATGGTTTTTTCTTGGAGATTTATACCATCAAAAATCAGATTAATTTAAAATAATTTAAGCGTTGTATATTTATTTACGAGGGCGACACTGAAAGTTTTAGAACTAGCCACTTGTAAACGATATAATAAAAAATAATTCCAAATTTTGAAAATGGAACTCTTTGCCAATATTATTCTGTATGCATTTTATTAATTTGTCATTTGTTTACAATTTGACGGCAAATTGAAAATTGTTTGTATCACATCCGCATGAATTTAACGCGAAAAATTTTTGTACAATGATTTTTTAAGAATTTAGATGTCATTTAAGTCAAAAAAAAGTTATAACACGAGTATATATACATTGTGTCTATAACTTAATTTTCAGTAATGTATTTAAATAAATCATATTTTTCTTAGAAAAGTAATGCAAAAAGCTATTGTTTTGAATAAAAAAGAAACTTTCAATAAAAATAGAATTTAATTAATAGAATCAGGCGTTACTTTGCGGAAATCCATTATATAAAAGCTTTTAGAAAAATTTTACTTCGCAAATATTCGCGTTATAAAATAAAATGATGTGTCTTACCTAGTATGAAGAGCACCTCCTGCCTTCCCTCAATTGCGTGCACTATCCCCGTCACCACTTAAAATCCGTAAAATTTGTTTTATTTAAATGTGTAAGCGTTCGCGTAAATATAAGAAATGATTATGTGAACCAGTACGGACTGGTAATTGCAAATAAAATTCGCCGATTAGAAGATCTCGTGACTAAGTGCGCAAGATATCTAACTTCTTGAAGAGATGTCGCGATAATAGTCTCATTCCTACGTGTGTCAAAATATCCACTAAAAAGGACATTCGAGGAAGCGCTAAGATCTTAAATCAGGCAAGTAAAAAGTTGTTACGAACGGTAATCCAACAAAAACGCTCCGATCTACATACCATAAACAAATCCATAGACACATCATTCAGTGATTTAAAGGCAGTTTTAACGACATTTGATTATAATGTTTGCATCGAAACGTTAAATAAACGAGAAATTAATAAATATAACGAATGCAAAAACAAACATATAGTAAACTATCAAAAATTAACGACCAAATTAAATGTCAAACATCTGAGTCAACGTGAGAACGAAATGAAACCATTGACTACGAACGCGGATCATAGATTAAGCGCGGTCTATAATCTGTCAAAACAAACTCTGGATGATGCAACGCTTTTATCGAAAGGTCTTAATTTTGCTATAACACCGAAAAAATTACCGTACGAACGAATTATCTGTAGTGTCGAGGACTGTTTATTTAAAAACAATATGCAAAAGGAGGATTTGGAAGCGATACGTCAAGACATTTCGTCTATGTTACGTCGAAGTTCAACGCCAAAACCGAATCTATCTAAAGACGAATTTAAAGTGTTGAGTAACCTACGCAATAAACGAGAACTCACGATTCTCCACGCAGATAAGGGAAATGCCACGGTAGTTATGGATACGTCGGATTATAATTCTAAAATACAAGAACGTTTGTCGGATGCAAGTACTCATAATCGTAAAAAGGTTAAAAATGACCCAACAAATAACACACTCAAAACAACTAGTGATCTCATAAAGAAACACTCCAAAAGATTAAGTCTAGACGTAAGATCGATAATACCTACGTATGCCAAACCACCGAAGTTGTATGGCTTACCAAAAATACACAATCCCAATGCTCCACTACATCCTATAGTGAGCCAAATCGATTCACCAACTTACAAATTGGCTCAACACTTATGAATATACTCTCACCGCTCAAGGGACATACAAGAGCACACACAAAGGATTCATACCATTTTGTCAGCTAGATTAAAGACCTACATCTGGCAGACAATGAAACTATGGTCAGTTTTGATGTGCAGTCTCTGTTCACATGCTTACCTGTTGAAGACTGCATCTCGATTGTTACTAGAAAGCTAGAGCAAAACAACATGCCCGTAGAATATGCAGTATTACTAAGATACTGCCTTACATCTGGCTACCTATTGTGGAAGGAGGAGTTCTACAAGCAAGTAGATGGAGTGGCGATGGGCTCACCTGTATCTCCTGTTGTTGCCGATATATTCATGGAGGACTTTGAGGAGAAAGCCCTGCGTACTTCTCCCTTAAAACCAAGATTCTACAAGCGGTATGTAGATGACACTTTCACAATTCTACCTTTAGATAAAGTAACTGCATTTTTAGACCATCTTAACTCCTTAAGTTCTAAAATTCAGTTCACAATGGAGTTAGAGGTAAACAATTCTTTAGCTTTCCTAGATGTTTTAGTCATCCGAAATCCTAATAACACTATTGGTCACAATGTGTATAGGAAAAAGACCCATATGAACCAATATTTAAATGGTGAATCGCACCATCATTAATCACAATTAGCTACCGTGGGAAAATCTTTGTTTCAGAGAGCAGTGGGGATCTGTGACAGAAAACATCTGGCCACCGAGCTTCAGCACGTCGGGCAAGTATTGCAAGACAACAAGCTTCGGGTCCCGCGCCTACGTCACAGTGAACGAGTGAAGCCGGCCACAGTCGAGTGAGTGCCTGCTGTACTGCCATATGTCAGAGGTATCACTGACAAGATTGACAACATCTTGAAGCGTGCTTCCATTAAAACATATTTCAAGCCGCCGAAGAAGATTAGTCAGTTTTTACCATCAGTCAAGTGTAATATTCCTCTGCAAAATGCAGGAGTGTACAAGTTTGATTGTGAATGTGGTCTCTCTTATATAGGATAAACTAAAAGATCCATCAAATCCCGCGTTAAAGAACACATAGCTGATGTGAAGAATAGACGCTCCGGGAAGTCTGCAGTCTGTGAACACGTACAGGATCGCGCCCGTCACTACATTAGATTTGATAGACCACAAATCCTCGCTAAAGAACACCGATTCCTTCCAAGGATGATTCGCGAGGCTATTGAAATCAAGAAACATCCTAATTTCAATAGAGAAGATGGCTGGGTGCTACCATCTGCTTGGGATCCCGTAATTAAAAAGGAGTTATTACATAAACAGAAGTCTTTTTAGGCCGAATAACTGTATGTTTATTCTGTAATAAAGTTTTTTTTTTCATCTAACACATATTGACTGTAAAGAGGTTTACCAACAATACATAATTAAATAAGATGTGCGTGCGACCAAAATATACCCACAACAGCAGGGACTGGCTGAAAAACAGTGCTGAGCATAATGCCCAGCGATTACTGAGCCTGTGCCCATTGCCTCACATTATAATCGTAAACTGAGTAATATTAGTTAATCTGTTAATTGTGAATGTTCATTTTTTTATAAAAATTTTAAGTTTAATCATTTTTATGTGTATACTTACTTTGTTAACTTTTCATTTGTAAACTTATTATTGTGTGGCAATAAATATTTATTATTATTATTATGGGGTATTTGTATAGTTTTCTCATCTGGTTGGGCTGTATAAATATATGATTGTAAATGAAAATGATAAACTTACATAAATATCAATAAAATAAAATAAATACATAAAAATTACATAAATATATAAAAACCCAACCAGATGGAAGCCCTCGGCAGGGGAGACCAAACGGTCGAGGGTTAGGGGGAAAGGGAAAGAAATCGGCGGACGATGCGGGCGGTATCGAGGAGCACCGCCTTCTGCATTTGAGCTTGGAGCGATCAGCCACGGAGTCCCAGTCGCCTCAGATGACCCGAGAGGCTGACTGGGATTAACCCGTTCACAGAGACGACCATAGGAATAATTTCGGCCGGCAGACCACCCCACATGTCGGTCACCTCGTGAGCCAGGTCCAGATATTTTGTCAACTTATCTGTTTCGGCTTTGACGAGGTTCTCGTCATAAGGAATGGTAATGTCGACCAAAAATATCCTTGACTTTGCCCGGTCCATCAACACAATATCAGGCTTATTCGCAAGAATAGTCCTGTCCGTGATGATGGCCCGGTCCCAGTAGAGCCTGGCTCGGTCATTTTCGAGCACGGCTTCGGGCAAGTAATTATAATATGGCAGTTTCCGATCCACGAGACCGTATTTCAGAGCGAGCTCCTGGTGTAGAATCCTGGCTACTAGGTTGTGTCTGTGCAAATACTCAGAGTTAGAAAGCGCCGAACAACCGGAGATGACATGCCTAAGTGACTCACCGGGATGGCGACAAGCTCGACAGATGTCGACGGCGCCATCCTTTAGGATGTATTTCCGATAATTGTTGGTCTTAATAACCTGATACTGTATCGCACAGACAAACCCTCGGTTACCCCAAAGAGGTCACCGAAACGTAACCAGTGGAGGGAGGCGACTGTGTCTACGCAAGGCTCATGTAGAGCCTTGTAGAACCTCCCGTGGAGCTCCTTCTCTTTCCGTACGGTCTCCCGGTCGGAAATGCTCTGTACTGCCGGGTCTTGCCATTGCTCGTTGGCTAAGGATAGAGGGGTAAGTCCTTTATCACAAGAAATAACGTCCCTATAAAATGGATCATCCGCTCTCGTCAGAAAGTAATTACGGAGGCTGTACACTTCGCGATTATGCATGGTAAGCGCGCTTAAAAAACCGCGCCCACCATGCCTCCGCGGCAAGTACAGCCTCATTACTGACGATCTCGGATGATGCATCCTGTGGGACGTCATTATAGTGCGGACTTTTCTGTCCAGAGCGTTCAGTTCGGTCTGAGTCCACCTGAGCATGCCAAAGGTATACATGAGAACAGGCATGATCCAACCGTTATATGCATGTGTCTTATTAACGCCCGACAAAAGACTGTTGAGCACTTTTGTCAAGCGTGCATAAAACACACCGCAAACTGACCATTTCATGTCCGCCTCATCGATACCTATGTTCTGTGACATACCCAGGTATCGGTATGTTTCAGCCTCGGATAGGGTCTTTATGTTGATGGGCATAGATAAGTCTATGCCCTCAGAGTTATTTATTATTATTATTATTATTAATTAATAAAATTAAATCCCAACCCAAGCACACAACTGCAAGACTTAATGATACTGTAAGTTCATACTGCGTAGATCGCAACAAAAATTAATAATTTTTAATCTGGAGGTAGCCGTGGTTAACTATGACATTGGGACGTCATACACCTCAGTCCCCCCCGTGACCATGGGTGCTGTAAAGTGCTTGAAACGTCGGGAATGTAAAATAAGTTAATATACTCGATAAAATCCGTAAAATTTGTTTTATTTAAATGATCCCCATATCATTCCGTGGGTGAAATAAGAGGTGACAGAGATTTTTTTTATTTTTTTATTTTTTAGGATCCGGTGACAAACGAGCACACAGTCCACCTGATGGTAAGTGGTTACTGTGACCCATAGACATCTACATCTATCCTCAATAAAGACTCAAGATGCAGATGCTTGTCACCCGTGAGGACTAATATGGAATGCCTCTTTGCCAGTAAAAAGGGTCTCCGGTTCTCTACACTCACCATACGAAACACAGCAGCGTTAAGCTGCTATTTTACGCTGGTTTTCTGTGAGAGCGTGGTCCTTCCCCGGTCGAGCCGACCCATTCGTTCTACAACCATAATATAGCTGCAGCATGGCTCTACCACGTTAAACATCTTTGAGAGAAATTAAACAGGAAATGGGAAGCATCACCTTCTCGATAACAGCTCAAAAATAGACTGCGGTTGCTAATCCAAATGTTTCCCTATTATTCAGTATATGAGGGAGGCCTGTGTTCAGCAGTGGACTGTTGACACGCCGTAATAAATGTAATTTCACCGTTAATTGAGATGTTAATACCGCTATCTATCAAAATAAAGATCTTTCTGACATTTCCCAAAATTGCCTCTCTCAACACCCACGGGACGAAATGGGCAAATGGATTCTCCTACACCGCCTAAAAAACAAAATATATTATACGTATGTACCTCACGTATATTCTGTGACACAGAAACTCTAGTTCTAGTCTAAATTGTTCCTATATATTCCTCTAAAACAATAAATTTATAATAAAATTACTTCAAATAAAAGTTATTTTTCTATCTCTATTAGTCACAAGATGCAAAACTTTAAGCACGAAATGAGCTTTCATCTCATTTACTCATAGAAATTTTAAGTCAAAAAATTCAATATAATATCAACAGATAAACAGAGTGCATGCAGTCAATTTGCAGTGTATTAACTATATCACAATGACTTCACTCATGAAGACGGAGAAAGGAAATCTTAGATTTTATTTCAACTTTTATTAAATACTACAATGTTTGACGTGGTGAAACCACGCTGCAGCTATATTTAATCATTAAACGAACTTACCTGTAAGTGAAGTTCTATACATAATTATGTGAGGTGTTTCGTTCGAAGAGATTTGATAACACAGGTAGTCCTACATACAATGTCGCCATCTATGCACTTAGTTAAAAGTAAAAATAAAACAAGACGGTAGATTAATATTCCTTCATGGTTGCACTGCGCTCTATTCATCATTTAGTTCAGATTAGAAACATAACATGTTATTTCACAATATGAGGGTTAAAAATAAGCAGGGCGGGAGGGATGCTAATCTCTTCGAACGAAACACCTCACATAATTGTGATAGAACTTCACTTACAGGTAAGTTCGTTTAATCATTAATTATGCTTCAGTGTTTCGTTCTAGAGATTTGATAACACAGGTAGATGTTGAGAGTTAATTGTGAAATATCCCAAATGAAATTATTTATAATGGAAAGAAAAATCCAATAATTCATAAATTAAATAAATTTAATTATAATCATTATGAATAGAGTATACAAAGAAATACACTGCTATGACATACGATTTTCATCATTACATACATATTTAAGTGGCAATAAGTAAACTCTTAGCGAAACTATGTCTATCAGTATCAGTTGATATTATCCTATTATATAACTTCGCAAGAGTTGGGGATGCTTCAGTCCAGCAGACAGTTTTCCTTATTACATTTAAGTTCACAGCTAGTTTATGGGCTGGAGAGGTCCTGGCGTGTCTAGTACTATGCGCACAGAATGTAGAAAGGTCAATCCCGCTAAACTCCAACTCTTTATTCATCTACTTAGCGTTTAAAGAGAAACCTTATTATGGGGCCCTTTGTACTAATTAAAAGACTAGTGTGATTATTACGTAGAGATTTGGTAACATTTAAGTAATCGGAAATCAACTTAGCAGGACATATTTCGGGTCTTTCTCTAAAGTATGGAAGAACAGGGGTTGGCTGATTAGAATTAATGCGAGATTTTTTAATCAGATCGGGGAATTTAATAGAACTTTCATGCAGTGAAATTCTTATATTTTGAATATTTATCTTTGATAGGGTTTGGGCTCTGTGCGCCGTTATTAGTGCAAGTAGCGTAACTAGCTTTTGAGATATCTTCTCTAAAGTTTGGGCCCTGTGCGCCGTTATTAGTTACACCAAAGTTTACATGCTAGGAATAAAATGCGGTAGATAGGAAACCTGGAAAAAGGGCTTTGCAGTACTTTTATTGGACAATAATTAACGAATCTCATAAGCGTTATGGGGTAATGCAAAGTGGCGCGAACAGCTGAGGTAGCATAATTTCCACTGTAACTGGAGTAATCTGATTTCGATTTCTGTCATTTTTAATGAAATTTTTGAGTGGGAGTGTACATTCTAATATAAGGTTTGTGTACACACACATAAAATTCACTGTTTAAAAGACTTTCCAAGAAACGACTTCGAACATTTTCTGAAACATTTTTCTACATTCACTACACTTGGCGAGTGGAGTCACAGAGCTGCGCATGACCTTGCACTAATTATGCTGCATTTTGTCACCAGTCCTGTGATTGAAATTCACAATAACATCGTACGCACCCAGAACCTCGTCTGTCTGTCTATTAGGCACGTGAAACCCGCAAAGAATATAATAATTAAACTAATGGTATGTAGATGCTATACGGCATTTGCTATTTTACGCTGTTATTCTGTGAATTCGTGGTCCTTCTCCCGTCAAAGAGATTCATTCCTGTCACAGACATAAAACAGCTGCAGTAAAGCACTACCACGTAACCTATTCTGAACATTTATTGACTTTCTACTATAAGATTTAAAATATAGTGTGAATCAGTGTTTAGACTGTATTTACTGCAATGCTAAAACAAAGCTTTGTGAAGCTTTGTGAACGATTCTAAAGAACAGTTGTTGTTCTTCATGTTCTTTAGAATCTCTTGGGACTCTTCAGTTAAATATATATTTTGCCTCATACAACGGTTAAATCCAGACGTCGTGTCGTCGGACGCTCCTAAATTTTTATACCCCATAACGTTTCCTCAATAGTGGCCAGTAAGTTTCCTTTAGTTTTTTGCAACGGTGCTGCAGATCCAAGTGTTAGGTATACGAAGTTCATAATAGAAATTATAATTTGCTCTCGAATTCAATACCAGAGCCTTTGAACCAAATAATATTTTCATCCAATTATATGAAGCACATTTAAGTAATAGTACGCATTTCCTACACCTATAGGTTTTGTTGATAACTTGTCAGTATTTTCTATATTCGGTAATTTATAAGAGAGTACAAACATGTATTTTAGCTCCGACACTTCGCATGGGTATCTAACCAAGAATCCACAAGTTACTGAACAATTTATTCTCTCTCTGTCTACAAATTGACGCTGTTTTGGCGACTTACAAAAAAAAGTTTACATGTCTTCGAAATATTTTTTTTATTTCTCAGACATGCAGGTTTCTTCACGGTGTTTTTTTTACAGCCAAACACGTGGAAAATCAGCACTTAAAATTGAAATTAACAATTTCATCGATGCCGATGGAGATTTAACCTAGGTTACACGCGTAATGTGAAATTTAGAGCCCCTAAGCTACCACGGCTCTATACAGATTCCAGTAGCCACTTACCATTAGATGAACTGCTAGATCGTCTGTCAATTCAGTTTTATAAAACGTTTATTACTGCGTCTGTTAATGAACTATTTAATTATGAACGGCGGTGAACATTTCTCAATAAGTGTACTTGCTATTATTGTGCAAGTGGGACTCGAATCCATGCAATCATGAATGTAAATAACTTGTACATAAATAATATATTAGTTGTAATTGTGGACTCCTCGCTTCTTACGTAATGATTCAGGCTTATATCTTATGTAGTAGATGTAAGCACAGACTCTGCTCATCTACTAAGAATAAATTCTCAACAAAAAAATTCCCTTTTACTTTTACTCGTATTTTAGTACCAGTCGCTCAGTATTTCATTTTTATAATATAGACACGCGCGTGTGTGAAATGCCGCAGTGCCGTGAAATTGCCTGGCGTATGACTAATGTCACTTTGGAAAGGCGATCGTGGTTCATGTTGAACATTACAATTTTATCATCCACTGCAAATCTGTTTAAAGGTGTGTATTATTGTTTTGTTTGTGTGGCGGCGCTGGCGTCGCGCCACAAGCGAAACACATCGAAGCCTAAATCACGCTAACAAAGGTCCGAAGTAAAAGCACTATATATAGAATAGCTCCGAACTACCACTCGGAGGGTTGGCCGCTCCCTGGGCAGAACACCTTGCCCGGCGGGAGATCTCTATTTTCCTTCCACCGGCTACAGTGGTGACCAAACGACGTGATATGAACACGCAACCAACAAACCTTAGGAAATTACACCTTCAAACCTTCATCATCCTCAAGTACCCCATTCATTCACTCCCGAGCAGATATTGACTGCAGTCTTCATATTCTGCAAGCCAATCTACCTTTACAAAGGTTGATCGCAGCACTGGAATAATAATGCTTCCTGTTCCTTCAAGCTACTCTCTGCGCTACAGTGTTCGGCACGGCTCTGAGCCTTACTGCTCGCCTCTGCTTCACCGCATTCTCGTAGATTGCCGTCATCTCGACTCACCGCATATTATTTATAAGGCAGACTTCTGGCACTTGCTCCGGCTCATCGTTCTCACCTGCATCACTTGCAAGTGCGTAGTATGGCATGCATTACACACCGGCATATTGTTCGCACCGGCGTCACTTGCCCTTACGCACACAGCATGCATTCCCCACCGGCATTAAGGACGCACCGGAAATCGGACTGCACTATCGACCTCCGGTCTGAGCAGGGTGGTGATGTGGCGGCGCTGTCGTCGCGCCACGAGCGAAACACATTGAAGCCTAATTCACGCTAACAAAGTTCCGAAGTTAAAGCAGTATAATTATATAGAATAGCTCCGAACTACCACTCGGAGCGTTGGCCGCTCCCCGGGCAGCACACCTTACCCGGCGGGAGATCTCCCCTTTTCCTCCTACCCGCCACATTTGTAAAGATATTAATATTTGCTATTATACTCGTATCACAAAGAGAGCGATCCTCTTTTATACTGATAATAAAAGCGTAAGGAGTGATCATTTCGTAACGCAGCGTACAATCTGGATATTCCAATCTAAACATGCCAACTGACTCGTAACTGTGAACTTGTAGTCTGTTACGGCCCGCAGCTACCCCGGCAAAATTTCAATATCCCGGGGCCCATGAGCGGAAGATTCAACGGGCAGCCGCGGGTTCGAGCCCGAATGGCTATATGGAAAATGTTCTATCCATATACTACACTTTAATGGGGAGGCTAGTCAACTAAAGAGTACTTACCTGTATCTGAGGCGATGACTGTCTCAAGGGTCGGTCAGGACGGAGGAATGTATGTGCGTGTGTGGTGGTGTTCTTTGTGGTGTGGATGTGATTGACCTGACTGGACCGTTGAAGTTGGCAGCTGCCCGGACTCCGGCACCGCTCCAAATTATGGTAATCTCCAGCGGCTTCACCCACGGTCAGTTTCTTTCTTCTTCACTATGTCAGTCTATTAACTTTATCGTACAATTAACTAACTTCAAAACGCAACTAACTCCCGTTTATCATAAAGCGTAACACGCAGTACGACTCGTAGGTCAAAGTTCACCTTCACTCACTCCGCAACAAATTGTTTCTAGAACCTAACACGACCTTCTCTAGTGTCACAAAGTTCAGCGTTCCGCCGACAACGGAAATGTCTCCGAACTATATCAAATGCCGCACGAGCAAATTAATATTGTCAAATGAACTTATATACGCTATCAAATTAGAATAACCAAATTCGCGGTAAATAAGGCGCACACGACACACAAATTCAGACGTTGATTGCAATCAATGTTAACTTTCTAACAATTGTTTACCCGACGTCTAATTCTAGACTACAATTCCTCGTCGTTCCACAATTTGCTAACAAAACCGACTCAAAAAAATGGAGGTTATCCGAGCAACTTTACGACGTGCTATCGACAGCACTGCATACAAGCAACTACTTGCACTCACATTCTGCGCTCGCGCCCTCTGCCAAAGCCACACCGCTCGCCCGAGCGTCAAAACCGGTATGGCACCGAGCCGAGCGCCCTCCGGCGTCAAATCCCGAAACCAGCGTTTGGGCGTGAACACAGTCAGTTCCAGCCGAATTTCAATATACTGCAGCCTTGTGAAACTGAACGTCTGTTAGTCAATAGATAATCATAGCTCGAAACGAAAAGATAATTTGTTGATTTTGAACATACTCGTAACAACTTTTTATTTCGCTGCTAAGACATAGTGTATAGTTAAACCCCGACTTTGGAAGAAATTACAAGAGTATGTGATATTTTTATTTCTTTGTACACTACAAAGAAATAAAAATTAAAAATTAAAATTATATTAATGATGGTGGTTTAAATTATTTCATAGGCGTTGTAAGCAACTGCAAATATTTAGATTTGCTAGAAGTATATTTACTATATCATTTACAGAAAATAATTGAATAACCACTATAAGACCTATCAACTTTACACAACAAAACATTAATTACTTAACTTTTGACATTCAAAAGAACAATTTTAATTTTTAAGTGGGTTATTATATAACTTTAAAGTCATTGCTTTTATAAAAGAAAAGAAAACCTAACACTTATTAATAATACCGAATTGTTTTAACCCTTTTCAAATTGAATACTTACATTTAAATAAAATTTACTATAGAAAAAAAATCACAACGAAAAAATATCATCGGTGTTATTTTAACTAAACGAAAAATTAATTTATGATAAACCATGGTAGATTTAAAAATGTAATCTACTACTATATTATTTTATTCGTTTTTGTATTGTATCCTGCACAGTTATAAAAATAATATGAAACAATAAACAACAAAAATGTAATATAAAGTTTTCTTGTGCCTTAATACAAATGCCATAAGTGCCTAAAATGTAATGTGCTTTTTTGATATTGTATTATGATTACATTTTTTATATATATAAATAGTGATAAAAATATTGAAAAATCAATTGTACCGTGAATTATCTGATAAATAAGTTCAATTTAAACATACGTGTATTAAATATAGAATATTTATGACTTAACTTCAACAAATATTATTGCAAAAAAAATATAAAAACAATCTCAAATTGATAAATAGAGTTTTAAATGGAATTAAAATCACACAGGTGCGAAGTTACCTCTTAATTTTCTTCTTTGTTCTTCTGGATGAAGCTTGCAAGAGTACAACCGCTGCTTTCCTTTTCAAATAAACCTGCCGTTTCTTGAATTTTGGTCTTTGGTAATTATATTTAAAAAAAAATCACTTTTTATTTTCCTCATTCTTTCTTAGTTGCTTTCATAGTAGGTGCGGTGCGCGTGCTATGTAGGTGTAGCAGTATTGTTACAAAATGAAGTATTGTTACAAACACAGCTTATATAAACAGTTTGGATACATTAAGTGTGATCTAATGAAGATTGGTAATCCATCACCCGTCTTAGCTTAGATTTCCCTTGGATTTTCTTTAAGGGAATGTATAACTTTAATTAAATTAATGATGTTACTCTACGCATTACTGGCTTCACAGATGTGATTTATAGCTTAGATATTTACACGATAAAACGCCGGAAATTTCATGTGTCATCAATTTGTAATGTACACAGATGGTACGGAGCTGATCTTGAGAACTACCTGTCACGAAATATCTTCCTCAGTAGCAAACGACGATTCTAAAAGACGAATTTTATATTGTTCTATTGACCGTTATTGTTCATCTTCGTCATCACCATCATCATACTACAAACAAAGTATCTAATATTACTGTAATAAAAATGTCTGCTAGATCGGATTTCTGGTCACGTCGGTCAGAATTAGTATTTTCAAGAAAGTTTAAATAACATATTACTGCACGGCGCTGCAGCTGCAGTAATAATTCCCCATATTTACGTAAAAGCTACAACATGGAATTAAAATGAACTTCCACATGTTTTATCGAGTGTACGTCTATGTAATTGTAATGATACCCGTGATTTGGATCATTTTAGCAGAATTAATTACAGTTGATATTATGGTTTTACACGTGGTAGAGCCATGATGCAGCTATATTAGTAGTATAGTTGTAGCACAAATGGGTCGGCTCGACCGGGGAAAAAATAGGAGCTTAATGCTGCTGTGTTTCGTATGGTGAGCGTAGAGAACCGGATACCCTTTTTACTGGAAACTAGGCATTCCGTCTTAGTTCTCACGTGTGACAACGCATTTTGAGTCGTAATCGAGGATGAATGTAGATGTCTATGGGCCACAGCAACCACTTACCGTCAGGTGGACTGTGTGCTCGTTTGTCACACTTATCCTATAAAAAAATGGTAAAAAATAGTATAATAAACCAAAATTTACCGATCTTAGCGGTAATCGCTTACCATTAGGTAAGCCGCATGTATTTGCTCGCTCTTCTATAAAAAAATCCACGGGACAAAATGCAGCGATAGATTCTCTTACGTGGCAAGTGCTTTTTAGACGCAAGTTAGTATTTAATGTACTTTTTAATCTGAAATATATTATAGGTATATCTGGATCAATGGCGTGATTTAACTATCCTCATCAGTTAAGAATCAAACTCGAATATTATACATTTAAATAAAACTAATTTTACGGATATTATCACGTTTATTAACTTATTTTATATTCCCGACGTTTCAAGCACTTTACAGCACCCATGGTCACGGGGGGACTGAGGTGTACGACGTCCTAATGTCATAGTTAACTACGGCTAACTCCAGATTAATAATTATTAATTTTAGTTCCGATCTACGCAGTATGAACTTACAGTATCATGAAGTCTTGCAGTTGTATGCTTGGGTTGGGATTTAATTTTATTAATTATGGGATTCCAAGCAGATGGTAGCACCCAGCCATCTTCTCTATTGAAATTAGGATGTTTCTTGATTTCAATAGCCTCGCGAATCATCCTTGGAAGGAATCGGTGTTCTTTAGCGAGGATTTGTGGTCTATCAAATCTAATGTAGTGATGGGGGCGATCCTGTACGTGTTCAAAGACTGCAGACTTCCCGGAGCGTCTATTCTTCACATCAGCTATGTGTTCTTTAACGCGGGTTTTTATGGATCTTTTAGTTTGTCCTATATAAGAGAGACCACATTCACAATCCAGCTTGTACACTCCTGCATCTTGCAGAGGAATATTACACTTGACTGATGGTAAAAACTGACTAATCTTCTTCGGCGGCTTGAAATATGTTTTAATGGAAACACGCTTCAAGATGTAGCCAATCTTGTCAGTGACACCTCTAACATATGGCAGTACAGCAGGCACTAGCTCGACTGTGGCCGGCTTCACACGTTCACTGTGACGTAGGCGCGGGACCCGAAGCTTATTGTCGTGAAAAACTTGCTTGACGTGTTGGAGCTCGGTGGCCAGGTGTTTACTGTCACAGATCCCTCGTGCTCTCTGAAACAAAGATTTACCCACGGTAGCTAACTGTGAAGGATGGTGGTGAGAATCACCGTTTAAATATCTATCTTTATGGGTCTTTTTTCTATACACAGTGTGGCTCAAGGTGTTATCAGGATTCCGAATTACTAACACATCTAGAAAAGCTAAAGAATTGTTTGCCTCTAACTCTATTGTGAACTGAATTTTAGAATTTATGGAGTTAAGATGGTCTAGAAATGCAGTTACTTTATCTAAAGGGAGAATTGAGAAAGTGTCGTCTACATACCGCTTGTAGAATCTTGGTTTTACGGGAGAAGTACGCAGGGCTTTCTCCTCAAAGTCCTCCATGAGTATATCGGCAACAATGGGAGATACAGGTGAGCCCATCGCCACTCCATCTACTTGCTTGTAGAACTCCTCCTTCCACAATAGGTAGCCAGATGTAAGGCAGTGTCTAAGTAATACTGCATATTCTACGGGCATGTTGTTTTGCTCTAACCTTCTAGTAACAATCTAGATGCAGTCTTCAACAGGTAAGTATGTGACAGTAAACACCTGGCCGCCGAGCTCCAACACGTCAAGCAAGTTTTGCACGACAATACGCTTCGAGTCCTGCGTCCAAGTCACAGTGAGCGAGTGAATCCGGCCACAGTCGAGCGAGTGCCTGCTGTACTGCCATATTTCAGAGGTGTCACTGACAAGATTGGCTACATCTTGAAGCATGCTTCCATTAAAACATATTTCAAGCCGCCGAAGAAGATTAGGCAGTTTTTACCATCAGTCAAGTGTAATATTCCTCTGCAAGATGCAGGAGTGTACAAGCTTGATTGTGAATATGGTCTCTCTTATATAGGACAAACTAAAAGATCCATAAAAACCCGCGTTAAAGAACACATAGCTGATGTGAAGAATAGACGCTCCGGGAAGTCTGCAGTCTGTGAACAGGTACAGGATCGCCCCCGTCACTACATTAGATTTGATAGACTACAAATCCTCGCTAAAGAACACCGATTCCTTCCAAGGATGATTCGCGAAGCTATTGAAATCAAGAAACATGCTAATTTCAATAGAGAAGATGGCTGGGTGCTACCATCTGCTTGGGATCCCATAATTAATAAAATTAAATCCCAACCCAAGCATACAACTGCAAGACTTCATGATACTGTAAGTTCATACTGCGTAGATCGGAAAAAAAATTAATAATTTTTAATCTGGAGGTAGCCGTGGTTAACTATGACATTGGGACGTCATTGGGACCTCAGTCGCCCCCGTGACCATAGGTGCTGTAAAGTGCTTGAAACGTCGGGAATATAAAATAAGTTAATATACGCGATAAAATCCGTAAAATTATATTTATTTAAATGTGTAGTGTTCGCGTAAATATAAGAAATCATTATCGAATATGAGACTTTTATATTTATTTCGCACCGTCTTTTATACTGCGCATTATTTGATAAACTTTGGCATATTCACGTTGTAAGTGTAGACCACCGCCCAACAACTACAACACCACGGGAATGGCAAGTGCATTGGCGGTATTCAAAAAATTGTTACGTGATATCTTAAAAGTCCCTAAGTTGTATTGTACCGCAAAAATCTCTGGTGGTAATCAATTCCACAGAGAAGTCGTGCGTGGGTTAAAACCTATAGTAAATCGCACAGTTGTGGACCGCCATCCAGATTATGTGAGTTTTGACACAATGCGCGTTGGTGAAATTTGGTGGCTGGAATGAGTCCAAAAACTCCTCAGAGCATTCCCCGTGGTAAATGCGAAGAAATACAACATCTCTTCGCACGTCAGTAATAATATAATATAATGGAAGAAACTATTCCACTTTGGTCCATAGAAATTATACTCAAAATTATTTAAATAAAAGAAAACTACTCGGTAAGAAAAACCTCTTAACTATCAAAAACTATTCTGGAGGCCAATCGTTAAGACTGTAGTCCTTGAGCGTGGGAACTTCTAATAGAACACCTACATTGATATTTTCTAGTCACACAGACGCATCTCGCAGTGTTAATATACGCACCCTGGACACGAATAAATTACTTTTGGTGTTTTGCACAAGTTACTAATTCATCACGCGTTCGTCTTCGTAGGATGTTTATAAATGTCTCAAAAAACATGCATTGTATATAGCCATTTGCAATTTCTTGTATGTCATTTGTTTGTCACATTGCGAAATCCGCGAGCCCGTAATTAATAGCTGTCGCCAAAGGGTGGGGTCAGAGTGTACACTTCCTAGGTATTATTTTAAGTATTTTTTTTTATTTATGAACAAATTTAAAATATTATCAATGTTTGTGTAATATAGGAAATGTGGGTTTCATAAGAATGATCTTTTATTAAAAAATAAAGGTTAATACAGATTTAAACAATCACAGTGGTTGAAACTATTTATACAGTATGTAACAAACAACCCGTTGCTCGTTTCAGGGACGTATAGGTGTACTATGAATGGGATTTTAACGTTTCTAATCAAATTACTAACTAAATTCATTATTTCTAAAAATTTTATTTGCACCTGAACTAAACGACACGTGCCGACATACCTACGGCCACTGTGAAGTCTCTGACATAGCCGATACATCATGTTTTTTAAAGCGAGCTGCTGCGCAACTCCTGCATCCCCAAGGTTTGTGTGTGACTGATCCCCTCAACAGTATCTTTCAAGATGGCGGATCATGTTTTATATGTTGCAACCATTGCGGCAATTTTTTACTGCTAAGAAGAAATAATTTACTTAATTCTTGTTTTCTTTAAATAAATGAGTATAATGTTATAGCTTATACAATAAAGTAGTTAGTATTTATAATAAAAAATTATATTTCTAATATTTTTTTCTAGATACAGTTTTTTCAGAAACTTTAAATTTAAATATAATAGAAATAATAATGAAAATATTTTAATAATGTGCTGGTAGTTTATGGAAATTCCATATCTCTTCTTGATTACTTAATAATATTTAATACGTTCATATTTATTTTATATTATAAATTATCTTACCAAATCATTTTACGAAGTCAATTAACGAGAAAAAATCTTAGTTCCGCTACGTAGATGACGATGTTTTGACGAGTTCTAACAGTTTCTAAAATTATGTTGAGATCAAATATAATATGTCGGAGAGTCTATAAAATACTCGGTTGGATTGAGGTGCAATGGCGGGTATATCGAGAAACTTCCACTTGTTTGTGCAGTATAAAGTTCACTGTAGGTGCCGTGCGCGGGAGATTCCGCTTCAGTTATTCAACGAGTGTGGTCATTCTACTAGTGCTGAGATAGTGTCGTGATTCTGTTCGTTATTGTTATTCAGCTAGTGTGCAGACAAGGCGGATTGGTGTTGCTGAGAGGCTACCTTGTGTTACATTGAGATAAGTAGTGTTGCTGTTGGTTTACATATTTTGGTGTTATCATGTAATTACGTACCCTACGTTACACTGATGTGTGATTGTGGCTGAGACGTATTACGGTGTGGTCGAACTGTAATTTCACTATACTGAATGTATAGTGCGTTACGTTGTCTTATTACTGATAATGATTAAAATGCGTAAGCAAGAGAGCAAGTTGAACATCCGCTCTCACACTTTTATTATTTTTAACAGTTAACGCTATCCTGATGTATTTCCAAGATCACGAGTGGAATACTCTGTTGAATAATTCTCCGACATCAGAAGTGGGATCTCCTGTTGTCTAATTTCCGATATATACATTGTTCATTCATTCATTACGATCTATCAAAGTCAACTACTGAACATAAACCTATCCAACGATAAACCTCATAAGGGGGTATTTTTCATGGTTTCCACGTTTGCCAGGCGGGTTGGCAACCGCAGTTTTTTCCTTGGAACTAGTTGTTGTTAGGAAGATGCCGTTACCCATCTCCTGGTTTCCATCTTCCGTTTACCACACCCACGAGATAATTTGGAGTAGTGAACATTCTTTCATCGCCAATACACATTTTATTGGATAGTTATGTTTTAAACCACATTATTACTAATTAGAGATTTAGGAAAAATAAAAAAAAGTTGTTTCAAGTATAAAATATCGTGATTAATTACAAACTTGCAACTATTTGTAGGAGAAATGTATTATACATCTTCCATGTGAAACTTTATTCGATAAAAAATATGCAACAGAAATTATTTTTAAATAGATCCACTTTAAAATAATGTAATAAACAAAATAAAATTACCATAAAAGAAGCGGCGTTACGCACGCTCCTCAAACTCAAACCCGCTACCCGCTCGTCATCGTAGGACTTTAGTATAGGAAAATCGCCAAAATTTACACGCAATTCAAATAACCGCAAAAGTGTCGTCTAGTATACACCAGCTGACTTATATTAGCCCGTATTTTTTCATTAGTTACATATATAAAAACATGAAAAGTTTAATAAACATATAATTTTGTCACAATTCAATTGTCATTAAAATATTTAAAAATAAAGGTTGTTTATCAACGACCGATAAAAAAATACCTATGTTAATTAAGGTTTGCAAGTAAAATATTTACACCACATGTAAAGTCGACACGCCATTTCCTTCTCATAATTGGATGAAATTATGCAGTTTGATGCGGTCTGCGAAGTATTCGTAAATTTATTAAATATAATTGCATAAGAAATTATCGAGCCACTTATCACGCTATACCAGCTCTACGTGAAAATTATTTTGTAGAATTGCAGTGAGTAAAAGTGTAATTAGTGAGTTTATTACAAAATAAAATTTGTCGAACTGTTGTAGTCAGTAATAACAGCAGTTTGTACTCTTTGATTTAGTTTAAGTATTTGCGGTTTCTGGAAAAGAAATGAATATATTTGCATATAAGTAGTAACTAATAACTTCCAGCTAAGTTTACATTGTATGCATGTAATAAATTACAAATGTTATAAAAATATAAACCGACTTAAATTTTCATCGGATCTGTTAAAAAAATCATGATATTTTATGATTTTTTAATAGTTTGATTATCATTAACATATTTTTGAAACTAAAACTTATTCGGTCGAACCAAAACATTAAATACTACTAACTATATTAAATATTACTTTCCGTTCAAATAGGGTTATAATTATACTCCCTGAATGAGTTTTGTAAAGTGCATTTTTAATTGCATTGGTTTTATTAACCCATAGAGCAACGTACGTCAACGGCCCGTGTTACTTTATGTAATAACCAGTTCCCAATTCAGCAAATTTGCATTCGTTCATGATTTCTGACTTAATTGAACGAATAGTATAGTCTATAGAGGTGAAAGTTAATACGGGAAAGACTCCTACAATTAAAGTTTTTAAACAATCTTAAAAACAGTTGAGTAATTGATCACCACTTGCAGCCTCCTGTTTCTGAAAGGTTTTTTGTAGCAAAAGCCGTAAAATTTCCGACAAAGAAATTTCTTTATTACAATTTTGCCGTTTTATAATCGCAGAATTTAGTACGCCTTTATTCAACTGTGAACTTTAAATTCACCGTATAAAAGTATAATTCTAGAGCTCGTTGCAGGGTTTTGGGTCGGCTCGACCAGAAAAGGACCACGCTCTAACATAATACCAGCGTAAATATTTACAGGCTGGGAGACATTCCACATTTTATACGTGGTAGAGCCATGCTGCAGCAATTATTAGTATAGTTGTAGCACGAATGGGTCGGCTCATCCGGGGAGAGATCACGCTCTCACAGAGGACCAGGGTAAAATAGCAGGTTATGCTGTTGTCTTTCGTATGGTGAGTGTGGGGAACCGAAGACCCTTTTTACTGGAAATGAGGAATCCCATCTTGATCCTCACGGGTGACTACCCATTGCATTTTGATTCGTAATCGAGGATGGATGTGGCTGTGTATAGGCCACAGAAGCCACTTACCATCAGGTGAATTGTGGACCCGTTTTCACACTTATCTTATTGAAAAAATTCATCTTCAGCAGTGACAATGTATCTGTATCCTTCTTTTTTATAGATGGATGCAGATGTCTACAGGCTGAAGAAACCATTTACAGCATACTACTTTCAACTCAAAAACACTTGAGTGCAGAGAACCGAAGACCCTTTTTACTGGAAATGAGGCATTCCATCTTAATCGTCAAGATGATAAAGCATTTGAATTTCGATTCTTAACTGAAGATAGATGAAGACGCACATGAGCCACAGTATCTATTTACCATCAGGTAGTCTGTGTATTCGTTTAATATATATTTTATACAAAGGGAGAATTTGCCTTGATGGCCAAGACTGGAAGGTGGGTTGGTGATCGGAGTACCAGACGTCTCGTACCTTTGTCGCTGCTTCTAGTTTCTGCTCTACGAATTTTACGTCTTGCTTAATAAAGGTTATGTTCCATTTTTTTTATCCATAATATGTATGACAAAATTATGAAAAATGAGAAAAATATACCAAGTCGTAATATGAGCAGTTGTAGCTACGTCCAGGAGCTACGATTACTAAAGTTCTTGTTTTGTCTAATAGCGCTTGAGCGCGCTCAGTAAACTCATTTCATAGCCTTAATCCAACTATTCATTGGACCAACTTGTTCCAAGCAAATTGTCAAAGTCAATGAAATTTTGTCGCAAATAAGGCTACGTTAATAATTAATCGTAGCTTTCTTTCTCGTTTGTTTTTTGTCATGAAATTTATTGGACTGGTATGGACTATGGCCATACCTAGTTAATAGAGTCAGAATTGGTCATCCACGTAGATAATGTAGTGCCGCACTGACACATTCACTCCCTTGTCCTTACCAAATCGTAGTCTTAGTCGAAAAAGTGTGCAAATATATTATACACTGGAACATTCACAATACAACCAGAACCAGAAAACCAACAATGTATGATTTTGCTCGAATGTTGGTTCTAGCTAAAAACTCAGGACTCGCGACGAAGTAGTCAAGTAACTGGACCTCTAAAAGTGAAAAACGTTTTATTTATTGTTAGAAATTTATTCTTACAAAAAGAATACCATCATATTTGTCTCAAAATCACTGTTTTACTTTTAAATTTGCTTGAATACTAGTGTTCATTTTAATCATATTTTTTACCTAATCTTTACGGTTATCTTTTTGTATGACTAAGAAGAAATGCCTTGCCACCACAGTAAAAAGGGTCAAGCTTCATGTAGGTGCATAAAGCAATAATAATAAAAAAGTTAAGGTTACAGCCTTTATACGTTCCACTTCTAGGCACAGGCCTCCTTTCATTTCTGAGAGGGTTTTAGGGCAAGGAAGTGTTCGCCGCGCTGCCCCAATGCGTGATGGCGAATTTCACATGTCTTCGAAACATTTTTTTCTTATTTCTTAGACATACAGGTTTCCTCACGATGTTTTCCTTCACCGCTGAGCACGTGGTAAATCAGAACTTTAAATTGCAATTAATCATTTCATTGGTGCCGGCGGGGATCCAACCCGGGTTGCACGCGTACTGTAATAATAAAATAAAGTCTATTAATTATGTGACATACACTTTATCTTGCTAAACATGATTATGAAGTTAATTTTAATTTTAATACCATTTGTAGCTCAATAAAATATATTTATTTAATTTGAACTAAACGCTAAATCTGTAGATTACGTTACATTTTTAAGAACATTTTATATTATTGATCAGTTTATATAAAAAAGTTGACGGAAATGCCTTAGATATGCCAACACAGCTACAGATAACCTCTACAACGTAGAGATATGGAAATGAAATGGTCTTCCGTGTTATAGGAAAATAAAAACGGTGTCTTTAGCAATTGTAATGCGGCAGCTCGACAGTTTACATTTTGCATTCAACGCGCGGCTCAATTTGATAGAAAATAATGATAAGGTAATGAAACAGCAACATAAATGAGCGTAATGGGTACGATTATTTCAAGTATTTTGAAGCTTTAATTAACGAACTCATTCATATATTCTACTCAACTTAAATTTATAAGTTTAAATATTTTAATTTAAATATATTGCAATATATTATTTTATGTATATCGTTATCATCATTAACATCATTATCGTTACAGCGCATTAAAAACTGACCCCACACGGCCAATTTATTGAAATATTGAAATCTAATTTAAAAGCTACATTGAATAATATTTTTGTCAACTTACGTTTATATCATTAAAAGTGCATCTCTCAAAATGCCAAATAAATAATGCAGAAACGAAATCACAAAGAATTTGTCCTTGAGTGAAGCAATGTACAATTCCCTACATTCCGATCTTTTCTACTCCACTGTTAAACCTATATACCGGGTGTTTGTGAAACTCTCCCAAAAACGAAGACAGATGATAGTAGGTACTATAACTTAGAACATGGGTAACAAATAAATTTAATCCCGAGGAAAAAAAGCATCTTTTCACTTCGTTTTATTAACTTTATCCACGCTCCATCATGTTAGTACAGCTAGATGTAACGATAATTTCATAAAAAAATCATGAAAATACTTAAACAAAAAACCAGCAGCGAAACTTAAAAGAACATCAGCTGAGAATAGGGTCAATATCCTCACGGGCGCCGAACTCTTATAGGTCCCATCACATAAAAACGCTGGCTTTGAACCTGGGCACTGAGCGATTTATCGATCAAATTGGTGGTACGAAGTTCCATTTTTTAGTTTTATTTTTCATTTCTATTTTCTTATACAAAATCAAAGATAACGATGAAATACTGTTTATAATTGTGTGAGTACTGAGTAACCAATTAGGGACGTTTATTGATTTCAATAATTTTTATATTAGAAAACTGTTTGTTGCGTCAGGGTAAAATTGATTGTTGAAATGACAACCATAACTTTTGAATTCCATATGAAGACTAGTCGTAGAGATAACTAAACTTATAAATTAAATAAACGTTGGCGATTTCTTAACATACATAACGCTTTAAGGGTGTGAAAGGTTCCAGTGCTTCAAGGACTTTACTTTGTGTGCATTTGTTTTGGTGGGACTGATTAATAATTTAAGTTTTTGAAACAGTTCCGTGTTGGCTATCACGAGAGACAGTTCAATTGTTTTGTTTATTAAATTATTGTCGTTATTACTTGTTATTTATTACTAAATGATATTATTCTTGTTGTTACGTTTTAAGTTTCTTGTTTTATTTTTATAATGCCTAACGCGTACGTTTATAGTGCTCGTGAATACGGCAACATGTTAATATGCCTTGGAAAAGCTCGCTTGAATGCTTCGCGTGCATTACGAATTTACTGAGAAGAAATTCCCGACCGCTCGACATCCAGCTGACTCTTGTCTGATAACAGCAGCATTTCAGCGAGTTTGTAGATGAGCAGAGCCTACTCTTACATCTACTAAGACTATAAAGTAGTCATCATCGCTCAACACTCATCACTCGCCTTAATAAAATGTTTAATTAATGGTTTGCAAGAAACACAATATCAATCCTCCAAAGCACAATCGAAATTATTCAACGCGATTTCCATAGTAGATTTGCAGCTTTCTCGGCAGTAAGAAGATGTCGTAAGGAAAACGGCATGTCCAAGGAATTAAAACTATTTCGGGGACATGAGAAGTCTACCCACAGAGCAATGAACTCTTTTCGAACATTTAACTTCATCCGATGCACACTGTGCACTCTACGAAATTATTTGCAGATTTTCACTTAATTCCTTAACTTAATTACTAACTCGCCGAAAAAGCATTGATTACCAATACTAACGCATTCATGGTTTTATCCTCAGATTACTCACTGAACTTGCCATAAACATATAAGCAACATTTTCCGCACAGTAGCTCGTAGCTGTAAATACTAAACATGTCAATAAAAGAAATGCCGTATTGTCCGTAGTACTCACAATATCGTATGATAGCAATAATACTCGTAACTTTCAATCAACTCTGTCTTAGCGGATAAAACGGGATAATTTGTTGCAAATTAGTTGCAACAAATTATCCCGTTATCCCGTATGCAAACTTTGAAAGTTGAAGAATGTGGGTTGAGAATGGGTGAGTCAACCGTCAAATGCCTTTTGTACGCCGATGATCAAGTCATATTTGCATCGTCGGCGGCCGAGTTGCAAATGATGGTTACTTTAATGAATTGTTCATTGAAAGAAAGGGGTATGAAAGTGAACGCAAGTAAGACGAAAGTGATGGTTTTTGAAAGAGAAGAAAGTAAAACTTTATGTAAAATAAGAATAGAAGGGGAGTTGATTGAGCAAGTGGATGAGTTTGTATATTTGGGATGTTTATTTAGCAGGGATGGTAGATATGATAAGGATATAGAACGACGAGTGAACGCAGGAAATAGAGTGAATGGGGCTCTACACGCTATTGTGAGGAGTCAGAATGTGTCAACTAAGGCACGTATGGCAATTCATAATGCTGTGTTAGTACCCACTTTAATGTATGGTAGTGAAAGTTGGGTCTGGCAGAAGAAGCATGAGAGTAGAATAAATGCTGTAGAAATGCGTTCCTTAAGGAGTATGCTAGGGCTGAATCTGAATGACAGGGTGAGAAATAGTGTAATAAGAGAAAAGTGTGGTTTGCAAGATGACGTTGTGACAAGGATTAAGAAAGGAATGCTTCGGTGGTTTGGTCACGTAGAAAGAATGAACGAGGAAAGAGTGACAAAGCAAATTTATGTTGCAGAAGTGAACGGCAGGGTCGGGAAGGGACGCCCTAGACGAAGGTTTATCGACCAGATCGGCGATACATTGAAAATGGGCCAGATTAGGAGTACCCTTAACCGACGAGCGTGTATGCGTAGATATATGGATGTGAAAGAGGCGAGAGAGGTGTGTCAGGATCGCGCCAAATGGAAGTCCGTAGTCTCTGCCTACCCCTCTGGGTGACAGGCGTGAGTGTTTATGTATTATATGTATAAATTAGTTGCTGAAATATTATTAAAAAAATATATAAAATTAAAAAAAATTACTAAGAATCAAGTTATGTTTTAATACTTGTTCTGAAGTTCCAAATTAATGAAAATTTTGCTGCTGATCAATAAACAGATCAATAACTTCCAGACAGCCTACAACAACATAAAATCGAGACTTTATCGTCAACAACACCTACTGTTGACGATAGTCTCGATTCTAACCACAATGTTCTCAGCCTCTATGATGCTCATGCTCCAGTTCACAAGGTTAGATTGAAGCATCCGCGGGCCACATGGATGACAGAGGGCGTAAGAGCGGCAATGTTTAGAAGAAATGGAGCTTTTCTTCGTTTCAAGAGAGATCGTACAGAAGAAAATTGGATATCTTTTAAGGCAGCCAGAAATAGGTGTAATTAGAAGGTAAGTAATCAGAAGCTTAAATAATGTTCCATACAAAAAATTAGGATAATTTTGGTATGAAAGTGATGGAAGTTTTTGCACTATGTTACTTCTAAATTTCTCCAAGCGACGTGCATTTACTGAAACAAACACAACTTTATCATCTCCTTGCTTTTTGTGAACATAAGGTAACGAAACTACTTGTCCACAGTATATGCTTTTATGCAACGGCTTTACATTTGTAAAAATGTTATCTATACATGTTGCACTAGATTGAGTAATACGCCAATAATCTATACATATAATAAAACTGTAAATAACAGATGTCTGTACATTTTATATTTTTGTAATAAAAGTGATTGAGGGGTACTAAAAATAAGTAATTAAATACATTTCTACCATTTTTAGAATATTTTGTCTATCTGTCTGTCTGTCTGTCGGTCTGTTTGTTTGTTAACGTATCACGTATGAAGTACTAATTTATATCATAGGAATTGTTAAGGCTGCTGGCCGGATGAGGAAGCTCAAGGTCGCTCAGCGAGCTATGGAGAGGGCTATGCTCGGAGTTTCTCTGCGTGATAAACTCAGAAATGAGGATATCCGCAGTAGAACCAGAGTGACCGACATAGCCCAACGGATTAGTAAGCTGAAGTGGCAATGGGCCGGCCATATAGCTCGAAGAACCGACAACCGATGGGGAAGAAAGGTTCTCGAGTGGCAGCCTCGTACCGGCAGGCGAAGTGTAGGGCGTCCCCCCACTAGATGGAGTGACGACCTGGTAAGATGTGCAGGAAGTCGATGGATGCAGGTGGCTCAGGACCGTGCTTTGTGGCATTCTTTGGGGGAGGCCTATTTTCAGCAGTGGACTTGTGAATGGCTGTAATGATGATGATGATGAATTGTTAAGGAAATTATAAAGTGTATCTTCGGGTTACATTTAGTCTTTATTTCATTAAAATCAGTTAATTCCATAAAAGCTTTTACAAAAATTTACTTCGCAAATATCCGCGTTATAAAATAAAATGATGTGTCTTACCTAGTATGAAGAAGCACCTCCCGCCCTCCCTCAATTGCGTGCACTAACCCCGTCACCACTAATCCCAGCACCGCTACTCCCAACACCACTACACTAGGCAAGACACACCACTGACGATAATACGACACGTGTTTCGCCTCTACACGAGGCATCCTCAGGTGATATAGACTCTACGGTGGCTAACCGCTAAGCTTCAGTGGTGTGTCTTGCCTAGTGTAGTGGTGTTGGGAGTAGCGGTGCTGGGATTAGTGGTGACGGGGTTAGTGCACGCAATTGAGGGAGGGCGGGAGGTGCTTCTTCATACTAGGTAAGACACATCATTTTATTTTATAACGCGGATATTTGCGAAGTAAATTTTTGTAAAAGCTTTTATATAATGGATTTCCGCAAAGTAACGCCTGATTCTATTAATTCAGTTAATTCCATCAAAAGTTATGATAAATATTCTGAAGTATGGGTAGGAAAGTATAGGTACGAATTTGCTCAACGGTGGCTTTGGTGCATCAAGTGCATTTTAAACTAATATCATATCATAAATCATAGTTAAATTATGTAAAATAATGATATAATTATGTATATCTAAAACGCAGTAAACAAAAGTATTAAAGAATGTATTAAATATATTATACAAAAATATATTAACCTTATTAACTAAATCTGAAGCACAATAGTTAACCCATTTCTTCGATAGATGGTGGTGTTGTGAAAATGTAATGCAATTGCAATGTGGTTTTCTCCTGTAGATGAGTTTTCATATTTACTGCTAATCTTTATTATATTACTCGCTGCCCTACTGCGTGTTGACAAACTCAATTTATTCTTTACCGCCGAGTACTCTATGTGGTAAATCAAATTTTAAAAGAGCCATTAACAATTGCGTTGGTTTTGGCGAGAGTCAAACTTTATTTTTTGCTTACTGTGCAGGCACTGATTTATAAGTTCTCTTGCGTTTTATATAATGTATCAATCGCGTCAATTAATCTCTTTTATTTTTAGAATTGATGTTAGCAGCGCCATCTCTCTTTAAATCTATACATATAATAAAAATGATGATAACATGTTGTTTCTCTTTCTGTACAATGTATATTATATATTTTGGTGGCTAAAATCATTATGGGGAACTGAAAATAATTAAATAAGAACATTTTATAATTTTTAGAATTGTCTGTCTGTCTATTTGTCTGTTATTATATGAACGCATCACGTCTAAAGTAAACATCTTTTATTTTCAAAGAAATCGTTAAGAAAATCATAAAGCGTATCTTCGAGTTACATTTAATCTATTCTATCGAAAGTAATGATTATTATTTTGAAATGTAGGTTTGAATTTGTTCAATGGCGCCATAAAATCTCAGAAATAGTAATAAAAAGATTTGTGTGTAAAAAAAAACGTTCCATAATAATTAATATATTTATACTTAAAACACAAAAAAAGATTTAAAAAGGATGTTTTCTCACACAAAGGACGTAATAGATGGAGTTGTACAAATTACAAACTTTTCTGAATTGCTGTGTTGAGATTTTTCACCGATGAATCGTATTGAGACTTACTGAAGAAATTTGTATCCATCGAAGCCACACAACGGAACCCGACCAAAAATAATATTATATGTGATATTGTATTTATAATACACGCAATATCAGTACTGCCATTTTAGCGCTTTGGGAACTAGATTTAACGCTTTTTTGGAGTGTATAGCGCGCATTTCGAAATTTTTGCACCTAGCACTTAATCCAGCGCTTTTTGATGTATTTAGCACACATTTCAATATTTTAGCGACTAGCGGGTTATTAACTCTTTTATAGCAGCACTGTTAGTCCACATTACCGATAATAATAATAATGACCTTTATTATTTTTTCCCACAAATAGTACATTGCAGTTTATCTTTTTCAAACATATTTTTTCCACAAAACAAAGAGCATGGGAGACGAGTACAAACTAGGATACCCTGTGCTATGGATCTCCTGGCTTCCCCTTTAGGATGATCAACTTGATTTTTTTACCGACGACTATAAGCGGGGAAATCCCCTTTATTAAAGTGTTCGTTCATGGTTTTGGCAACGCACTTATTTTGCTTTATTCAGTTTCAGTCAGTTGCTTAGAGCACAGCTAAGTTAAAAGTTACTTAGAAGTTATAACACAAAGAAACTGTGTAGCAACCGCAATCAGATGCTGACATCTGAAACTAAGTTGCGAAATACATTGCACTTTAAAACAATTAATGACATTTTTATTGTTCGTACAGTACTAACTACTGTTGATAGCAATTCCCATAATTATAAGTCGATGTCCTGCGAAGTATTGATACATCAAAAAAATATTGCCAGAAAAAAATCTTAATGTTGTTTTCTTTATTATGATTATATAAAAAAATACAAACTTTGTAGTTAATTTAGCGCGAAATCTAGGAGTTTTTTAAAGCGCTGTTTTCATGAAATCTAGCACTTTTTGTGTTGTCCTAGAGCTGAATGAGTTTTTTTTATCTGGCAGCACTGCCCAAAAACCCTCTATTAAGAAGTAACTTTCCTTTCAGTTTTAAGCGCGTTCAGTTTCCAGTTACAGTGAGCGTGTGTTATGCGATGACCGTAAATAAAGCGCAAGGTCAAACTTTACGCGTTGTAGGGAGTGTACCTCAGTACTGACTGTTTTGCACACGGCCAACTCTATGTTGCTTTTTCCCGCGTTAGTAGCCCCCGTAACCTTTTTGTGTACACCCCGGCTAAGCCTACTTCTAACGTCGTTTACACAGAAGCTCTATCATAAACGACTTAGAACTTTGATGATAATGATTTATTTAGTTACCACTTATTGATACAGTAATGAAATAAATCGTTTAATATTCTTTTACCTAAACGATAAATTCTTTATGTAAAACCTGTATACGCAAGCTACGCCGCGGGCACAGCTAGTAGTAAATAAATTAAAAAGACCATGCAATTTAAACAATGATATAAATTTAATATTGATGGAGGAAGCTTCTAGGAGGTTGATATTAAAGTATCCACATACTACAACAGATTTATTCTGTTTATTAAGCTTAGCAAAAACTTCCTCCATAATATTTTCAAAAGTATCATGTATAGAACATGGGGGTCTGTAGACGTTCACAACAATGAGGTGCTCAAACTCAACACATGAAGCGAGCACACATAGTCGAGCACTTTGTGTTCAAAACACACACTTCCAAAAATCGAGATTTGCAGTGAACTTATTGAACATGTTTATCTATTAGGTAATAATAATAATAGTAATTAAATATTATAAACCCATATAGTAAATATTATAATAATTACTAGACTAAATTATTATGATATCTACCTATCCTTACCATTATCTAATTACAATTTTCCTTGCGAGATCAGCATAATGTATTCGTGTCCATTCTGAGCACCCGGAAACTTATTTTATTCTTTGGAACATGTACTCTGTGGCGGCATTCAAACAGTGTCAAATTTAGTGTGTACGGCAAGGCGGCGACGATTGTATGCGATATCAACAGAAGCCGCCGGCGCGTGTATCTTGCCCTTGTACTTCCGAATAGCTGCAATTCTTTGATAGGTCAGTATCCGACCTTTGATGATGCCGACAACAAGACGCCGCGTACTATCAAAGTGCCGATGGTCAAAACTCGGGATGCACTGTTTTTTCTTTTAATGGATATTTTCATCCGCTATGTATGTTTATGGTATTTTTCGTAATGCGCATAAGTCCAATTTCCCAATTTTTTTAAATATATTTTTTGCGTCTCATAGAGTCCCCAATCCTAGAACAGGTCGTCCCCCATGTCTAGAACAGGTAAATGAAATTGTATACTTGGGGAGTGCTTTTAGCCGGGATGGAAGATGTGATTTAGATGTGGACAGGCGTGTCGCTGCCGGGAACAAAGTCAATGGTGACCTGACTGCGTTAGTCAAAAGGCAAGGCGTAGCGAAGAGTGCACGCCTTGCAATACATAACGCAGTGTTGGTACCGACTTTGTTATATGGCAGCGAAACCTGGGTATGCCAGAAGAAGCATAAAAGTAAGTTGAATGCAGTGGAGATGCGATCTCTTCGTAAAATGTGCGGCGTTACTATGGCCGACCGAAAGCGAAACGAAGAGATTCGCAATATGGCAGGTTTGAAAGATGACCTTATCACAAAAATTGATAAGGGCGTGCTTCGGTGGTTTGGGCACGTTGAGCGAATGAGTGAAGACCGAATGGTGAAGAAAATATATAGCGCGAAAGTTAATATTAAAAGGTGTCGAGGTAGACCGAGACTAACTTTCGAAGACCATGTGAGCAAATTGCTCGAAGAGGGTAGGGTCAAGAGTACTCGGATACCTAGACGTGCATGTATGAAGAAGATAATGAATCTGAAAGAAGCGAAAGAGATATGTAAGGATCGTGACACTTGGCGATCTGTTCTCTCTGGCTACCCCGTCAGGGATTGTGCGTGAAGATAAGTATAGAGTCCCCAAGCGTATACCTGAACTCCTACACTCCCTGAAACGACACTCAGTCCTAACTGCAAGACGCAAGAGTCTCGCAGGCTTAGTATTGTTCTTGCTCAAATCTTGCACGGTCAGTCTTGGTCTTGGTCTTGCTAAAATAAGGCGGTCTTGTTCTTGGTCATGGTCTTGTAAAAATGCAAGAACAAGACCAAGACTGCAAGACCAAGACCGATTTTGGGCAACATTAGTCACACGTCAAAATGGCATGAAAGCAACCACGTGAGCTTAATGTAAGGCAGGTATTTCGATATTACAGGCAGACACTTCAACTATGCGATCTGCCAGGTTATCCTGGCGAATCCCACAGTTATAATGTTATTAGAAGTAAATATATATATATATATATATATATATATATATATATATAATTCTAATAACGCTCCGGAAATAAGTCGGCTCTACATAATTTGTATGCAACGTTTGTGTGTGTAAGCAAGTTAAATCTATTTAGCCCTTTTCTCTAGTGTTTCGTGTTATCACTAATTATCTAAAAACAATGAAATGTTTTTACGGTTTTAGTATTATCAGAAGTATGTATATATAAAGTAAAATATCTAGACCGGCAACAGGAGCAGCGTCAAGAATACGAGATGTAGTCATGCTCCGAGAGAGCTTTTATTAAAATTCTCTCTCGCTTTTATTGACAGGAAATTACTTCGATACAACATTTTTTCTCTCATGAATTCCAGTTATTTTTTACTCCAAGTCTGATACTAAGTATTGTAGCTCTAGATAATAAATAAAACAAAATCCTGTACATGTTCACCGTTGCCATTGTGGCTATTTTAGTCGACTTTAACATAGGTTTATAATTCAACTTTATGTCTTTTATGCGATAAAATAGATTTGTTCATTTGTTTGATACTTACTAGTCAAAAAAAAGTTTTTGGTTACGTGGAAATAAATCATGAAATTTATTATTAAGTTTTACATGTTTTTAGAAATATGTTGTTTGGAAAGTAATTTTAGTTGCAATATTTCAAAGTTCAATCGACTATTTTACTGCAGTAAATTATTTATTTTGTTTACAGCAAATACATGTAAGTTAAATTTAGCTATAAATTACTAAAAATGCACTATAAGTTGCATTAATATACATTTCTTTTTAAGTCTTTTTATTTTAATGAAACAATTTACAAATTTCCACTTTTAGATACACACTTTAACTACACCAGAAATCATTAAACTTATCTTCTTCTTAACATTCATATTTATAATATAAAATCAGTTTTCAGTAATATACATACAAAATTCATATAGCACAATTAAAATACCGAAAGCGCGCCACGACCCACGGCATTCTTAGCAGGCCTTCATTCCAACATACTCGTATAATTACGATTCTACACGTTTAATTAGAAGTAAATAATTACGAACGTAAAGTAGACCCCTTTTTCATTAACTGGATTCCCAAAAAAATGTAAGAGAATACGACTACTATTAAAACAAATAAAAATCCATGTTATTATTTAAATCCTTACATATTATTCAAATATATTAAATATTTGATAATAATTCTTACAATCCGATGGTTACAGTAAACTCATTGGTATGATATTCTGTTTACTGTACAAGTGAGATTTGAAAATAATACAGTAACATTGAACGATACTATAAATAAAACGAGATTTTTAAATATTCTAAACCAGTGCTTGACTAACGGCACACCTGATGGTAAGCGGTGATGCAGCCGTAGATGGTAAAGTGCATTCACTTAACAAAAGCCTATTCACTCTTGCCTTGAAGACACCGACATTGTAATCGGATGGAAAGAGATATACTGGCATCTTATTCCACTCTTTTGATGTAATCATGGCGAAATATGGAGTAAACAGTATGGTTCAAATGCGTGGTAAGTCGACATCGAAAGGTTGGAGACTGGCCGAGTAACTGATTGTTCGATAGTGGAAGTGAGAGGGAGGAATTAAGTTTTGCGATTCCTGTGCACACTCTCAGAAAATTTTCTGTAGAAAATCGAAAGGCTGGCTACTTTGCGCTTGTGTTCGAGACTGGTGAGATACCACCAGTAATATGCCTGAAGATAATGAACGAGGTGGTGTAGATATAATTACAATACAAGCGTCTAAACCAAAATTACACATGTTTGCAATACAACCATTGCCTTACATTTGGTAATGCGTACAGTAAAAGAGTGGAATCATTTGCCAGCGGCGGTCTTTAACTTACGCTAAGATAGTGCAATTTACCATCTAGTGTTTTATTACCGCTGACCGTCAGATAGGGTTTTGGTAAGCACTGTCTTATTATAAAGTAAAGAGGAAAAATAGAAAATGGCATTTTATAGGAATATTGAAACGTTTATTATATTTCGAGCTCATTCATTCAGTCAAGTGTGACTGAGGAAAACTTCCTCAATCCATTTAATTTTAGAATATTATGTTTATGCATTGATTTACTATTTTGTTCATAAACAATTCGCTCGCATTGAATATTTTTCTTCGGTTGTTAATTTGTTTAAATGAAAATAAAAAAAAACCGTGTAACGTTCCCACGCGCTATAAGTGAAAAAAAAAGAAAACTAAATTTCGAGAGAATGAGACGAATGCAGAGTATAAAGAGTAGGCTAATTGGAGAGTTTAATATTTATTTTTACGTTGTTGTAGGGTTTAATATTTATTTTTATATTATTTAACATTAAAATTTAAACAACACGTATAAAATGTTGTATTCTATTTTACTATCTCGCAGGCTAAATCCTATAGATGCATATATTTATCTCTTTTTAATATCGCTTATTCGTTTCATCGATTTTCAAATCACAACGATTCTAAAGAAGTTTTCACTTCTTAAATATTAAATATTGAGTTTGTTTTTGAGACGGGACTGTTCTCGACTCACAGCCTCGTACCGGTAAGCGAGGTGTAGGGCGGCCTCTCGCTAAGAGTGACGACATGATGAAAGATTTTTTTATAGAAAGGAGTGACAAACGAGCACACAGTCCACCTGATGGTAAGTGGTTACTGTGACCCATAGACATCCACATCTATCCTCAATAAAGACTCAAGGTGCAGATGCGTTGTCACCCGTGAGGAATAAGATGGAATGCCTCTTTGTCAGTAAAAAGGGTCTAAAGAAAATAAAAGCAACTGTTGGAAAATAAACAATAAAAAATTTCTGTTTCTATGCAGGCGGATCTGCGGGCCGTAGATAGTAGTCAACAAAATAACCTAACAATGTAATAAATCAGTACAATGCGGTTGTCGAGTACATAATACGTGTACTCGAGACGATCTGGGAAAGGGCAAAAGGAGATTAGGTGAAGCTTATGAGAAACGAATTACAGTCGTCACGTTTCTTATTTCGTGCTCATCCAGGAAAATAATATTCTTGTTGGCTGTTATGTTTACAATGTATGAGGTATTATTTAATGCCAATTTATTTACGTTTACAGAAAGATGATAACAAAAATTTAATAATTTTACCGTGTAGTGGCTCTGTAAGAACAGACAGTGTTCCGATAGAGGGAAATTTGTTGCACCCTGATTTCAGTTAACATTATGCCTTAAAGTTTAAAGCGATTTCAAAGATTGGAGTTTGTTTTTAATTTGACTTAATGTTTTATTGTTGTATGTATGTTACATTAATTATCTTCGTCAACTGAAAACTGATTATAAACATTCCTTTTTAATTAAGACCTTCAGATATGACCATATAAACATGGCAAAAAAATTGGGAAAAAAAGGCATGAGCACTTCAGTAATTTTAACGAGGTTACGCCATACTGCTGAGTCACTATTAAGGTCATTGAGCATAGGGCTTAGGCCATTCTGCCATAAGGACTATATCGTCGACAATTCGAAGGTGAGTGATGTACTCGCCGTTAATATTAATACCTTACCGGCATAGGTGTGACATGGACATTAAACATGATCTTTGTTTTGACCATGTTCATTTTAAGACCTATCCGTTGGGAAACACTATTGAGGTCATTGAGCATAGTGCTTAGGTCCTCCAGCTATTCTGCCATAAGGACTATATCGTCGGCAAATCGAAGGTGAGTGATGTACTCGCCATTGATGTTGATACCGTATCCTTTCCAATCCAGAAGCTTGAAAACGTCTTCTAATGCAGCGGTGAAGAGTTTCGGGGAAATAAAGTCACCCTGTCTTACACCTCTCTGCAGTTGGATAGGTTTCATACTCTGGCTCTGTACTCGGATAGCCACCGTAGCCCTACTGCTTAAACACTTCAACACTTTGATATATCGGCAGTCGACTTGGCACCGCTGAGGGGACTGCAGCACCGCTTAAATATCGATGGAATCAAAGGCTTTCTCATAGTCCACATACGCCAGACATAGTGGCAAATTGTACTCCTTGGACTTCTGCACAATTTGCCAAAGGATGTGTATTTGGAGTCTGGTACTAAAGCCTTTTCGGAAACCGCCTTGTTCGGGAGGCTGGAAGTCGTCAAGTCTGCGCGCGAGACGATTCGTAATGACTCTTGAAAACAGCATGTAGACGCGGCTCAGAAGGGAAATCGGTCTTTAGTTCTTCAAGAGAGCGTAATCGCCTTTCTTAAAGAATAAGACTACTGCACTTCTGCTCCACGCCTCCGGTGTAGTGCCACCATGGAGGAAAGAATTAAAGAGGTTTTGAAAGACTTCAAGTAGCGGTTTTCTACGCGCTTTCAGAAGCTCCGCTGTAATTCCATCCTCGCCTGGGGCCTTGCTGTTTTGAAGGTGCTTGAGAGCCATTCTAATCTCACTCAGACTTACCACGTCCACAATATCATCCACAATATCATCGGAATAGTATCGGATAAGAGTTGCTCTTGAATTATTACTCACACTTGCGTGTGGCTTCAATGATGATGTGTACAGCTGCCTATAGAACCTCTCAATGTCACTCGAAATCGAAATCGAAAATATTTTTTATTTAAAATTAGGCTTTGCAAAATACTTTTTGAAAGACTTCAAAGCTACGCTACCGATTCAAAATATTCCCACATACAACTAACTCCATGAAAGGGAGACCACAGATATTCGATCACCTCCGAGCACTTAGATAAGATGCTACGCTGCCTGTCAGAAAATTTAATGGTAAAATTTAATTAACAACTTCTTTACCAAGATGATACTCAAACAAAAATATCACACATTACAAGCATTGGCTAAAAAATGGTTGGAGAACACCTGCAGTTACGACATCGTTATCACGGACGTTAAATTCGTGATGGCCGACGTAAAGTCACGTTCATGTTTAGAAATAAATGTGGTATTTGTCATATGCACGGCGCTCCCGAAATCGGAGTGCGTATTGAAAAGAAGAACTTCCAGGTAAAATTAAAATATTGGTGGAATGTTTTTATTTTTTTTTACATAACATATTTCTAAGAGTAAGGGTAAGAAAGAGCGCACTGTCCACTTAATGAGAAAATGAAGCTGTGGTCCAAAGACAGCTACATATAATATCAATTAAGAATAAAAAAGTTTAAAAATTTATTTTCCATCAGTTGTCGGTCATCAAGCTATATGAGATCACCAAGGTGGTCAACCGGTTAGGTTCGTTTGTGATTTGAAACATGGGAAAAAAGGTTTCTTTGAGGTTATTGTTGTGGGAATGTTACAGCTGTTTGAAATTTATCATCACAGTAGTTTTCTAATAGTTTAAACTAAATTTGCTTTAGTAACGGTATTGAAATAGTATTAATAATAGTACCAGTTGGCGACGGCTTAAAAGCATTCATAATTTTATTTTGTGTCATCATGTTCATAATATAATTATATCTAGTGACCTAAATACTTACTCTTTTTATTCACAGAAACGGAATTAAGCATATTATGGAAGATGAAAACTGATGCTACGATAAGCAACACAGTGAAAAATTTGCCATAAGAATTAACTCCTTTGTTGAATTGTTAATAAACAGATTTGTTCTTTTGTTTTCTCAAAGAATATTCTTTCCTCCTATCAGTTTAATATCCGCCCTCATCATTCTACAACGGAAGATATCCGGGAGTATAGAGTACTAGAGTACTCCGCCTGACGGTACAGTTTAAAAAAAAACCATTATCCGTGCAGCATAAACGGTACAGTGCGATCGTTACGATTTCTCGTAGCGTGTGTGTCACCCATAAAGTTGTTCGTCCGATAGTTTTAGTCTCACTCTATTTACACAATTGCACTGAATATCATAAGTTATTACTTGAACTTCAGTTGTATTCAAACGCTTTATTTCTCAAATGTCCACTTTGTAGGGGATGGGCCATTTAAGATTTGGAATTTGAATCGGCTAAAAAAACTAATGAATGTTTTAGCAAGTTTATTACAAAGATAGAACTTTTACATTTAGGATTGGAAAACAACATCATTCAAATGACTGCCACGGCCAGCCTTATAATACCCCATTCGATCAGTCCAATTTCTCAATACATTTTCGATTGTTTGGGCCACTATTTTGTCAATGGCAGCTTGCATTTTTGTTTCAAGTGGTCAGTCGTGTTTTATGTAACACTTGTCTTTTCGTTGGACTTTTTTTGTGGAGAGCCGTAAACTTAATACTAATGGAAGAAGTTTCAAGGAGATTGATGTTAAACTCTTCACATATTACAACAGACTTATTCTGTTTACTAAGTTTGAGTAAAACTTCTTCCACAATCCTTTCAAAATAGTCATAAGTAGCACATGGGAGTCTGTAAACACTTACAACAATGAGGTGCTCGAGCTCGACACAAGCCATTTCTACAGTTCGCTCAACAGTAAATAAAAACAAATTAGCGGATGTATTTGTTCTAACGTTTGATAGGAAGCACTTCTACGAATTCTTTTTCTTATGAATGTTTCCAAAACAATTTTAATGAAAATCTGAACGTTTGAATAACAATATTCTGACGATTTCAACATCATTTTAAGCGACGGAGATATTTATTGCATATTCCTTGGTCTGTAATACAAAAAATGAATTATGAATTTCTTTTGTTTTGCTTATAATTTTGCATAACTTTCATACAGAATAAACAAGTAGTTTAAACGATTAAGCAAAGAAAATATATATTGTGACAATATTTGATTGTATTGGTTACCAAAGCGCCAAATTTTTTGTATTCTATATTACTAGTTCCTATTTTGTGAATAGAGATTTGATTATTTCTAGGTCACCAGGACGAATATGGGACGACATATAGTAGGAATCGTATCTAATCGGAATTTCGTATCACAAGACAATATAGAAGTTGCAAGATTAGTAGATCGAGAGTATCAAGAAATGTTTACAAATGCTTTAGGTTTATTTTATATTACCATTTGTTGTTCCTTTTGTTTTTTTTCCTTCACAGTTGAGTTTTTGAGAAGAAAATATTGATACTTTGTTATAAAATGTGTAAAAGATTTTTTTTTAATGTTAATTTAGTTATTGAGTTGCAAGTCAAAACATTTAGCTTTCATTTTGATTTCAGTTTGGTTCTTTCGTAAAATTAAACAATATTAAAATTCAGTCTAAAATAAAGAGGCGTTTAGCTTTTGCAAAAATGTGGTAGCGAATGTACAAAAGCTTTTAATTATCTTTAACACTTAATTGAATTTTTACAGATTTTCAATCGACTTAATGGAAAATGTTGAATTTTCTCTTGCAGACTACATATTATGCCTTGAACCTTATATATGGAAATCAGGATCAGGAAGTCACCTACAATACAGCACTGCCTGTTAAAGTAAATTACAGCTCGATGTGACTCACTTCACTTACGTGACTTAAGAATATTCAACACAGTACCATCACCTACCTTACAACACCGCCCGCTAAGCAAATAACAGCACGACTTTTACGTGATTTAAAAATATTTTACATAGTATAAAACCCAAAGTCTACTTGTTAAGACAGCCCCAGTAGTAGTTAAGTTATTTTGTAAGTTATATTCAACATAGATAATATTCAACATAGAGCCACCACCTTCCTTACAACACCGCCCGCTAAGCAAATAACAGCACGTCTTTTACGTGACTTAAGAATATTTAACATAGTATAAAACCCAAAGTCTAATTGTTAAGACAGCCCCAATAGTAGTTAAGTTAGTTTAGTCTAGTATTCCTCTAGTATTCATCTAACAGGTAACTCCCACGTCATAAGTGCGACTTATAATCATATACTTCTGACTCACACAAAGTCTTTAGTCCTGCCTTTGATCACTCTTCAGTAGAATAGGATTGTAGTCCCATCGGACTATGAGGGTAGATGAATGAAGTTGAAGTGTGCACGCTCATGCACTATATTCGTCTCTTGCACAGAATATAAGTCTCCATTGAAAGCTTTTCCTTTACCTTTTCCTTTACCCGTACTGTAAAGATGTCATTGTGGTGATCAGAGATTTCGTTTTAATCGATTCTGTTTTCATATTTACACAACGTAATTATCCTGTTCGAATGATTGCGCGAGGAAATATTCAAAGGACTTTTGATAGTTGCCTTTAGTAATTGTGTGTAATTGACAAAATAAAAAAAAATCATTATGATTAGAAATTAACAATAAACTTATTTTATGAGTTCGCTGTTAATCTCCTCTGACGATATAATAAATCCGCTAAATCGGTTAGCTAACTATACGTGGTAGAGCCATGCAGCAGCTATAATAGTAGTATAGTTGTAGCACGAATAGGTCGGCTCGACCGGGGAAGGACCACACTTTTACAGAATACCAGCGTAAAATAGCAGCTCAACGCTGCTGTGTTTCGTATGGTGAGTGTAGAGAACCGGAGACCCATTTTAATGAAAAAGACGCATTCCATCTTAGTCCTCACGGGTGACAACGCATCTGCATTTTGTTTCTTTATTGAGGATAGATGTAGATGTCTGTGGTCACAGCAACTATTTACAATCAGGAGAAATGTGTGATCGTTTGTCACCCTATCTTATAAGAAAAAACAACAACAGAAGTTATTTCAGAGCAAAGCAAAGTAACACTATTCCTAAAAGGCGTTAAGTTTAACAGCTCTGCAGTATGGTAGAAAACTGGAAACAAACTCGAAAATGTGCTGCTACCAGTTGAATTGAACAGAATTACCTTCACTGCCGTAATTTCGTTAAACTTGGTACGAGACTTTCTTACTATTTGTTACAAAAGGATGCAACCAAGCATAAGGCTCACCTGATGTTAAGTGATCACCGTCGCACAAGAAAATCTGCAAAACTGAGTTGCTGTGGTTACAGTCGTTTAAGAAAGAATTGGATTATTATTTATTAAGGTTATTTATTTATTTAACAAGAGAAAAATATGACTTACCATACACCTTCAGTGCTCTCACACTGCCATTGTACCCGTGCTAATATAATACAGATGTTCCCGTACATGAACTAGCAAATTCATTACATCTTTTTGCAACTTCATAAGTTTGTAAGTACCCTATCAACTTCCTTCGTATTCTCCACCGGCTTGTACAAGTCTACTGTGTATTTAGTCTTCCTTTAGTCTGGGTATTTTACGCGTGGCATAAAGCCACAAAATATTCCATATACCCATCTTAATTAGGCAAATATTAATCCTTTTTGTTTACTATTATTATATTTTACTGGGTGGCGATTAGGTTATCACATTAAATAACACAGCGGTATATACAAGTTCATATATGTCGATTAAAATAATAAAATAAACAATTCTACCAAAAATAAAAAAATGCTCCTTGCAAACAAAATAAATAGCGTGAAAATTACACGAAATAAATCACCTTCATAATATTAGTTTACTGACCTGAAGTGACCTGTAAAAGCGGCAACGGTGCGGCAGGTATGCAGTGCTCACGCGGCATCGACGGGAAAGTGTAGGTAAATAATTACCTACACTTTCCCGTTCATAAGTAATTAGGCAAAAAACGAAAAATGGGCTATTTTGACTAAAATGTTAATTGTTATATATATTTTTAGTTGTGTAGTCTTTTCATTTAATGTGATAACTTTATCGCCACCCCGTATACTTGATTCGTTATCATTGAAGATTTTATGTGTGGTCCTTACACGATGGAGCCGACCGATTCGTGCTACAACTATAGTATATATACTCAATTCTTCACCTTATTACAACAATTCATCCGATCAACATGTTCCAAACAAATTGTCAAAGTAAATAAAGTTATTTCTTAAATAAGTAACCGTTAAGAACCAATCGTAACTTGTTTTATATAGAATAATGGTGCCAAACGAGCACACAGTACTGCTGATGGTAAGTGGATGCTGTGGCCCATAGATTTACATCTATCCCCGATTGGAATCAAAATGCAGATGCATTGTAACCCCTAAGGATGGAATGCCTTGTTTCCAATAAAAACGCTCTCCGGTTCTCTACACTCACCATACGATACACAACAACATGAAGTTGCTATATTGCGCTTTCGTAGTTGTATATTATTTTCCTCAGAAGCAAACATATCGATATTTCTAAGAACTCCTTCCTGAAATTAATATCGAATAAAAAAAAGTGATAAAAGAGTACTTGTTTAAAATATACCATAAACATTTCTACACTGTGATGAAACTTTTCAGCCGGTAACGATCGTGGCGACACGTTTCACACAGGATCATATAATGTCAACTGCGCAGGCAATAGCGGATTGCCACACGTTTGCGCACTGACACTCACTTGTCTCCACCAACTCGTATTCGATGTTTTGTGATAAACTGTGCACTAGTACTATAGTATAGATATAGCTACTGAGATATTCACAACACATATCAACAATTCATACAGAACCTGAAAGCCAATTAATAACGTTTTTGCTCGAATATTGGTTACAGCTTGAATTGACTTTGCTTTTTGCTGCATTTTGCTACGACATTGGATTTAAAATTAGAACTTTATGGCTGGATCTTGTCAGTTTGTAGCAATGAAAGAGAGATATATGGATGTAATAACGTGAAGCCATCTCACGGGATATCGTCATTAGGTAAGTCGAATCGCATGCATTCCTTTGAAATTTATACGTAAGAGGTATCTTTATAAACGGCGGTATAACCATATCGTTTACATTAGACAGTAAGTTTTCAATCGAAATGTAACATGCAGCGATCATTATCCCACCCATCAAGCGAGGCGATTAAGGCAATTCCTTAATACAATGAGAGAGGCCCATGTTATGCAGTGGTCTTTTACATTACCATGGTCTCCACCGAAGTAAGCAAGTAAGGAATAGCGGGGACTGGCGGCCATTTCTTTGAAGCTCTTGCCATAGTCGGCTTGTCGATAAATATAATTTCGAAGCTAAAACTTATTCAGGCGGACCAAAGAGCAATATTGACTAAATTAAATATTATTTTCCGTTAAAATAGAACTTAATCACCATAAGCAGTTATTGGCTTTTGTTAACCGGTTTCCGCTCCAGCAAATTTGTTCACATCCAAGTATCCTAACTTTATTGAATGTTCAGTAGTCTGTAAAAGGTGAATGAAAAGGAAAAAAAATAATTAACTTAATATAGGAAATAATTTTCCCGTTAAACTTAACAAATAATTATTTAAAACAATTTGGTGGTTGATAATGTTCACAGGGCGGCCTGCCCTTTTTGTTAGGGTGTTTGTGGCGGAAGCCGTAAACTTTGCGCGAAAGAAATTGTGCAGATTTGTCACATAATTCTTGTAGTAAATTTACCCAAACTATGTAGTGGTGGTTTAAGAATATCCCTAAACATATATCATCATTAGTACGGTTTCCATTATAAGATCTGTGGTAGGACAGGACATAAGTACTCGGTGTAAATTGCACAGTACGCGAGCAACTCAGGTTCGATAGAATATAAAGAAATTCTAGGTAAAATTAAAATATTGATGTATAAGCTCTGGTATTAAATGTTCTTCCAATTATAACATAACATATTTTAAGAGTATGAGTGAGAAAGAGAATCCTGTTCACATGATGAGAAGTGCACACTGTGGTCCAAAGATATGTGTTCGAGCCAAATGCTAATTTCAGGAACTAACGCGAGACGGCACGCGGCTCGGTGCCATATCGGTTTTGACGTCGGTCGAGCGGTGGGTGTTGAGAACGCGTAAAGGCGAAGGCTAGTCGTCTGCTAGCTGTGCTAACGCAAACACACTGTCATTTTTGTTCGGGAACCGCGGAATAGTTTAGGCGTCTAGTAAACATCCTGTCTAGGATTTATAACGCGCATTCCTTGTTGGACAGCCTTTCCCAGGACTTATTGGGTCCGACTCAGAATCTGAATAAGTGCATTCGACAATATTAGCTAGTGCGGCCTTTGATATTCTAGAAATAACTGTTGCTACGCGAAACGGTAGTGACCTTTGATCCGGACACTCCGTGTTCGTTTTGTGCGTTAACCTTATAACAAACGAGAGTTAGTGGCTTCTGTAAGTTAGTTAATCGTACGATAGAGTTAATGGACTGTCATCGTGACGAACGAGGAAAGTGACTGTGGACAACGCCGCGGAAGATTACCTCATTTTGGAGCAGCCTGGAACTCGGCCGCTGCTGGTCGCCTGTGCTTGCCAAGGCCCCACACATTCAAACCACACTGTACACTACTCGCCATCCACTATTACACACACTCACGGCGTGCCCAAGCCTTGGTGCGAAGTTAACTCCGGATAATGGTAAGTACTATGTGTTTCTAGCTTTCTCCCATATTGTTTATTGTAATTAAGAAATTCCACGTGGCCATATTCTGGCCCCGTCCCTCTGCTGCTCGTCGATGGGATTACTCATGGGCCCTAATCCCGTCATCCTTGGTTGGGGCAGCTAGGGGCGTGTAAAAACTGGTAGCAGAGCGCGGTTCCGGATTCGATTCCTCGGTCGATCCCGACCATAGTGTTTGATAAAAATTAAGCAATTCTGGTGGCAGGGAGCGTTGGTTTCATTGGTTTAATTTTGTGTCTACAATCACGCCCGTCCGTAATACGTAAAATTTTTTTTTGTACGTAATAATAAAATTATTTTCCTTTGTTGCTTGCTTATTTGGTTAGCGGGTAGATTTGAAAGCCGCGCCCTTTTAGTGCGCAAGCGGGAGTTTTTCTAGAGGTATACGTCATGTAGGTAGATGGATATTATCACGTAATCGGTTAATTATCGTAGTCGGATAGTTGTAGTGGATTGCTTATCGAAGGGTCGATTTCCTAGCTAGGCATTTTTTGTTGATCGGCCGTGAGGTGTATCTTCGTTTGTATTGTAATTTGTATTTGAGCTAAAGAGTAGTATTTTGTATTTGCGCAATTTGAATTTAACTTGATTTGATCGCACTAGTATTTGTTGTTTGTTGTTTTGATTTGTGTCTTTTCTTTTATGCTAACTTGTATTTAATTAATAAGTAGTAGTTCGTATTTGTGTAATTTCTATTCAACTCGATTTGATAGGAACTGCATTTATTAACAATAATTTTTTTTTGTAATTTTTATTTGTTATCTTTGTAATTTGTGCTCGAGCCGCGTCGTAATTTGTATTTAGTAGTAACGTCATCGCCCAAACTACTAATCCGTTGCCTGCGGACTGAGCTACGCTGGGCCACCAACGCCCATGCTTTGATAGGTCGACCGGATAGGGTCCATAACTTGATGAAGCGGTTCGAACAGGTGGATGCTCGAAGGGCCGCAGTGGAGGAGGCTTACGCTGAGCTCGAGGATTCGGATGTGGAGAAGGGAGTCCTGGACTCCTGCTTCGCGGAATATGAGCAGTTCTTTTCGCTCACGGACGAGTTGATCTAGGCTGAAGGCAGGTATGCCGAGGAGGCGCGTGAAGCTCGGATGAGTGACCTGCCCGAGTCCTCTCGGAAGCAGCTTCAGCCGGAGCTGTTGGGACGACTCCCAACTCTGGACCTGACAAAGTTCTCCGGGGTCCTTTCCGAATGGCTGACCTTCGTTGGTCTTTTCGACAGCCTAGTGTACGCCCGAAGTGACTTGACCCCGAGCCAAAAGATGGCGTACCTCCTGGCCTCACTGGAGGGGGAGGCCCTGGGCGTCGTCGGCCACTTGAGATTGTCAGACGACGCCTACCAGACTGCTCGGGACCTCCTATCCAGAAGATACGCCAACGTGCGGCGAACTGCGGACGTACATGTTAAGCAGCTTCTAAGCCTCCCACTGCTTAGTGACCGGGCCAGACTACGTGCGGACCTGTTGGATCCAGTCCTGGTGGCCTGTAATATGTTGAGGCGGCTGGATTTACCAGTGGGCGAATGGGCTTTTTTGTTGCTCCGCATCGTGCTGTCCCGTCTACCTCTCGAGTTTCGAATACATTTTGAGGAGAGGTGCGGCGGGGACGAGGCCTCCTATATTCCGCCCTTCTAGGACCTGCTGCGGTTTTCGGAGGAGCAGTGCCGGCAGATAGAGAACGCGGCGGGCACCGTTGACGACTTACGAGCCGTGCCCAGTGAGAGGCTGAATCCGCCAGACAAGTCGTCGTCAACCCCCCCCCCCCCCCCCCCTGCTCCTATTGTCGAGCATCTGATCGCCGGGTAACGTCTTGCCTGAAATTATTAGGTAAGCCGGTTCCGGCGCGACGAACTATCGCCAAGGAGCGCCGCTGGTGCTGCTCATGTTTGGAAGGGCACCTCCAGCGAGACTGTCCGCATCGGCGGCCCTGTCTGCATTGCCAGGGCAAGCACCATGCAGTTTTGTGCCTGCGTGCGAACGGCGTCTCCTCTCGGGGCTCTGCCAGGCCCTCGACCCCCACGGGCGGGGGCGCTCAGCCACACCCTCTGATGGGCGACTCTCTGCGCCCGCCGGCCATTCACCAGGCCCCTAGGTTCGAAAAGGGTCCCTCCCCCGACTCGTCGGGGGGTAATTCCCCCAGGGGCGGGGGTGTCATCAACCCCCCTCAGCGTGTGGAGAGGAACTTCACGGCCACTCACCGGTCCGCTGGACCCTTCTCACTCCCGTTAGCTGAGTGGCCTCGACTGGTGTACCACTGTTCCCTATTTGATGGAGGCAGCCCTGGCTAGCTGCCGCCTTAGCTCCCACCACGGCCGCCTTCACTGAGCCTTAAGCCGTCAACAGTCCACTTGTCAAAATGTTCGGTTGCCGACGGCCTCAGTGAAGACGTACAACCCGAGTGGCGACTGTTAGCGGTTTGCGCTCTATTGGTCTCGGGTTCACGCCGTGTGGCCTCCACTTGGTGGTGGGAAGATTAGGGCCCCCCTGGAGCGTTAAATCACGCTATCAAGTGGTACTAGGTTTGGTTTGGTCGAGCACTTAGTTAAAAATTCTTTGAATTAAAATTAAAATATGCTTTTGGGTTTTCCGCGAAATTTTCATATTTGTAGCGGTTGTGATTAAAAGAATTGAATTTAATCTACTCCTTTAAATGCTGCTGCATATGTTTTGTAAATATTTAATCACTGTATTTGATTGTTGCGCCTGGTTGCTGAAAAGAAAGTTTGAATTCATTTAAAATTGAATGTTGCGCTATTTGGAAAATTATGTATATGTTTTGTGATAGTGTTTAATCATTTTGATTTGTGAAAAGGAAGGCTGAAATTAGGTAACCCTATTTGTGCCGAAGTAAATAAACGTCAATTCTCCTTTGGTTTACATTTTGTTGGCACTTTCTAAGTTATTAAATGAGAAATAGGGCTGTCTCTTGCGTTTATTGTTTTGTTTAATTTGTCAAGTTGACCTATGTGCATCGGTGATTAATTTGGTTGAATTGATTCTCAATACTTAATACTCAATACTCAATATTAATTTGCATTCCATAATGTACAAATTAATAAATAAAATTATCACAATATGGACCCTGTTGGGTATAGCAAATTAGAAAATTAGAACAGAGGAGGGCGCATAGATGTTTTATAATTAATTATTATTATTATATCATTCATTATTATTATATCACTCATTATTATTATATCATTTATTAGTCCATAATTATTCATATTAATCATTCATTTATTTAAAGTATTGCATTTGTCATTCAGGTATTCATATAAAGTATAATAACATTTATTGATTAGAAACACTTTTAATTGTCTTATAAAAGTATTATCATTGGTTTCGTTTTTTAATGAGTTTGGTAGTTTATTATAGACAGTTATGGACATTGCGTAAGGGCCTGATGAGAAGAGCTTCATTTTAGAGGGTGGTAGCAATAATTTATTTTCATATCTAAAACTATAAGCCGTATTTTTAGTTTCTCTTTTTACATATAAATTAGGGTATTTTCGCACGAGTTTGCATAATTCCAATATATAAATACAAGTTAAGGTAAGAAGTTTAAGTTTCTTAAAATGAGGACGACAACTTTCAGTATTTTTAATGTTAGACATAATGCGAATTAGCTTTTTCTGTAAGATGAAGATGGTGGGTGCATCTGTACTGTTGCCCCACAGGATAATACCATACCTTAGCCACGCCTGTGCATAGGCATTATAAGTAATTAACGCAGTCTGGAGGTCAGTTGTCTTTATTATTTCACTTAGTGCATATACAAAGCTAGACAATTTGTTACGAATTTTCTGAATTTGAGATTTCCAGTTAATTTGGCTATCTAGAATTAAACCGAGTAGAGTGTGTTCATTTACTGACTCTACTTTTGTATTTTTGTAAGAAAAATTAATTTTAATCGGTGGTTTTTGATAAGGGTAAAAAGGCAAAATTTTTGTTTTTTTATAGTTAATTTCTAGGTTATGCTTTTTCATCCATTGGTCAGTAGTTTTAAATATTTTATATAGTATATCATTTATAATATTTACGTTACGACATGGTGCTAAGATAGAGATATCATCCGCAAACATAACACATGGGTTAACCATAGTTTCACTGAGATTGTTGATATATATTAAAAATAATAAACATCCCAATACACTACCTTGGGGTATTGAAGCATTAATAATTATTTTATTTGATCTGACTTTCACTATTTTATTATTATCAAAGTATTTTATTTCTACATATTGTTCTCTATCTTGCAAGTATGATTTGAACCATTCCAAAGTAATCCCACGAATACCTATACTATTTAATTTATTAATCAATATGTTATATTGCACCTTATCGTATGCTTTGCTCATATCTAATAGTATTCCTATTGCATATTCTTTATTGCTTAATATCTTTAAAATATCTTGAATATATTTATATACTGCTAGTACGGTGGACCGATTTTTACGAAAGCCGTTCTGACATTCACTAAAAATTTTATATTTCTCGCAGAAATTATACACACGTTCGAACATTGCTTTTTCGAAAACTTTTGAGATTGTGGGGAGTAATGCTATGGGGCGATAATTATCGATATTGGTTTTTGAATTTTTTTTGTGGATGGGTGTTATTAATGCCTTTTTTAACATGTCTGGGAAGATGCCCTCTGTGAGAGATTGGTTGATTAGTTTAGAGAGTGGTAGAGTTAACTCATCTGCACAATGTTTGATTAAGGTTGGTGGTAATTGGTCTATCCCGAAACTCATTTTATTTTTTAAATTTTTTATTATTTTATATACTTCCCTTGGAGTCACTAGGCTGAGATATAAAGAATTATTCGACACATTCTGTGTAGTTCGACCGTGTGCTAGCGGGTTACAGTTTTTGCCTATTGAAGCATAGAACCTATTAAAAGTATTTGCTATTAAAATCGGGTCTGAAGTTAAAGTATCGTTTATTTTTAGTTTAAGGTTATCGTTTTCTTTTATAATATTTTTATTTGTTCTTTCTTTTATTATATGCCACATTGTTTTGATTTTATTATTTGATCTTAAAATTTTGTTTTTGTATTCTATTTTCTTTGATGTAATAACAGCGTTTTTTAGTAATTTTCCATATTTTTTATAATGTTGGATAAGTATTTTATTATTTGATTTTAATGCCAATACCTTTAGCATTCTTTTGTGTTTACAAGATTTCTTCAACCCTACGGTTAACCAACTTTTTTATATCTTGGTTTAATTATGATTTTCTTTTTGGGTATACTCTCATTCAGTATATTTATTAGTTTATCATTGAACTTATTGTAATTATAATTAATATTTTTATTAGGTTCCAAAATTTCTGACCAATTGCATGTCTCTAATTTGGATTTAAAGGTTTGCATATTATTGAAATTAAATTTTCTTTTTTCTGTACACCATATATTCTGTTTGTTTTGCTTATTTATTTCTATATCTATAATTGTGCTCATGTGGTCGGATAGTCCAAGTTCTTCTACACTAGTTTTTAGTTTTAGGTTGTAGAAATTTGTAAATATTAAGTCTAAGCATGTTGATATATTTTTGGTTACACGCGTAGGCTTTTTTATATGTTGATTAAAATTAAATTCTAACATTAGATTTAAAAATTGTTTAGTCTTTGTATTTTCTTTTAATATGTCAATATTGAAGTCACCTCCTATAATTATACTGTATTTAGAAAATTTTATATTTATGTAGTTTAAGATATATTGTAACCGATTATAAAATGCGTCTTCCTCTCTTCTATTCCAATACACAGTAATATTTAAAATATTTTCTTCTGGTAGCTCCACTGCACACACTTCCAATACATATTCTATTGACATTTTGGCTATTTCTTCTCTTTCTACATATTTTAGAACATCTCTCAACAAGATACAAACTCCATCGCCAACGCGGGATTTTCTACAGAATGCAGCAGCTATCTTATAATTTTAAAATTGTATTATCTGTAATTTTTCAAGTGTTAACCAAGATTCTGTAATGCATATTACTTGAAACTGTGGAAACTCTATCAAAAATGCTACTAGTATGTCTTGTTTATTGAAGATGCTCTGTATATTTTGAAATAATATTTTAAACCGTAATTTTTTTTCTGGTATGTTATTCTGTAGTTGAACATTGATGCTTTGAAAAATTAGTTGAAATATGAACATAGGACTACTTGCCTAACAGGCTGGCTAGTTGTAGATTATCAGATGGAAATCAGCTGTCGCACCATTTGGTAAATGATCATATGGTGGATGGCCTGGCTATGCCTACTTGTTTGAAAATTCATACTAGGGCTATCTGTGCGTTTGTTCGGCTCTCCACAGACGAGGTTCATGGGGAATTTGTGGGTGCTCTCTGCACTGAAGCTTAGGAGGCCACTCTGGGCCGCTTCGTGACGCGTCGCTGTTTGCAGACCTGATCCGGTCGGATTGCAGAACTAATTATAGGAGCACAGATAGGTGTTTGAAGGAGGTCGTCGTACTTCTGTCTAGGAATAGGACTTATTTATGGGCTGCGATGTTCAGGAAGGGCATCCAGTTCAACCCTCCGGCATGTCCACGTTGGGGCTGTAATTTTGAGGTGTTGGTTAGAGTTGCAAGATCTGATGGGGTGCCTAAGGTGGCCTAGTTTTGGTGTAGATTCGGCCTTGCAACGTGCCGTCGCGACCCTGTCCCGCTTGCCGGTTTGCTCGTGGACTTAGGTCCTTATATCCGGGACGGGGGGTTTGTTCGCGCCAAACGCTAATTTCAGGAACTAACGCGAGAGGGCGCGCGGCTCGGTGCCATACCGGTTTTGAAGTCGGTCAAGCGGTGGGTGTTGAGAACGCGTAAAGGCGAAAGCTAGTCGTCTGCCAGCTGTGCTAACGCAAGCACACTGTCATTTTTGTTCGGGAACCGCGGAATAGTTTACGCGTCTAGTAAACATCCTGTCTAGGATTTATAACGCGCATTCCTTGTTGGATAGTCTTTCCCGGTACTTATTGGGTCCGCCTCAGAATATGTATAAGTGCATTCGACAATATTAGCTAGTGCGGCCTTTGATATTCTAGAAATAACTGTTGCTACGCGAAACGGTAGTGACCTTTGATACGGACACTCCGTGTTCGTTTTGTGCGTTAACCTTATAACAAACGAGAGTTAGTGGCTTCTGTAAGTTAGTTAATCGTACGATAGAGTTAATGGACTGTCATCGTGACGAACGAGGAAAGTGACGTTGGACAACGCCGCGGAAGATTACCTCAATTTGGAGCGGTGCTGACGCCCTGGCTGCTGCCGACGGCCAAAGTCTACTAAGGTCAATCACCATCAGTCACACCCAGATACACATCACAGCACCTTATTTCCCTTGCACTACACAACCACATGCGACCTGACCGACTCCGGAGCGACTAGTCGCCTTGGATATAGGTAAGTAAGCTCCGTCTAATATTCTCCCTGTTGAATGGCCGTACCACAGAACCTTATTGTTTAGTGTAACTAGAGATTTTCCACTTTGGCCTTAGGAGGCCCGACCTACGTCTGCTCGTCGAAACTCAGCTGAATGGGCCCCTGAGGATTTGAACTTTAGGGGAGCAGCCGTAGGCCGTAACAACATGTAATATCGATTAAGAATAAAAATCTTAAAAATATCTTTCCCCTCAGTTGTAAGTTATTCAAGCCTTAAGTCCGGTTTCCACCGCGAGCGGAACGGACCCATTAATTACTCCTTTTACCTCGCAATACAAAACTGCATACATGTGTTTCCAGCAACAAAGAGTCGAGTGTAAAAGACAACGAGGGCGAAAAGAGTAAAAATGAGCTGCGGACTCGGACCGGAGTCATTGATGAGTCCTTCACTCGCAATTGAATTTTACAAAGTAATGTTTCCACCGAAATAGAGTTGAGCGGAGCGGACCAAACGAGTAACATGTGTCCGCTGCGTCGCGGTCTCGCCGACTAGTTTGAAACGGACTCGCTCGACGCTGCTGTTTTAAAATTTAAATTTTAAAATTTTAAATTTTAAAACAGCAGCGTCGGATGACGCCGGGGATGACGCCGTGACTGGTACGCCAGACCCGGACCTCGATGACATTAAGGTCATCAGTATGAAAGAGATTAAACGTGCGATTCGAGGTTTGAAATGTGGTAAGGCTGCGGGACTAGACAGAGTTACTGCTGAAATGGTCAAGTATGATGGGCCTCGCGTCTGGGACAGCTTTCATCTGCTGTGCAATTTGTGCTGGCGGACGGGGGATGTCCCAGATGATTGGCGATACGCAGTCATTGTGCCTTTATATAAAGGTAAAGGTTCACATTTTGACTGCGGGTGCTATCGGGCGATCAGCCTGACCAGTTTAGCAAGTAAAGTTTACTCGAAGGTTTTGACACGTAGGATGCAAGAGAAATCGGAAAGATTTCTATGGGAGGCACAATGCGGATTTAGACCTGGAAGAGGATGCACGGATCAAATGTTTTCTCTCCGCATGATCACGGAGAAGCTTCAGGCTGCTAACCAGAATATTTTCTGTGCTTTTGTGGATCTTGAGAAAGCATTTGATAAGGTTGTAAGGAAGAAAATGTGGGAACTGTTGCCGGGGTATGGTGTGGATGGTCGATTGCTAAGGGCTGTGCAGTCTCTTTACTGTGACTGTAAAGCCTGCGTGCGGGTAGGGCATGACCTGTTACCCATGTTGAGCATCCAAACGGGCGTAAAACAGGGTTGTGTCATGTCTTCCTGGCTGTTCATACTGTATCTAGACAGCTGTTTACAGAAGCTGAAATATAGCTGTTTGGGTGTGAAATTGGGTGACATAAAAGTAAATTGTCTACTGTATGCTGATGATGCAGTGCTTATTGCACCATCAGAGGCAGAACTGCAGGCATTAGTCACGTGTATGAAAGAGGAATGTGAAATTAAATGTCTCCGTTTGAATACTAATAAAACTAAGGTTCTGGTATTTGAAAGGGACGAAGAGAGAACGAAGTGTGAAATATGGGTAAATTAGGAATGTCTAGAACAGGTAAATGAAATTGTATACTTGGGGAGTGCTTTAAGCCGGGATGGAAGATGTGATTTAGATGTGGACAGGCGTGTCGCTGCCGGGAACAAAGTCAATGGTGCCCTGACTGCATTAGTCAAAAGGCAAGGCGTAGTGAAGAGTGCACGCCTTGCAATACATAACGCAGTGTTGGTACCGACTTTGTTATATGGCAGCGAAACCTGGGTATGCCAGAAGAAGCATAAAAGTAAGTTGAATGCAGTGGAGATGCGATCTCTTCGTAAAATGTGCGGCGTTACTATGGCCGACCGAAAGCGAAACGAAGAGATTCGCAATATGGCAGGTTTGAAAGATGACCTTATCACAAAAATTGATAAGGGCGTGCTTCGGTGGTTTGGGCACGTTGAGCGAATGAGTAAAGACCGAATGGTGAAGAAAATATATAGCGCGAAAGTTAATATTAAAAGGTGTCGAGGTAGACCGAGACTAACTTTCGAAGACCATGTGAGCAAATTGCTCGAAGAGGGTAGGGTCAAGAGTACTCGGATACCTAGACGTGCATGTATGAAGAAGATAATGAATCTGAAAGAAGCGAAAGAGGTATGTAAGGATCGTGACACTTGGCGATCTGTTCTCTCTGGCTACCCCGTAAGGGATTGTGCGTGAAGATAAGTAAGTAAGTAAAAATTTTAAAACGACGGCCTTTACAAATGACAAAAGTTCTTGAAATTGTTCTCTGCTAACCCTGTAAATAGTTCTTAAATTTTTCGTCGTTCAAATTATTTCAACGTTTTTTCTCGAATATGCCGACATAACCAAAATCTCCGTTTTGCACGTTTTTTTCTGTCCTCACGATATAATAATATATACTTTTTCTTTCGGCGTATATAATCACTGTTCTCACTTGATTCCGTGTCACTCGATAACATCGCGAATTCACACAACAAAACAATACCGCACGTAATCAGTTCAAAACTCCAACTGAACTCGCTCTCGGTGGAAATTGACTATTCATTTCCCATTTCTCATATTCCATTCAGCTCGCTCCGCTCATTCCTCTCTGTCGTTATCCGTTTGCAGTGGAAATCAACAGGCAAAACTCTTTGTAGGTGGGAATGCAAACCTATTTTGTTTAAAAGGACTCCATTCCGCTTACCATTTCCCACTCATTACCATTCTGCGGTGGAAACCGGGCTTTATGGCAGGCCCATTGCCACTTGAGCTTGTTGATCTTTTGGGTTAAAATAACTCTGGTTCTGCTGCGGATATTCTTACTATAAATTCTATTACGCAGAGAAACGCCGACCATGGCCCTTTTCATAGCTCGCTGAGTGCCCTTAAGCTTCTTCGTGCAGCCGTAAGCAGAAGTATTCCTCTCCCGAAGAGGGGCCGCCATAGGACGGTCGGCGCTGGATGGGCCTCGGATTTATTTTATTAAGTTAAGCGATCGTCCGGAACCGACTCGTCATTCTAACTGACCCTTTGTATTGAATACTTTTTAATACGGGCTTTAATACATAGCTATACTTGAATAACTTTTTGCCTGAAAGTTTAGCTGAAATAAATTTCGAGGCACATATTATATTAAAATGTTTCAAAAAGCAACCCACTCGAGTTCCACTGAAATAATTTCTATGAATAGTACTTCGCAGTTATAATACTTCGTAGATGTAACTCAGTCACATCTACTACTAACACTTGATGTTTGAATACGTAAAACGGGAGTTTTGCAAAGTTGATACTAGTTAATTATTCAAAGGTTTGTATAGCGGATGTGTTGGGTTAACTTCATGTCAGATGTTAATGCGCACTGAATGATAATTAACTGACGTTTGATGTGTCTTTAGTTCATCACGCGAATTTAATGAGTTTTAAATACGTACCGTGGATCTGGGTCTAGATGTTTGTCCATGAGCAATTTATGTATGTAAAACGTTTCCACGATCCAGGTTTCTTTTTGCGTGGATTAACTTAATAATGTTCAAATTAAATTCAAAAAAAAGAGGGAAATATATAGTGCAAGAGTTGAACGAATATTTTATAAATTTTATAAATTTCAAGACCCGGTACCTGTGTATGTTGTGTAGTAGAACCCTATTTGGTTATACTGCTAGAAGGCTTTGATGGCTATCATATTGCTAGGTGATATTTAAAAATTAACTTTTTAATGAAATTAGGAATATTTTTTCTTTATTATATTAAGTTTTCCTCTATAATAAATCTTGTCGCAGAGGTGGAAAACGTTTGAAAAAGAAGCAATATATTTTTAAACGTTACTCACTAGAATTTTTCCGTGGGTTTACATACATACATTTTACAAAAACAAACATCCAGACCCGGAACAATTATTTGTGACCCACTTTACAAATACTCGTTCCGTGCGCGATTCGAAACAGAGGCTCTTAGCGTTGCAACTCATTGCTAAGTCATTGCGTATTAAGCCGTCAAAAATTTAACTTTGAACCAAAAGTAAAACCTGAATTCAGAAACTTAAAAAAATTATTTCCAAAACATTACTTTAGAAAATTGGAGCTAATGCATAATATTATGTTGAATAGTTACGAGGAAAGCCCCGACTTCAGAAGTTCTTTTGTGATTCCTTTTTCTTAATTTTTGAAGCTGCTTTTTAGTTTTTCTGAGAAGTATTATTATGTTACACCTTTGAGTGGTCCAAGGAATATCACAAGATACTAATACATTACATAATATTTTACCTCTGTTACAAGAGTCGTATAAAAAAGAAACTTTATCAAAATAGTATTTGATGAGAATTCATTCGAAAATACAGTCATAGCGGTTATTACCACGTATAGTAAGTAATAACTGCAATTACTGTATTTCCAAGTTATAGTATTGCTACGTGGGGAATGGGTCGGCTCCTCCGGGGAGTAATCATGCTCTTACAGAATACCAGCTTAAAATAGCAGCTTAATGATGCTGTATTTCGTATAGTAAGTGTAGAGAATCTGAGGCCCTTTTTACTGTAAACGAGGCATTCCATCTTAGTATTCAGCGGCGTAAAGGTATCTGCATTTATTATTCTTAATCGAAGATAAATGTAGATGTCTATGAGTCACTGCATTTACTTACCATCAGGTGGACTGTGTTCTCGTTTATCATCCTTTATACTCTAAAAATATTTAAAAAAAAGCGCAGAAAAGCGGAAAAATATCGCTGACGCCTTCGGTGTTTTGAGTGATACAAACGCCTACATATAATGGAGTTTTTCCTTTGGAAGTTTTGCTGTGATCGCTTCTCCTCCCAAACAGACAGGTGATCGCAGCACCAAACAAGTCGCCCCTTTGATGTTGCTACCATCGCCGGTCAAACTATTCTACGTCGCGTGTCAACGACATCTGTAGCCTTCTTTGTCTGAAGTTATCTGCAGGTACGGACTGCCGTAGCCGCTTACTATCAGGTGGACTGTAAGCTTGTTTGCCACTTCAGTTTTATAAAATAAACAGATATCCCATATATACCTTATAAGTAATTAAAATGAACCTAATATTAGTTAGTAAACTCGTTTTTATAAAAGTGTATTTTGTTGAATCTGCGGCCAGTACAACTTTATCGCAATAGACTCATAAGCGATGTCTTCCGAGCTATTGAGTGCGCCGGTTTCAGAACCGCTGACTGTAGTCCCGAAGCCTCCTAGTCCCTGCTTATGGAGTGAGAATCCACAGGAGGGGAGGAGTAGGGAGGGGGCTCGATGTGATTCAAGGGTCCCCTCAGATGGAGGTACGAACCTCGGTTTGAGCCAATATCGGAATAAGGGAAACGGGTCGTAAACTAAAAACGCCCCGCATCATAATTTTATAACATTAATTCATAATTGGTAAGACTTATTTTTCTTCATCTCCTCGTAAAAATTCACTACAAGACAAGGAACTCTCCCATTATAGGGAAAATTTGCCAAACTGTCAACCCTGGCGGTTGGAATTACAGTTGCGACACCAGGTTTCTTGCGCCCTTATCCCTGATAGTGCTACTGAGACTAATCCGAACATTATTATTAGTCAAGATATTTTCATTCACCACCAAACACGATGTTTTACGTGGTAGAACCATGCTGCAGCTATATTACTGGTATAGTTGTAGCACGAATAGGTCGGCTCCACCAGGTAAGGACCATACATAAAATCTTCAATGAATACGAATCTAAAAATGATTAATATTTGCTTAATTAAAATTGGTATATGAAATATTTTGTAGCTTTATGCCAAGCGTAAAATACCCAGATTAAAGGAAGACTAAATACACAGTAGACTTGTACAAGCCGGCGGAGAATAAGAAGGAAGTTGATGAGAGCATGGATGACAGCACCCGTAGTAAATTGCAACCAGTACTCTGACAGTGCTGGAGAACGTTTGATTTCAACCAAAAGATTGACCAACGAATCCAACTCAGTTCAGACCTCGTTAAGTAAGTGGTGAATAATATAGAAATGTGCATATAAAAATATGACCTAAAATAGACTGGTTAATACCGACCACGGGAAAGTTAATGAAACCTTAACCATTTCATAAAGTAAACGGCAATCATTTTCAGAAAATATCCACTGCCTGTTGCTTTTGCATGTTTAGTCAGTTTGTCGCTCAATTTATGCGCATTGTTAGACCTATTTGCATACACCGATGCAACAGTCCAAAAATAAAATTTGGAGTATTTTATCACTTTGTGATTAGATCTTCATTACCATCTTCATTAAAGCCCTTCAAAAGTCCACTGCTAAACATAGTGAAAATATCTGAAAATAACTGAAGTTTTGTTGCATAGGTGATACATGGACGTTACACATGACCTTTGTATTTTCCATGTTCATCTTAAGACCTATCCGTTGAGAGACACTATTTAGGTTATTGAGCATAGTGCTTAGGTCCTTTAGTGGTTCTGATATAAGGACTGTATCGTGAGTAGTATACGCGCCATTGACTTTAATACCATGTTCTTTATATATATATATATACGCAAGGCAATGATTTTTTTATTAATGTAAATTTTATTTTATAATATTTTTTTTTTTTATAAAATAAAATGCAGAAAAATTGCACCGCTTAAGGTTGAAAAGTATGAAGGTATGAAATTTCTATATAAATATTTTTCGAATGTTGACTAAATACTTACTGGTTGTTAGCTACAGGCTTATATATTTATAGATATAGATATTACTTAATCCACACAAGTGTCAAAAAAGTAAAAGTAAAGCTGGCTTCAGAGAACTAAAAGAATTAAATAGTTTTCACTTATTTAAATAGCATCTGTTCGATGTCTGTAGAACAGAACTACTGTTGTAAGAATTAAATTTAATGTCTAAAAAGATCTCTCATTTCATGTTATTTAAATAGCTATATGTTATACTCGTTGCGATACCACCATTTACGACAATATTGTTTGCATCTTGGCCAGAAATCCTTTTTAAAGCGCCGAGCCCTTCACTGAATAACACTGTTTTGTTTTTCTTATTTGTTAATTACACTATAGAAAATTATTATAATTCATAACCTTTGTCCAAACAGTATTTGGAAATATTAGTTTAGGAAAACGCACGATCGTGACTGGATTTATTATTGCGTTTCTGCTGACAGTAGTGCAAATATATGGACGAGGGCTTGCCACTTCACAAGCCACGGGAAGCGGTGATACTCCATCAAGGGTATCTACGGTACAAATTCAAAGCAATAATTCCGCCGCTTTTCTAGACAAAGTTATGGAAGGAAGAAACAATAAAACAGAAGCGAGTGTGACAGTTAATATAAATGAAAACACAACAACAAACCCTAATAATACTGATAATGTGAGCCTTGAGGTCGGATCTATCTTTGATATCGATAGCTGTGCCTCAGGTTATGTTAGAGTTAACGGTGTATGTGTTGAAATTTTGTAGTAGTGATGTAACACCAAAGATGTAAGACAGAATAACTAAAATCAAGATTTTACAAGTCAACACATGCGGCAATTGGATACATTATAAAAACGTAGTAAACATTGTTAATGAGCAAATAGCAGAATTGTTTGACTAATGTGGCATTTCAACATAGTTACTTATACAAAATTGAATATGCGCATCGTTTTAATAGTTGATAAAAATTTATTTTTATCGTTACTCTTGTTTACAAGGTCGCAATCAATAACATTTTACAGGTAGAATGGTTACATCACATATGTTTTATTTTAACAAAATGTTTCTTTCATTATTTAAATTACTTTTTATGTTTTGTATTTGTTTTATTATAAAGTACACCTCAATTAAATTACTAATAAAAGACAAGAGCATAAATATGATGTTTTCTATCAAACTGAATCAGTTTTTAACTTGCTTTAATTAGTTTCGTGTGTATCTATTTAACGGAAACTTTTACTGTCATTTTCGCTAACACACACAGATGATCTATTGCCAATACAATATTCTAATAACTTTATCCTAGTATCCTGATTGGGATAAAAATATTATCAGGATCATGACAGCTCATTGTCAATGCCTTTTCATAGGAGTCATACTGCGTTCATAAGTATAACATAATAAACCAACAAACTATAACGCCCACATTGCACATTCTCGTACTAACGTAATGTAATTTTAGGTTATTAATTTAATGATGAAGTACACAATGACATGATTCCAAACTCAGTACAGCGCGGAAATGATGAATAATGTCCGACTGAACGTAATATGCAACTGTAAAAGAGCTTTCTGTATTTGTAATACAGTGTTAGTTATGTGGCCGTATGTGCTTTGATAATTCGAAATCACTAAAGAATATAAAAAAGTAAAGAAAAGTAACTAAAAGTAAATCTTTATCAGATAATATAATAATATTTTATATTATAAGCAAGAGCGTTGCCTCCTGATACAGGTATTCTTTTATACTAAATAATACAGTAACTGGAGTATAACTTGAGAAAGAAATAAAAATAAAATCATTTTCATTTTCATTCACATCAGACAGGCGAATTATTTAACTTGATCATGTTGATGATCACTTATCATATTGTTTATCTATGTCTTTTCGTAAACGTTATGAAAAGCTTAATTTCAAAGCTATAGGAATGTCAGAAAAGTCTCATAGCTTCCGATAGATGGGACAATGAAACTCTTGTTTACACCACACTTTAAATAACTACACCGGCAACGGGCAGCAGCGTGTTCGGTGCTCACATCTGGTACTTCGATCGTCAACCCGCCTGACTAAAGTAACGAATAAGGCAAACCCTCCTTACAATAGAAAGATCCCCTCTTAATCTTGTGGGGTTTTTTACGAAAGATGAAGAAGAAGAGGCAAGAAACAATGATCACAATTTTTACAAGTTAGTGTAAACATATTTACTTTAAGAAGCAATTTTAAATTACAATTTACGTTTTTTGTACAAAGCTATCCTCCTAAAATATAAATATGCAACAATGTTTGGACAGCAACCACCCTTTTGCTGCACATAGATAAAAACATCAGATAACAAAATTTATTTGTTTTATACTCGAACAGGACGCTATCTAGGTCTTTTGCAATTATTTACGTATAAAAACGTTTGAAATAAACGTGAAAGTTTTTTATTTGTTTATATTTAAAGTTATAATTTGGGTAGAAGGATTTTTTTAAGCAAGTGACATACGAACCAACGGTGCATTTGATGGCAAGTGGCTACTTTTATCAATGGACACCTGCTTCATAATAGAAAGCTACAGATGCTTTGTTGCATCTGAGGACTAAGTTGGAATGCCTCACAGCCTGTAGTTATAATTGACTTTCTATACCCTTTAGACCGCGATACAGCAGTGCAAGCATTAGTATTTTTCGGGAAAATTATAAAGAATGATTGTAATATTTAAAATACTAAAGAATGGTTGTAAATAAAAATTAATAAAAAGGACCTGCCTAGCTGTCCGTCTTAACCTCATTAAAAATACGCCGTAACGTTCACCACATATTAAATATTTTAGCTAACACGAGTTACAGCTCTCCAGGTTCTATCACCCTAAGAATATCTACTGGCTCATATAACAACAAAGCTTAGCGATCGGTGAGCGTTTCTACTTTTTAAATTCATACTTATTTTAAAGTAATTGGAATTGTGCCATCATTAGTTCATTTGAAGTTCTTACATTCGTAAGGGAAAAAGGGAAGGTTTGTTCTAACGTCTACCTCGCCTGCACGTGGTTCTCCCTGAATGAAATGAAACTGATGATTAACTGATGACGACTTCCTTTTCTTCAACTGCAAATTCAAATCTTGTAGACTGGTGATGAGAAGAAGTTTTACATGTGCAAATATCCTGTCTCTGCACTCACCAGTGCGCGAGCGTAGCGAGTAAGTAACTGTTCTAAAAATACATATTTAGTGGCGTGGTCCATCAGTAGACTTTGAAATGCTGACATGGATGATGACAAATACTTTTTATTTTAAAAGATATGTAACGCGAGAACTATAGAGTTAAATAATGTCGAATAATTTTATATTAATACAGAATTCTATATTTACGTGAAAACTTTATTACCATCATAATAATTTCTTTACGATTCGCAGAAAACAATAAACTACAACGAAAACAACGATTGCTCGTTATCGATTCATTATTAAAGACAGTAATTAATTTACTTCAACACTTTGTTTCAAATTAGTTTTTCCTGAAAAATCCTGGATGAAGAACAAGTTAAAGAGTTTGCTACGTACTCAAAAAATATTGGACAAGAAAACTTTTGTAATCGAACTTCATGGCCGCAGATACTACTGAACAATGAATTAGACATAAGCAATATCATGAAGTAACTACTTTATTACTTATGGTGCAAATTACTGATCCATTAGACTATCTCAGTTACTCTAATGCTGCTGAAATTGCAATGGGCAAGCCATTTAGTTCAAAAATAGCCTTTTAATACGAAAGAAAGGTACCCGAGTGGCAGCCTCGCATTGGTAAGCTAAACTAAGGGCGTCCCCGCACTAGATAGAGTGATAGCCTGGTAAGATAATACGTAGGAAGTCGATATATATATAGACAGCTCAAAATCGTGTTTTGAGGCATTTCTTGGGGAAGATCTGCGTACATCAGTGGGTTTGTGAAAGGCCTGTAACTATGATTATGACGTCACACAACACAACATATGCTATCTTGAAATAGCAGTTATACAGCTGTGGGTTTAATAAAAGCAGATAGACACGTAGAAAAAAGAGTAAGCAGCGAAGCAATCTAGCTTAAACCTGACAATTGAGAATGTACCTGGCATTGGCGAGATAGATTAAGGATACAACTTGGCCAAGCTAAATGTGTGCTTCCCTGTAATCCACTCCCCTTCCCTCCAACCTCTGTCATCGCAGCGCAAATCATTTTGATTCACGCAATAGTTTGTTTTCATGGTGTGTATTGGTATAGATTGTTTATGGGTGATTGAGTTAGATTTTTTTCTGTTGTGACAAGTGAAGTATATCCTTTAGGTAACATATAATAAATAAAACCTCTCTAACACGAGCTATATTATGAATTAGATTCAACTTCATTATTTCTCCTTAGTCGCAAATCGCAATATAATGTACTAACTATAAGGAGTTTTTTTTTATCACCAGATATCTTTAAACGACTTAAAGACTTGTTAACCTCTCTAGACAAGTAAACTAAAAGAGTGGCCTCAGTATTTACTGACTGTGTATTTACACATTTCAAATAAAAGCGAAAGATAAATAGTCGGACATGTTTATGTCATTCTTCAGATTAAACCACATTCATATATAACTTATATTGCAGAGAGAAAATTTATGTTAGGACCATACTTCAGTGAAAATGTCTCATATCTATACAAATAAATAAATTATAAGTGTCTCTTTGTAATGTCAAAATAACAGCTTTTTACTGAATGCCTATTAAAGTATATACGGTACTTATAAGAAAAACACAAATTTTAAATTTTTTGTCTGCCTTGTTCGTTCGAATCTCCGAGATAGCTGGACCGATTTTGACGTGACTTTTGCTGGCAGATAGCTAATGTTATAAGGAGTAATTTGGACTACTTTTATTTTAGAAAAGTGTTCCGCGCAAAATAAATTAACACCCATGAACTCCAATTGTAATAAATATACGCGGGCGAAGTTGCGGGGAACAGTTTATGTAATAAATGTCAAAATCATTGAAAACTAATTTATATGTTCATTCATAATCTGTATGTAGATCCAATATACCTGCAATATGTATGTAGGCCGCTAATCAATAGGTATATTATACTATGTAATGGTGAAGGAGCAAAGGGAGTCCTTCACGCTACCTCAGTTTCAGACTGTCAGACTTATTATTTGTTTATTATTGTTATCAATGTTTTTATATTCACAGTAATAGATATAGGCATATTATTTTATCTAATTGTCCCAAAATTAGTAGAAATTACACCAGAAAGTTATTGAAGATAACACCTTATTATATTCTTCTTTCATATTATTTCCAACTAATACCTCATAGATACATGACTCTTATGGTGATAACAATACTTTTTAAAAAAAAATTTTCGGACATTCTTTGTACTAGATCCAGTTAGTTCATTCATGTAATCTATGTTAATTATTATTAGTCTATCGATGACGGTGTGAACGTCCGTGCGTCACTTAATTCACAGGCCCACTGAAAACCAGCGCTGTAGTCTCGTATCGACTGCGGCATTAAGCTGAGTGCGGTCTGTTTGCCGTGTACGTCACACACACTTGTGTGCGTAAAATGTGTGATGTGTTTAATATTTTTTTTTCTTTTTACTATCTATGTATTTTTTATGTTTATGGTTTAAATGTACATGTGGCGTATTTGAGCAATAAATGTTTTCTTTCTTTCTTTCTTTCTTTCTTTCTTATTACATTTATCTAAGTAAATTTATACGTCACTACTGATTTGAGATTCATAAATGCAAAATTGCAATTTCGCAAACTCTAAATTCAGCGCGGTTCTATACTAGGAGCAATTTAAATCTCTAATGAGAAGTGTCTTGAATGAGAAAGAAAGAGATTGTATGTTTTGTACGCTTGATGTTCATGTGCATAATAGTGAATGTCCTAGGGACTATTATTCAGAGAAGTCTGGTGCTGCGATCGCTATCCTGCCATCAGGTGTTACTACTTTTACATTTTATTCTTCAATGAAGATAAATCTCGATGTCTGTGAGTCACGGCATCCACTTACCGTCAGGTGGACTGTATGCTCGTTTGTCTCCTTTATTCTATAAAAAATGACATTCAGCAGGGTGGAGAGTGGTGCGAGTGGTTGATCTTTATGGTTGGTAGCAAAGTGAGTGGAACAGACGAGTATATTTATAAGGCATTAGTTTGATCAGTGACATATTAAACTACCAGTACAATGTATAAAATGCCAGCTGGCGTTGTTAAATGTTATCGTAGTAATTCTCGTAAATACAACGAGACAGAAAATGTTCAAATTTACAGATAACCTAGCATAACGCTGTAAAAATCGTATAAATATTACGTACATTGGCGTTACGTACAGAGATGTGGTAGCTCAGATGGTTAGCGCTCGCTGTAAGTTTCACAGTACGCGAGCAACCCGGGTTCGATCCCCGCCGGCACCTATGATTTACCACGTGCTCGGCGGTGAAGGAGAACATCGTGAGGAAATCTGCATGTCTGAGAGACATGAAAATAAATTATTTCAAAGACATGTGAAGCTCGACAACATACATTGGGGCAGCGCGGCGGACATTTCCTTGCCCTAAACCCTGTTAGACATAAGAAGAGGCCTGTGCCTTGCAGTGGGACGTATGTAGGCTGTAAATTTAACTTTTTAACTTTAAAATTGGCGTTTGTATATGGATGATGGCATGCCACATTTTAACAGCGGATTAAATTTATATAGTACACAAGTATTTGTTGCGAGTGGAATTCAAACCCGTTGCCCGCAGTGCCACCAAATATGAAGTAGGATATTAAAATTACACATTACAAAACAGATTTAACATAGAATTTAAAATCTAAAATTTTCATGTATGACATAAAACTACTTTCGCATTTTAAAGAGTGACATTAGTCATACCTCAGGCGTTTACGACATCTTTACGGGTGCCTATATATTTGAAATACTGAGCGGCTGGTATTAAAATACGAGTAAAAGATGGAACATTTTGTAAAGAATTAAGTCTAAGTAGACGCGTAGATGTGATGTCGCCATGTAAAATAATCTATTACCCCATATCAACCCCTTGGGTGACGTAAGAGATAACAGAGGAAATTATAACAGGGAATAGAAAGCGGTATTTTCCTGATAATATCTACAAACAATAAAAACGTTTGGTTATGTTGCCACCCGACTGTCAAGCGTGGAAACAATGTCAAATATCCTTCATATATGGCTTTCTATAGAGGAGGTTTTAGTTCAGATGAAGAAGTTTGATATGATGTAATGAATGAATGGATGAAACTCATGTGGAGTCTGGGTATTGTACATTTATTAAGACTGAACCATCAAATCAGCAGCAAAGAGTCCGCATCCATAATTCATATTATATAATTGATGAAAGGGTTTCATTCATGTGTATACGGGTGCGATTCCCAGGTATACCATCAAAGCAAGTAAAATGATTCAATAACAGATGTAAAGTTAGACCTGTATCAGCTCTTACGATCTAGATCTATTTACCTTTATTTTTTTTTAATTCCTTATCCCGACCGTAGGGCGAAATATTATACATGTTCCTTAGCTTAAATTATTTGTTCTTATAATTTATAACATCCCATTGATATAAATGTCCACTGCTCTTGCACAACATAGCCCATTCCATAAGTGTGCTTCAGAAACGTTTGCCAAAGGATTCTCTCTTTAACCTGTTATGATACAATACAATAACTTTATTTCAGGCATCAAGGACTTAAAAATTAAGAACATTGGCCCATAGCAATATATACCTTAACCTAAAAATATATATAAAATATAGACATAACTTAACACTATTTAGGGAACTTTTTTCTTTGGCGCGTCCCTGTATCGGCGAAACACTACCCCAGAGGGCCAGAAATCGGGAACGAGGAATGTCTCTTTATGTTTTGCAGGAACCTGCAAAACATAAAGAGACATACAATATGGGGTAGTGGATATGCTTCCTACTTCAAATAAATTATTGCCGAGGGAGGAACAATTTTTAAGTCGCATTTCACTGAGAATGTTAAGCGCCTAGCTGATGGGAGGATTTTAGTGATACCTATTATAGAGTCACCAGATGAAAGTCTTAGTGACTTTTATTTAATAGCCAAACGACGTTTCAAATCTAGAACGAAAATTATAAAACAAGCCGAATATGAAGAAAATGTACATACCCAATTGTAGAGAATGTTATCAGCTTATCAGATATGATTTTAACATCGATGACATTATCACTACACAACGATAAAAATTAATTAAACTATATTGTTAAGAGTGTTATCCAAAATTTAGGTAACCACGATTTTCAGTTACGAAAGTTTAGAACAAATTCTCCTGATATTTTGAAAATCTTAGTTCGCATCAATTTCAAGACTTTTCAAAACATTCTACTATTCTTGGCGATACGTACATATTGAAGAAAATCCAGTTGATCTGGCTTCAAGAGCAATTAAGCCTCAAGAGTTATAAAACAGACCTCTATGGTGGTCCGGTCCTGATTTTCTTCTTCAGAGTCATAATAAATGGACTGAAATAAAGTTTATTGGAGTTACCTGAAACAAAAATTAAATTAAATATATAGATTAATAATATAATAGACTTTAAAGAATATTCTAATTTAACCGAGTTGCAAAATATAATGGCATTATATGTATTAAGTTATATAAACTCATGTAGACATAAATGGGTTACAGTTTTACTTACGCTTAATGAATTAAACACTTCTTTACAAACTTTAGCCAAACTATCTAAAAGAGAATCATTCCTTTGTGAAATAAGTTCGCTAAGCAAATATAAATCATTAAAATCTAGGTCTCGTATTTCAACATCATTATTTCACATCTCGTATTTCAGCAGCATCATCTTCCCGATAATAACTCATAATAATAAGAAACTGCGGCTGCCTACCCGCTTGTCAAGCTTTGCAACTATGGCAAATCATGGGGCAATCTATGAGGAGGCTTATGTTCAGTAGTGGACATTTTTTATATAATAGGGTCACACAAGAGCACACAGTTCACGTGATGGTAAGTTGTTGCTGTAACCCATAGACTCTACATCTATCCTCAATAAAGAATCCAAATGCAGATGCGTTGTCACCCGTGAGGACTAAGATGGAATGCCTTTTTTCCAGTAAAATGGGTTTCCGGTTCTCTACACTCACCAAACGAAATATAGTAGTGCTAAACAGCTATTTTATGCTGGTATTGTATCGTGCTACAACTATACTACTAATATAGCTGCAGCTCTACCACGTATAAAATTTATAGATTGTAATGGATGGATGAATGAGCATGAAGCAAATACAAAGAGGTGTTGTAATTAGATTTTACTATGTAACAACGCGTGACAATTTGCGAGGTGAGGGGATGTTAAGCCCCGCCCACTTTACTATCTACATATACCGATAAATAGTAAAACTACTGCAATTGTTCTATATCGATGTTGCAATATAGTTTAGCTACCTTGGCGATAGATGGCCTGTTCACAAAATGCTTTTATATTTTTAGTTCACATGACACAAAGTGTCGCCATCTAATGTCGAATATATTTAATTATATTTGAAAGCCAACGCAAAGAGATTTTTCTAGAACTATTTTAATAAATTAGGTGTAAAATTACTTACAAATTAAATGTGATGCCATTCATAGCATCAGAGCATCTATCTGAGTGGTTTTTAAACGATAAAACACACACACACTTCATCCTTTTCTTCATAATGCTACGAAAATACACCGATTTGCGATTTTCAACACATAAGCGCACAGAAGGAATGCTGACAGTATACTAACTAAAGCCACGCCCACTATGATGCATTTGCATGTGGTAGAGACATGCTGCAGCTATATTAATAGTATAGTTGTAGCACGAATAGGTCGGCTCGACCGGAGAAGGACCACGCTCTCACAGAATACTAGCGTAAAATAGCAGCTTAATGCTGCTGTGTTTCGTATGGTGAGTGTAGAGAACCGGACACTCATTTTACTGGAAAAGAGGCATTCTATCTTTTTCCTCACGGCTGACAACGCATCTGCATTTTAATTCGCAAACAAAAATAGATGTAGATGTCTATGGGCCACAGCAACCACTTACCATCAGGTGGACTGTGTGCTCGTTTGTCACCCTTATTCTATAAAAAAAATTACGTCAGGACCTACTTAGAACCACAGTGCACACTTGCCGTCTTCTCTTTGTATTTGCTTCTTAGAATGGAGCTATAATGTAAAGTGTTTATTTATAGGAGACAACAGCACGCTTAAAATACTGCTTGTTTGTAATCACACATACAACTTGCATATCTGATAAATTTGCTTTTTCGTTTCATCGTAAATGCTTTTCACGCTATGGAGTATATAGATGTGTTTTATTTAACCCAAGTTTATTCATCTAAGTTATTTGTAAAAGTGTAAAATGTAACTAGTGATATTAAGTAAAGGTCGACCTACAGAATAAAATAATTTCACATTCTGAAGTCGGTGCTAAGATAATCAGGAAGAATCAAAGCTCCAACTTCATAATGAGAAATAACGTTGTTCTCTCTAGTCCTATGAACTTGACTATGAATATTTTAAAGTAATTTTTAGAGTAAGGAATATCACAATCTCAAAGTTGTCTTAACAGTAGTATTATTTCTACTTTATTTAGCCATAAGATGTCTCAATCTGTCCTTGAACCTTGTTAAGAGTAAGACAAGTTGAGAATTGATAAACACTTTATAATCTGTGTCTAAATACAAGGTTTTAACTAAAGCTTTCCAGCAGTCACAAAGTTCAATTCAATTTAGAGACAGTTTTAAATGGAAAGAGGTTTTAAATTATTGTTTTGATTTAAGTATTAAACTTCTAGGGTATTTAAACTTTGTTCAACATACAGTTAGCGTAACAACAAAGTTTTTTCTAAATTGAAGATATCCAACAAAAACTACTAGTAGTGAACACGTAGATAGCTTACCTCTTGATGGTTCGGATAAACCGCTGGTGACACGAAATTTCACAAAGTGGTCGTCAAAAAACGACATAGAATAAATATTTTGATAAATAATATAAATTTGATACTGACCAAATATGCCAGGTGGGAAAATACTAGAAAATAATATCATAATAATTCAAAAATTGTAGAAGTTTTAAACAGTTATATTTTAAAGCTCGACATAAATAATGAAATTGAGTAATGTATTTCTATGACATGAGTTTTTATTGCAGACCTTTTTGTTCGCATTCAATGTTAAAAAATACTTATTAAAGCTATAAAAATCTTATGATTTATTAAGCGAATTAAACGTATCAATTCATCATCATCATTACAGCCCTTCATAAGTCCACTGCTGAACATAGGCCTCCCCAAAAGAATGCCACAAAGCACGGTCCTGAGCCACCTGCATCCATCGACTTCCTACATATCTTACCAGGTCGTCACTCCATCTAGTGGGGGGACGCCCTACACTTCGCCTGCCGGTACGAGGCTGCCACTCGAGAACTTTTCTTCCCCATCGGTTGTCGGTTCTTGGAGCTATATGGCCGGCCCATTGCCACTTCAGCTTACTAATCCGTTGGGCTATGTCGGTCACTCTGGTTCTACTGCGGATATCCTCATTTCTGAGTTTATCACGCAGGGAAACTCCGAGCATAGCCCTGTCCATAGCTCGCTGAGCGACCTTGAGCTTCCTCATCCGGTCAGCAGTGAAGGACCACGTCTTAGTTCCGTATGTCATCACTGGCAACACGCACTGGGTGTACAGTCTCGTTTTCAAGTTTTGAGGTATACCTGACGAGAAGATGTGCCGTAATTTCCCGAACGCTGCCCAACCGAGTTGAATCCGTCGATTGACCTCTCGGTCGAAGTTGGACTTACCTACTCGGACTATTTGTCGCAGGTAAACATACTCGTCAATAACTTCGAGCTCAGTGTTCCCAACACCTACCGGCATAGGTGTGACATGGACGTTAAACATGATCTTTGTTATGTCCATGTTCATCTTAAGACCTATCCGTTGGGAAACACTATTGACGTCATTGAGCATAGTGCTTAGGTCCTCCAGCAGAATCGCTACTATGCTCATCACGTATCCATTGTATATATTTAAAACAAAGTAAAATAACATTTTCCGAACATCGAACATCTTGTATAATATAGTTCAATACAAACAGGTGTTATTTTTGTATGGATTTTGCATTGAAACTATAACTTCACTTTAGCATTTCTATTAAATAGATTATATAATATAAATTGAGTGGTATCTTTTCCTGCTATGTATGGTGGATACCACTACCGTACCTATTTCTACATGCATTCACTTTTTCTAGCAGTGCATATACATTTCTTTCATTTAAGGTACATGAATAAAATTTTATGTATTAGTCCACATATTCATAGGACCATATAATAACAACAATTAACTCTCTTAATCATTCAGGTTCATTTGTTCACGTAAAAGAATACGTTGCATACAACGAGTTCTGTTCACACGACTGTAGCAAAATAAACCCAACAGACTATTAACAGGGTAATATATTAGCAGTAGTTACGCTGTTAGCAAGGTAAAGTTTTTATGTCACAGACCAGCAACTCTGGTGACGATAAAACTCTTTAGCACGTAAACTGCTTGCCTGTAAGTGTAATTACCGTTTAATATCAATCTCTTTCACACTCCGATTATTGCAGCAGTTGCTCTACAATATATTGGAGATCCATGTCTATTTACTGGTAGATGAGAAACTACGAGACAATATTTGTTTTAGCCAAACTTTGTTTGTTGTATATTTGATATATATTTTTTAGTTTTTGACGCCTCTTTCCTCATTCATATATTTTACTATCGTTGCATTCACAATCAATGGTAAATGTAAATAAAAGTTAAAAATGTAAATAAAAATTAAAATACTTATTAAAAACTAATAAAACTGTTTAATAAGTATCTATATATATTGAGACACAGTCCGCACAATCCGTTCGTACTCCAATCAAACGTTTCTTTGAATTCCAACACTGATAGTTCCCGAGATCAGCTCCGTCACATCTGTGTACATTTCAAATTGATGTTTGAACGCGCGCACCGAAACTTTTAGACGTTTATTCGTGTTAAACATTTGAACTATAAATTTCATATCTATGGAACCAGTAATGTTTAGACTAAAATCATAAATTTCATTTGTCGTAAAAGATGTAATGGATAACGCATGAGAAAGCTAACCTTAGGCAGGTGCTGGATCACACAACTTCAAAAAACACACTTATGTATTCAAACTGTAACGCTAATCATAAGCTAAACATTAGCTGTGTGTTCTTCATTTGACAACTTAATTAGTTATGTGTCCGAGGGAACGGGGCATTTCTCATTTCTGAGAAGTTAATGAAGCAGGAAAAGCAGAAATTTTGATAGTTCGCACTGGAACTGCGTCTGCGTTAGAGTATTGCAACTGTAAAACTGTTGTAATTTACATGTCTTCGAAACATTTTCATTTTTGTTCACTGCCAGACATGTGTGAAATCTGCACGTTAAATTATAATATCAGTTTTAGTGACACCAGGTGGACTAAATTAGATTTGTTAGCGTATTGAAATTTACATAATATACACGTATTATGTAAAATTTGAGTAATTGAGATTTGATATTGATTGATATGTTATACGTGGTATAAATATGGTATTTTTTTTAAACGTGGTAGAGCCATGCTGCAGCTATATTAGTAGTATAGTTGTAGCACGAAGGGGTCGGCTCAACCGGGGAAGGACCACGCACTCACAGAATACCAGCGTCAAATAGCAGCTTAACACTGCTGTGTTTCGTATGGTGAGTGTAGAGAACTGGAGATCCTTCTTACTGGAAACGAGGCCTTCCATTTTAGTCCTCACGGGTGGCAACGCATCTGCATTTTGATTCGCAAGCGACAATAAATGTAGATGTCTATGGGCCACAGTGACCACTTGCCATCAGGTGGACTGTGAGCTTGTTTGTCACCCTATACTATAAAAATAATATAATAAACTTTTAACATAGCTCGCATTAAAAAACAGTTGCTTATTTAGTCAATAATTTTATTGCACTGGAATAAAGTTTTTACGACAGTAAATATAATAAAAAGGGTATTATCTGTCGTCATCTAGCTGTTGCATTTCTAAAAATATTATATAATAACTCTATGAATGTATTATTTATCCTATCAAATTTCAATGAAAATTAGTACAGGCATCTCCTAGTCCGGCTCTTTTTATTGAATATAATAAAATAAATAAAAATATAACTAGCCCCATGTACAATCTAAAGAAAAATTTCTATCCCCAATAAAATAGTGAATGATAATGAAGATGAAGTTTTTAAGGTAGTTGCAACTTTGAGCTTGTTTTGATATATCTAAGTCCATGCAGAATGTTCAAGAAAAAAAAAACATCAATACATCAAAAAAAAAAGGAAAATCCGAATTCAAAGAACTTATAGGAATAAAATTAATTTCCACATAACAGCTTCTGAAGCCGGGGTTTTTATTTTCCTATAGCACGTCTTAGCAGCTGGCAGCACTGACTTCAGAAGCCGTTACGAGTGTGTGGAAATTATTATATTGTTTGTTATTTTTCGAAGTTGCCCTTCACTTTTTCAAAAGTTTCACCTTATTGCTTACAATACCAACTCATTACTATTTCAATAAAATATGTTAAGTATTACATTAAAAGTAAAATAAAATCTTACATTCTTACCAAATCGAAATTACAAATTATTGCATATTTTGACGTATGTTTATGTTTAGACTAACGGAAGTTCAGGTTTACAAGGGTGCAGTAGGTACATACGTTGGAGTTCGGCTTGATCTGATTGCATGTTCACAGTCACGAGTTAGTTAGCATGTTTAGATTGGAAATATCCAACAGGTTGCACGCTGATTTACAAATTGATTACATGTTTTGCTCGTATTATTAGGATAAAACAGAACCATATCCAATCACTGTCTTTATTGTACGAGAATCATAGTAAATATTAGAAAAAAATAACACACTGCTAAACAGACTTAACATTGACGATAAAATGTAATGTTTGACATAAACCCAATAAACCACGAATACCTTTTTAAAAGTGACATTAGTCATACCCCAGGCAAATTCACGACGCTGTGTCATTTGACACACGTGCGTGTGTATATAAAAATTAAATACTGTGTGGCTAATATTAAAATACGAATAAAAGACGGGATTTTTGTTGTGTTCACTCTTAGTACACGTGCAGAGCCTACGCGTACATCTATTAAGACTATCAACTAATCATCATCGCTCAACACTCATCACTCGCCTTAATAAAACGTTAAATTAATAGTTCAAACAAACACAACATCAATCCTCAAAGCACTATCGAAATTATTCAACTTGATTTTCAAAGTTGATTTGCAGCTTGCTCGGCAGTAAGAAGATGCGTGAGAAAACCGGCATGTCCAAGAAATTAAAAATATTTCTAGGACATGAGAAGTCTACCCACAGAGCAATGAACTCTTCTCGAACCTTTAACTTCATCCGATGCACTCTGGGTACTCTTCGAAATCAATTGCAGATTGGCTTAGATTTACACTTAATTCCTTAATTTAATTACTGATTTGGCGAAAGACATTGATTACCAATACTAACTTATTCATGGTTTTATCCTCAGATTGCTCACTGAACTTGCCTTAAACATATACGCAACATTTTCAGCACAGTAGCTCGTAGCTGTAAGTACTAAACATGTGCTCTGTAATTAGTACACATGACGGAGTTGAACTCGCGAACTACTGATAGTATACTTAAATACAAGTGGATGGCCTTTTCATACTGCTTTATATAATATTTATTTCATTAGACCTTTCAGGCAAAATTAACAGCTATGTAAGTTACCGAACACAAATAAAATAAAGCATCAGTTTCTATGATGAATCAGCACGACTGCTTGGCTTCCTGGGCAGAATACCTGTCTACAGCGAGGTCTTGGGTTTGATTCCCTTCCGTATACAATTTTGTGCAGATAAGTAAATCTTTGCTGTTAAATTCTAGTATATCTGTGTATCTGCGTCCCTTAAAATACATCCAAATATTTCTCCGGACTTTTAGTGTTAAGGCTACATCCAGTGCGAGTATGTAATGATGAGGAAGTGTTTACGCTATTTTGAACTTTATCTAATATCTAGAGCTATATTTATCTGCCTTATTACATCTAGGCCACATGCTCTGCACAAAAATTTATCAGGTGACATCATATTGTATTTGTTCAAGAACCACGTACTAAAATCTGAAATATCCTGCTTTTTTCCTTTCCGTCAGTCGAAAAGCTCTGCAGCTTTAATTAATTATGAAATTTAAGTAAAAGCGCCTCCATTTTAGTACAGTCTAGATCCGTTTTTGCAAAAGGGAATGAACATGGAATAATATATTTCTTTTTTTAACGATGCTCTGCTGAGTTTTGGTAAATACAAGCTAAATATAAAAGTTTATTCGTCTCAAAATGAAAATGTTTGAAATATATGTGAATTTTGATCTGGATCAGTTGAACTGTGGTTGGACAGAAATGAAATATGTCCCGTTTCCTAGGACATATAACAAATGGTATTATGTCTTATGTGAATAGATTAAATACATTAAGTGTATTTCATTGAGGATGAATAATCCATCAGACTTTGGTTAACTAATATTTGTATTATATTGGCTTATATAATATTGGCTTTAATGAAATTAATGACTTCAGTCTACGCATCACAGGCATCACAGATATGACCTATAGTTCACATATTTAATACGAATAATCTCGAAAGTTTCAGTACACAGACGTGATGGAGCTGATCTCCGCAAAATATCCCTCCATGGAACCGATTCATTGCGAGTATACAAGATTGATATTTGCAAGTAATATTGGCATAAACGTGTTAGTAAATAGAATACACGTCGTAGTTAATTAAATCGACCTGCCGCCAACACTGCACAACATCGTACACATATCTGTAGTGGAAATGCCAACGGCTCGATATTTCACATTTATTGACATCCTAAGCAAGGCGGCACTTTAAAAAATCGAGGGCTGCGGCAAATGTCAGTACAGCAGTTTTTTTAAGCTTTAACCTTTTTATTTCACCAATGCTTGTAAAGTGTGATATTATTGTTTGAATATCTTTTTGGTAAAGAAGTTGTTATTTAAATTTAACCGTTAAGTTTTCTAGTCCACAAGTGACAGCATTTTATCTAAGTCCTCAGGGGTGATCGAACATCTGTGGCCTGCTTCGCATGGAGTTGTTGTATGTGTTTGTGGGCAGCAGTAATCAGTTATTATCAGATAGACTGCTTGTGGCTCTAAAATCATAAAAATAATGTTATTGTTTAATTTTCACAGCGATTTCAATATTTTTAGTTTTATATTAATTTGATTATTAATTAATATTTTATTTTATTGAATTTCAATATTAATTATATGATATTAAAATTGCTGTGAGAAAAAAATATTTCTTGGTAACTGAGATAACTTGAAAAGCTAATAACTGATTTTGGTCCGACTCATAATTCGAACTCAGGACCTCATTATCAGCAACCGCATTAACGACCATTAGGCTAACGCAGCAGTCGAATTTGTCGACATAGGTACTTACTGTAATGTAAATAAAAGAAATTGTCGGTTATAATATCCAGTTATGTTTTTTGCAGTTCGCAAACAAAAATTACTGTATCGTGAGCGGTTTAAGCTCTACTCAAAGCCTTGAGCAATACGAATAGCCAGCGATGTTATTGTCGCTGAAATGGAGCCAAAAACATTTAGGGTGTGGGAATTGTGTGAAATTGTGCCAATTCGCTCATAATATACACCGCATAATGTACTCTGCATTTCTAACTATTATAAGTCAGTACTATGAATACTATCTCACCTGATTGTAATCGTTTGATCACAAGCATTAATCTTTATTGGAATATAAGGGAATGTAAGTACGACGAACAAAGATGACCGCGTGACCGAGTGATAAGAGTCGCTTGGCAGGCGGGTTGGCAACTGCAGTGTTTTATTATTCATATTTGTTTATTTATTTATTTACACTTTATTGCACCTTAATAAAAGGATTACAAAGGGCAGACTTAATGTCTTTCGGTATTCTCTCCCAGTCAACCCGGTACGTGTGGAAATTAAGTGATAGGTGACAAAATAAAATGAACAATAGAGAGAATCCAGGAAAAAATTACTGATAGAATAGAATAGAATAGAATAGAATAGAATAGAATGATTTTTATTCAATATGGATTATTACATAATACTTATTGAAAGTCATTATTTTATTTACCACTGGTTCGGAAAATACCTCCTGTCCTGGGAAGAACCAGCAAGAAACCCAGCGGGACTTTTTTTTTTAAACATAATTTCACTTAACAATAATTTTGATTATACAATTTTAAATGAATTTTCATAGAACCAGCATGGTGGCGATCACCTTATTCCCAGGGGTTATTTTCACTCATGTATTCCTTGATATTATAATAACCCTTTTTGTACAGTTTTTCTTTAATAAAACTTTTAAACTTGTTTATTGACAAACTTTGAACATGTTCTGGGATTCTGTTGTAAAAGCGTATACATTGCCCCATAAATGAATTACTAATTCTGTGGAGTCTTGTAAGTGGCATTACAAGCTTATGTTTGTTCCTAGTGTTTAAGGTATGAACATCCTTATTCTTATTAAAGCTATTTATGTTTTTATGTACATACATTACATTTTCATAAATATATTGCGATGCCAAAGTTAATATGTTTATTTCTTTAAATTTTTCTCTAAGGGACTCTTTACAATTTAGATTATAAATCGCTCGTACGGCTCTCTTTTGCAAAACAAATATAGCTTCAATATCAGTCGCATTACCCCATAGCAAAATTTCATAAGACATTACGCTATGAAAGTAACTAAAATACACTAACCTAGCTGTCTCAACATCTGTGAGACTTCTAATCTTTCTTACAGCATATGCTGCAGAACTAAGTCTGCTTGCTAATTTAGATATATGGGGGCCCCATTGAAGTTTCGCGTCAATAGTAATACCGAGAAAAACAGTGGTATCCACAAGACTCAACTCCTCCCCATTTAAGAGCACATTGGTTTTCGAATGTTTTACATTAGGTATTGTAAATTTAATACATTTTGTCTTATTGCCGTTTAAGAGCAAATTGTTGGCGTTAAACCAATGTACTAGTTTCGATAGAGCATTATTTACATCGTCATATTTAATTGACTGCCGTTTCAGTTTGAAAATTAAAGAGGTATCGTCAGCAAATAATACTATATCGTGATTGTCCCCTACATGATAAGGTAAGTCATTAATATAGATTAAGAACAGGAATGGGCCAAGAATCGAGCCCTGAGGAACGCCCATTGATACTACCGATCCGGAGGAACATTTACCATTAATGACGACTTTTTGAGTTCTGTTACTTAAATATGAAGTAATAAGTTTAAGCGCCAAATTTTTTACACCGTAATGTTGTAGTTTCCTGATTAATGTATCATGATGAACACAATCGAAAGCCTTGGAAAGGTCACAGAAAATACCTAAGGCATCTTCTGAATTCTCCCAGGCATTAAAAATATATTTCATAAGCTCAACACCGGCGTCAGACGTCGAGCGACCCCTTGTAAAACCAAATTGATTTTTATGAAGTAATTTATTTGTATTAAAAAAAATTAACAATTGATCCAAAATTATTTTTTCAAAAATTTTACTGAGAGTTGGTAGTACAGAAATAGGTCTATAATTAGCGGGGTCCAATGTACTACCAGATTTAAATAAAGGTATTACTTTACTATACTTCATTAAATCAGGAAACACACCAGAATCGATACAAGTATTAAAAATAATAGCAAGATGAGGTGCAATTAAATCTATTATGGACGTAATCACTGTAACGGAAATCCCCCACAAATCTGCGGTTTTCTTTACATCAATGGTTTTGAAGTATTTTACAATATTATGCGGTAATACTTTTACAAATCTAAATTCTTTTAAACAGGTATTAACATTCTGTTTAAGTAATGATTCGGCGACAGTTGGAGAAGCATTCAATGACTCTGATAAACTTAAGAATAAACTAATTGTATAGGCCAACATTAAATATTTTGAGAATTGTGTTATAATCACTCGCTAAAAGCTTCGCACAGTATCGAGGTCACATCCCCCCCGCGCCGACATTCCTTTCGGGCCGGTCGACTGGACACGTTTCGGCGGTTGAGTGTAAAATTTTTGCGATCCGAACGGACGGTTTTTGTTTCTTACTTAATTTTTGTCACGTCACGAACAAAGTCGAGCGAATACCTCTGTCGTCGGCGGAACCACGTGTTGTTCTTTACGGATTTATTAACTGCGTTTAAAGTAATTGTGCAAATTATATAGTGACTTCGTTTGAAGTTCTTTTTTTGACTGTACCATTACGTGAATAGACTGAACAAGTGCTTTCAAGAAGGGAATTGTTCCGGGGGCTCCACAGGAGAATACCTCCTCCAGGACAGCATCGTGTCATCTAGCCAAGGCCACCTACACCCAGACACACACAAATACCACCTACACTCACTACATTTTCATCAGCCGGGTAGATCCTGGGGAACAGTCTCCGCTCCCGAAGAGGGTATGTACCTTCCCGTTAACTAGGCTTCCCCTTTATTGTGATAAGATATTTCCACGTGGCCACTTTGGAGGCCCGACCTGCGTCTGCCCGTAGAATTCCTGCTTGGGCCCCGGGATAGCCAACTTTTGCAGGGGCAGCCGTAGGCCGTAACACTAATATTATATATATAAATACAATAAACTTATATACTATAAAATATAATACAGATAATATATTATATTTACATACAAATACATGGATACATAAATATATGCATATTATAAATACAAATAGATACCTATATAACATAAACCTATAAATAAAATAACAACAAAGGTAACCAAATTGACCATATTAACTATCATTAAAGTGCTTATATACCAACCTTTTAAACGCAGTCTTATTAGATGCTTTTCTAATGTCATCGGGCAAGGAGTTCCAGAGCAGTGCAGCCTGAATGGTGAAGGATTTACTAACAAAATTAGTAAAATGTAGTGGGATACTTAGTTTATTATTATATGAGGACCGCAGCTTTCTATCATGCGTTGAGGAAATAAACTGAAATTTCTCCTTGAAATAAGAAGGAGTGGATGGATCATTTAAGATAGATAATAGAACAAGCAAAAATCAAGAGTCCCGCCTCTGTTTAATAGTGAGCCATTTAAGGCGAAAGCGATAGTAAGTGATATGATCAAATTTTCTGAAGATTGAAAATGTATCTGACGCAAATGTTGAGTAGGCGCTCTAGCTTGTGAAGAAGATTTTGGTTTAAATCCGAGTAACACACGTCTGCATAATCAATGATCGGTAGTATAAGTAACTGTACAAGCATAATTTTAGTCTTAAAGGGGAGAAAATATTTCAAACGATAAAGAAAACGTAAAGAACCAGAGACTTTACGACATGTTTCGGAGATATGAACCCCCTAGGACAGAGAACGATCAATATGTAGACCAAGATTTTTAACTGAGGAAGAGAACGGTATAAGGCGATCATTATAACAGACGGGAGGTAGGCTAGCGGCATCTATTTTTGCAAGCATCCTTGAGCTACCCATAATCACCGCTTGGCATTTCGTAGGGTTGACAGACACTCCAAAGCGCATGGACCAATCACGAACTGACTTTAGATTGGAATTCAATTTGTTAATCGCATTATGGATGTCACAAATGTCAGACTGTACATAAAATTGTAGATCATCAGCACACAGATGGTACGAACAATCAATATTAGATGTGATGGAATTAATAAAAATAGAGAAGATTAAAGGAGAAAGTATATCGCCTTGCGGTACGCCAGAAATCAGGTCAACCCACTGTGAGCTCATTTGCTCCACGTGGACAGACTGTTGACGTTTGCGAAGATAATATGAGAACCATTTCAGGACTGACGATGCAAACCTATAATAAGAAAGGATAGCAAGAAGGATATCATGGTCAACTGTGTTAAAAGCGTTAGAAAAATCAACGAGCACCACAACTGTAACTTTCTTGTTTTCCATTCCTTCTCCAATATCTTCAGTTATTTTAAGTAAGGCAGTTGTAGTGCCGTGACCAGGACGAAACCCGGACTGAAAAGTACTCAGCAGGTTATGTTTACATATGAAATTGGAAATTTGCTTATGAACACAGGCTTCCAGAACTTTAGACAAGAAAGGTAAAACTGATATGGGGCGGAAATGATTGGGAAGTGTAGGATTAGATATTTTAGGAAGGGGTCTTACGAAAGCCTTTTTCCACTGACTCGGAAACTAACCCGAGTCAATCGAAAAATTAACAATATGTGTAATTGCGGGGAGAATGTGTTCTAGAATATTTATAATCATGGCTCGAATAATATCATCGCAAACGACAGCATTGGATTTTATTGCCAGAAGATTCTTTCCAATTTCATCCTGATGAACAGGTTTAAAAAGAAAGACTGATATGTGCGGAGACGAAATTGAAGCTACGTAAGCGATTGTTTGGGATTGGATTGAAAGGTCCAATGCAGAAGCAGAAGCAAAAGAAGATTTAAAGCATCGTAAGAAAGAGATAAACCACAATCCAATGAAGGTGTTTTACTCACACCTAGAGAACTAAGGAATTTTCACACATCAGCTGGCGAAGAATTACTTATATTGCTATGGATAAATCGGCGTTTTGCAGAACATACCATCTGATTGCATCTGTTTCTGGCCTTCTTAAAAGACAACCAGTTTTCCTCAGATCTGCTCCTCTTGAAACGGGCAAAGGCTCGATTACGCCTGGTCATGGCCTTCCGTACCTCTTCAGTCATTCAGGGAGCTGGTGGACGTCGTAGTTTTACTTTACGTACAGGAGCATGGTTATCATACAAAACATGAATTATGTTATTGAAAATAGTTACTTTATCATCTACAGTGGATGCAGATGTTAATGGCGTAAAATCTATAAGCGATGCGTCTTTAAAAAGCTTATCCATATTAATTCTACTAAAATTACGTAAGAACAGTACATTAGGTTGATATTTGGGAGGCTTAAGGTTGTATGATACATAAATAAGATCACGGCGGGAAAATCCCGGCGCTTCAAGTTTCCCATATGATAGCACCCTGTCAGAGGAGTCAGCTATAATGAGATCAATCAGAGAGTCATCAGTGTCGATATTATGATAAGTTACCTTTAAAGGAAGAATGTTGAGATTGACAGACTCAATGATTTTACGAAGCTTTTGAGACCAGACTGAATTTTTCAGTAAATCCGTGTTGAAATCTTCCATGATTATGCAGTGAGCGTACTCAGAACCAATGTTATCAAGAGCCTCTTCTTTATTGGCAAAGTAATCAGTGAAAGGAGGACAATATACTGCTTCAAGAATCATCCTTGAGCCCTGTACATCTTGTTCTATAAAAAGGAATACAGCGGAAGCAGTATAAGGAGAACGAGATGCTAATATGATTTTGTAAGAAATTGAAGCTTGGAGATATATTGCAACTCCACCTCCTCCTTTATCTATACGATCATTCCTAATCAGCACAAACCCAGGAAGAGGATACAATGCCGTATGTAAAGACGGTTTCAACCAAGTTTCTGAAACTAAGATAGCATGTATATTATTGTTAAAGAATGATGCTTCTAGCTCAGAAAAGTGTCTGGGAATGCTTTGGTGCGTTAATATGGCAAACATTTAACGTTTTATCAAAAAAGTGAAAAATGGTATTCAATTGGCTACTTAAAGAGAGCACACTATAATTTATCTGATCCATCCATATCTATATCCTGTTTACATTTTCTCTGTTGACTATTGTGACACCCACGATATGATATGAGGATGTAGGTTGTCTCACGATGTGGTGTAGTGCATAAAACTGTACCTAGTAATTTATATTAGACAACTGAGTAATTTACCAACTCGCTCGGCTTTTTAACTATCGAAGAAATAGTTTCCAAGCCATAAAATTGCGGGCACAGAGATTAATTAAAAGAGGAATATATTTACATTATGACGTATATGCTGTTATATTACTTTCTACGTCTAGGAGACACTATGTGTAATAATTCAACTGGCAACAAACACGCAGTAAAGGCTAAAACATCCTATTCTGCCCCCTTTCCGTCAGTCGAAACGCTCCGCAGTTTTTATTAACTGTGAAAGGAAAGTAAAAGCGCTTTCATGTTGGCTGCAGGCTAGATCCGCTTTTGGCAAAGTGAATGAAATAGGGAATAATATTTGTTTTTCTTTTTTTTTAACGGTGCTCTGCTCAGGTTTGGTAAACACAAGCTAAATGTTGAAAGTTTATTCGTCTCAAAATAAAAAACATTTCAAAGTCGAGTGAATTTGTATAATTTTCATTGGATTAGTTGACCTGTGGGACATGATTTTTCTACTTGATCTACGTTCCCAGAAATGAGGAATATCCTATTCCTTAGGACATATTAGTAATTGAACAGAGCTTATGTCAATAGATTGGATACATTAAGCGTGTTATTTTGAAGACTCAACTTATATTTCTATTCTTTAACTTATTTTATGAAATTAATGACTAGTCTACGCATCACTGACATCACAGATATGATCTATAGTTCAAATATTTAACACGAATAAACGTCACTAGTTTTGATACGCAGACGTATCGGAGCTGATCTCCGCGAAATATTCCTTTCCTCGCGGGTCAAGGACGTACTTCCTACGCATACTCAAGACTCTCACCGACTAAAACCCCATGATGTTCTACCTTCAGCGCATATTGGCAAGGCTACGGGAACGCTTTCGTATAAATAAAATGAGAGTAAGCTTGTGCCAAGCCGTGAGATGCATATAAGATCTAGCTTTACTGTAATGAAGCTTTAAGTGGAAGTTTCAATCCTAACGCTGTCCTTGTACACAAACTATAAGGTAAAAACTATCTTGTTTAATCTGTCTTATCGCAAACCTACTCTAGTGTCGTAAAACTGAAACGTTTGTCTACTTTGTTGTTTTGCATATGATAATGTTTTGTTGGAATGTAATGTTCAATTTTTAAATACTCTTTGCCTTTCTATTTCAAATGCTTAGCCTGCTGACTCTTACAGAAATTAAATAGCAAATGTTTGTATAACATAGAGTGTTCAAAACATCTATCTATATCATTAATGAGGTTTGTTTTTCCCGTATTCATCCGCATAGTCGGATACATGGATGTTTACGGCCACAGTTGGATTTCCTCGTGTATCGTGGAGACGTTATAATTTACTATACAAACACTTGTTTCTCGCGGGATCTGAACTCGCGGTTATGTAGCTTTTAAAACTTAAAGCACAAATGAGTAACAACATAAACTTTATATAATTTAACCACAAAATAATATACTCTCAAACAATCAAAATTATACAGGTACAAGAAAATTCAAAATTTAAAGACCCCTCTCTCTCTCTCTCTCTTTTTCATGACAGAGAGAGATTTTTTTGAGAGTCGCGCTCAATTTAGAGTTTCTTAAATAGCAATTTTATTATTTATGAAGCTGAATGAAGTTGTGACGTAATATTTTTTATTGCTGCATCATGACTCTACCACGATTATTAATAAGGTGTTCTCTCCAATAACTCTCGTGTGTAATTTCTACTAATTTAGGGGTGATTTGATTATATAAACCTATATCTATTGCTTACATTATCTCGTGGTTATGACAATATTGATAACAAAAATATTCTATTCATTGCAATATCAACTTTTTAATATTAATGGCGATATTGAATTCGAATTAAATGGCTAAGTTAACAAATAAAATAGCAAAAAGAGATATTGACAAGGTTTTGTTCATATATTCAGGAGATATATTTCATAAGACTAAGAAATATTTATTTTTTTCATAAAGTACGTTTTGAACAGTTTAATAGTAATAAATTTATCAATAAAACATGCCATATTTAGTCACAATTGTACAGACAATTACCTAAACTTAAAGAGTGGTTACTAGGTCAGAGTCTAAGTGCTCATTTCTAATTTCATGTCACTTTGCTAACTTGAATTCGAACACCGCTGTGCGGGCCACGGAAACAGAATAAGAAGACATGGTGTAAAGTCCCAACCAAAATGGAACAGCGTGGCGTACTCTGTTTGCATAATCACTGTTACTTACTATATTATACTACAAATTTACTTGCGCGCTACAGGAGTCCTACATACAGGTTTATGGATGCACATAGAAATTAGGTTTCAAATAAATCGGCTTTTATTATATTAAATCATATCAGACATGTCTACTGAAATATGATCATAACATGAGTGTTCTTTTACTATATAAACTATTTATGAACCCCTAACCTACGTTCGAAACAACAGTGTTAGAGTCGTCTATACATATCATCCATGATAGGGATTTATGATGAAAATACTTATAATTATTATTATTAGAGTTGACTGGTAGAAAATGCCAAATACATTAAGTTCATCTTTTGTAAACTTTATTTCGCAATAAAGAGTAGACAAAGATTATTAAATTATTACAATTAGAGATCAGTAATTTGAGGAGTAGTGAAGACCGTAAAATAATAATTAGGGCCAAAGAAATATAACGCTTCAAACTTAAATAATTACCAACTTACCCGGTGTGATATGAACGAATTCGCGGGCACAGCTAGTAGTTATAATATAAAATAAAAAAATTTGTACAACCGATTTCAATATAAATTATTAAGAATAACTCAAAAACGTCAAGCTCGAAAAGTCAGACCTTGATCAAATTTATATGGCACTACATGAGAAGCACCAGCTTTCAAATAAGAATGTAAGAATATATGAGTCGTATGAAGCTATAGAGGAAAATAAACCAGAGGATGGACATCATCGTCTTCCGATAGCAACTAAAGAATTAAAAAAACAGCAGCGCGGTAGACACACTTTTTTGTCCTAAGCTTTCTCAAAAATGAGAGGAGGCCATGTGCTCAGTTCGACAGGGACTTATAAAGACTGTTATACTATACATTATATACTATAGAAGGGGGGGGGTAAGCATTTTCTCAGCAAGGGACAGGCCTCGGGTGACAGTTAACCATGCTACGCCACTGCAATTTGTCTAATTCACCTCTGCACGCATCAAGGCAGCGCGTTGGATTCCTTCCTGCTCCAAAATTTTCCTAATATTTAAATTTCACGAAAATTAGGAAACAAATTAAAAACCCTATCTTTTGAATTTTATTTAGACTAATGCTTTTTAACATTCAGATTTGGATCAACAGCTTTTGTTGCATATAACTTACCAGTAGTTTGTTTCTAATATTGAGAGAGACGCTATTGCTAAGCTTTGTGATTCATCTAATGTCCTGGACCAGCGCCAGCCGCAGCAAAATTGCATTAATTGGCTTGTTTTGCACTATAAATTTCATTAAGTTTGTTGCTTAAAGTTCGTCCAAATGTGTTGGCTACGACGTTTTCGTTTTTTCCCGGTAGAGTATTAAGCCCATTTTGTATAGTGAACAAACACAAGTCTGGGCTTTTATACGACACTTCGACATACCAGTGTTCTAGCAGGTACACAGATCGTCGATACTTATAGAATCTGGACTACCAAGCATTGCACTTAATAATTAATTCAAATCTTTAGAGCTGTTTCATAGAAAATAATAACACAGCATTCATTTAAAAATAATTTCTTCTTGAAAGTATAACATTTAATTTAAAATATAACTTCATCTTGTAATAATAATGTTTAATATACTAATTTTTTTTTATAGGATCGAGTAACAAACGAGCACACAGTCCACCTGATGGTAAGTGGTTACTGTGACCCATAGACATCTACATCTATCCTCAATAAAGACTCAAGATGCAGATGCGTTGTCACCCGTGAGGACTAAGATGGAATGCCTCTTTGCCAGTCAAAAGGGCACACAGTAATTTTTTTATACAAAAAAGTCACATCGCAAGTAGTTCTAAACATGACTTCTTTTGTTTTTTGATGTCAATGCTCCATGCTGTGAGTGTGAGTGAGTGCTCCATGTCAGATGTGCGGTTCTCACAGCGCTCGGTTCGCATATCACTCCTCTCCCTGGACATCCACAAATCGAATGGGCCTGACAGAAGCCTCCCAATTGTGCTGAGGACGTGTGCTCCGGATTTCGCACCAGTTGTAACGCGTCTTTTCCGCTACTCTTACTCCCTAGGCGTAGTCCCGAAATCATGGAAGACGGGTTTCGTCCACCCGATCCCTAAAAAAGGCGACCGCTCAGATCCGTCCACTACAGGCCTATCGCCATCACCTTCTTGTTCTCCAAAATAATGGAATCCATTATAAACTGCCAGCTCATGCGGTACCTTGAAGATCACCAGCTGATTAGTGACCGCCAATACGGTTTTCATTGGGGTCGATCAGCTGGTGATCTTTTGGTCTACCTGATTCATAGATGGCTAGAGGCAGAAGAGTCCAAGGGCGAGGCATTTGCCGTTAGTTTGGGCATCTCGAGGGCCTTAGATGGATATGTAGCAAACCGGTAACATTCATTGCTATGCGGATGACATCACTGGTGATGCTCTATACACCGGCCGTGCCAATATTTCCCGAGAAAACTTCGCCGAGTACCGGAACAAAATTGTGTCTGAAGTCTAGTCTTTGCAGAACAAAGTCTTGGATTTGGGGCGACTTAATCTAGTCCAGTTTAATCCTCTCAAGTTTGCGCGTTTACCCCTAAAAAGAAACCCTTTGTCGTATCTCCTCAGTTTCAAGGCACTCCCCTTGTTACCTCAGCTAGTATCGGAATCCTCGGCGTCGACATATGGAGTGGCGTGCAGTTTCGTGGTCATTTGGAAGAGAAGGCTAAATTGGCCTCTAAAAAGCTTGGCGTGCTCAGCAGAGCGGGACAGGATTTCATGCCGCTACAACGCTTGCAACTTTATAAGGAAGTCTTACATGGAATACTGTTCCCATCTCTGGGCGGGGGCTCCCCAGTGCCAGCTCCTTCCACTTGACTGCATCCAGCGCAAAGCGGCTTGAATCTTCGGCGACCGAGTCCTTTCCGATCAGCTCGATTCATTGGCGCTGCGAAGAGATTTTGAATGCCTTTGCATTTTCTTTCGCATGTAAAACCGAGAGTGCTCTGAGGAATTGTTCGGATTAATCGCTGCCGCCAAATTTCCACCAAATTTCACTCCTAAGACTACCACACCATCTGCATGATTGGTAGTCCATCACTGTGCAATTTAGAAGATATTTTCTTCCTCGCGCAACCTCTTTGTGGAACTGAATATCACCAGCGATTTTTCCGGACCGATACGACTTAGGGACCTTCAAGAAAAGAGCCTACTCCTTTTTAAAAGGCTGGCAACGCATCTGAAATTCCTTTGGTTTTGCAGTTGTTTGTGGGCAGCGGTGGGCGATAGTGAGCCGCATGCACGTTTGCCCACTTTTCTATAAAAAAAACTATCTTGGCATTTCTATATTACCTTGTGGCGTGAACGATCGATAAAACAGGATTCATACTTACGTAGTAATACTGTTCCACATATGAATATGAGTGACCTGTTGACCTAGAAAATAAATAATCATAGCGCTTTTTTATTATTCAGTTATTCACAGACACTGAAGTAGGAATATGGAATATGTAATGTTGATGCTACAGTAATAAATATAATCAAAGTTGGCATTGTATGTAAAAAAGCTATATTCATTTCCAAGAATCAGAGCTCATGTTCACATTACCACACACACATATATTTTCCGCTACGAGGTATAAGTTTTTGGCGGTCGGCACTCTTGTATGTAAAAAGGCGGGTCTTCCTTTCTTATATGTCATATGTTTTCATAATTGCTAGTGATCTTTATATTACTCAAATGTAGTGTAGTTGTACTCAGTGTAAACAACTAATATAAGAAAGAAAAACAATAGTTAAGTTTAGCAGAGCTAAGATGTCAATCAAATAAAAAAAAATTAGTTAAAGCACTTTTTTGTATTAATTAAACATCACAACACGGCACAACGGCCAAAAGAGGAAGAAGATGTAATCCTTCAATTAAAAAAAAGGAACCTTGATATATATAGTAAGCCTTGATTTATCCCACTGCTTCGTACTTCTGAGCGGGTTTTTGTTTGGAACAATGAATGACATCACGTTACCTTACTGCGTGTTAATGATCTCATTTAATTTAGGTTTGTTTACAATGTTATAATTTCTTCAATACTCCAGATTGCTGAAAACCTGACATAGGACTTCCCCATAATTGTTACAAAGCAAAGTCCGGAGCCACCTGCATCCATCGACTCCCTGTATGTTTCATCAGGTCGTCAATCATATCAAATCTACTGACTTCTTTACGAGCTTGCATAAGTGAGTGGCAACATAATATTTCGTAAATAGCAAGTCAAAACTATAAAAATACTCTCAAGTCAAACTTATGTTTCTTATGAAGTAAAAACCTGCGTACACTCACTATTTCACTAAGTTCTAGTTTAAAAATTCAACTCATTCTCGTCCAAACTCTTCATAAGCTACGCTAATTTTCTACGTGTGAGTCGCACTCGATTAAGACTTTGCAAATCTGCCATTTTATATTTATGAAACTGAACTCGTGCTTCGCCACGCTAGATGCTGAGTGAGAGCTCTTTTAGTCACGTTCGGCACGTTTATAGTAATTTATTTGATTTATATTATTTATGAAACTTCTATGGTATTACCTGGCGTATTACCTGGCGGTTTCATTATGTAGCGACAATAAATTTTCTTAAGTGCTTTATTTCCTTCAACCAATAAATTTGAACGTGACAGAATCACTCAGTTGCAACATTATAGCGAATGAATAAAAATTAAAAATCACTGGCGCGTTCATAGCGCGTGCGCTCATTTTAATTAGAATAGAATATAATAGAATATTTTTTATTCAATATAGATCACATGTGTAATTCTTATTGGAATTCATTATTTACTTTCACTACTGGTTCGAAAAAAAGCCTCTGTCCTGGGAAGAACCAGCAAGAAATCCAGCGAGACTTTTTTATAAAGTAAATTTTACATGAATGGTTGTACAAACTATTTACAAATTTATTTTAGAAACGGCTTGGAAGCGACCACCTCATTCCCAGGGATAATTATCAACCATGTATTAATTACTTACTTACTTACTTATCTTCACGCACAATCACTGAAGGGGTAGCCAGAGAGAACAGATCGCCAAGTGTCACGATCCTTACATACCTCTTTCACTTCTTTCAGATTCATTATCTTCTTCATACATGCACGTCTAGGTATCCGAGTACTCTTGACCCTACCCTCTTCGAGCAATTTGCTCACATGGTCTTCGAAAGTTAGTCTCGGTCTACGTCGACACCTTTTAATATTTACTTTCGCGCTATATATTTTCTTCACCATTCGGTCTTCACTCATTCGCTCAACGTGCCCAAACCACCGACGCACGCCCTTATCAATTTTTGTGATAAGGTCATCTTTCAAACCTGCCATATTGCGAATCTCTTCGTTTCGCTTTCGTTCGTTTTTATTAAATGTCGAGATCGTCTTTGTTTTTATTAAATGTCGAGATGAAATTTGCTGTACTATTTACGACATTGACATACAATTAAAGTGTAGAGTAAAAGTTTAAAGTGAAATGTTTTAAGCCAAAAGTTAAATCGTTTTGTTCAATTAAGATTCAATTGATAATAAGGTACCCGCAAGTACATTCATTATTCCTTTACGTAAAAATGTCAAAAGAAATGTTGGAGGTATATTAAGATGAGTTATAGTTTTGCATTCAGTGGAAATTTAACATGCTCGAGTTATGTTATAATTTGATATTTGGTGTAATTTACATGGACTAATTTTAAAGTTCAACATGTTTAAACGATAAACAAAAAAAAAATGCTTAACTTTAACGTGCGATGAATTAAAAACACTAAGTAGTATTTTTGTATATCTAATGTGTTGACAAGTGTAACAGTTTAATCCAAGTGTTATGTTCGACAAAATTGGGATCTAATGTTGAGGGTATAGTGGAAGGCGTGGTGCTGTGGCGCTCGCTCTTGAGTGGAAGTATGCTGTGGGCTTATGACGCCACAGGCACATTATTGGCCGCTGCTAGCGATCACCATTTGATACACGAGGAAAGCAAATTTATCCTTAACATTGTCTTAAAAATATTTTGTAAGAATAAGTGCTTAACTTTTAAAGAAGCCTTTCAATAAGCTCACGATCTCTTCCATTTCTGATTTCAGGAATGAAACAGGTTTCAACAAAAAAAATTTTGCAAAAAAGCTCAGTAAGGAATCTTTTAGCGCTAATGTATTTCTTCAGGGGAAACAACAGTCAAATTCGAGGTTGATTGATATATAAAATAATTTTCGCAACTTGAAATAACGTGCACGTATTTTATTTTTATTTAAAAAAGCGGCCAAGTGCGAATCGGACTCGCCTATGAAGGGTTCTGTAGCAGCAAGTAATATAATTTAGGATTTATGACGTATTAAGAATAAACTACTTACTAGATCTCGTTCAAACCAATTTTTGGTGAAAGTTTACATGGTAATGTACATCATATATTTTTTTAGTTTTATTTTTTTTCTATTTTTGTGTGAAAATTTTAATGCGGTTCACAGAATACATCTACTTACCAAGTTTCAACAGCACAGTTCTTATAGTTTCGGAAAAAAGTGGCTGTGAGTTACGGACGGACAGACAGACAGACAGACATTGCCATTTGGCTACGGAACCCTAAAAAGGGGTTACATACTAAGACTTTATCCTGTTTCATGTAGGCACTTAGATCAATTGCACATGGATAAATATAGACCCGATATAATTATTTATTGGCCATGAAAATACTTGCTTCATGTAGGATTCGAACCCGCAACCTTTAGCGCTGCAATTCATTGCTAAGCAACTGCACCACTGTGCTGTTGCGTAGTAAATGAACAACCTCGACACTGTAAAACTGATCAATCTTCACCTTGCTGGGTGCTAGTCTAGACATTTAACCATTTCGCCTGTCTTTTTATACAATAAAGGAGACAAACAAGTACACAGGCCGCTTGATGGTAAGTGGATGCTATGACCCAAAGACATCTACATTTAACCTCTATTAAGAATCAAAATGCAGATGGGTTGTCTCCCGAAAAGGATCTCCGGTTCTCTACACTCACTGTCCGACCCCGTTCGATAATGTAGCTGCAGCGTATAGAAGTACTACCGGCTACGGTTATCATCTTTCACGGATACTATTTTGAATATAACAGTAAGTTAGAATTTCTTTTAAGGTCAAGGAATTGTCTCACGCAAAAATAGGATTTAGCAAATAAGATGTTTATGTTAATATTTTTATTTACAAATAATAAATGCACAATAAATGTTTTTTTTTTCACAAATGTAGTATTGATGTGTCGCACTTCATGATATATTTGCCTGTTCACTAGAAGAGCGTTAAGTAAAGAGACGTTACAGAAAATTCTAATGCATACTGCATTAGAATTAATAACAATCCAAATATAACAATTTTAGCGCACAAAAAATTTCGTGCTTTATTTGGGATTCAAATCTAGGGCCTATGATTTACCAGCTACACTGTGTCACGCGATTGTTAACTTATAATCAGATTAGGAGTTGTTAACGATACCTTAAAGGTGCTTGTTTTTGTACTGTAATTAAATGAAATTGTATGGCGCGCCTCGGCTACAAACATTTATATATAGACAAATTCGAGAATTATTTTGATATGAGCCTTTAATGACATTTCGAACAATGCGTTCAAGATCATAACTACTCAGGTGTGATTATTTAATTACGAAATCTGAACAGATAGAGAGAACTATGTCTGTTTATAGTCACGTTTCAATTATATTGGCAAAATATTTTATTATATATGTTGGATGTTTCATTATTTCTTATATTAATACTAATACTATAAATTAAATTTAAGTATTTCTGTACAGATTTACTTATTTTTATACTGCAAACGTTTTAAGTGTGTGAAGTGTAATTTCATATGCAATTAGCAGTGTCCGAGCTTAAGTTGCTCGCGTTCAACCCTTGAGCTGTCAAGCCTCGATGAACAAACTAAGTACTAAATAACCAGAGAAAATAAAAAGTGAAAATAAGTTTGCCCTTAATTTCTAATTACAGCTAAGATTTTATACCGTTGAGGATTAAACATTTCATTCATTTAACATCTTACTACTTTTCACTGAATTGCGGATAGATGTTAGAATATGAACATAAGAGACGATAAAATTGCAAATTAAACTACATAAATGTAAAAGTGTTTGGAAATGATAAATTTATTGAAAAACCTGTTTTATTTTATGACTTCCAGTTTACAAGACATGATGTATAAAATCAGTTACGGTTCTGATTTCGTATATCTTTATTGCATAATAATGATTCCATTCTAGATAAAGTTTAGTAACTAATTGGTAAATCTACTTTACCAGCCTTTAAAATTCCACTGCTGAAAATCGGCCAGGATTTGCCCTAATCGCCTCGCCTGGGCGGAAGAACGCCCCCAGTGCCAGACTTCTCGCACCTTTGATGCTTCTGCCCGTAACCGATCCGCGTATTTTACGTGTCACGTAAACCAGATGGTAATACCACCATATGTTTATAGCCTATTATGTTTAAAACTTTGTAACATTTCCCATTTTCGCCTGTTTCTCCTACGCCACAGTCACACAACTGTTGGCAAATATAAATACAATATAATTATAGTAATAACTTGATAATTTTATATTTGTTATAACTTAGCATTTCTATAAAATGAAACAAAAACATCAAAAATAATACGACATAAATTCTATATTGTTCTTATAAAATAAAAATAAAACAACAATTAAAAACATAAAGTAAGCATTTAAAAACATTTCATGATACCATGTTGTAACTTCTATACTGTCTTTTGACACGAACTTCCGACATTATATGATTTCTACTTCATATCGCCTCACATTCGTCCTGGTAACCTAGAAATAATCAAAGCGCTATTCACAGAAACTGAACTAGGAATATGGAACATTAAAAGCTGGTGCTACGGTAACAAACACAATTAAAATTGCATGTAAAAACAAAAACCTTTTTTAATAGGATAAGTGTGACAAGCGAGCACACAGTCCACCTGATGGTAAGTAGTTGCTATGGCAGATGGACAGATCCGGGTAACGCACATCTGCATAATCAATTATGGGTAATATGAGCGATTAGACGAGCATGATCTTAGATTTTGTGGGAAAAAAATGTTTTAAACGACACGAAAAAAGTAACGTGGCAATTACTTTACGACTCCTAAAACTGAAACCTGAGTTCTTCAATTCATCGTGCTGTCAATCTTTATGGCAAGATTTTTTACAGACTTACTTAACAGAATTTTAATCTCATATTTTATATAGGAGGTAAATCTGCAAGATAAATGTTGGCTAGTACCCTTGAGCTACCCACCACCCAAAATTTTATGATCAACTGTGTTGAAAGCATTTGAGAAATCAACTATTACCAGTACTGTTACTTTTTTTTCTTCCATACCTTGTCTAATATCGTTTGAGATGTTAATTAAAGCAGTACTGGTACTATGGCCAGGGTGAAATCCAGACTGAAATATACTCAGTAGGTTATGTTTCGAAATAAATGTAGAAATTTGCTTGTAACCACAGAATTCTAAAATTTTGATAAGAAAGGGGCGAATGGATATAGGGCGAAAATTATTGGGAAGAATGGGAGTAGGAACTTTTGGGAGGGGCTTATAAAAGCCCCTCCCAAAAAAGGGAAAAGTTTATAATATGGGAATTGCCGGAAGAAGGTACACTAGTACAAATATTACCATGTGTCTACTTATCTCATCATAACTCACTGCCTTGGACTAAATTGCTAAAATAGACTTTTTAAATTGATCCTGAGAAACTGAGAGAAATTGGAGGCAGGTATGTTAGGAATTTGCACCCATATAAATAAATAAATTAATAAAATATTTGTCAAATCGCCGCCTACTGTTACTAACGCAATTCGAGAAAATCAAAAACTACATATCAACCGATACCCGTTAATATTTATGCCTGGATAATCTAGTTCGAATCAATAGATTTTTCACAACACAATTTGATTACACAACGCGAGAAGAACAGAGCGCATGCGTCCCAGCGAAAAATATAACAACAAAAATCCGCTCAACGAGCATGATTAAAGAATAATTTTAGTGTTTAAAGAACAGTATATAAAGAACACAATAATATAGAGTAATTGTGTTCTGTGTAAGGAATGATTAACAATAGTACACAGAACTCTATTACTCTCTACCGAGAGTTCTTTTTCCTCTAAATAGCGCAAGTCTAATAGTAACAGAAATATGGCCAGTAACAACAAAAGAGCAAAGAGTTTCCTTACTCATGTGGTAACAATAAGCGGACAATGATAAAAACTAAATTATAGTAAACTAGCTGTGCTCGCGACTTCTTTCGCATGAAGTCAAGTAAATTAGTCGGTTAGAAGCTTCAAACCAAGCAAACTGATCACACTTGGGCCTTATTATAATTTTATAAACTACACCACTGTACTGAATGACATCATCATCGTCACCATCATTACAGCCTTTCACAAGTCCACTGCTGAACATAGGCCTCCCCCAAGGAATGCCACAAAGAACGGTCCTGAGCCACCTGCATCCATCGACTTCCTGCATGTCTTAAAAGGTCGTCACTACATCTACTTCGCCTACCGAAACGAGACTGCCACTCGAGAACCTTTCTTCCCCATCGGTTGTCGGTTCTTCGAGCTATATGGTGGCTCACTGCCACTTCAGCTTACTAATCCGTTGGGCTATGTCGGTTACTTTTGTTCTAATTAGGATATACTTATTTCTAAGTTTATCACGCACAGACACCCCGAGCATAATCCTATCCATAGCTCGCTGAGTGACCTTGAGCTTCCTCATACGGCCAGCAGTGAAGGACCACGTCTCAGATCCTTAAGTCATCACTGGCAACACCCACTGGTTGTACAATTTTGTTTTCAGGTTTTAAAGTATGTCCAACGAGAAGATGTGACGTAGTTTCCCGAACGCTGCCCAGCCGAGTTGAATCCGTCGATTGACCTCTCGGTCGAAGTTGGACTTACCTAGTCGGACTATTTGTCCCAGGTAAACATAATCGTCAACAACTTCAAGCTTAGTGCTCCCAACAACTACCGGCATAGGTGTAACATGGACGTTAAACATGATCTTTATTTTGTCCATGTTCATCTTAAGACCTATCCGTTGGGACACACTATTGAGGACATTGAACATAGTGCTTAGGTCCGCCAGCGATTCTGCCATAAGGACTATATCGGCGGCAAATCGAAGGTGAGTGATGTACTCGCCATTGATGTTAATGCCGTATCCTCTCTAGTCCAGTAGCTTGAAAACGCCTTCCAATGCAGCGGTGAAGAGTTTCGGAGATATAACCTCACCCTGTCTTACACCTCTCTGCAGTTGGATAGGTTCCGTACTCTGATCCTGTACTCGGATAGCCATCGTAGCGTTACTGTACAAACACTTCAGCACTTCGATATACCGACAGTCAATTCGGCACCGCTGAACGGACTGCAGCACCGCCCAAATTTCAACGGAATCAAAGGCTTTCTCATAGTCCACGCGTATGTATGTGATCTATGGTACTAAAGTCTTTTTGGAAACCAGCTTGTTCGGGAGGCTGGAAGTCGTTAAGTCTGCGTGCGAGAAGATTCGTAATGACCCTCGAAAATAGCACGTAGACGCGGCTCAGAAGGGAAATCGATCTGTAGTTCTTCAAGAGAGCGTTGTCGCCTTTCTTGAAGAACAAGACCACCGCACTTCTGCTCTACGCCTCCGGTGTAGTGTCACCATGGAGGACGGAATTAAAGACCTTCTAAAGGACTTCAAGTACCGGTTTTCCAACAGCTTTCAGAAACTCCGCTGTAATTCCATCCTCACCCGGGGACTTGCCGTTTTTAAGGTGCTGGAGAGCCACTCTAATCTCGCTCAGACTGACGTCCGAGATATCTTCCGAATAGTGTCGGGTAAGACTCGCTCTTGGATCGTTACTCACACTTGCGTGTGTCTCCAACGATGACGTGTACAGCTGGCCATATAACCTCTCAATCTCACTCAAAATCTCAGATGTCCCGGAAACGATGCTGCCACACTCGGTCTTTAGCTTCAACAGTTGGCTTTTTCTGGCAGTCAGATCTCTGGCAGAGACTTTGGAGCCTTGGTTCCGCTCGATCACTTCTTCAATACAAGCTGTATTGAAGTTGCGTAATTCCCGCCGTATGCATTTGGAGATCTGTCTGTTCAGTTGCCTGTATGCTGTCAATTCTGTTGAAGAATGTAGCTTCATCTCCCGTCTAACAGCCATGAGATTACGAGTGTGATCGGAGAGTTTTTGAGCTTAAAAGAACACTGCTGCGGTGGGTCTTGCAGAACTTAGCTCCGACCGCGTGGACAGTTTCCACGAGCTTGTCATTCATATTGTCCACTTCATTGCAGTCTTCTAGGCACTAAAAACGGTTTTCTAACTCGAGTTGAAAGGTTTCGGGACTTTGGATTAGAGCACGAAGGGGACGGTTCAGTATGCCTCTAACCATTCGGTGATCGCTACCAATTTTCACCCTCGCGATCACGGTGACATCACTGAAAAGTTGTCATCTGGTCGTCATAATAAAGTCAATTTCATTTTTTGTCGAACCGTCGGGGCTCGACCAGGTCCACATCCTGTGGGGCCGCTTCTGGAAGAAAGAGTTCATCATAAAGAGTCCCTCTTTCTCCATGAAGTCGACCAGCTGCTGACCCTTTGGGTTCCGGTGCCCTATTTCAAATTTTCCTGCTTTCAGCTCACCGTTCTCTCTTGTGCCTAGTTTTGCATTGAAGTCTCCCATTAACACCGTATAGTGAGTTTTGGAGGAATGCATGTCTTTAGTGATATCCTCATACATTTCCTCCACCTCCTCATCGGGATGTGCCAAAGTTGGTGCGTAAGCCTGTATGACCTTCAGCGAATAACGTTTGGTGATTCTGAGTATAAGGTAAGCTACCCTCGTCGACACACTCCCGATCTTTACAACGTTGATAACGAGAGATTTGTGGACGATAGAGCCCGGTGATAGAGCAAGTTGCCGGATTCGAGGATTACCGTGTCCTCGCCCTCTCTTCGGACTTCGGATAATCCTATAATATGCCAGCGTAACTTGTCTATCTCTTCTTCCAGCTCCACGATCTTCTCGTCAGTCCTCAGGGTGCGTGCGTTGTATGTTGTCAGGTCGAGTCGTCTTAGGCGGCAGCCGAATCTCCACTGGAGATTCTTAGCACCCCCTGCCCCGCCGTTACCATGGTCGCCACCGTAGCCAGGAATAGCGGGGCCGCCGGGGACTGGGGGCCGTCTTTTTGTTACCTTCATAGGGGGGTTATTTGCCATAGTTCTACGCTTGGCGAGCGGGTTGGCAACTTTTGTTGGCAGTTTTTCATTGTAATTTTGCTGTTATCAGGAAGATGCTGCTGCCCATCTCCTGAGTGTTTCCCTTTGTCGCCTTTTACGACACCCACGGGAAGAAATGGGGTAGTGGATATTCTTAACTGCCACTACACTGCTTGAAAATGAGATAGTGTAATGAAATTTTTTTGTCCTAAAAAAATGAAAAAAATGCAAACACCTTAAACTGAGGGTTACATAGGGCGGACTGAGTGTCTTATGTCATTCTCTAACATTCAACCCTGATAATAATTATTGTATTATATATAACTAGCTGTGCCCCGCGGTTTCACCCACGTCATCACGTGTCCGAGGTGCGCGACATGACATGATACCTAGTTCAAGCATTTTATAATTGCAATTTAATATTTTATTTGGTAACAATATATGGAAAAATTGGCATAATTAATGGGAGTACTTTTATTTGTCGGCATATTACAATTACTAATGCATGGTCACTTAAACAGTGGTTATGTATGACATCAATATTTTTGCATTTTAAAGGGCTGTCAGTCATAACGAGGTCTATTATGGTTTGGTAATGGTCGTTTCTTTCTTTACGCGGAATTAAGCAAATTAGTTTATAATAACCCCAAAATATCATCGATTACCAATAATAACTCATTCATAGTTTTATATTTAAATCTTATTATACCTTGGTTTCTGATCTTGCCTTAAACATAAAAGAAACATTTTCAACAGTATAGCTGGGACCTGTATCTAAACATGTCAACAAGGAAAGAAACGTAGCACTCACTATATCGTAGGCGTAACTCTTAGCTCCAGTACAAATACAAACGTCTCAATATTTCACATTTATTGACATTTTGACATAGCAGCGCTGCGTCGCTTTGAGAAATCGATATAGTACGTCCGCCTTCACAAATTTGACCTGTATTCACGAGGATTAAAGGGAGCTTGTATATAACATTTTACATTTATTATCAAGAAGTGAATAGTACGCTCTTATTCACTATCTAATGTAAAATTTAATGAGTCGCAGCACAAGGTTACGTAACATCAAAAGGATACTTACAATCTAAACCTGCTATATTGACTTAAATTTGTAAGCATCCAGGTCGGCGACGCTCCTGTGATACCAGTAGCGTCGCGAACATCCACGGGCGGTGGTGATCACTAACCATATCAAGTGAGGTCCGGTGACTGCTTAGTCCCACGAGCTTCAATTTTGTCGTAATTAAAATCTCGGCCCGCCTGTATTATCATCACCATCGCCCCATAAAATCCACCGCTAGACATGGGGCGTTTCCATCGTAGGGAGGATATGATGTCACGCTTGGCAGGTGGATTGACGTTCGCATGGCCAGACGAAAGCATCTTTGATGCTGCTGCCCTCGCCGGTCTGCGTATTTTACGTCTGGCAAAGGTGATTTGATTAGAAAGCCATCTATGCGATATTTGTGGCATTTTCTATAGTCGCCTACGTCATTCAAGGGACGTAATGTGGTGATGGATTGTCTTACGCAATAATCATATTAAGTATCTCTATTTGTAATTTAACCACATTAATATTCTTAAAGTAGTCCGTGTCCTTCACTGCTGGCCGTATGAGGAAGCTCAAGATTAGGTTATGTCTAATTAATTCATCTCAGAGTACATCGTTTAAATCCGGGCGGCATCAGAGGCAGCTGAACTAAAAAGTGGCTGAGATATAAGTCTCTGAGCGATGATTATATACTTGCGCCATTTGCTGTAGATATTATCGGTCCGTATTATCTTTAGTATTATCTTTTCTCGCTCCAAATCTAAGTATAGCCATTTATACGAGGAAATGCACTACACCGCTGTGAATAGCACTGTATGATAATTGAAGTTTTTATGGCTCGTTTTTCAGCATTATTTTATTAAAAAAGCTATATTGTCCCAATATCTGTCACGTTCAAAAATATAATATTGCTTTGCTGATTTCAGTTATGAGGAGTGGAACAGAGAAAGAGAGAGGGAGAGAGAAGGTGTGTAAATTTTGTACGCTTAACTTTCTTGTACATAATAGTGATTGTTTGAGGGTCTATTATTTTGTGGTTAAACTTTTTTCTAAAGCTTTGTGTTGTTACTCATTCGTGCTTTTAGTTTTTGAAGTTGCGGAACTGCGAGTTCGGATCCCGCAAGCAACAAGTATTTGTTCGATAAATTATAACGCCGGCACGATTCAGGAGAAAATCCGACTGTGTGGATAAAGTTATTTTTCTAAAGAAGTTTGGTAATCATTAAGCCAGCAAATATTGTATTATTCAAGTAAAGTGATGGTATGCAGAAATATTGTAGTAAAATCACCAAATTAATTAATTCAAATCAATTTATTACAATCAAACAGTAATTTCTCCGTTCAGCAGAGAGTTGGCAACAGTGGCAGGTAAACTGAGGAGCGTTGAGAAAATGTTAGATCTGCTGTCATCTGGAGAGCCATAAGGACACGCGATTAGATTCGTTGATGGTGCTGGAGCATTGTCCGTAAAACATTATTAAAGATCGTTTATAAATCTTAAGACTTTTAGATTCCTTTGATGTTAGGTCTCCATCTCTGCCTAGGAGTTTGAATGGGTTGGTAAGTGCATATTATCTAAAAATTACAAGACGTGAAGAATTTTGTTCAAATCCTCAGAGGTAATGATGCATCTGTCATTCTTGCTTAATAACTAAATTAAAACGATAGGCTGCAATAACCATTTACTACCTAGTAGTCTATGGCTCGTGTGACACTTTAGTGTTAAGAAAATCAGGTTAACTGCCGTTGTTCTAGTGGTCTCAAACACAACTGCTGATGATGAGGTTTCGGATTCGATTCCCGAGTTATGCCAAACAATAAGTTATAGAGTTTTTCCGTCAAGAAATTTTTATTAGATACCCGGAGTCAGAAAGTCGGCGAAATTTGGTCTGGATGACATTATTATTAATATATAACAGATTATTTAAATACACAATTTGTACCAGCGCAATATATGATACAAAAATAAAGCGTTATTTTTTTCCATGGCTCATTAGCTAATGACTACAGAAATAGCACATTTATTCCAAAGTAAATGAATATTTTATTCAGTAGTAAAGTGAGCGACCTCTGCTGGTTAATTTACTTAAACCGGTGATGTAGCAACAATAATATGTTGTGTATTAAAAAGTTTACCCTACTTGCTACAGTAATTCAGAAAGTGGTAATATTCACTACGTGGTGGCGGTACTGATAGGCGGTGGTGGTAGGCAGCTAAGTTTTTAGACTTTTACATGTTAATTTAATTTTTTTTTGAACTTTTCTTTTACCAATACCCAAGCATCCTGAGATTCGAGGATAGGCGCATCATCCATAAGTGATACGCTGGTTTCTTTTAATAAGTCTCCTGACAGTAGCTTAATTTTCTCAATGATCGCAGTCGAGGACCTTAAGGAATTTCATCATGGCGAGAAACAATACCACGATCAAATTCTGCGCACCAAAACCTTACGGTACTCAAAGGAGGTGTTAACGTTCCAAAAGTGTTTTGAAGATGACATGTGCAGTCTTGTGGAGAGAGTGTACTTTTAATATCATAAAAAGTTACTGCTGTAAGATATTTTTGCGTTAAGTCTATTTTGCTGCGTATGACGGAACTTCAACGTTTTTTTTTATAGGAGAGGGCGCAAACGAGCATGCGGCTCACCTGATGGTAAGTGACTACCGCCGCCCATGAACAATTGCAACGCCAGGGAGGAAATTGCAGATGCGTTGCCGGCCTTTTAAAAAGGAGTAGGCTCTTTTCTTGAAGTTCCCTAAGTCGTTTCGGTCCGGAAAAATCGCTGATGGTAATCTATTCCACAAGGAAGTCGTGCGAGGAAGAAAACATCTTCTAAATCGCACAGTGGTGGACCGCCAATCATCCAGATGGTGTGCATGGTATCGGAAGTTCTGCCGCGATGTGCGTTCGTGAAATTTGGCGGCTGGGATTAATCCGAACAATTCCTCAGAGCACAAAAACAATTGACTCGCGACTTGCCGTTAATTTTTTTATCAATATATGAGTTTTTTATGTTTTCAAAAATATATTATTCGAAAATTAAACATTAATGGCCGGTTAGGGTGCAGAGTTTTTAGTCTTCTTGCAGTTTGAGGCTGGTTGCAGGTGTCCATGGGCTGCAGTAGCCACTTACCATCAAGTTGACCGTTCGTTCGTCACTTCAGTTTTACAAAAAGAAATATATTATTTCGACTTCACATCTTTGATAGGAGGTGGGGCTGCTCTTAGAAATCCATCTGGAGAATTGTCCCTCTCCTTTCTATTTCTGACGCTATGATAAAACGCGTACACTGTTGTATTCTACTTTGTACGCTATAAAGATCCCGTACAGACGCACTATGAGGTATTCCAGCTTAATTCCTTAGGGTGACAACGCATCTACATATAGCACACTTGGTGCGGAGTTCACTTTCCATCAGGTATACTCCAATAATTAGAACGCACTTACAATAGGCATGATGATACTTGTTATTTAATTCAGCAATCGTATTTAGTGGTTGTGGATATGTTGCTGGTAGCATTTGGTTGTGTAATGGATTATTGTTCTGTTGACTGGAAGAGTCGTCGATGAGGTAACAAACATAACCTGGACGAGCGTAGAATCCGTTCATGGGTACTGACGTGGCGAAAACAAATTCTGTAATTAATCGTATTAGATAATATAAATGTTTGTTTGAATACAATTAAACTCATACAACACCAAAATATCGTTCATGATTGTAAGCAAAATTAATGACTCTCTATGAATTAGGCTTTTGTCAGCAGTGGACTTGTGATGGACTATAATGATGATGAAACTATCTTGGAACGTGTCTTGATCTAGTTAGCATCTTCACTTTCCTGAATATTCACCCAAATATATTACAAGTACACTCACGCCTATCACTAAGCCTTCTTCTCGTCCATATAGTATATTCAAAGGATATGCCTTAACCTTACCATTTTTTTTATAAGTAAGTAATGCATTATTTCACGTGGTAGAGCCATGCTGCAGCTATATAACTGTTATAGTTGTAGCACGAGTCGGCTCGACCGGGGAATAACCACGCTCTCACAGAATACCAGCGTAAAATAGCATCATAATGCTGCTGTGTTTCGTATGGTAAGTGTAGAGAACTGGAGACCCTTTTTTTAATGGAAACGAAGCATTCAATCTTAGTCCTTACGAGTTACAACGCATCTGCATTCTGATTCGTAATCGAGGATAGATGTAGATTTCTAAGCTAACTTTTGCGCGGGGGTCGAAAATTGATATCAATTAGAGAAATCACAGCCGATGTTCATCTTTTAAATCTCGCCTTTGACTTCGGTCGCGTAGTAGAGCACCAGACATTACAATTATGATAGTACAACCCAACATTGAGTGTCATCATTTCAAGAAGTTACTGTTACCTCACAGGCAACCGCAATTTTATTATTAGTCTTTTCGAGGAAGACGCTGCCCATCTCCAAATTAGCTTTCCTCTGTCGCCTCTTACGACACCCACGAGATGATATTGAATATTCTTACACTGACACTACACGGCACGTTGCATAAGGTGGGGATTTAAATTTAAACCGATTAGTAAACCACTTTGTATGATTTTTATTTTCCGGTAACACGCGCAAGTTTTGGGCGCTTCTTAATCTCGAACAAACAATGTACTCCCACACCTACCCATACGAAAAGCGTGGAGCAAAAGCTTACCGCAATTAAATTTTCAAAAATATATTCAATATACAGAAATCGGCTTCTTGGAGTTTTATTAAACTATGTATAGAGAAATTATATTTACAATACTAACTCATTCATAGTCTTATTATTAATCCATATACGTTGCTGTCTGAGGTTACCTTAAACATAAAGCAACATTTTTAAATATATTCGATCGATGGGGTAGTGGATATACTTACACCGCTACTACTACTACAAGATCAAGTAATTGTATAATATGATAATATATTAGTGTTAACAATTGTTGGGAAACCTAATAGAGGGAAAAAAGCTCTGTAGTCCAGGTATTATAAGTTTTTATCGATGATCTGTATACGTGCCAGAACACTGGTATGTCAAAGTTTCGTATATTAGCCGAGGCTAGTGTTTGTTTACTATACAAATATAAGCAGGTTGTAGCCAACATATTTGGACGAACTTCAGGCAACTTACTTAAGGTCTTAAGTGCGGTTGAAATGCCAAAATTATTGGATATTTAAGAAAAACATACAATAACTGTTCATTTAATCCGCAAATAAAAAAATACAGAGTGACAGAAAAGGATTTAAGAAATGTTTTTTATTCGAACATAATAGTATTTTTGTCAACCCCTTAGTAGAAAATAAACATCCCCAAAGAGTACCTATCTTTGTCATATTTTGCAAAATTTCTCCAAAACGGCACAAGCTCTATAAATAGTTTTTACACTAAAAAAAGTTCTTTCTTTCAAGTGTGATAGAAACGTTACCCCCACACTAGGATTTTCTCTTATGTCGTGGAGGCAGTTTACAAACATAAATTGTACAAGGACAAACATCCAGACCCGGAACAATTATTTGTAGGCCATACAAATACTTGTTCCGTGCGGGATTCGAACCCGCGGCCCCCAGCGCAACAACTGATTGCTAAGCCACTGCGCCACGGAGCCGTCAGTTCTTGAAAATATTAATATTTTTAATTGAGAGTTTTATTTTTATTCCCCGTTACCCTCGAAAAAATATCATTTATCCTCGAAATTGAATATATTTGCGCGAGCGTGCCTGCTCCGTCGCCCTGTAATCACCCATGAGCCCTGTAGCAGTCCGTTTTCGGACATCATCGAAAGTAGACCGCGCGTCGTGTAGAGTGTAGAGTTTTCATTATTTTGTTATTCAATTGTCTACAGTTATTATCACAGTTTACCTTACATTAGAATTTCTTGGTGGGATGCGATGTATAAATAGGTCCTTTATTTTCTTCAACAACTATATTATATATATTTGGTTTTTTTTTAGCAGTTGAGCTTCAACACAATCCTAAAAATGTTCAATGAATTAAAAAAAATTAACTACCAATAATTATAATATATAAGCCAGCTCCACCGGTAGTGGAGCACTTTCAAGTACCGAGCAGTAGCAACACCGCCTGGCAACAAGATCAGCACATCAGCAGTTTATAACGCATTAGAAACTTAATTTTGTTTTCATGAGTTTTATTTTATAGACGTTTCATACTAACTAATTGGATAGTGCTTTAATAAGTGCGAACTGTTTTAGTGATTTAATGTTACTTTAAGCAATTGTTATATAATTATTGTTATCTAAATTTTGAATTTATAAGTTAAGTAACATTTTAATAAAGGGAAATACGGAACTTCATATCCAACTGTAATAAACTACGGTTGCCAACCCGCCAGTAAAGCATTTCAACTATGGCAAAATTCCCCCTAAGAGAAGATATCATTAAAGGCCAATTTCAAAAGATTACACGAATTTGGCGATACAAAAGTAGATAGCAGAGGCGCGCCATACAATTTTATTCAATAACATACACAAACAAGCACCTCTAGGGTGACCTAATTACTCTTAATTTGATTATAAGCTTGCAATCGCGTGACACAGTGTAGCTAGTACATCGTAGGCTGCGGGTTTGAATCCCATTTAAAGAAAATTTTTGTGTGCTAAAATTGTTGTTCGTGGATTCGATATCAGAACGTTTAGCTATCCTTTATCTCAGCGTTTGCATAATCATTTTTTGTAAAGCCTGTTTACTTAACGATCTTCTAGTAATCGGGCGAACATATTAGAACGTGTTACACCTTAGTACAAAGTTTAAGATGAAAAATATACATTTATTGTGCATTAATAACTTGTAAATAAAAATTTAATAAATATCGTATTTGCTAAGTACTATTTTTGAGTGAAGCAAAACTTTGACACTAGATGAAAACTCTAACTGACAGTTCCTTAAAAAATGGTATATTTTGAAAGACGTTAATTAGCATCCATCAGGGTGGTGAGTGCGGGCGAGTGGTGATAGTTTTACAGTGTTGAGGTTGTTCTTTTTTTATTACGTGATCCCTCAGTAGGGCAGTGGCTTAGCAATGAGTTGTGGTGTTGAGGGCCACGGGTTTCAATCCCGCACGGAACATTTTTTTCTATAGCCTACAAATAATAAATCCGGGTCTGGATGATTCATCATTCATCATCATTACAGCCCTTCACAAGTCCACTGCTGAACATAGGCCTCCCCCAAAGAATGCCACAAAGCACGGTCCTGAGCCACCTGTATCCATCGACTTCCTGCATGTCTTACCAGGTCGTCACTCCATCTCGTGGGGGGACGCCCTACACTTCGCCTACCGGTACGAGGCTGCCACTCGAGAACCTTTCTTCCCCATCGGTTGTCGGTTCTTCGAGCTATATGGCCGGCCCACTGCCACTTCAGCTTACTAATCCGTTGGGCTATGTCGGTCACTCTGGTTCTACTGCTGGATGATTGTTATTGTGCAATTTATATTTATTTACTGTCTCTAAGATAAAGAAGAAGGTAGTGTGAAGTAACATTTTTTTTAATAATAATTTTAATTATTAAAACGTGAACACGTTATAAGAAGTTGCGAAAAGTATTTTATATAGCAATCAACCTCGTATTTGTTGAATCTTATTTGCTTCCAAAGCAATACATTGAGCGTAAGGGGAAATGTTTACTGAATCTTTTTGCTTTTTAAACCATTTGCCAACTGACATTGTCAAACGTTATTGGAGCGATTCTTGTAAATGTAATGAGGCAGAAAATATTAAAATTCATGGGTACGTATTGTAAAAATTATATTAATACATCGAACCTACCGTAGCTTTTGTACAGGGATAGTGTTGTGCCACATTTTAAGAAAGGAACAATGAATTTTATGGCAAGACTTAATAACTGTTACTAGAGAGATTCGAACCCGTTGCCCGCAGCATCACTGCCACACAATTTGGTAAGTAGTTATATATGAAGCAGGACATAAAAATAACACATTACAAAAAAGAATTAACAGAGACGATAAAATTGTAATACATGACATAAAAGATTACTATTTTATAGTTTGTTGGCCTTTTAATGGGTGATAATAGGCGTGTGCGACATACGAGTATCACACGGGTGACTAAAAACGTGAAACACTGAGCGTCTATAATTTATACAAGAGTGTTTTGTAAAGAATATGCTTTAAGTAGACATGCATGTTATGTTGTGTAGACGCCGTGTGCAAGGGTGGCATAAGATAATCTACTACCACACGTCTACCCATGGGTGTCATATGAGACCAAATCTGGCGAAAGGCTCTGCAGTACTTTATAATAATGCGGTAAACAAAATGGACACTATATCATGTCCTGAAAATAAAATGTGTAATACTTTATGCTTTTGAATATAAAAATAAATATCGTATTTGCTTAATCCTACTTTTGTGTGAAGTACTATACTTGGACTTTAAAGATAAATTCTTACTGAGTATTTCTTGCAAAATGATGCTGAAAGATAATAACCGCAGCAGGAAGGTGCTCGACTCATATTCAGCAAGGTGGCAAGTGGAGGCCTGTGGTAAAAGTTTTACAGTGTTGAGGTTGTTCATTTATTACGTGACGGCTCCGTGACGCAGTGGCTTAGCAATGAGTAACAGTGCTCAGGGCCGTGGGTTCAAATCTCGTATGAAACAAGTATTTGTCTATACTTGCCTACAAATAATAAATCCAGATCTAGATATTTGTCCTTGAATAATTTATGTAATTCTTACTAGAGATATTCGAACCCGTTGCACGAATCGCTACAGACAAACGATTAGTCAGTGCGCTATCAAACCGCCATACATGAAGCTTTATAGATATACTTCTTGTGAAACAGATTTAACAATAAGATAAAATATTTATTCGTTCTTTGGCTGTATAAGAGTCGACTATGGAAAATTCTAGGGAAAGGCTTCTGATAGATTACGTTATAATAACTCCGTTTATCCTAGAGTAATATACGAGAATAATACAGCGACCAGAGAACAGCGTCAACGATGCGAGATGTCTGCTACTGCGACTGCCAAACAGTCTGCAAAAATGGCTAATATGAAAAGTCGTTTAAATACTTGGATAAATAAGCCTGAGTACACAAATAATGACTCATTGAAAACAAACAACACGGACAATAAAATTGTAACGTTCGACATAAGAACATAATCGTCTATTAAAAAGGAATATTAAATACTCTTACGTTTTCGCAGCATTTTATACAAGCGCATTTAACTTTATAGAATTTAAATAAATGTGAAATATGGAGTAGCTGGTATTTAAATACGAGTAAAAGGTGAAAGGTTTCGTTGAGAATTTAATCTTAGCAAATGTTCAGATTCAATACCGAATACTCCGCTATCGGATCTCCGTTACCGTTTCATTTGACACGACACTTTCACACTTGTTAAATAAAATTATTATATTTATTAGATTTCAAAGATGCTCCCTCAATAAATACATTTAGACGAAAGGTTTAGGCACATTATTTAAAATTACTTGATTAATGTTATTGGTATATCATCATCCTCATTCATCATTACAGCCCTTCAAAAGTCCACTGCTGAACAAAGGCCTCCCCCGAGGAATGCCACAAAGCACGGTCCTGAGCCGTGGATGGATGACGTGGATATTTAACATGATCTTTGTTTTGTCCATGTTCATCTTAAGACCTATCCGTTAGAAAACACTATTAAGGTCATTGAGCATAGTGCTAAGGTTCTCTATATCATCGGCAAATCGAAGGTGAGTGATGTACTCGCTATTGATGTTAATGCCGTATCCCTTCCAGTCCAGAAGCTTGAAACGATCTTCCAATGCAGCGTTTAAGAGTTTCGTGGATATAACGTCACCCAGTCTTACACCTCTCTGCAATTGGATAGGTTTCATACTCTGGTTCTGTACTCGGATAGCCATCGTAGCCCTACTGTACAAGCACTTCAGCACTTCGATATACCGACAGTCAACTTGGTACCGCTGAAGGGACTGCAGCACCGCCCCAATTTCGACGGAATCAAAGGCTCTCTCATAGTCCACATACACCAGACAGTGGCAAATTGTACTCCTTGGACTTCTGTATAATTTGCCGAAAGGTATGTATGTGGTCAATGGTGCTAAAACCTTTTCGAAAACCGGCTTGTTCCCGAACAGCCTCCCGAGGCTGGAAGTCATCAAGTCTGCGCGCGAGACGATTCGTAATGACTCTCGAAAACAGCACATAGACGCTGCTCAGAAGGGAAATCGGTCTGTAGTTCTTCAAGAGAGCATTGTCACCTTTCTTGAAGAACAAGACCACCGCACTTCTGCTCTACGCCTCCAGTGTAATGCCACCATGGAGAACGGAATTAAAGAGCTTCTGAAGGATTTCAAGTACCGGTTTTCCACCCGCTTTCAAAAGCTCCGCTGTTGTTCCATCCTCGCCTGGGGCCTTGCCGTTTTTAAGGTGCTGGAGAGCCATTCTATTCTCGCTCAGACTGGCGTCCGGAATATCATCGGAATAGTGTCGGATAAGAATTGATCTTGGATTGTTACTCACACTTGTGTGTGACTCCAACGATGATGTGTACAGCTGCCCATAGTACCTCTCAATCTCACGTAAAATCTCTGGTGTCCCGGAAACGACGCTGCCACACTCGGTCTTCAGCTTCGATAGTTGGCTCTTTCCAGCAGACACATCTCTAGCTAAGACTTTGGAGCCCTGGTTCCGCGCTATCGCTTCTTTAATACAAGCAGTATTAAAGTTGCGTAAGTTCCGCCGCATGCATTTAGAGATCTGTCTGTTTAGTTGCATGTATGCTGTCATATCTACTGAAGACTGCAGCTTCATATCTCGTCTAACATCCATGAGATTAAGAGTGTGATCGGAGAGTTTTTGTGTTCTTCTGCGGCGGGTCTTGCTAAACTTAGCTCCGTGCTTAATCGTTGAGCTACCTGCCAAGCGTGACGATTAAAACTGATACTACCAACAACGGGAGAGGCTCAGAACTAGCAGTGAATTTATCTTCTACAGGCTAAAGAAGAAGAAGAAGATTTATGAATGTTGATAAATAACAAATGTATAATATTTCTTTACACACATGAAGACAGCAGCTTCAATTAGTATGCGGTGTTCTGATTACTTCTATTTTCCATTTACCAATCGACGTTTAATATCGTTGAAGGGAACAAAGGAACTGCGTAAACGAGTATTTTATTCTGATTATAATTTAATTAAATTTACCGTTACAATTTAGCGTTAAGCCATTATACTTGCTCTTTATGCATAGCCAGCCTTAAATGATAGTGCAGCTGAAGAACTGTCGAATTTATTCTAGTTTACTCAAAAAAAAAATTATAGGAGAGTGGGACAAACGAGCATGCTACTCACCTGATGTCAAGTGAGCACCGCCGCCCATGGACAACTGCAATACTAGGCAGATGCGTTGCATGCTCTATATTTATAATTGTTTGGGATTTCCTTAATTTTACAACATGAGAACTGGGGTGGCATGGCGCTTGTTAGATTCATTCTGATTTGTTATCTTGCTTTTGTGTTCACACATAGCTTTGTACCTCATGATGATGCTTCAAATAAGCTTTAAATAGTGACAAAGTTTATCAAACTGTAAAAATTTAGAAACAGCACGGCTTTAAATGCAGCGAGGTTAAAATTATAGCATAATATATTTTATATAAGGGAGTCTTCGTTGACTATGAAATCAGAGGGGTTAAAGACGATATTCTACTATCGTTAACGCTACAGAAAATAAAAATGAATGAAATCAAAGCTGAGTCACGTGACTTTCGCTACTTAACGTGTGACTCAGCGTTTAGATGTGTCGTTTTCATTTATTTTTATATTCTTTTAGCGTTGACGATGGTAAAAATAAACCTATCTAACCCCGCAAGACGTAAAACACCTCAGTACCCCCTTATGGGCGCCATTATGTTTCCGAAACGTCGGAGATTAAAAAAGTTAAAATTAAACGTAATAAAACCCGTAAACCAATTTATATCTAATGTGTAGAACTCACGTAAATTTAAGAAATTATAAAATTTCAAGACATCTTAATCATAATATTCAAGCGCCTAGCCACTGTGCTACAGAGCCGGCTAGCTATATTGCACTTCTGCACACTATGTTTTTAGATTTGAAAGGTAAGAAGAGCCCGTATTATTATAAGATGTGAGGAATACCACATAAAGGACAACACACCGGGAGCTTTTTTTGCTTAAAGTTAGATTGGTTGCTCGTGTCCACAAGCTGAAGTACAACAATACAAGTTGCTGATGATTGTTATCTCTCACGAATGAAACAAAAAATAACCGTTTCTGAGTTTCTATGTGGTGAATCTGCAACTACTTTTATATAATTTACATTCCTATAAGTTGAACAAATAGTCGACCCAGAAAGAAACATAAAATTTGCTTGAACCAAAACTAATGCGCAACAAGAGACTTGGTAATTGAATTTGCGAATGCAACGCTTCACGGAGAGCAAGACTACATTTGGTTTGTAATAAATGGAAGTAGTAAATGTAGGAAAATTTATTTCATTTTAGTATAATTATGTTTATGAATTGATTTACTCTCTTATTCATAAACACGTGTGCAGTACACACGCGATAGAAGTGGAAAAAAAAACTTCAGAAAACTAAACTTCGAGAAAATGAGACGAATGCAGAGTATCAGGAGTAGGATAATTTTAATAATTATTTTTATATTATTTAACATTAAAATTTAAATGTATCATGTATACAATATTGTATTCTATTTTATTATCTCGCAGGCTAAATCCTATAGATGTATGTTTGTCTCTTTTTAGTGTTGCTTTTTCGTTTCATCGAGTTTCAAATCACAACGATTCTAAATAAGTTTTTACTTCAAAAATATTAAATATTGAGCTTGCTTTTGGGACAGGAATGTTCGCGACTGACAGCCTCGTATCGGTAAGCGAGGTGTAGGGCGGCCTCTCACTAAAAGTGACGACATGATGAGAGTTTTAGGATTTGGTGGATGTAGGCGACTCAAAACCGTACTTTGTAGTATTTCTTGAGGAGAAGGGGGCTATGTTCAGCTGTGGACTTGTGATGGGCTGTGATGATGGTGATGAATGTGTTTTCTGGTCCAATATTCCATATAGAGACTATCAATATCAAGACGTCCAGGCAAGAGATGTATGTAAACAGTGGTAGAACCACGCGGCAGCTTTTGCTGTCGCACGGATGGGCTGGTTCGAACCGGGATGGTACCACCACCTCACAGAATACCAGCGTGAAGTAGAGGTTTACCTCTGCGTTCCGCTTGGTGAGTGCAGGTGGCCGGAGGCCCTTTTTAATGGAAATGAGGCATTCCATCTTAGTCCTCACGGGTGACAACGCATCAGCATTTTGATTCGCAAACGAGGATAGATGTAGATGTCTATGGGCCGCAGCAACCACTTACCATCAGGTGGACTGTGTGCTCGTTTGTCGCCCTTATCCTATAAAAAAATATACGAAATGGAGCTGCCTTGCACTTGCTGCATCTGTTTTATTGTATCGAAACTGTCTATTCTAGCATCTGTAAATATTTGACAAAATACAATAGCGCGGCAGCCCGTCAGAACCCTGCGAATTCAAAACAATAATGTTTTGTTTTGAATTCGCAGGGTTCTTTATTGTTTACTGCGTATATTGGACCAAAATAACAATCACTTTTGTATTATTATATCAATCATGAATCTTTGCCGTGTTATGGCGATTTGTTATGACCTGCAATTTTGACGATAAATTTTAAGTTAAATATCGCCATTATAACAACGTAAAGAAAAAATTGTAATTTATAAGTTGTTGAATATTTCTTGTTATAAAACAATGAATTATAATAAAACCAGTTTGTTGGCACTTTATAATACTTTGTGTATTTATTTTAATATAGCAGACATATTATGTTATTATAATATTTTACAATTGAATGAAGAGGCGTTGAGCCTGCAATTGTTTTGTCAAAAGTCAAGAAAACAAAAGCGAGAACAACAGACTATATTTTACGTTCTTAGTTTAAATTTAATATAAAACATTCTCGCCCGCTTTCTTAAATGTATCTATACATGTAAAAAAGAGCTTTGTTTGTACTAAAAAAATTATATAATTTATAGAAAATTCAACATAATAAGTTTTCTCAACTTCTATTAAATGAAAATAAAAAGTTGCCAAATTCTAATACAAATAATTATTTTTTGAAAAGTATAATATTGCAAGTTAGTACATTATTAATAAAATACAACTGTAGGTATATAGTATAAAGTCAATTCATTTTTATTTTGTTAATATTTACGCATTTGATAGTAAAACTAATTTATTTATAGGTCTTAGAAATTCACACCTTAAAAGTGCGAACCCTAACTGATCTTACTAAACCTTCATCTTTATTTTTGTTAACCGATATGACTTTACCAAGGGGCCAGCAAGAAACCGGGACAGTTTTCTCTTAAGGCCTTAACAGTGGTTGAAATGCTATCTGACTGAAATGAAATCTTGGATATTTAAGTAAAAAAATCTCAATAACTGTTCATTTAATCCACAAAGAAAAATATAAGAAAAATACAGGGCAACAGAAGAGGATTTGGTAAATGTTTTTAATTGAACAAAACTGTACTTTTGTCAACCCCTTATTAGAAGAAAAATCTCCAAAGGGTACCTATCTTTGTCATATTTTGCAAAATTTCTCCAAAACGGCACAAGCTTTTTAAATAGTTCTTACACTAGAAAAAGGTCTTAAAAATAGTAATATTTTAAATTGAGAGTTTTATAATGATTTCTTATATTTACGCGAACACTACACATTGAATAAAACTATTTTTACGGATTTTGACACATTGAATAAAACTATTTTTACCGATTTTATCGCGTTTAATTAACTTATTTAATTAAACTGTTAATTAAACGCGATAAAATCCGTAAAAATAGTTTTATTCAATGATATATTGTTATTTCCCGTTTAATAAGAGAATATATAATTTTTCCCTGAAATTAAATATATTTACGCGAGCGCGCATGCTCCGTCGCCCTGTCGCAGTCCGTTTTCGGACATCGTCGAGGGTGGACCGCGCGTCGTTGTTGGAGTGAATTCGTTCAAATATATATTAGTTTCTTAAAAGTTTATACTCAATTGTAAGTATTTTTATGAGTAGAAGTACTTAATTTAGTTAATATCTGTACACTGGTAACTGTAAATATTATTTTCTAAATAAATTAATTTTTAAAGTGCCCAAAGAAGAAGAAATTTTCGCGGCGACGTTGATTAGTGAAATTGAAAAATGCATTTTTATATAATTTAGATGTGGAACGTCGAACTTGCTCTCGTTACTTAGATTTCGATAGTTTTTAATACCTATGTAATTTTATTGTTGCATATATTTATTAATTAGTTGATACTGAATTTTATAATTATGTATTACAATAAAACGCTGTTTTTATGAGTATGACTTTATAAAATATTATTGGGGAATGAAATATAGATACAGATACTTACATTTAGTTACACTGTTATCAAATTAAATCAAACAATTTAAATAAATGAAAAAATGGTGCTTCCCTAAGTATAAATAACTATATAAAGACATTTTTCGGTTTATGGTTTTTTAATGTTAGACAAACTACCATCCAAAAAATGTAAAAATTTTAAATTGGAGAGAGGTTTCTCTACGTGGTAAAGTTAGAAATGAAGATATTCGCAGTAGAACCAGAGTAACTGACATATCCCAACGGAATATTAAAGTGAAATGGCAATGGAACTAACTTGGAAAACCGATAAAAAATAGAAAGAAAGGTTCTCGAGTGGCAACCTCGTATAGGTAAGCGAAGTAGTACTCAAACTTTATTCCTCTCCACGTATTTTTATACGCTTTTCCTCACACATATACACACGCACGCACGCACGCACGCACGCACGCACGCACGCACGCACGCACGCACGCACGCACGCACGCACGCACGCACGCACGCACGCACGCACGCACGCACGCACGCACGCACGCACGCACGCACGCACGCACGCACGCACGCACGCACGCACGCACGCACGCACGCACGCACGCACGCACGCACGCACGCACGCACGCACGCACGCACGCACGCACGCACGCACGCACGCACGCACGCACGCACGCACGCACGCACGCACGCACGCACGCACGCACGCACGCACGCACGCACGCACGCACGCACGCACGCACGCACGCACGCACGCACGCACGCACGCACGCACGCACGCACGCACGCACGCACGCACGCACGCACGCACGCACGCACGCACGCACGCACGCACGCACGCACGCACGCACGCACGCACGCACGCACGCACGCACGCACGCACGCACGCACGCACGCACGCACGCACGCACGCACGCACGCACGCACGCACGCACGCACGCACGCACGCACGCACGCACGCACGCACGCACGCACGCACGCACGCACGCACGCACGCACGCACGCACGCACGCACGCACGCACGCACGCACGCACGCACGCACGCACGCACGCACGCACGCACGCACGCACGCACGCACGCACGCACGCACGCACGCACGCACGCACGCACGCACGCACGCACGCACACACACACACACACACACACACACACACACACACACACACACACACACACACACACACACACACACACACACACACACACACACACACACACACACACACACACACACACACACACACACACACACACACACACACACACACACACACACACACACACACACACACACAAATAGGTCGCAAATAATACTTACCTAGTACTATTAGGCAAGAGTGAATAGGTTTTTGTTAAGTCAGTGCACCATCTTAGGCTACATAACCACTTACCGATGGGATTGTAGTTGCTTTACTACTTGCTGGGTAAAATTAGAAAAAAAATTTAGGTACCCTGTGATAGTTTGCATTTAGATATAATTTTTTTAACCAACCATAAAAATATGATGAGAATATGTATATAAGTAAAAAGGTTGCCTCACACGGGAGAGTAATAATGTGATATTATATCTTCGTCTATTCGTTCGTCATTCGTACGTCTATATTAGGAGGCTGAATAGAGCCACATGATATGCACGGGGATCGTTTTGTAATTTCACGTCGTTATCTAAAAAAAATGTATGTATTTCAGGTGGCGGTTTGCAAAACACAATTCCACAAAAGTTCACTCAATAGAAAATAATTGCAAAGTTGCTTCTGAAAGTATTTAAATTTTCAACGTCAATATTTTCTTACGTGGTAGAGCCATGCTGCAGCTATATTAGTAGTAGGTATAGTTGTAGCACGAATGGGTCGGCTCGACCGGGGAAGGGCCACGCTCTCACAGAATAGTATATAAAATAGCAGTTTAACCCTGCTGTGATTCGTATAGTGAGTGTAGAGAACCGGAGAACCTTTGTACTGGAAACGAGGCATTACATCTTAGTCCTCACGGGTGACAACGCATCTATATTTTGATACGTAATCGAGAATAGATGTAGATGTCTATGGGCCGTAGCAACTACTTACCATCAGGTGGACTGTGTGCTCGTTTGTCACCCTTATTCTATTAAAAAAAACTTTCTGAGATTTCAGTAAAATAATGTTAAGTATTGTAAGCACTCGTACAATTATGTGTCTCAAGTTAATAAAGCTATTGGGCTATTTTGATTTTTAATAAAGTGATTTTACTTTATAGGTTAAATAATTTATTTACCCTTCTATATCTAGAACCGTTTTTTTGTCACTACTATTGAATTTGACAGTGCTTGCTGAAATTATGCATCTTTAGATGGATCAGAATCGCACGCTGATCGTTAGATATTGCAAAAATATTCGAAAATTTTTATTTTTACTTTCATGCCGAAGACTACCTTGTTTTATTTTATTATGGTCAAATAATATTTATTAGGTTATAAAGCAAGTATTTACAAATGTTTTAATTATTTTGTTATCCTATTGTTTACAGTTATTATCACGTCTTAGCTTTACTACCAAGAAAAACATTAGAAATTCTTGATGGGATGGGATGCGATGTAACGCGCGTATCTAATTTTCATCAAAAACTATATTATGTGTATATCGGAGAATGACAACAGGAGATCCCACTTCTGATGTCGGTGATTACAATAGAGGATCGCAATTTTTGATCTCTGAGATACATCAGGATAGCGTTAATTGTTAAAATAATAAAAGTGTGAGAGCGGATGTCCAACTTGCTCTCTTGCTTACGCAGTTTAATCATTATCAGTAATAAGACAACGTAACGCACTATACATTCAGTATAGTGAAATTACAGTTCGACCACACCGTAACACGTCTCTGCCACAATCACACACCAGTGTAACGTGGGGTACGTAATTACATGATAACACCAAAATATGTACAGCAACAGCAACACTACTTATCTCAATGTAACACAGGGCAGCCTCTCAGCAACACCAATCCTCCTTGACTGCACTAGAAGAATTACCACAACGAACAGAACCACGACAATATCTTAGCACTAGTCGAATGACCACACCCGTTGAATGACTTGAGCGGAATCTCCCGCGCACGGCACCTACAGTGAACTTTATACTACCGACACAAGAGGGGGTTTCTCGATATACCCTCCATTCTACCTCGATCCAACCGGGTATTTTATAGACGCTCCGACATGTATATATATATTATATGACAGACATGTATATATATATATATATATTATAATATTATATATATTATATAATATATATATATATATATATATATATATATATATATATATATATATATATATATATATATATATATATATTCATCAAGAACTGTAGTATATATATATTTGGTTTTTTTTTACCAGTAGAGTTTCAACACAATCTTAAAAAAGTTAAATGAATTAAAAAAATGCCGATAATTATATAATTTCAAGTCAGTGTTTTACATTTAAAGATCAGTTAAAAAGAGCCAAAGTACTTATTTTGATTTTGAATAATTTAATTCGAGACAAAAATAAATGTGAAAGGGCTTTTATCTGCAATAATAATTTTCATCAAAAATAATATAGACTTGACGGCTCCGTGGCGCAGTGGCTTAGCAATCAGTTGCTGCGCTGGGGGCCGCGGGTTCGAATCCCGCACGGAACAAGTATTTATATGGCCTACAAATAATTGTTCCGGATCTGGATGTTTGTCCTTGTGCAATTAATGTTTGTAAACTGCCTCCACGACACAGGAGAAAATCTTAGTGTGGGGGTAACGTTTTTCTTAAACAAAAAAAAATAGACTTATAAAAGTCGTATACACGGTCAATCATACTGAAGATTATCAATTATACTACAATATATATAAAAGACTATTTCCAGTATAATGACCCGAATATCATCATTAATATTCGACTGGCACACTTAAAAGTTTTATCACATGGCTAAATGATTGACTATTATATTATGATAAGGTCATGCTTTTTCATAAAAAGTTGCAAGAAATTTTAAATTACGGACCTATTGGTTTGTTTTACTTTTCACTTAATTAGTGAAAAACAAGATGGACTGATCTAATATATCTTACTTTCTTGTGTAAAAAGTGATATTTAGAAGTTCATGCAAATGATAATAAAAGCTTCTATGTAATTAAGTGTAACATAGCGGGTATTATATTCAATGGTAGCGGTCATCCATATTTGCAAAGCCAGCATCATTTTCTGTACAGAAACCGGCAAAGTGTTGCTCAAGGCACTATAAACAAAGCAGCTGATAAAATGTTACACTCATAACTGTTAACAAAAACTGTTTCTGCAAATGGTCTTATAGATAATAATAACTATTCCGCCGTGTTATGTGCAGGAGCTATTATTAGAAGGAGAAGAGGTAAAATTTTTTTTAGAGATGCGCAATCAATTTTGTTTTTTCTGCAATTGAGCATAAAATAAAAAATAACTTCAGCCAAAGAGCATAACTGGCATTATACTCAGGCCCATGAATTGGTATGGAAAAAATAATTTAACCAGGTTTCAAAAAATCAATCAAAATTCATAAAAACATAAATATTAAAATCAAAAAATGTATATATGTATGTCTATACATACATATAATGATTTATGGCCGCTTAGTAACTGACGGTGACTCAGTATAACATCCTACAGTCACGCCGAAACTAAAAGGAGAGAATCACTGTAGAAAAGGTAATAATTTATTGCGGAAATTTTGTGATAAAATTAAAAAAAAATTACAAACTTATGCAAGTTAATCTAACTTAGTCTTACTTATCCTTATGCGTTACAAAAAAATAACAAATAATAAAATAGTGAGATGGCGTCAGTTTTTAAGAAGATATAACAAAAATAACCAAAAAAATAAATTTCAAAAAAGTTCAGTATTTAATTGATTATATACCGCTGACATTTAATCACGCTTTTCGAAACCACGCCAGTTGTATTAATACTTCTGTGAAAAATGGTGTACACAAGATAATTAAGAACAGACAAAATCTTCTTTTCAAATTTCCGCCGAGTTGTAAGTAGAAGGCTAAATAGGTTATGTGTCAATTTTAATTAAATATATTTTATATGAAGTGATCTTGACTACGTTTCATCAATTAACCATTGGTAAAAATTAAAACAGGAATTTTACAATTGTGCTTACAAGAAACATTATTAGTTGAACCTTGCAGCTTGTTCATTATTTTTATTATAAAAACCTATAAATGTATATATTATTAATAAATAATTCCCATAATATTTTGTATTATTTTTTATTTTGCCCTATCTGCAATGTTCTACGCTCTATAGAAAATGTGGCGTATGACATGAACATTCGATGTGGATCGAACTCTCGAACATTTTATCTAGGTACAAAGATGTTTTACGTTTTCGTCGCCTCCACATGATATTTATTTCAGCATAAGGTACCCTTCTGTATCTGAAACGAATATGAATATTACTACAAAGTAAAGTAATAGGCTATACAAGTCCCTCTACTGGTCACCGGACTTTTTTTATTTCTGAGAGGGTTTTAGGATAACGAAATGCCCACCACGCTGCCCCATTGGGTGATTGACGAAAATTGCAATTGCAAATTTCATTCGTGCTGCCAGGGATCAAACCCGGGAAAAATTTACAGCGAACGCTTTGACCCAGATCTACTAATACGACACAAATAAATACGATTTAACATATATAATAAAAAACTCTTACGTACTTGAAACTTGAACACTTGATAGCTCGTGACGCATACCGGACAAAGCTACTAAGTAGTAATTAAAGATGCGTAACCGCGACATAATTCTCAGTGATGCGCAAGCATAACAGACAGTATGTCACTTATATAATTGTCGTCTCTGCAGTCTATTAATCTTTGCACTTTTAAAAGTAATACAGAACGTAGTTGCTAGACGGTGTTGACGTTGGCTAAAATCTCTGCGATCGCCGTTTCGTCAAGGTCATTCAGGCTAGTTAAAGTCTTAAGTTTTAAGATTCTTAGATACATTATATCATCGTTTCACGAAATCGGTCCAGCCGAATTTTATTCGTCGTTTGACCTCTTGGCTGAAGTTGAACTCACCTTTGGAGAAAAAGTTTCTTTAATGATTTCGAACATTGTGGTTTTAAGGATTCCCGGCTTAGCTGTTTTTATATTAACACAACAAATATGTGCATTGCGCTAATAATATGTACAATGTACTTTGCGCTTCCTTAATGCCTGCCATTAAGTTTCCTTCAGTCTTTCAATAACACTCCGGATCCTTGTGTTATATGCAGGTCACAGGTAACATAATTCTCACACCTTCGAATTTCATACCAGTTGTACGTAACATAATATGTTATACGCCTTTAAAAATACAGGAAAGATAATTATTGCAGAGAAATTGTTTTACAAGAAAAAAAAAAGACGAAATATCATCTATATCGGACATTTTCCAAGTATACAGAAGTTGTATATAGTAACACGAATATGTAGAAAAGAAATAGTAGAATAAGCGAGTTGACAGTTTTTGTCGGAATGCGAGCCAATGTCTCCCTGAAACAAAGGGTATCGACGTTGAGCGATGCGACAGCACTCAGCAGCAAAGTCATTAGCAGCTGTCTCGTTTGTTAGCAGCCAGCTCGTTTGTCGCTGTGCACTGATACTGTGGACAACATACGTTAGAAACATGAGAATTAATCACAAGTTATGTTTTGTTTTATTTCTTTCTCGTTTAGGTCTGGTATAAAATGACGCAATGGATGTCGTGCAAACGCTTAACGCCATCACTCTAGATATTTTGCATTAATTATCTCATACCTCACCACTTTACTTAAAAATGCGGTTATATTAATTAGGAGATTTAGTATGACGAAGCGAAGTTGGGATGCATTGGTGGAGACATGGAGCAGTCAACTTGTGTTGCTGTAAAGATGATGATGATTTAAATTACGTTGTATATATATGCAGACGTAATATTAAACTGTGACTTGACTATATAAAGCCCTTAATACTTATATCAAATTTAAAATTGAACTATTGTACGTTCAATACAAGAAGGAAATAATATAAAATTAGCATAAAATAATTTGAAAAAATTGTAAAAAATGATGACAAAACAAATGACAAGAAAAGAACAAGGTTAAAAAGATAGATTATAAACAATGTACACTATGAGGTATGGCCTCCGCCTAGTACAGACACCAGACACTCAGCCGGACTCTAGGCGGAATGAAGTGCTTCGGTACAGTTCGATAATTCAGTATTCATACGAGTAGTCTCCTGAACATTTTTCTTTCAGAAATATTAGAATTACAGACACGACTTTTTTACAGACCTTTTATATGTATATCCGTGATATAAAATTAATACTAGCTATCACAGCTATGTACCAAATATCAATAATATTTATAACTCAAAGAGAAAATCATTCCTGGTAATCAACTACCGCTTCACCTGCTCCGGTCCCGGCTTGCTTGTAAGGACACTAGTGTTAGATACAGGTGCACTGCACGCTCTCGTTCGTTATTTGTTCTAATGGAACGTTCTGTTGTAATGGAGGAAAGCTCTACTTAGGTTTCCAGTGGAGCGCTTACTGAGCTTTGTCAATTTATTTACGCTCTTTTTTACTCTGATTTAATTGAATTAATTAAATATACTATCATTTATCTTCTAAGAAATAAATTATTTATTCTAACAAGAAAAGAAGAAAAATGACACAGCATCGTACCTGTAATCCTCGAATGGACAGGCAGATCCCAAAGAGCAGCAAGCCACTCAGGCCATATATAGCCAGAAATATGGACTTAGAAAGAAATTTGTGAAAGAAGTGATAGGTGGCTAGCCCATTATCTACTCGATCGACATGCTAGGCAAGTTACAAAGGTTACACATACTTCTTTGTTAAATAATACCATTAGTTTATTCAATTATAAAAAATAATACGTTTTCATTTAAGTTCAACATTTCTAAGAAAAAGAAATGTTTTCTTTCTTTACCTTTAACTGAATGGATAAACTTTTGGCTTCACTTTTACAGAACTACACTATATATTCCTATAGGGACTTAATCGAAACCTCACCTGCCACTCAACACGCTCTCCCGAGTGCGGGTGAGGTTGGAATATGGACAAATAGTTGTTACACTCTCCTCGGTTTGGATTGTCCCATGTCCTCTTATTATATTTCATTTCTCCATGCAGCGGTTATTTAAATATCACTGTGCTATCGTCTGCAAATAGTACCATAACTTGATTTATATAATTTGGTAAATCGTTTATATAAACAAGGAATAACAATACACCAAGAACACTTCCCTGGGGTACTCCTTCAGTTACTTCGCGATATGACGATGAATGAATTATTTGTCTATATGTTTTTAAGCATATACGCGTAATTTGTGCACATTGTTGTCGATTTATTGTGTTTTTAGGAGATTGAGGACATTTCCTCGGTCTCCGTATGCTTCTAATTTACTTAATAGGATACTGTGATTAACATAATCAAAAGCTTTAGTTAAATTCCTATATATAGCAGACACTAAGTGCTTATTATTAAGGCTTGTCATAACAGTACGCGGAAATTGAAAGACAGCTACATTTATACTTTTATTCTTTCGAAATCCGACTTGTTTCTCTGTGAATATTTAATAATATATATTTCAAAGAAATCAATAAGGTTTTGACCTTTTTTTATACACGAGCGAAATCGTGGAGAACAGTTAGTTAGGTAATATAATTGAAAACCCAAGAAAATCCTTTGGAGCTGCCATTTCCTGCCCTGAAATGAACAAAAATTTTGCATTTTTATGACTTTGTGTTTGAATGAAGGTAGAATGGGTACGTAAATAAATGTAGTCGTCAATTAATATAAATTTCATCATCTCTTAGCAATTATATATAGAAATTGAGAACAAGGATGGTAATGGCAAGAACTGTCTCCGTTCCGCTGCGGGTGAAAATTACTCACGAAAAGATAAACATTTTTTTTTGTTATTAACTTTAGGTCCTTTTAATGGTGATAATATTTTCATGTATTCGTGAATGTGAGTTCTTAGGAAATATAACGTACTTTTAATTATTCCGTTGTTGCCAATTGATAGCCAATGAAGCGTTTCGGTTTACCTTTGATCATTTAAACAAACTAAAATGTCAGTGATGCGAAACATAACCTTTATTCCTTCTTAATAAAGAATATTATTGCACAAGTGAATAATCGATGAAATTATATCTTAAATAGATAAACTTGAATAAATAGGTAGTGAATTTCGTTCTTAGATTATTACTAGTTTTTACGTCTCCGCTTTCAGTTCAATATGAAACCCAATGTTTCTTTAATATGTCTGTTGGTTTTTGGTGAGTGTATGTTTTTGAAATATTTCCTGGCTTACTTTTTCATTGTTCACATATAGGGGTTGATATTTTTTTAATTTGTTTTAAAACATAAATTAATAATATAATATTTAAGAATATAATAATATTTATTACCTCTTTGGGCCGTGGTAGCTCAGAGTGTAAGCGCTCGCTGTAAGTTTCACAGTACGTAGGTCACTGAATAAGACTCGAAATTTAATAACATAAAATTAAAAAATTTGAACAGCCAACTTCAATATAAGTTATTAAGAATAACTCAAAACTATTGGTCTGACCTTGATCAAATTCATGTGTTTCTAAAAAGCAAATTTATTTAAAATAGAACTCCATTGGGTAATTCCTCAATATTAAAAAAAAACAAAGTTCTATTAATTTTCCTGCAACGCTTCCTGCGCTTTTCATTTAAGGCTTTAACTAGCCTGAATGACCTTGACGAAACGGCGATCGCAGAGATTTTAGCCGATGTCAACACCGTCTAGCAACTACGTTCTGTATTACTTATAAAAGTGCAAAGATTAATAGACTGCAGAGATGACAATTATATAAGTGACATACTGCCTGTTATGCTTGCGCATCACTGAGAATTATGTCGCGGTTACGCATCTTCAATTACATTGCACGGTGTGGTGCTGTAGCTTTGTCCGGTAGGCATCACGAGCTATCAAGTGTTCAAGTTTCAAGTACGTAAGAATTTTTATTATATATGTTAAATCGTATTTATTTGTATCGTATTGGTAGATCTGGGTCAAAGCGTTCGCTGTAAATATTTTCCCGGGTTTGATCCCCGACAGCACGAATGAAATTTGTAATTGCAATTTTCATCAACACGCATTGGGGAAGCACGGCGGGCATTTCCTTGCCCTAAAACCCTCTCAGAAATAAAAAAAGAGTCCTGTGCCCAGTAGAGGGACTTGTATAGCCTATTACTTTACTTTGTAGCAATATTTATATTCGTTTCAGATATAGAAGGGTACCTTATGCTGACAAAAATATCATGTGGAGGCGACGAAAACGTAAAACATCTTTTTACCTAGATAAAACGTTCGAAAGATTGTCAGTTATGTCATACGCCACATTTTCTATAGAGCGTAGAACATTGCAGATAGGGCAAAATAAAAAATAATCCAATATATTATGGGAACTATTTATTAATAACATATACATTTATAGATATTTATAATAAAAATAATGAACAAGCTGCAAGGTTCAACTAATAATGTTTTTTGTAAACACAATCGTAAAATTCCTGTTTTAATTTTTACCAATGGTTAATTGATGAAACATAGTCCAGATCACTTCATATAAAATATATTTAATTAAAATTGACACGTGACCTATTTGGCCTTCTACTTACAACTCGGCGGAAATTTGAAAAGAAATTTTGTCTTTTCACACAAGTATTGTTTACAACTGGCGTGGTTTCGAAAAGCGTAATTAAGTGTCAGCGGTATATAATCAATTAAACACTGAACTTTATTGAAATTTATTTTTTTGTTTATTTTTGTTATATCTTCTTAAAAACTGACGCCATCTCACTATTTTATTATTTGTTTTTTTTTGTACGCATAAGGATAAGTTAGGCTAAGTTAGATTTACTTGGACAAGTTTATATTTTTTTTAATTTTATCACAAAATTTCCGCAATAAATTATTACCTGTTCTACAGTGATTCTCTCCTCTTGGTTTCGGCGTGACTGTAGGATGTTATAGTGAGTCACCGTCAGTTACTAAGCGGCCATAGATCATTATATGTATGTATAGACATACATATATACATTTTTTGATTTTAATATTTATGTTTTTTGAATTGCGATTGATTTTTTGAGACCTGGTAAAATTATTTTTTTCCATACCAATTGATGGGCCTGAGTATAATACCAGTTATGCTCTTTGCCTGAAGTTATTTTTTATTTTATGCTCAATCGCAGACAAAACAATATTGATAGCGCATTTCTAAAACAAAATTTTACCTCTTCTCCTTCTAATAATAGCTCCTGCACCTAACACGGCGGAATAGTTATTATTATCTATAAGACCATTTGCGAAAACAGTTTTTGTTAACAGTTATGAGTGTAACATTTTATCAGCTGCTTTGTTTATAGTGCCTTGAGCAACACTTTGCCGGTTTCTGTACAGAAAATGGTGCTGGCTTTGCCAATACGGATGGCCGCTACCATTGAATATAATACCCGCTATGTTACACTTATTTACATAGAAACTTTAATTACCATTTGCATAAAATTATAAATAGCACTTTTTACACAAGAAAGTAAACTTTTAGATCAGTCCATTTTGTTTTTCACTAATTAAGTAAAAAGTAAAACAAACCAATAGGGCCGGGAATTAAAATTTCTTGCAATTTTTTATAGAAAAGCATGACCTTATCATAATATAAAAGTCAATCATTTAGCCATGTGATAAAACTTTTAAGTGTGCCAGTCAAACATTAATGATGATATTCGGGTCATTATACTGGAAATAGTCTTTTAAATATTTTGTAGTACAAATGATAATCTTCAGTATGATTGACCGTGTATATGACTTTTATAAGTCTATGTTATTTTTGATGAAAATTATTATTGCAGATAAAAGCCCTTTCACATTTATTTTAGTCTCGAATTAAATTAATCAAAATGAAAATAATTACATTGGCTCTTTATAACTGATCTTTAAATGTAAAACACTGACTTGAAATTATATAATTATTAACATTTTTTTTTAATTCATTGAACTTTTTTAAGATTTTGTTGAAACTCTACTGGTAAAAAAAACAAATATATATATATATATATATATATATATATATATATATATATATATATATATATTATAGTTCTTGATGAAAATAATGTATGCGCGTTACATCGCATCCCATCAAGAATTTCTAATGTAATTCTTGGTGTAAAGCTAAGACGTGATAATAACTGTAAACAATAGAATAACAATATAATGAAAACATTTACATTTACATACAAAACATTTACAAAAATACTTGCTTTATAACCTAATAAATATTATTTGACCGTAATAAAATAAACCAAGGTAGTGTTGGGCATGAAAGTAAAAATAAATATTTTCGATTATTTTTGCAATATCTAACAGCCGGATCAGCGGGCGATTCTGATCCAACTAAAGATGCTAAATTTCAGCAAGCACTGTCAAATTCAATAGGAGTGACAGAAAAACGGGTCTTGAAATAGAAAGGTAAATAAATTATTTAACCTATGAAGTAAAATCACTTTATTACAAATCAAAATAGCCCAATAGCTTTATTAACATGACATAATTGTACGAGTGCTTAACATTATTTTACTGAAATCTCAGAAAGTTTTTTTTTTAAATAGAATAAGGGTGACAAACGGGCACACAGTCCACCTGATGGTAAGTGGTTGCTGCGGCCCACAGACATCTACATCTATCCTCGTTTGCGAATCAAAATGCAGATGTGTTGTCACCCGTGAGGACTAAGATGGAATGCCTCAATTCCAGTAAAAAGAGCCTCCGGCCACCTGCACTCACCAAGTGAAACGCAGAGGTAAACCTACTTCACGCTGGTATTCTGTGAGGCCGTGGTACCACCCCGGTTCGAGCCGGCCCATCCGTGCCACAGCAAAAGCTGCCACGTGGCTCTACCACTGTTTTTAGTAATGTGAAAAATGAAGAAAAAGTGCAGTGACACATCTACATCTATTCTCGATTACGGATCAAAATGTAGATGCATTGTCACCCGTGAGGACTAAGATGTAATGCCTCGTTTCCAGTACAAAGGTTCTCCGGTTCTCTATACTCACCATACGAAACAGAGCAGGGTTAAACTGCTATTTTACATGTTTTTCCGTGAGAGCGTGGCCCTTCCCCGGTCGAGCCGACCCATTCGAGCTACAACTATACCTAATAAATATAGCTGTAGCATGACTCTACCACGTAAAAGAAATTGACGTTGAAAATTGAAGTATTTTTAGAAGCAACTTTGCAATTATTTTTTATTGAGTTAATTTTTGTGGAATCGTGTTTTGCAAACCGCCACCTAAAATACGTACAATTTTTTTTCGATAATGACGTGAAATTACAAAACGATCCCCATGCATTTCAATGTGGCTCTATTCAGCCTCTTAATATGAACATACCTCGGATTTCAGAGATAATGGAAGATATAATATTATATTATTACTGTTCCGTGTGAGGCAACCTTTATACTTATATACATATTCTCATCATATTTTTATGGTTGGTTAGAAAAATTATATCTAAATGCAAACTTTCACAGGGTACATTTTTTTTTTACTATTTTTACCCAGCAAGTAGTAAAGCAACTACAATCCCATCGGTTAGTGGTTATGTTGTCTAAGATGGTGAATTGCACTGACTTAACAAAAACCTATTCACTCTTGCCTAATAGTACTAGGTAAGTATTATTTGCGACCTATTTGTGTGTGTGTGATTGTGTGTGTGTGCGCGCGCGTGCGTGCATGCGCGCGTGTGCGTGTGTGTGTGTGTGTGTGTGTGTGTGTGTGAAGAAAAGCGTATGAGAATACGTGAAGAGGAATAAAGGTTGAGTACTAATTCGCTTACCTGTACGAGGTTGCCACTCGAGGACCTTTCTTCCTATTTTTTATATATTTTCCAAGTTATATAGCTAGCCCATTGCCATTTCACTGTAATATTCCGTTGAGCTATGTCAGTTACTCTGATTCTAATGCAAATACCTTCATTTCTAACTTTATCACACTAACATAAAAAAAAACCATAAACCCAAGAATGTCTTTATATAGTTATTTATACTTAGGTAAGCACCATTCTTTTATTTATTTAAATTGTTTGATTTAATGTGATAACAGTGTACCTAAATGTAAGTATCTGTATCTTTATTTCTCCCCCCAATAATATTTTATAAAGTCATACTTATATTTATATTTATTATATTTATTGTAATACATAATTATAATATTCATTATCAACTAATAAATAAAAATATGCAACAATAAAATTACATAGGTATTAAAAACGATCGAAATCTAAGTAACGAGAGCATGTTCGTCGTTCCACATCTAAATTATATAAAAATGCATTTTTCAATTTCACTAATCAACGTCGCCGCAAAAATTTCTTCTTCTTTGGGCACTTTAAAAATTCATTTATTTATAAAATAATATTTACAGTTACCAGTGTACAAATATTAACTAAATTAAGTATTTCTAGTCATAAAAATATTTATAATTGAGTATAAACTTTTAAAAAACTAATATATATTTGAACGAAGTCGCTCCAACACCGACGTGCGGTCCACCCTCGACGATGTCCGAAAACGGACTGTGACAGAGCTTACATGGCGACGGAGCATGCGCGCTCGCGTAAATATATTCAATTTCAGGGAAAAAGGATATATTCTCTTACTAGCTGTGCCCGCGGCGTAGCTCGCGAATATAGGTTTTACTTAAAGAATTTGACGTTTAGGGTAAGAGAATATTAAACGATTTATATCATTACTGTATGAATAAGTGGTAACAAAATAAATCGATACGCTCAAAGTTCTAAGTCGTTTATGATAGAGCTTCCGTGTAAACGACGATAGAAGTAGACTTAGCCGGGGCGTACAGAAAAATGTTGGCATAGAGTTGGCCATGTGCAAAACAATCAGTACTGGGGTCCACTCCTACAACGCGTAAAGTTTGACCTTGCGCTTTATTTACGATCGTCGCATAACACACGCTGAGTGGGAAACACACTTAAAATAGGGATGCTAGATGATCATCGATGTTAAAAATTAAAACTTCGATGTTTTAACATCGATGTTGACACATGTCAAACATCGAAACATCGACGTCAATGAACCCATAATCGATAATTGGGAACTTGCAAACAATGCGAACTCGCGAAATCAATATCAACTAAATCTTGCATCTGCTCTGAAGATTAAAAATTTTGAATAATTCAGAATTCCTGAACGCATCGTTAACCTAAAAAAATGTCAGTATGGTGAGTCAAACTTAATTGTCAAGTCTCACCTGTGATGTCACAATGGTCACTGCTTTCGCTTTATTTTGTAGTGTCGTTGTCGGTTGTCGCATAATAACTATTCTACGTAAATTGATATTCAAGTTAATAGTTACTTTTCCCTTGATGTGTATACCCACATAATTTTGAAACAATGTTTAAGTATCTACACATATACAAAAACCATCGATAATGGTCATCATCGATGTTTTGAGTAGCCTAAACATCGAACATCGATGTTGAGCTATCGATGCCAACATCGATGATGTCATCATCGATGTTATTATCCCTATCTTAAAACTGTAAGGAAAGTTATTTGGTATTAGAGGTTTAGAGGGATTCTGGGTATAAAACAATATCACGACATTTATTGCAAATTTACTACTTTTAGTCGAGTTTTCGAGTTTTGTTGATTAATTTCGACGTACGCGGTACGTCTCTTTTTTCTGTTTCTGTCGGTGTTTGTGCTTTGTGTTGTTAGCCTACACGGCTCTAACAGTCTTGCAGCTTCGTCGGACTCATTAACATAAATTTTTTCAGTGAGTGTCAATACGATTCACCTGCGGAAAATCTTAACACCGCAATTCAGAAAAGGTTGTAATTTGTACAACGCCATCTATTACGTTCTTTGTGAGAAAACATCCTTTTTTAATTTAAGGAAAACATTATTTTTTTTTACTGTGTTTTAAGTATAAATATATTATAATAGAACTTTTTTTTTACACACGTATCTTTTTATTACTATTTCTGAGATTTTGTGGCGCCATTAAACAAATTCGAACCTACATTTCAAAATAATAATCATAACTTTCGATAGAATTAACCAATTTTAATAAAACAAAGATTAAATGTAACTCGAAGATACGCTTTATGATTTTCTTAACGATTTCTTTGAAAAAAAAAGATGTTTACTTTAGACGTGATGCTTTCATATAAAAACAGACAAACAGACAGAAAGACAATTCTAAAAATTATAAAAATGTACTTATTTAATTATTTTTAGTTCCCCATAATGATTTTAGTCACCATAATATATATATACAATGTACAGAAAGAGACACATGTTATCATCATTTTTATTATATGTATATATTTAAAGAGAGATGGCGCTGCTAACATCAACTTGATGACTCAAACAAAGCCACCGTTGAGCAAATTCCCTACCCATACTTCAGAATATTTATCATAACTTTTGATGGAATGAACCGATTTTAATGAAATAAAGACTAAATGTAACCCGAAGGTTTACTTTATAATTTCCTTAACAATTCTTATGATATAAATTAGTACTTTAAACGTGATACGTTAACAAACAAACAGACAGACAGACAGACAGACAGACAGACAGAAAATTCTAAAAATGGTAGAAATGTATTTAATTACTTATTTTTAGTACCCCTCAATCACTTTTATTACAAAAATATAAAATGTACAGACATCTGCTATTTACAATTTTATTATATGTATAGATAAAACGGGTAATAAAAATAAAACTCTCAATTAAAAATATTAATATTTTTAAGACCTTTTTTTTAGTGTAAGAACTATTTAAAAAGCTTGTGCCGTTTTGGAGAAATATTGCAAAATATGACAAAGATAGGTACTCTTTGGGGATTTTTTTTCTAATAAGGGGTTGACAAAAATACAATTTTGTTAAATTAAAAACGTTTACAAAATCTTCTTCTGTTACGTTGTATTTTTTCTTTGTGGATTAAATGAACAGTTATTGAGATTTTTTTACTTAAATATCCTAGATTTAGGCATTTCAACCACTGTTAAGGCCTTAAAACGATGGATCTTAACCGTGAACATTTGCGTAACGTACGCGAGCAATCCGGGTTTGATACCCGCCGGCGCCAATAAAATTGTTAATTGCAATTTTAAGCGCTGATTTACCACGTGCTCGCCGTTGAAATATCGTGAAGAAACCTGCATGTCTGAGAAATAAGAAAAAAATATTTCAAAGACATATGAAGCTCACCCACACGCATTGGGGCAGCGCGGCGGATATTACCTTGCTCTAAAACCCTCTCAGAAATGAGAGGAGGCCTGTGCCCAGCAGTGGGACGTATATAGGCTGCAACTTTAATTTTTTTATACCTCTTTGATTAACATAATTTAACGAAGCTGATAAATTCGCCCACCTGAATAAACTGTAGCTTAAAAACTTATATGATTAATATTAATAAGAACATTTTAATAGAAAAATCATGTTTTTGTTTTTATAGGTCATCCGCCTCCTTGCAGTGTCTTTTTCCGTGCCCATATGCAAGAGACCTAGAGCATTTGCACTAATGGTGACTGGTCAGCCACTACCACGCACTGTAAGTCAACGTGCACTCGCCCCACCTCCACCAGACGCTGCCAAAGCGATGGGGAGACCTGAAGGATCATGTGGTTAGTATGCGGGTTTCTGGTCTTTTTCCGGTATCGTACTACTAGTCGCACCTCATCACTTTTTAGTGATTCCTAGATCCTGAGGTTAAGTCATTATTAGAAGCAACGGTTTTGTGAAAATGGTCGCTTTCTCTTTTACGCATTTTTATATCGTTAAAGTGGTTGTTCAATGCCAGCGACTGAAAGGTTCAATCACGTTTTTTTTTAATTTAGTTTTAATTTTTAATTTGTATGTTTAGTTCGTTTGTAAGCAAGGTAAATCTATTTATGTACTATTCTCTAGTCTTTTGTGTCTTCGATATTAACATGAATACAATGCAATAATTTTACGGTTCTAAATAATATTATCTGAAGTGAGTAGGAAGAATTAATTATCCAGACCGGCAACCATATCAAGGGAGCAGGACCTACTCATGCTCCAAGAGAGCTTTTATTAAAACACTCTCTCGCTTTTATTGACAGAAATTACTTTGCTACCATATTATTTTCTCATGAATTCTAATTGTATATTTACTCCAAGTCTGATACTAGGTAATTAAGTTCTAGATTAAAAACATCACAAAAACCTATGCACGATCCCCGTCGCAATTATTACTGTTTTCAGCCGACTTCTAAAAAGGAGGCTACATTTCAGTGGCGAACAAATTAACTTTTCATAAAACGTAATAGCCTACTTCAAAGAACTATAAAGAAAGAAGTAATTGCACATTTTTAATTCAGGCCCTTAATTCTTCCATACTCTTTTACTTACTACTAAATAAGAAAATATAGGATATTTTGGTATTATATCTATTTTATAAATCCATTGAGCTAATCCTAGCTGGAGTTAACGCAGCTGTAAGAGATAATTGGTGTACAATTATCCGCTAACGTTCGCCACTCGTTACCAAAGCTAAATATCTAATAATAATATATATATATATATATATCTAATAATAATATAAAATAGCTAAATGAAAAAAAGCACTAAACAATCTAATTTAATATAATGTGTATTACTTGAGAGATACATTGTGTTTTCATGCGAAGGCCAAGTCAATCTATTTATTTAAAATATAAAAGATGTTTAGTATAGTTGTGGTCACTATAAGATATTATTAGGTTAGCTAATTACGTAATAACTTAAGACAGAAGGACCCTTAAGTAGGGACTGAATAAATTAACCGACTTGGTATTACTGGATCTCACAACTTTTTACGGTAGAAGAACTGAGTTGCGAGACTTGGTTTTTCTACAAGTTATGTTTTTGATGCCATTTATATTTACACATTACTAGCGATCCGCCCCGGTTTCACACGGGTGATTTCTGGATCTCGACAACTGCGCCACCCACCGCGTCTAATTGTGGTATGAGGTGATCTATGAGAGGCTTATTATTTTCTGTATCTAAATTCATAAATCTTCTCCTTCTACTTCAGCCCGTAGAAGTCAAGTCCATTTGTTTTAATTGCCACGCTTGGCAGGTAGATGAACGATCGCAGTACAGAGCACACGGCAGAGCAGACGCCTCACAGTGCTGTCGGCCGCTAGACTGGATATTTTGCGACTAGTGTACACGACACAGCATACCGTTATCTATCACATACATATACTTATTGCGTGTTTGCTCAATAATTTAAAGAATAAATACATTAAAAGTTATTATATTATCAGATATTAAGAGCTTCGGCGACGAGTGGCGAATATAAGCGCAGAATTCTACACCCATTGTCTTTCACAGATGCACTCGCTCTAACAAGGTTTAACTTAATTGATTTATAAAATTGATATAATAAGATATCAGGCAGATGTTTTGTTGTTTGGAAGTAGGTAGCTAATTACCTATTTACTAAATATATTGTAATGCACGCCGTGTGTCGGTTGACTTTGTACAGTCCCATTTCGTACCGTATGAGTCAACAGCAGGATACGGATGAAAAATACACAGGGCGGATAGTTGGTGTAGTTGCCACGCTCGGCAAGCGGGTTGACAACCGCAGTTTATTGTTTTTTTATTATTAGGAAGAGCTGCCACCTATCTCCTGGTTTGTTTCCCTCTGTCGTCTCTTACGACACCCACGGGATGATAATGGATAGTGAATATTCTTACACTGCCACTACACGGGTTATACAATATATAAATATATTTTTATAACAAATGTTTGTTATTTTTCCACCTTTTTGAGTGGCTTAAAGAATATCACAATTTCAATGTCGTCTAAATAGTTATTTAAAAAAATTTCATCAAAAAAATCATACAATCAAATTGTAATTCTCATAAAAGGTTACAATGGCGACGGGGAATGTGCATAGATTTTTTTGTTATTTATTACCTAGGGATAAATTACTTAGTATCAGAATTGGAGTAAAAACAACTGGAATTTATGAGAACAAAATGTTATAGCGTAGTAATTTCCGTCAATAAAAGCGAGAGAGAATTTAATAAAAGCTCTCTCGGAGGATGAGTACGTCTCGTATTCTTGACGCTGCTCCTGTTGCCGGTCTGGATATTTTACTCTATTCACTCATTCGAGATAATATTTTTAAAAACGTAAAAAAAATTCGTTGTATACATATAAATATCGAAGACGCGGAAGACTAGAGAATAGGGTATATGACGGCACCTGCACCGTTGTAGGTGCGGTGGCGTCTGTCTAGCTAGACAGAATTCTTGTAAACGACACGTGTACCGCACACCTGCGGCATTGCACTTGCGTTGCCACCCGTACTGCTTGTATAAAACGGACGGAGCGGCCGCCGTTAAGACAGTCTTGGCTCTGACGTGGAACGGTGCGCTTGTCGTATTCCGTTACTAGTTTATCCTCGACTCGTTGGATTATTCCTAACTACAAAATCAGTCTCTGTACTATACCCACTGTTATGTATGTATATACATTTGTATATCTATCTATTACAATGCGTGGCTGTGCCCACGCACCCTCTGTTAATAAACCAGTGCATAGCAAGCTGCCGGCCGTTTAACTCGCTCCCTGTCCGCATACTTAACATTGGCGACGAGTACCCGCGCAAAAAGTAATTAAAAATGGCTAATTCATATTTTGGAATATTATCCAGTTTTAACCACGATATACAGGAGTGGAAAACTTATAAAAGCCGAATAAATCAGTGGTTCTTGGCAAATGAAATTAATAACACGACGGATCCGAGCGGGAAAAAGAGAAGAGCAATTTTGCTAAGTGCACTCTCGGAGGGTACCTATAGGCTCGCTGAGAATTTAGCCTTACCGAAGGATGTGCAGGAGGTGCCCTACGAAGACATCCTACGATTCTTCGCCATCCATTTTAACCCGAAGATTGTCGGTTTCACGGAACGACACAACTTCTATGCAGCATCGCAGCAACCCGGTGAAACACATTCACAGTGGGCCGCGAGACTGCGCGGTCTTACGTCACGCTGCGCTTTCCATGATATCGAAGAGGCCCTACGAGACCGGTTTATTATGGGAATGATGCCTAGTCTTGAGAAAGAGAAACTTTACGCCCAAGATATTACAAATCTAACTCTCACGAAAGCTGTAGAATTTGCTGAAAACGTCCGTTGTGCGAAATCAGCTGCAATCGCCAGTGCCAGTACAGCCGACGCGTCCGCAGCTTCTACCAGCGCGTTGTACAAGATTAGATCAAGAGGTAAAGGTGCAAGAAGTGTAAAAAGTGATCTTCCGGTAAAACAAAAGTGTAAAGTGTGTGGCTATACGAACCACAAGGCTTCGGAGTGCCGGTACGCGGATTTCGTATGTAGGAAGTGTAACGTCGTAGGCCATCTACGTAGAATGTGTACGTCAAATAAAGTTAACTACGTAGATAATGGAGCCGGAGACGAAAACAGCGATGATGATGGTAAGGTATTTAAAATTCGTTCGTTGCGGGGTGAACCGATGGTCGAGACCGTGTTTATTCGGGGAATGGCGTTTAAGTTTGAAATAGATAGCGGTTCCGCCGTAACGGTGATACCGGAAAAATTATACAAATCTCATTTTAAAGATATTCCATTGATTGTTCCGCATAAAAGGTTGATGAGCTACACGGGTGATAGCATAACATGTGTAGGCACAATCCGGTTACCCGTGTACTATACTAACCGCTCACACACGCTCGACGTGTACGTCGTCCGGGACGGCGGGCCGCCGCTCCTCGGTAGGGACTTTATATCTACATTCCAATTAGAGTTATCGTCAGTTTTATCAACGGTGAATTACTGTCAGGGTACCCTTCCCTCCGTGGAAGAACTGCAATGTCAATTTCCAGTTCTTTTTTCGGATAAATTAGGTCGTTTTACTAAACATAAGGTGCACTTACAGTTAAAAGATAATGCAAAACCAGTTTTCTTTAAAGCGAGACCGATTGCATTTGCCCTACGGAATAAATTAAATAATGAACTAGATAGAATGGTTGAGTTAGGGGTATTAAAACCGGTTGACCACGCAGACTATGCGTCCCCTATAGTCCCTGTTTTAAAAAGAAATGGCACTATTCGCTTGTGTGCCGATTACTCGGTTAGTATTAATAGGCAATTAATTATCGACCAGTATCCTCTGCCAACTGCCAAGGAATTGTTTGCAAAGCTTTATGGTGGAAAAAAATTCACCAAATTAGACTTATCTATGGCTTATAACCAATTTGAGCTGAATGACGAGTCACAAAGGTACACTGTAATTAATACTCATCGTGGATTATACAAGTATACTAGGCTAGTCTTTGGGCTTGCTCCAGCGCCAGCAATTTTTCAGCGTGCGATGGAGGGCCTAATTGGTGGACAGGAGGGCGTGCTGTGTTTGTTGGATGACGTGCTCATTACGGGGCGTGACGACGCCGAGCACGCTGCACGCCTCCGGGCGGTGTTGCAGACCTTACAAGAAGCAGGATTGACCTTGCAAAGGGAGAAGTGCGAGTTCTATAAAGATGAGGTTAACTACTTGGGTTATGTTATCAATAAAAATGGGTTGAAAAAGTCTCCAGATAAAATTAAAGCAATAGTAGACTCCCCTGCACCATCAAATATAAGCCAACTGCAATCGTTTTTGGGCCTAGTAAATTATTATCGAAACTTTGGTACCAAGTGCAGCGTCTGTTTTAAGCCCACTTTATAATCTGCTAAAAAAGGGGGTAAAATGGTCGTGGGGTCTAGATCATCATGAGGCATTCACAAAAATAAAACTGTTATTAGCTTCAGACCAGGTACTCGCCCACTTCAACCCCGAAGCAAGGCTAATCCTGACTGTAGACGCGTCTCCGGTTGGCTTGGGTGCGATACTGTCGCAAGTACGTTCCGACGGCCAAGAAAGACCGATTTCGTTTGCATCGCGAACTCTAAATATCGCAGAAAAACAATATTAATACAGAAAGAAGCGACCGCAATTATATTTGGAATTCGGCGCTTCCATCAGCATTTGTACGGTAGAACAAATCCGTTTGTATTAAGAACAGATCATAAGCCACTAATTTCGATATTCGGACCGTACAAAGGCATTCCGGAAGTATCGGCGAATCGACTGCAGAGGTACGCAATGTTTTTAAGCGCGTATAACTATACGATCGAGTATATACGAAGCGCTGGTAACAGCGCCGACTATTTGTCTCGCTCAAGTATTTCGGAGGCGAGGCGCGCGCCCGACACGGGTGCAGGCGCACTCGATACGTGCACTGCGGACGACTTCACTTCGAGCGACCGCGCGGCTTACGTGTGTTTTGTGGTCGACACGAGTTTACCGATTACGGTTTCGGAACTACGGGATGAAACAAAAAGGGACAAAATTTTATCTAAAGTAACCGAATATGTTAAACACGGTTGGCCTAAGAAAATAAGTGATTTGTACCTTAAGCCTTATTTTTCATGTAGAACGCAATTCTCGGTTGAAAATGGATGCTTAATGAGAGGTCATAAGATCGTGATTCCCGAGACGTTGCGTAAAAGGGTGTTAGCCGAGTTACACAAAACACATCTGGGTATCGTAAAAACCAAGGCCGAAGTTCGATCCAGATTTTGGTTTCCGGGCGTAGATGAGGCCGTGGAGCATATGATAGGGACATGTGAGGTATGCATCAACCTGCGGCCATCTCCACCGCGCGTGCCGCCGGCCCCCTGGCCTCGGACACACCACCCTTTCACCCGCGTACATATGGATTTCCTGGGTCCCATAGCCGGTCGAATGTATTTAGTGGTCATTGATTCGTACTCTAAATGGCCGGAGATATACGATACAGCTAGTTCTACTTCCTCCGATACAGTCATTGAAAAGATGTACGAATTCATGTCTAGGTTCGGCATACCGCAAACGATTGTAAGCGACAATGGAACGGCGTTTACTTCACAAGAATTTAAACGTTTCTGTGAAGTAAACGGGATATCACACGTTACGTCGCCACCGTATCACCCGGCAAGTAACGGTCAAGCCGAAAGTTATGTAAAAATAGTCAAAAAGGGTATAAAATCAAGTATTATGTCTAGCAGCAACACAAAACAATCAAAAAATAATTTATTAAAGTTTTTGTTTGATTACCGGAATTCAAAGCACTCGACCACCGGCATGTCACCCGCCGAGTTGATTTTCGGGCAAAAGCTAAACTCGCGCTTAGACAGATTGGTACCTACGTCATCGCTGTCTGCGTCTGCGGCTTCATCCGATTTGATAAATGCGCAAAAATGTCCACAGAAGGAAGAACCAGTACGTATTAAGCAAATGCTACCTGGAACTTTCGTTTTATATAAAAAATATGTAAATAACAAGTTTACCTGGTGTAAGGGAACGATAACAAAAAGAATTGGCAAAGTTATCTACTTAGTAAAAGATTGGGACACGCAAATATGTTATCGAAAACATAAAAATCAATTAATTTTATATAAAGCTCAAAGTAATGACTATAACGCATGGGACGTGGACGCTTACGAGAAAGGGAACACTTGCGACACCGGAAACACTTTTACACCACCGCCATCACTGCCGGCATCACCATCACCATCATCATCATCATCGTCACCACTTCATCCGGCGTCTACCATAGATCCCAGCCTAGTTACCACGGCAGAGCGAGAAGGTTCGCCACGTCGAGGGGAAAGTGATGAAGCAGAGAACCCTGTGCCGCCTCGGTTGGAGGAGGACGACGAGTTCCACGAAGCAGAAGCAGATTTTAATGGTGGTCGAATCGAAGCCACTAGAAATAGACTGCGCCCCCGTCCCAAGGTTGATTATAAGCGTTTCTTTTAGGTTATAGTTGTCTTCTTTATTATAATTTATTTTATTCTTGTATTCTAAAATAGGGTGGGGAATTGTTATGTATGTATATACATTTGTATATCTATCTATTACAATGCGTGGCTGTGCCCACGCACCCTCTGTTAATAAACCAGTGCATAGCAAGCTACCGGCCGTTTAACTCGCTCCCTGTCCGCATACTTAACACCCACTATACTTCCTACATCAGAAGTGGGATAAAGTCCCCATTTTTGCCCACATACAATCTTTGAATAGTATGAGAATTATTACATTTGTAAAGGCTATAATGCATTTCGCATTGATGGATCTCTTTTTATGTTAAATACCGTAATAAAATTTGCTGTCCTACTTACGATATTGTCGTATCATTAAAGTGTAGAGAAAAGATAAAGTGAAATTATTTAAGGCAAAAGGGAAATCCTTTTGTTCGATTTGTATTAAAAGAACCCTCAAGTATTTTCATTATTTCTGACGTACCTAAATATGTTAGCAAATGAAAGAAATGTTGGAGATATTCTGAATGAGTTATAGTTTGCATTCAGTGGAAGTTTAACTTGCTCAAGTAATGTTATAATTTGATACACGAGGTGTGATTTACATGGCCTAGTTTTAAAGTTCAAAATGTTTAAACGATGTACCGAAAAAAAGAACATGACTACTTTAACGTGCTATGACTTAAAAACACTAAGTAGTATTTTTGTGATCTAATGTGATGATAAGTGTTAGAGTTTACTCCGAGCATTACGTAGTCGACAGACTTGGAATGGTTTAGTGGAAAGCGTGGAGCTGTAGCGCTCGCTTTTGAGTATGCTGTCGGCTTATGACGCCGCGGACTTATTATTTGTCGCTGCTACTGATCACCATTAGATACATGAGGAAAGTAAATTTATCCTAAACATTGGCTCAGAAACTATTTTGTAAGAATGAGTGTTTACATTTTTAATTGGTTGCGAAAAATGCCGGAAAACCGAAGTATAACTGATGAAAGTGAAGTAGAGCCAATTAGTTCTGACATTGAAGAGAGTATTTAAGTTTACATGAGGATCGGACCATACCAGAAGTTGTCGTGTAGCCGCAGCTCAGTATTTGGTGCCCTAGAAAGGCGAATGGTGTACCAAGAATAGTGCTGCATTTCTTGAAAATCAAGTTCCGACTGAGTATTTTTAATGTTTTCTTTTATGTGTTACAGTAGCACGTGTGATGTGATTACAAGTGCGTGAGTGTGTGCCTTGCTGGTCGTAACGTACTGCCAGGTCCAGCTGTAACATGGCCTGGTTTCGGCAGATGCGTATGCGCGTATACGCAGGCGCCATCCCGGAGCGCGCGTATGATGTACATGGCGATGCCTCGGAAGTCGTGTACTCTGTATGCGTGGGAGTCACACTGTGTGCGCGGAAGTCGTATGCTGTGTGCACGGTAATGTTTTCTGAACATGTATTAGGCTCTGTCCTGGCAGGCGCTGTCCTTTAATGTGGTTCACGTAGTTAACGTGGGATCTCGCAAGTTCAAGTAAGAGTATGTGTCAGATACTTCGTATGAAGACCTATGTTTACTTGTGAAAGCGAAGTGCTTTATTATAGTCCAAGGTATGAGAACGAATTTCTGTTTTAGGGCCTCGTATGTGTGATAGATGAGAGAACAGGCAACTGTGTATGTTTTCCTTATAGTTAACAATTTTTTTTTTCACGCAGATCATGATGACTACAACCCCGACGATGCTTGTAAACCCTCAGGTGCTCCTGCTGCTCTCGTTTTGTTGTAATTTGATAGTTCACGCGAAACATGATTATCATTTGCTATATTTTGAAGTTCAAAACTTTTAAGGGTTGTACTACAATAAAGGATTAACTTTAACACGCTATGAATTAAAAATAATAAGTGACATTTTTGTGTTCTAATGTGTTGATCAGTGTTGCAGTTTGCTCCGAGTACTGTATGGTCGACAAGATTGGGGTTTGATGTCGAGAGATTCGTAGAAGTCTCTACAACAATGATCAATGAGGAAGATGTTGTGACGGCTAATCGAACATGGTCAGGTACGGCCGAGCGCTAGTAAGATTGAGCCTACACCGCTACAGTCTGTAACTTATCGGCAGATCTTACGGCAAGACAATTCAAGCGGCCGCCGAACACATGGTCCTTTGGTGCTGTAAATGAACGTCTGAGGCTTGGTCGGCTTTCGTAGATTTTGCGCAGTTGCCTCCTTCCCTTTGAAATATGTGATGGTATCCGTCTCTACACATAGTTTCCGTTTTTTGCAATGTTTTCAAATGTCATACAGTTGCCGTTTCTTAAGAGAATATGTGATGAATTTTGGAAGCTCGGAATTCCATGGTTCGCAATACACTTATCTCGATTTCTTTTAATTTTGCAAAGCAGTGTTACGATTCGCTAGCGCTAGTACGGCGCGACTGCTTGCTGGCACGAATGTGGCACGAATGCAGCAGAACGAAAAGCTGTAGTGCATTTGTCTGGAGGTAGCCATATCGGCGCGTTCCAGACTTAAATGAAGTCTGGGATGTTCGACCGTTGTAATATTTAACAAGAGTTAATATCTGTTAGCAGGTGGTGATAACTGATAGACCGTATGCTGTTCACTGTCAACCGCACGAGGACGTGCAACAATCAAGAGGTAGCAGTGTCTGTGCATCTAGAAAATACTAGAGACGTTGCAATACTCTAGCGAAGTAATTATTCTAGTGCAGGAAAGGAACATGAAGTTGCAAGGAGGCTGGTCGGTGCTGCACTGGGATATGTGTCGAGTTGCTGTTGGTTTACATACTTAGGTGTTATCGTGTCACTACGCCCCTCACGATACACTTTTGTGTGATTGTAACGGGGACATATTTGCGGTATGGTTGGTCTGTAATTGTTCTATACTGAATTGAAAAAAAAAAGAGAGTAAGAAAAAAAAATGTGGTTCTTACTATCATTGCAGGGCGTTTGCCGGTCCAATGATATAGCTACAGGGAATAGTGATTCCGGACTAGCATAAATAGTACTGAAAAAAAAAGAGATTAAGAAAAAAGAATAGTTCTTACAATCATTGCAGGGCTTTGTGCCGGTCCAGTGATATAGCTATAGGGAATAGTGATTCCGGACTAGCAAAAACAGTACTTGAAAAAAAAAAAGAGAAAATAGAAAAAGCTACAGACTAATCATTCCGATCAAACATAAAGATGATTAAAGTTTTGTAGAGCTTACTGCCGGTACAAAACAGACTGTCACCCAAGTCTGAAGGGTCAATATAGACCGGACCAGACGCTGTTATGTCAGGATAGTCGAACGATGTTTTTTTGTCTACAGACAACTAAAATTGTGATGGAGCGCGTGCGAGGACGCACGCATATCAGTATGGCCGTGACGGCACCTGCACCGTTGTAGGTGCGCTGGCGTCGGTCTGGCTAGACAGAATTCTTGTAAACGACACGTGTACCGCACACCTGTGGCATTGCACCTGCGTTGCCACCCGTCCTGCTTGTATAAAACGGACGGGGCGGCCGTCGTTAAGACAGTCTTGGCTCTGACGTGGAACGGTACACTTGTCGTATTCCGTTACTAGTTTATCCTCGACTCATTGGATAATTAATTCGTGTAAACGAATTAATTATTATTCCTAACTACAAAATTAGTCTCTGTACTATACCCACTATACTTCCTACATCAGAAGTGGGATAAAGTCCCTGTTACTGCCCACCTGCTATAACCTTTGAATAGTGTAAGGGTTATTACGTTGGTGAAATACTATAATGCGCTTCTCATTTTGTTTTTGTGTTCAATTTCTTAAATTAAGTTTGTTGTCGTATTTACGACATTGACGAATCATTAAAGTGTAGAGTAAAAGTTTAAAGTGAAATGTTTTAAGTCAAAAGTTAAATCTTTTTATTCAATTTAAAATAGAAAGTACCCGCAAGTAATTTCATTATTTCTTAACGTACCCAAATATGATAACAAATGTCGAAAGAAATGTTGGAGATAATCTGAATGAGTTATAGTTTGCATTCAGTGGAAGTTTAACTTGCTCAAGTAATGTTATAATTTGATACACGAGGTGTGATTTACATGGCCTAGTTTTAAAGTTCAAAATATTTAAACGATGTATCGAAAAAAAAGAACATGATTACTTTAACGTGCTATGACTTAAAAACACTAAGTAGTATTTTTGTGATCTAATGTGATGATAAGTGTTACAGTTTACTCCGAGCATTACGTAGTCGACAAACTTGGAATGGTTTAGTGGAAAGCGTGGAGCTGTAGCGCTCGCTTTTGAGTATCCGAACAAAAACAGTTTCACTGTAAAGCATCGCGCCAAGTACACTTTCAACTATAGTTACAAAAATAATAATTACATTTTTACAAAAAATTATAAAATAAAAAGAAACCAAGTACATACCCGTTTTAGATTCGAAAAAAAATTTTGCTGAAAAAAGTAATAATAAAAAAATGGTGACCTTGGTGTGCATGATTAAGAGTATCGATCACCCAACTTGACATTGGAAGTCGTTTTTTTATTACTTTTTTGAGTGATGCTCGTACTATAAAGTACCTATAATGCACACCAAGTACATCATTTTTTTATTATTACTTTTTTCAGCAAAATTTTTTTTCGAATCTAAAACGGGTATGTACTTGGTTTCTTTTTATTTTATAATTTTTTGTAAAAATGTAATTATTATTTTTGTAACTATAGTTGAAAGTGTACTTGGCGCGATGCTTTACAGTGAAACTGTTTTTGTTCGGATATCATATCTTTTTGTAAAGTACACAATTTCTTTTTTTTTTGCAAGTATCGCACACCTCATACCGCGAAGCGGTTTAGGTTGTGCTTTAACTCTCAACACGTCAAGGTCCAGAAATTTTTTGCTCTTTAACTACCTCTACATCTACAACTGATTTGCACTCATACGATAAATCACAAAGTAAAATGCCTCTGCATTTATTATTATAAGTAATAATTTCCAAAGCAGTAGTCTCTTAAAAGTACAAAAGACAAACGGACAGGCGAAATTTCAACACTTTGTTTTAATATCTTTTGATAGGTTAGCAAGTATACACAGTAAATAACATTAAATCCAAAATTATTTGGTTATAACATACCCATTATTGATTTTAGACATTAATAAATAAACAGCAAGTTACATGTTTTAAAATGGTTATGATAAAAAAAAAAACACAATACATAATATCACTGTATTTACTATTGTTCATTATTATTTTCGTTTCTTCAAAGTAGCACAAACAATCAGGTGTGGTGTGTGTCATATTCAAAGATTTATTGTTATTCTATTTGGGGGTACTTGTTTACTTTGTTCATTAATAAAGTAAATTGAATGTAGGTAATTTAATATTCACTCATGACACTTGTCTTTTGTAATGCTACCAAGCTTAATAGATAACAATATTCAACCAAGGTGTTTTATTCTATATTCTGAACATAATAGTGGCGACGAGTGGTGAAAAGTGTTAAAAATGGACATAAAATCAGTGAAATTCGATGAGTACAATCCTCAAACAGATAGTTGGGACAATTATCTAGACCGTTTAAAATTTTGTTTCGAGGCTAACGGCGTCATATTAGATTCTGCTAAAAGAGCAAATTTTTTCACAGTGTGTGGTTCACGAGTTTACGAAACAGTACTTGCATTAATTACTCCAAAAAAAGCGGTTGATGTGACATTCAGTGAAATAGAAACAATTTTAACAAATCATTAAAGCCCAAAACCTAACGAAATTTCTGTGTCTTATAAATTTTATAATTGCAATCAAAAACGTGATGAAGGTGCTTCAGAATACATTGCTCATTTACGAAAACTAAGTTCGGGGTGTAACTTTACTGATTTAGAAAGAATGTTACGGGATAGACTGGTATGCGGTATGTGTGATAGTAAACTGCAATATGAGTTATTGAAACGAGACAATTTGCGTTATCAAGATGTAGTTGATGCGATGTTATCAGCCGAAAGTGCAGGGCGAGATGTTCGTATGATTCAAGGCAACACAACAGGAGCTATGACTCAGTCAGAACTAGCATTACCATACAGTTCAGCGAGTGGTACAAGTGAACCGATGGATATAAATGCTGTTCAATCAAGAGCAAATGTCCGCTTTTGTTATCGTTGCGGTGACCGCCATTCAGGAGAATGTCGTTTTGTAAATACAGTGTGTCGGTATTGCAAGAAAAAAGGACATTTGGAGAAGATTTGCATAAGTAAGAAGAGGAATTCTTCTCAGCAAATAAAGTTTATATCAGAAGCAGATGATCATTTAAATGGAGTTTATTGCGTTCATACTAATAGCCGTGTCCCACCATACGAAGTTGAGTTGTCACTTGCAGGCGTACCAATCCATATGCAAGTTGATACAGGAGCTAGTTTTTCGCTAATTAACGAGCAGACATGGCACATACTACACTCTCAATTATCGGATGCTGTGTTACAACCTATTGCAATATCGTTGCGGACCTGGACTGAAACACCGGTCAAACTTCTTGGGCAAATTACGTTGCCTGTGTGTTACAAGAATATTTCGAAGGACCTATGTGTTATTGTAGCGAAGGGTAATGGGCCCAACCTTCTGGGTCGAGACTGGCTGAACCCTCTTAACATTACTATGAATGTCAATTATGTTTCCAGTGCTGAGTTATTGGAAATGGATAGTGTATTATTGAAACATAAAGAGGTATTCAAAGATGGACTCGGTACATACCGTGGACATCCAGTAACAATACACATTAAACCAGGAGTTATTCCAAAATTTGTAAAAGCACGTCCTGTACCATTTGCTATAAAGCAAAGAGTAGAGATGGAAATAGATCGTCTAGAAAGGGAAGGAGTTTTACATCCAACGACTTTTTCGGAGTGGGCCACACCAGTTGTGCCAATAATAAAAAAATCTGGTGAGATTCGTTTATGTGGAGATTACCGCAGTACAGTTAATGAAGCAACAGAGTCGGATATTTATCCCATGCCCACGACAAATGAAGTCTTCGCTACCATAGCTGGAGGAAGATTTTTCACAACTTTAGACCTAGATAGAGCTTACACACAAGTAGTTGTGGATGATAATACGTCAAAGCTTCTAACACTAAACACGTGCAAGGGTTTATATACAGTGCATAGGTTGGCCTTTGGGGTAAAAGCAAGTCCAGGAATTTTCCAGCGCTTAATGACTTCTTTACTGGCTGGCATTCCAGGAGTGGCAGTTTTGATAGATGACATAATCATATGTGGTCGTACTATGTTAGAAATGCAAAAAAGATTAGATCGAATTGAAGGGGCAGGATTACGCTTAAATAAAATGAAATGTCAATTTGCTAAAGAAAAAGTCGAATTTTTAGGCTATGTTATCGATTCTGAGGGAATACATCCTGCACCAAGTAAAGTCGAATCTATAGTAAATACTCCAGCACCCAAAAATAAACGAGAACTGCAAGCATTTCTCGGGTTGTACAATTTTTATGAAAGGTTCATACCTCATAAAGCGACAATATTTGAACCATTGCATCGATTATTAGACTCTTCACAGACATGGACATGGTCTGAGCGTGAGCAAAGTTCATTTGACATGGCTAAAAGCTTACTCGCATTTGATTTAACTCTAGTTCATTATGATGCAAATAAGCCAGTAGTTCTTACCTGTGACAGTTCGGAATATGGGGTAGGAGCAGTATTGTCACATGAAATGGAGGATGGCCAAGAACGGCCAATAGCAATGGCATCGAGAACCCTTCATGCACATGAACGACGTTATTCTCAGTTAGATAAAGAAGCCACATCAATTATGTTTGGCATTAAAAAATTTCATAATTACCTCATGGGTCGTAATTTTCGGATAATTACGGACCACAAACCATTGCTTGGTATATTTAACCCTAAAAAACCAATGTCAAATATGTTGTCTCCTCGATTGACGAGGATTGCGATTGCTTTAATGTCTCATGATTATGAGATAATATAATGTATGAGAAAATAAACCGGGATCACAAATAGGTAATGCAGACAGTCTAAGTCGATGGCCACATCCAGTCAACGAACAACCAGAACAACAGTTGTCTGAAGTTTTGTTGATGGCTGAGACTCCGGAGGATTTTCCATTTAATGCTAAAGACATAGCTATAGAAACGAAACGCGATAAAACTTTATCTCAGGTTATTTATTATGTTCAACGTGGTTGGCCTGCTAGAATAACAGACGCAGATTTACGCCCATTTTGGCTGCATCGTGCAGAGTTATCACTACAAGAGGACTGTATATTATTGGGCTGCCGTGTATTAGTACCAAAATTAATGCGCCGTAAAACTTTAGAAATGTTGCATAAAACACACACAGGGATAGTGCAAACAAAAGCACTTGCAAGGAGCTATGTGTGGTGGCCAAATCTTAATGAGGATATAGAGACACTGGTAAGAGGCTGTCCGAAATGTTTAGAGAATCGCCATATGCCTCAAAAATCCAGTCATGTATGGATTACACCCACAAAACCATGGTCAAGGATTCATATTGATTTTGCTGGACCATATTATAAAAAATATTTTTTAATCATAGTGGATGCATACTCACGCTGGCCAGAATTATTTATGGTAAATAACACTACCTCATCGACAGTTATAAGACTTTTGAGAACAACATTTGCAACACATGGCTTATGTGAAGTGATGGTTTCTGATAATGGACCATCATTTGTCTCAAAAGAAATGAATGAATTCCTAAAAGCTAATAACATACGTCATGTAACTACAGCACCATACCACCCATCTACAAACGGGTTGGCAGAGAGAATGGTACAGACAATTAAGGACAAACTGTGCAAAATGGAGGATCTAGCATGGGACACTAAAATACCAAATTTGTTGCTTGGTCTTAGAGTTACACCATGCACCGCAACCAATAAGAGCCCATCTGAACTACTAATGAAGAGATGTTTACGTACACTTTTAGATACTATACATCCAGATTCAGCAAAAACTGAGAAAATCGAAAAACAAATTATCAATAACAGTCAGAGGAAAAACAGGGAAACTAATGTAGGTCAGGAGATTATGTGCCGCAATTATAGCAGTGCTGGCCCAAGATGGCTGCCAGGAAAAGTTATTAACAAAAAAGGGCCATCAAGTTATGAGATCAGAACCAATAATGGTATAATAATCAATAGACATATTGATCAGTTAGTTAAAAAAGGGCCTAATATTAGTTGTGAGGATTCTGAAATGCAGGAGGGACAAAGAATGATTAGAACCGCTGAATCAGTAGAGGGTGTATGTCCTGAGAGTTCAGATAGTGTCAACAATGAAGAAAATCAAGAAAGTAGTCAAGACACTGATATAATAATTGAGATTCCAGACTCTAATAAATGGGCAGAGATGTTAGGAATACCACCCACAGCAGAGACAACACTTCCAACAAGTAGAAAGTTAAAACATAAGTCAAGTTTACATTCTAAAACACCATATGAAAGATCAAACGCTAATAGAGAAAATCTTTATTTATCTTAAGCTTGTATATGTGTATTAATATCTTATGTTACACTGATTGATTTCAAGTGTTATGTATCTTGTTTAAATAATTATATTGTTTAGGTTACTTACTAATGGGGAAGGTATGTCATATTCAAAGATTTATTGTTATTCTATTTGGGGGTACTTGTTTACTTTGTTCATTAATAAAGTAAATTGAATGTAGGTAATTTAATATTCACTCATGACACTTGTCTTTTGTAATGCTACCAAGCTTAATAGATAACAATATTCAACCAAGGTGTTTTATTCTATATTCTGAACATAATAGTGTGGATACTTTGTTTACATAATGTATTGATTGATTGGTTAGTATACATCCTAAACACCATTTATGTTAAACAGACAGGCACAGTATGTGTACTTTGTTTTAAAATATGTTAACAGATTATTACCCACACCCCCAACACCATTAAAGCCAATGACTAGGTAATAACATGTTTATCTATGTTAGTACACACTGATAAATAGTGGAGAAATAAGATGTTCAAACTGGACATATGACAGAGACAATAACATGTCTTTATGATTTTGTTATGAATCACAAGCACATTTTCAACAATAACAGATATGAGATTAAACTGTTGTTTTCAATATCTATAAATTGCATATTCATATTTCTGTTGTCTTTCCATATTCTGTTGTACCTACCGAGAGGTCTGCAAGCTTTCAGCCTGCAAGGCATACTGATTTATTTTAAACTGTCCACCTGAAAAAAGTTAATGAAAAATCAGTAAAAATAAAAAAGTTAAAAGATATAAATTCTGAAAGAATGTACATAACCTACAATTGATTTTATAGGATGAAGGGTAGGAGAGAGAGATTAGCTGAAGGTGAATCCCCCAGCGAAAGAGTGATTTTTTTATAGGATAGGGTGACAAACGAGCAAACAGTCCACCTGATGGTAAGTGGTTGCTGTTGACCATAGACATTTACATCTATCATCGTTTGCGAATCAAAATGTAGATGTGTTGTCACCTGTGAGGACAAAGATGAAATGCCTCTTTTCCAGTAAAAAGGGTCTCCAGTTCTCTACACTCACCATACAAAACACAGCAGTGTTAAGCTGCTATTTTACGCTGGTATTTTGTGAGAGCGTGGTCCTTCCCCAGTTGAGCCGACCCATTCGTGCTACAACTATACTACTAATATAGCTGCAGCATGGCTATACCACGTGTGATGCAGAAACCTAGTTTTAAAATAAAAATATCAATCAATGAAAATACGAAATATTTTTATTACAAAGATATAGAAATCCAAAAGAGGAATATGAATTATAATATAATATTATATATTTAATATAATATTTATAATTGAATTTTATATTATAAGAGTGGACTGAAAAACTAATTATTACACTTTATTTACTTTTTTCTTTATTATATATTTTATCCTTATTATAAATAATAACATGCCGAACTAGGAAAAAAATACAAATATTCTTTTTTGACATTGTTTTCCGATTGATATTTGATTGATTCCAGATAATTTCATACACAACTAGGTACTTTTGTAAATATTTTGTGATTCTATTATTTATTTAATTTAGCTTAACTTTAATAGGTAGGTAATTTTATAAACACACTAATAAGGTTATGAGACCTGTGTTTGTCATTTGTTGTAAGTAATTAAACATTTTGGAGGAAATACAAACTCTTGTATTATTTTTCTCTCATGATTTTTATTTTGATTCATTGACATACTTACCTACTTTTTAGCAGATAAACTTTAATTGAACTTACTACAATTTCAAATACAAACTTTTTTAAATTTTACCACACATATAGTTTATATAATATTCACTTTTATTTCAATCTCATTCTGTCCTACTTTATCAATTGTTAAACAAAGAAGTTTACACTTTTTAATTTTGCTGGTTTGCTACCATATTGTATTCTTTGTTTGCTATCAAAAAGTAATAAAGTATACAACCACAGTCTATTCCTACAGTCAATGCTATGTCTACAATTTTAAAATATTATAAAGATTTCACTACATACATATTTATTTCTTTTAATTATTCATTGTTTTATAATCATATATTAGATTTATTATAACTGTAGGTATGAATTTGTTAGTAATATGCATTATAGTCATAAATAATATGTACTATCATAATTCAATTGTAATATTATGAAGGTACTATATTTATTAGTATTTTTACAAACAGATTTTAAAACATGTATAGATCTCATAATAAGAAAAGGTAAAAAAATAAATAATACATCAAAAACGAACATGTTTAATTTTCGTTTCCACAATGTATTTTTTTTAGACTGGACCTTCGAATGTGACAAATAAGAGATTATATTCCTCATAAAAATTTAGAACTTTTAAATCTGCTGTAGGTTTTGCACAGTTCTGCCTTAAGCTTTGCGCATTCCGTAAGATAAAATACTAACCTCGTGAGAAATCCACACACAAAAACAGTTGGTGCTAATCTATAGCTGCCTCGGATAGTAATTGTTTTCGAACATTGCGAATTTTTGCAGATTCAATTTTAAAATTACAAATAAATACATAAAAGCAGCAACGTGACAAACGTCAATGCCACAATCCAAATCCACAAACACTGCACAAACACAAACTATCGTCAATGTCGTATATAGTGGTGGTTAATATATCATATAGCAAAATAAAGCACCGTGCTTTTCATACATAACAAATAGCAAATGCTATCGTGGCTCTCACTTCGTGCTATTTGCTTAATGCTTTTTTACATCGCACTCTCTGTCTCTGTCAGTCGCGCATCACAAAATCGCAAAGCATGAAAGAAAGCAATAGCATCGCGGCGGCCAGTCGTCGCATGCTAGAGATTGCTTTCGGTCGCGTAAGTGAGTAAGTAATCGTTTTACGCACCGCTTGCGATTTTGCTAATCCGCGATCTCGGGCGGCTCACGTAATATAATATACGTAACTATTATTTTACTTCGTGCTTTGTAGTTTAAATAAACAATGATAGGACACCTTAATATTTGTTAGCTATAATTGTGCAAGTAAGGACAGAGTGAGATATCGTGTTGTTGTTTTGAGTGTAGGTATAATAACAGACGAAAATGTCTAGAAGGAACAGTGATTTGCCAATATGGAACTTCTTTGAAAAGCCCATTGATGGCCGTAAAACTGCTACATGTAATTACTGTCGTCGAGAGTTGTCGTTTAAAACGAGTGTTAACGAGTGAAAACGAGTAAACAAGTTTAAAATATGTACATATATGTATATACTTGATTTTTGTAAATACAATCAATGAACTTTTAAGTACGCCTATAATTGCTTTAATTAAATACTAATATACTTTATTTCATCATAACACTTAATTAATTATAGACAGTCCTAAGCCTGAAAAGTATGAAGGAAAGTTCATTGTTTTTTTACTGTTCCGTATCGTAATAAATTCATAAACGCGATGCACCGCGGTTGCTACCTAAAGTCGCTCCCGCCCGTTTGGCGCCCGTAAAAGTAGGTACCTACTACCTACCTACGCACGGTCGCACGTACGCAGTCGCAGACGTCGCAGTACGCTTATAAAAAGCATGCTTATAATAAAGCATATAAAATAGCTTGCTTAAAATATAAAGCATATAGCATTAAGCAAGTGATTGCTATATAGCAACTTTGAACACTACTAGTCGTATAGTAGTAAATAAATAATAATACAAAATTAATATATTTCATCTATAATACAAAGAAAGGATCCCGGACCCGAAAGGCAATTACCATAGATAAGGTTATTCGATATACATCGATACATCGAATTCATTTCACTCGCTGTTTACAATAAGATGTATCGATGTATTTTCATAAAACATCGAATCAGTGATACTTACATACCAATATTAATATTATAACTTCTAAATCAGTAAAACTAAAATATGCTCTAGTTTAGAAGTTATAATATTAAACCTATTAGAGGCGCTAGTTGGCAGCTGTCAGTCTCTTAAGCGGAATCAAGAATTTTTTTTCAAGAGGTCGGCTGGTTGGCATAACTCTGCTAAAGAAAATAAAAAAAATCGTCTGGGCTATCTCGGTCTTAGACCATTTAACCCAAGGGAATCGCCTCGCATGATTATTTCCCTCTGCCAACGCATCGGATTTAAAAATCTTGTGCGTTTATAAAACCTGTTTACGCAATCATTTATATCATTACATTACGTTGTTTGTTTGAGTGGGATGTCAGGAGGTTGACTACAGATTTGTAGTCTGAAAAATTACACGATTAGGAAAAACATCGATGTTTCTAACCGATACATCGGAATATGTCGATACACAGTCTCGATGCATTACATCGAAGAAAATCATCGATGTATTTTCAAAGTGGAAACCCCTAACCATAGAGAAATAAATATGTAGGCAATGACAAACTGACAAAATAGGGGTTTTAAGGCCCGCCATATACATACGGAATTCCGTTTCGAGATTCCGTTTCGGAATGTCGAACGGTCGGCCACACACAAACGGAATCCCGTTTTGCCCGCAAAATATCGAACGGAAAACTACCGTACGTGTGTGGCGGGTCATAGATTTTATATGGACTTGCTGCGTTCGGGATTCCGAATCGGAATATCGAAACGGAATCTCGAAACGGAATTCCGTATGTATGTGGCCGGCCTAAGCTTCGTTCCAAGGTCACTTTGAACTATATTTCTAAATTAGCTAATATAAATACATTTAGAAAGATATACCACTGAAAACTTGTACTACTTAATCCTATTAAAACAAGTTTTCAGTGGTATCTCTTTACTAATAAATATATTATATACAAATATAATAAATTGGTATCTTTTATATGTGTAAAACCATTAAGTTAAGTTAAAATTTCTAGTGGGCCCAAAACAATTTTCTTCATAGCTTACAGTTATTTTTGGCTTACTTTAAAGTTTTGATGACCAAGCAAGTTGTTCTAACAATAAAATATTTGAAAACCATTGGAAAGAATATTAGTTTTTAAAAAAAATATTAACCTGTATATAGTATACTGATTATTTATTATTATTGATAATTCAACTTACCTTTTGAAACAAACTGTCTTTTCTATTTTTATATTCCAATTTCTCGTCGTATTAATAATTTCATTTAAGTATTATAGTAATATTAATGAATAAATACGAAGAGGATAATTGACCGTATCTAATACTCTAATAGTGTTTATTCAAGAATAATAATGGGTGGGCTTGCTCACAGTGTGACCATCTTTAAAATACAGATCCTGCCTTAGTTTGGTTAAAATCCTGCAAACGTTTATAGTGAAAAATACCTAAATACTGCCATCTTTATTTAACATTGTATAATTGTATTAAACTAAGAAAAGTAAAAATACACATTTAAATGCTATATTTTTATTAATTTTATATATTTATATATTTTCGTTGGTTTGAATGCAATGCAATCGCCATGCTAATCAATGCCTTGTTTAATACGCAAAATAGAGGCTACATGTTTGTTTATATCTAAATCTGTTTCGTGTTTTTGCACTAATTAAATTTATTTGAAGGAATATTTTTTTAGGGAAGAGGGGGCAAACGAGCATGCAGCTCACCTGATGGTAAGTGACTACCGCCGCCCATGAACAACCGCTTTACCAGGGGAATCACAGGTGCGTTGCCGGCCTTTTAGAAAGGTGTAAGCTCTTTTCTTGAAGGTCCCTAAATCGTATCGGTCCGGAAAAATCGTATACATTACATGCGTAATTCTTATTGAAAGTCATTTTTTACTTTTGGGGGTCATTGTAGAAGCGTGCTCGTCGCGACCCCTGCCAGCCCTTTTCAGGGCTGCAATTCTACTCAGCTGCGCACCCATGTCCCCCCAAGGCGACGCACACCAGCTCGTCCCCGTTGGTGTGGAATGCAGCGCGCAAAGCAGCGATGGGGACCGCCACCCGTCACGCACAGCCCGATACGGCGGAAGGTGGAGTACGGAGTGCAGAGTTGGCACGTGGAATGTTAGAGGAGGCATGAGAGATAAGACGAATGAGTTGATCGAAATAATGAAAGAAAGAGAATTAGATGTCGTGTGTATGTCGGAGACCAAACGGAAGGGCAGTGGTACTGAAGAGCTCCCTGGCGGGGCGTTTGCTCTATGGTCCGGAGTCCCGGAGAGCGAGAACGCCTGCCAGGGAGTGGGGGTGCTGCTGTCTTCTCGGTTGGTCGATGTTATGACTGAATATAAGTTTGTGAACTCAAGACTTCTCTGGGTTCGCTTTAAATTGGGACTGACGAAGTTATTCCTTTTGGCTGTTTATGCGCCTGTGGCTTCGTCGTCCAGGGCTGAGCTGGAGGAGTTTTGGGAGAATGTAAGAGAAGTTCTAGATTTGGCTAGGGGAAACGAAAGGATTGTTGTATGTGGTGATTTGAATGGATGGGTTGGTACCGCTCGACCAGGGTACGAGTCGGTACTTGGAAAGTTTGGCGATAAAAGGGTTAATGTTGCTGGCAAGCTTATACTGGCGGTATGCAAGGAAAAGGGTCTTCTTGTGACAAACACTATGTTTAATCACAAGAAAATCCATATGTATACTAGAGAAAGAAAGAATGAGAGAAGTATGATCGATTTGTTCCTGGTGGATGACCGACTGCGAAAACAGGTTATGGATACACGAATGTTCAGGGGTGCTGACCTGGGAACGGATCACTATCTAGTGATTACTAGATTTAGGGGTCTGTTCGCGGGTTGGCGCTACCGGACCAAAGTGACAGAACCACAGTCGGTCTGTCGCATCCGAAGCTGGAAGCTTCAGGAAGCGGATACTAGGGACAAATATCATGCGAGGGTAGCCGAAAAGCTTGACACCATCGATGGCAGAAACGAATGTGTAGAAAGAACATGGCAGAACCTTAGGGATGGAATGGTAAGTGCAGCGGAAGAAGTGTGTGGAACAATAAAAAGAGGCAGTAGTAAAAGAAGAGATGCATGGTGGAATGATGAAGTGAAAGAAGCTGTAAAGAAGAAGAAGAAAGCATGGTTAGACTACTTGGCCTCTAGTAATGATAAGGATATGAGAGAGAAGATGAAAGAAAGATATAAGCTGCAGAAAGTTCACACGAAAGCATTGATTGAGGAAGTGCGTGAAAGGTGTAGATTGGAAGCGGATGAAAGGTTGTCGCACAACTTTAAGGAGAACTCCAAACTCTTCTGGAAAGAGGTTGGAAGGACCCGAAGTGGTGCGACGGCCTTAAGAATGAACAAAGTGCTTTCGAGAACTAATGACGTCTTCTCAGAAAAATCGGACGTCATGCAGCGATGGAGCGAATTTTATAGAGAAATGTATGCGTGTGATGATCTTAGTGAGGGATCCGGGGATGACGCCGTGACTGGCACGCCAGACCCGGACCTCGATGACACTGAGGTCATCAGTATGAAAGAGATTGAATGTGCGATTCGAAGTTTGAAATGTGGTAAGGCTGCGGGACTAGACAGAGTTACTGCTGAAATGGTCAAGTATGGTGGGCCTCGCGTCTGGGACAGCTTTCATCTGCTGTGCAATTTGTGCTGGCGGACGGGGGATGTCCCGGATGATTGGCGATCCGCAGTCATTGTGCCTTTATATAAAGGTAAAGGTTCACATTTTGACTGCGGGTGCTATCGGGCGATCAGCTTGACCAGTTTAGCAAGTAAAGTTTACTCGAAGGTTTTGACACGTAGGATGCAAGAGAAATCGGAAAGATTTCTATGGGAGGCACAATGCGGATTTAGACCTGGAAGAGGATGCACGGATCAAATGTTTTCTCTCCGTATGATCACGGAAAAGCTTCTGGCTGTTAACCAGAAGATTTTCTGTGCTTTTGTGGATCTTGAGAAAGCATTTGATAAGGTTGTAAGGAAGAAAATGTGGGAACTGTTGCCGGGGTATGGTGTGGATGGCCGATTGCTAAGGGCTGTGCAGTCTCTTTACTGTGACTGTAAAGCCTGTGTGCGGGTAGGGCATGACCTGTCACCCATGTTTAGCGTCCAAACGGGCGTAAAACAGGGTTGTGTCATGTCTTCCTGGCTGTTCATACTGTATCTCGACAGCTGTTTACAAAAGCTGAAAGATAGCTGTTTGGGTGTGAAATTGGGTGACATCAAAGTAAATTGTCTGCTGTATGCTGATGATGCAGTGCTTATTGCACCATAAGAGGCAGAACTGCAGGCATTAGTCACGTGTATGAAAGAGGAATGTGAAATTAAAGGTCTCCGTTTGAATGCTAATAAAACTAAGGTTCTGGTATTTGAAAGGGACGAAGAGAGAACGAAGTGTGAAATATGGGTAAATCAGGAATGTCTAGAACAGGTAAATGAAATTGTATACTTGGGGAGTGCTTTTAGCCGGGATGGAAGATGTGATTTAGATGTGGACAGGCGTGTCGCTGCCGGGAACAAAGTCAATGGTGCCCTGACTGCGTTAGTCAAAAGGCAAGGCGTAGCGAAGAGTGCACGCCTTGCAATACATAACGCAGTGTTGGTACCGACTTTGTTATATGGCAGCGAAACCTGAGTATGCCAGAAGAAGCATAAAAGTAAGTTGAATGCAGTGGAGATGCGATCTCTTCGTAAAATGTGCGGCGTTACTATGGCCGACCGAAAGCGAAACGAAGAGATTCGCAATATGGCAGGTTTGAAAGATGACCTTATCACAAAAATTGATAAGGGCGTGCTTCGGTGGTTTGGGCACGTTGAGCGAATGAGTGAAGACCGAATGGTGAAGAAAATATATAGCGCGAAAGTTAATATTAAAAGGTGTCGAGGTAGACCGAGACTAACTTTCGAAGACCATGTGAGCAAATTGCTCGAAGAGGGTAGGGTCAAGAGTACTCGGATACCTAGACGTGCATGTATGAAGAAGATAATGAATCTGAAAGAAGCGAAAGAGATATGTAAGGATCGTGACACTTGGCGATCTGTTCTCTCTGGCTACCCCGTCAGGGATTGTGCGTGAAGATAAGTAAGTAAGTAAGTATTTTTTACTTTACCACTGGTTCGAAAAAAACCTCTGTCCTGGGAAGAACCAGCAAGAAACCCAGGGGGGCTTTTTTTAATAAATTTTACAATACAAAATGATTACAAAATATTTACAAAATTTATTTTAGAAACTGCTTGGAAGCGACCATCTCATTCCCAGGATTTATTATCAACCATGTATTCATTTATACTATAATAACCCTTTTTAAAAATCGATGTTTCACTTTCGAAAATATCGAGGTTCTAATATCGCTTTTTTATGAGCGATGTTGCATCCCTACCGCCATACCAATATTTTCAAGATACGGTGTCTATCTGCTTAGACGCCTTGAGATAATATTGCCAACTATCTGCTAGCTTAAGTTGCCGTCGAAATTGCTAAAGGGCTGCGCAATGTGACGCTCAACATATTGTAAAGCAGTGTAGTATTATAAAGGATTATAATTATTTAATGCTGAGATAAATGAAAACATGGCTTAAGTGACAAGCATCCAAGCCAAAAATCTTGAAAATAAATAAATGAAACATGGCTTAAAACACAAGCATTCAAGTCAACAATCTTTAAAAAAAAATTCCACCGAAATTAATAAAATCTTTTGTAGAATCGGAAAAGTGAGCAAGCAAAAATTTGAGATCTTGAAAAGTATGAAATAATTGATAGATAGAAATAATTTTTAGTGTTATAAGGAAACAATTGATAAACAAAATGATATGTGACTGTATAAAGTGTTGACGTTTCGTTAATAATTAAATATATGAAGTTAAAAATTTGGTGAGGTTATGTTGACATATGATTCGAGAATATATACACAGTAGCCTCACAGTTCTTACAGTATGTTGAACGTGTACTTGGCGTGAGACACTACAGTGTCTCCGGATAGCTGTGTTTTATTTAACCCGAGTTTATTCATTTAAGTTACTTGTAGATGTTTAAAAAATAACTTGTCATAAAAAGTAAAGGCTGATCTACAGAACTGAAAAGATTAAAATAATTTCACATTCTGAATTCGGTGCTAAGATTATCAGGAAGAAATAATGCCCCAACTTCAGAATGTGAAATAGTTTTATTTTTTCAATTCCATTGAACTTCACTATAATTTTTTTAATGACATTTTTTCACTCTTGTAGATAAAGTAAGCAATATCACAATCTCAAAGTTGTCTTAACAGTAGTCATCATCAAACAATCATTATCTTACTTAGGCCAAGGTGTTTTTACCTTTTTATTTAGCCACAAAATGTCTCAGTCTGTCCTATAAGCTTGTTAAGAGTAAGACTAGTTGAGAATTGATAAACAGTTTATAATTTGTCTAAGTATGAGGTTTAAACGGGAGCTTTCCAGCAGTCACAAAGTTTATCAACCTGTAATCAATTTAGATACAGTCGCTTAAAATGCAGAGACGATTCAAGTTATTGTTTTAATGTAATTATCAAACTTCTTGGCACCTTAAACTATATTTAATATACAGTTAGCGTAACAACAAACTTATTAATTTATAAATTGAAAAAGAAAATATCCAACTAAAACTATTAACTTCAAACCCTGGCAGGATTTTCACTGATATGTAGGTGGGGTGGATGAAATGCGTACATATATAAGCCATTATTGTGGCCATTTAATACTTTAATTTCTTAAAGCTACTTCGTTAATGAATTGTTAATAAATAAACCACCTTACTTAAAGTAACTAACTACTATGGATATTAATTTAACCAGATATTAGTGTCGTGGCGTGTAGTGGCGATTAAGAATATCCACTACCCCATATCTTCCCGTGGGTGTCGTAAAAGGCGATAAAGGGAAACAGGCAGGAGATGGGCAGCAGCATCTTCCTGGTAACGGCAAAATACAATAAAAAACTGCGGTTGCCAACCCGCTCGCCAAGCGTGGCAACTATGGCAATATACCCCCCATGATGAAAGTTACGAAGAGACGGCCCCCAGTCCCCGGCGACCCCGCTATTCCTGGCTACGGTGGCGACCATGGTAATGGCGGGGCAGAGGGTGCTAAGAATCTCCGGTGGAGGTTCGGTTGCCACCTACGACGACTCGACCTGGCAACATACAACGCACGCACCCTGAGCACTGACGAGAAGATCGTGGAGCTGGAAGAAGAGATAGACAAGTTGCGCTGGCATATTATAGGATTATCCGAAGTCTGAAGAGAGGGGGAGGACACGGTAATCCTCGAATCCGGCAAGTTGCTCTATCACCGGGAGGGCGACCATCTGTCCCAAGGAGGTGTCGGATTTATTGTCCACAAGTCTCTCGTTAACAACGTTGTAAAGATCGGGAGTGTGTCGACGAGGGTTGCGTACCTTATACTCAGAATCACCAAACAGTATTCGCTGAAGGTCATACAGGTTTACGCTCCAACCTCGGCACACCCCGATCAGGAGGTGAAAGAAATGTATGAGGATATCTCTAGAGCCATGCATTCCTCCAAAACCCAATATACGGTGTTAATGGGAGACCTCAATGCAAAACTAGGCACAAGAGAGAACGGTGAGCTAAAAGTAGGGAAATTTGGAATAGGGCAACGGAACCCAAGGGGCCAGCAGTTGGCCGACTTCATGGAGAAACAGGGACTCTTTATGATAAACTCTTTCTTCCAGAAGCAGCTCCATAGGAAGTGGACCTGGTCGAGCCCCGACGGTTCGACAAAAAATGAGATTGACTTCATTATGACGACCAAACGACAACTGTTCAGTGATGTCTCCGTGATCGCGAGGGTGAAAACTGGTAGCGATCACCGAATGCTTAGAGGCACACTGAACCTAAACATTAAGTTGGAGAGGTCTCGTCTAATGAAGTCAACGCTCCGTCCCCCTCGAGCTCTGTTCCAAAGTCCCGAAACCTTTCAGCTCGAGTTACAAAACCGTTTTCAGTGCCTAGAAGACTGCAATGAAGTGGACGATTTGAATGACAAGCTCGTGGAAACTGTCCATGCGGTCGGAACTAAGTTCTGCAAGACCCGCCGCATAACAACACAAAAACTCTCCGATCACACTCTTAATCTCATGGCTGTTAGACGGGAGATGAAGCTACATTCTTCAACAGATTTGACAGCATACAGGCAACTGAACAGACAGATTTCCAAATGCATGCGACGGGACTTACGCAACTTCAATACAGCTCGTATTGAAGAAGGGATCGAGCGGAACCAAGGCTCCAAAGTCTTTGCCAGAGATCTGTCTGCCAGAAAGAGCCAACTGTCAAAGCTGAAGACCGAATGTGGCAGCATCGTTTCCGGGGCACCTGAGATTTTGAGTGAGATTGAGAGGTTCTATGGGCAGCTGTACACGTCATCGTTGGAGCCGCACGCAAGTGTGAGTAACGATCAGTAAGGACGTCAGTCTGAGCGAGATTAGAATGGCTCTTCAGCACCTTAAAAACGGCAAGGCCCCAGGCGAGAATGGAATTACAGCGGAGCTTCTGAAAGCGGGTGGAAAACCGGTACTTGAAGTCCTTCAGAGGCTCTTTCGTTCCGTCCTCCATGGTGGCATTACACCGGAGGCGTGGAGCAGAAGTGCGGTGGTCTTGTTCTTCTAGAAAGGCGACAATGCTCTCTTTAAGAACTACAGACCGATTTCCCTTCTGAGCCGCGTCTACGTGCTGTTTTCGAGAGTCATTACGAATCGTCACGCGCGCAGACTTGACGACTTCCAGCCTCCCGAACAAGCCGGTTTTTGAAAAGGCTTTAACACCATGGACCACATACATACTCTTCGGCTAATTGTACAGAAGTCCGAGGAGTACAATTTGCCACTATGTCTGGCGTATGTGGACTATGAGAAAGCCTTTGATTCCGTCGAAAATTGGGCAGTGCTGCAGTCCCTTCAGCAATGCCAAGTTGACTGTCGGTATACCGAAGTGTTAAAGTGCTTGTACAGTAGAGCTACGATGGCTATCCGAGTACAGAACCAGAGTACGAAACCTATCCAATTGCAGAGAGGTGTAAGACAGGGTGACGTCATATCCCCGAAACTCTTTACCGCTGCATTGGAAGATGTTTTCAAGCTTATGGACTGGAAAGGATACGGTATCAACATCAATGGCGAGTACATCACTCACCTTCGATTTGCCGACGATATAGTCCTTATGGCAGAATCGCTGGAGGACCTAATCACTATGCTCAATGACCTCAATAGTTTTTCCCAACGGATAGGTCTTAAGATGAACATGGACAAAACAAAGATCATATTTAATGTCCATGTCACACCTATGCCGGTAGTTATTGGGAACACTAAGCTCGAAGTTGTTGACGAGTATGTTTACCTGGGACAAATAGTCCGACTAGGTAAGTCCAACATCGACCGAGAGGTCAATCGACGGATTCAACTCGGTTGGGCAGCGTTCGGGAAATTACGGCACATCCTCTCGTCAGGTATACCTCAAAACTTGAAAACGAGACTGTACAACCAGTGCGTGTTGCCAGTGATGACATACGGAACTGAGACGTGGTCCTTCACTGCTGGCCGGATGAGGAAGCTCAAGGTCGCTCAGCGAGCTATGGAGAGGGCTATGCTCGGAGTTTCTCTGCGTGATAAACTCAGAGAAACTCCGAGCAAAACAAAGGATATCCGCAGTAGAATCAGAGTGACCGACATAACCCAACGGATTAGTAAGCTGAAGTGGCAATGGGCCGGCCATATAGCTCGAAGAACCGACAACCGATGGGGAAGAAAGGTTCTCGATTGGCAGCCTCGTACCGGCAGGCGAAGTGTAGGGCGTCCCCCCACTAGATGGAGTGACGACCTGGTAAGATATGCAGGAAGTCGATGGATGCAGGTGGCTCAGGACCGTGCTTTATGGCATTCTTTGGGGGAGGCATATGTTCAGCAGTGGACTTGTGAAGGGCTGTAATGATGATAGTGTCATATCATAAGCTCTTTGAACTTCATTCGCTAGAAATCGTTAAAGCTAAACAACAATGAAAATTGATAAATTTAAAGGGATGATTATGTCTTCAGAAATTTACGACGAGTGGTTAACATTAACGGATAATTACCCCTTAATGTCACACAACTGTGCTAGATCTAGCAGAAATACCTTAATGGATTTATAAAATGTAACAAAATATCTAGCGGATGTTTGTTATTTAGTAGTACTCGTAAGTAAAATAACATTGCTAATTGCCTACGTATACACAATGAACAATACAACTATGTTTTCCGAATCTAAAAGAGGGATTGTATCTCCTAAATGCAGGTTACTAAGAAAACTAGCTAGGAGACTCATAATTCTACCCATTCTAATTGTTTATGGTCCACATTCATCCATTTTTTATATCTTTGTAACAAATATATAAGCTAAACTATAATAATTCCAATACAGAATTATAATTAATTATTATTATTATTTTGGGTTATCTATAAAGTGTTCCCATCTGGTTGGGCTGTATATTTATATAATTGTAAATAAAAATAATAAACGTACATAAATATCAACAAAATAAAATAAATACATAAAAAAACATAAATAAATAAATACCCAACCAGATGGAAGCCCTCGGCAGGGGAGTCCAAACGACTGAGGGTTAGAGAGAAAGAGAAAGAAACCGGCGGTCGATGCGGGCGGTATCGAGGAGCACCGCCTTCTGCATTTGAGCTTGGAGCGGTCCATCACGGAGTCCCAGTCGCCTCAGATGACTCGATAGGCTGACTGGGATTAACCCGTTCGCAGAAACGACTACAGGTATAATTTCGGCCGGCAGTCCGCCCCACATGTCGGTCACCTCGTGAGCCAGGTCTAGATATTTTGTACGCTTATCTGTTTCGGCTTTCACGAGGTTCTCGTCATACGGAATGGTAATGTCGACCAAAAATATCCTTGACTGTGCCCGATCCATCAGCACAATATCAGGCTTATTCGCAAGAATGGTCCTGTCTGTGATGAGGGCCCGGTCCCAGTAGAGCCTGGCGCGGTAATTTTCGAGCACGGCTTCCGGCATGTACCTTTAATAAGGCAGTTTCCGATCCATGAGACCATGTTTCATGATGATGACATGCCTAAGTGATTCACCGGGATGGCGACAAGCTCGACAAATGTCGACGGTGCCATCCCTTAGGATGTATCTCCGATAGTTGTTGGTCTTAATAACCTGATCCTGTATTGCAAAGACAAAACCCTCGGTTTCCCCGAAGAGGTCACCAAAACGTAGCCAGCGAAGGGAAGCAACTGTGTCTACGAAAAACGAATAATGCTCATGTAGAGCCTTGTAGAACCTCCCGTGGAGCTCCTTCTCCTTCCATAATATGGTCTCCCGGTCGGAAATACTCAGTACTGCCGGGTCTTGCCATTGTTCGTTGGCTAAGGATAGAGGGGTAAGTTCTTTATCACAAAAAATAACTTCCCAATATCATCCGCTCTCGCCAGAAAGTAATTACGGAGGCTGCACACTTCGCGATTATGAATTATCAATCAAACAAATCAAATCATATCACTATTATCAAGCGTGCATAAAACACATCGCAAACTGACTGTCTCATGTCCGCCTCATCGATACCTATGTTCTGTGACATACCCAGGTATCGATATGTTTCAGCTTCGGATAGGGTCTTTATGTTAATGGGCGTAGACAAGTCTATGCCCTCAGATTTAGCAACACTTCCCCCTTCACACTTATCCGTCCCCAGCTCCATTCTAATAGAATTGCTAAAATCACAAGTGATGTTTAGCAATTCCATTAGATGAGAGCGACTGGAGGCGAATAATTTGAGATCATCCACATAGAAAAGGTGGGTCACTTTTGTACCTCCTCTCCGAAGCTGAAATCCCCTCCCAGAACCCTCCAGTAAGGTACTGAGAGGGTTCAGAGAGAGGCAGAACCAGATTGGACTCAAACAATTGCCCTGGAATATACCCCTTGTTATCGTTATGTGGTTCTCCGCAGCCGTCATCCGCTCGCCTAGATGACAAAGGATCGTAATCCACTGCCCCATACACTGACCGAGGAAGTCTCGAACTGTACAGTTAACCTTGTACAGCTCGAGGACCCTCTTAAGCCACGTATGAGGCACCGAGTCGAATGCCTTTTTGTAGTCTATCCAGGCGGCGGAGAGGTTCCGACGGTTGCATTTAACCACCTTGCCAATGACCGCGTCAATGAGGAGTGGTTCCTTGGTTCCACTTCGCCTGCATAAAAACAGAAAGTTCTTATTGTTCATTTTCTAATCCTAAATTTTATTATAACATTATTCCTTATAATAAGCCAGTGCTTAACCCACGTGATAGTAAGCGGTGATGACGGACTAGAAGGTAAATAGTACTGTCTTAATGTAACATAAATCTATTAAATCTCAAATTGCCTAAAATACACCCAAATTGAAATCAGATGGAAATAGACGCCGGCAAATTATTCTACTCAAGTGTTGTATGCATTACAAAAAGTATCGGGAATGGATGATTTGTTTATGGTTCCAAATCAAAGGTTTTGTTTTTTTTTTTTGCTGTTGTTAGATTTGCACAACTGTTTTCCATTTTGGCGCGGATTTTCAGTTACATCTGTTGTTTAGATTAAATATAGGGCTGTTTTTAGTTATATCTTATCTAGTGTGTATTGCGAAATCCACAACAATGGACAAAAATATCAAACAAAGAGTTTGTCTTAAATTTTGCATCGCCAATAGTATGTCGTGTTTGAAGTAACTGAAAATATTACAGAAGGCTTACGGTGAATCTAATTTATCAATAACACTTCCTGATGAGTGGTACAAAGGGTCCAAAAGCGGTGGAGATTTAATGGAAGATTTGCCTCGCTCTGTAAGGTCATCAACGTCTGCAACTGAAGTTAACAATACAAAATTGAAGGAAATAGTGACTGAAAATCCTCATTCAAGTTTGAGCGAGATAGCCGCCAAACTCTCTGTGTCTCATGAGTCGATTCGCATCATTTTAAATAATCACTTGTGTAATGAAACATGTTACCGCTCGCGTAGACCCAAAAGACCTGAATTTTCTCCTAAAACTTAATCGCATAAGAGTCTGTGGACCCGCTAGAACGAAACAATTCCGACCCAACATTCATGAATCACATTGTTATTGATGACGAGACGTGAGTTTACAAGTTTTATATGCAAACAAGTCAACAAGCTTCAGAGTAGCTCCTTCCAACTGAACCGAAACCGAAAAAACCACGCTAAAGATGATAAAAAGTCAAAGTCATGTTGACTGTTTTCTTTGACTATCGTGGTGTTGTGCACTCGAAATTCTTGCCGGGAGATCAAACGGTTAATAAAAAATAATATTTGAGAGTTATTTAAGCAAATTTAAACGGCGTTTAAGCAAATAAGACAAAAAAGGCCAGATTTGTGGAAAGAAAAATTTTGGATTTTGCACCACGATAATGCGCCTTCGCGCAAAGCCATCATTTTGAACGCATTTTTTAAACAAAAACTCAACAAAGACTATCGAGCAACCACCTTATTCACCAGATATGGCTCCAGCCGACTAATTACTTTTTCTTAAACTCAAAAACTTCGTGGCACCCGTTTTCATTCGGTAGAAGTCATAAAGGAGAATTCGTAAGGAGAACTAACTCAATTCCAGGAAAAGCGTTTGAAAAATGTTTTGACGATTGGATTTTACGTTGGAGAAAGTGTATCGTTTCTGAAGGTGTAAACTTTGAAGGTGATAAAATAAACTTGGATGAATAATTAACGTATCGTGTATTATCGACCTTTTCCCGGTACTTTCTTGACAGAGTAGTGTGGAGCAAAAGTTACAAAAATAGTCCTATATAAATTTATATGTTTGTGTGCCAAAGGACATTGTTCTGCGTCCATACAATGTTCGCCTAAGAACCAACATAAAAATGCCTTTTTTAAGTCCGAAATTACACATAACTGTATGTAAGAACAATAACTCCTGACGCACACTTCTGAAAACTTAGATATTAGCAGTTATCATAGAGATTTTGAGGTTATGTTTTATTTTTATGAAACATTACTATGTTATTGCTAATGTAAGCAGTTCAGTCTTAGTATAAGTTGTATTTATTTGGTATGAATAAAATAAATACAACTTATACAGTCTCATTTGGTTAAAGTCCGTGATTCAAGCCAGGTAGGTCGCTAAAGAAGAGTATAAATATCCGTTGTTCAAGCCGAGTCGTAATTTATAAAAACTTATCGTATAACAAACCAACTGTACAGCGCTTTTAGATTACGAAAACAATTGCAGAAATGTATTTTTTCAAACGTAACCAAAACGATCACACGTCTGACTTCTATCTATTTTGACGTGTTATCATCTGTCAAAGTTATTGACTTTTTTTCTTGCGAGGCACAATGCTGATTTGGCCTATGAGAGTACAATAGTAATGTTATTTTAAATGAAAACAGATGATTTCACTGTACCCCAGTTCCTTGTGGCATATATTAATCTGAGATATATTTTAAAATATAAATATATATTTGAGTTTATGACAACTTTTGAAATATGTGAGTGAAGGTATTTTGCGATTGGCCAAATCACAGGAGGCCATAAACGCAGCAAATTAGTATTACAAAAAGGTACAAAGTTTAAAATCGAAAAAGTCCTTTTTATTTTGATTTCACAATTCAGAAGTGTCTGTTACTATCATAAGTCGACGCGCGATGACTTGTCATTAATTTAAGGAATGTTATCTAATGCATAATTAAGGATAAAAATTTTGGTAATTGTCAAATATATGTTGGTTCTTAGGTGAGTTTTAGCAAGGTCGCATTGAGTAAAATTATCAGAAACTTTTACGTGACAAAATTTATGCTATAGATTTTTTTTATAGAATATGGGTGACAAACGAGCACACAGTCCACCTGATGGTAAGTGGTTGCTGTGACCTATAGACACCTACATTTATCCTCAATAAAGTGAGGACTAAGATGGAATGCCTCTTTTCGAGTAAATGGGTCTCCGGTTCTCTACACTCACCATAGTTGTCACCCGTGAGGACTAAGATGAAATGCCTCTTTTCGAGTAAATGGGTCTCCGGTTCTCTACACTTACCATAGGAAACACATCAATGTCAAGCTGCCATTTTACGCTGGTATTCTGTGAGAGCGTGGTCCTTCCCCGGTCGAGCCGATCCATTCGTGCTACAACTGTACTACTAATAGCTGCAGCATGGCTCGATGAACGTACAGATAAGACATTTTTCACTTCTATCCATGTATCATCTATTAATGTTCGTACGTAGGAACCAATAGTTAGGTTAATACAAGTAATCTCGGGCCTAGAAATCCGTTGTTTTTTAAGAAAACATTGGTTTTAGCGAATCACGTTTATACTGGAAAATATCATAACATCACTACCTAACCTAATTGCAAAAAGTTAAAAAGTAAAGCTACATCTATGTACCTCCCACTGGACCATGGCACAGGCCTCATTTCTGATGCAATTCGTTCGCTAATCTACTCTATGTTACGTCTTCACATGTTTTCGAAAATATTGTTATTCCTCGGACTTGCAGGTTACCTCACGATGTTTACTTTCACCGCCGAGCACGTGGTAAATCAGCACTTGAAATTTAAATTAACAATTTCACTCTTACCGGCGGGAAGCGGACACGGATTGCCCACGTACTGCGATTTTTTGCAAACGCACTACCGTGGCTCACTAATGTGTTAAGAAGCTAATATAATACATTATGTTTCTTTGAATCTGCTGGCTATACGTATAATGTTTCTCCGCCCACATTTAGTAACTAAGATCTGGAATCTGTTACGGTGGACTAAGGCGTAGCGAATTTAAAATGACGTTGATTCTTCAGTGCAGCAATGAGTTATAAATTCTAGCCAAAAATAACTTTTTTTAGTTATACAGACTCATAAAGCTATACATAACCAAACAAAATTATGTCTATTTACTGTTCGTAGCACTGGAGCTAGAGTACGAGAATAAAATATTAATTATATAACATATAGTATGTTATACAATTAATATTTTATTCTATTGTAAACTAATGTTTTAAAAATAATCCAAAACAGAGATTTTTCCGAACTAGTTGTAAAAGGTTAAATGAATTTTAATAAGTATTCTTGTAATCTATATTAAATAAAAATTATTTATTATATTCTATACGTCACTTCATGCAGCATTGCCGTAGCGCACTGTGAAGTGCTTAGTGGCAGCGCTACGGTAGTATTTGCATGACCTATACATAATTGTTCCGGACCTGGACGTGCTATTTACATATTTAAGCCTTTCGCTGTTCCGTGCACTACATATAGGTCAATACTATTGTAATTAATAGAATCAGGCGTTACTTTGCGGAAGTCCATTATATTAAATTTTACAAAAAATTACTTTGCGTACATCCGCTAGATAATCTAATAATATAATATCTAGCGGATGTACGCAAAGTAATTTTTTTTTAAATTCAATACTATTGTGTTACTATTGTGTCTGTAAACCGGAGTTAGTGTTAAAATGCAATACGCAAGAAATTCCTGGCATGCGGGTACTTTTTTAATATATGATTGTAGATGCGTTGCTAGCCTCTAGGAACAGTAGGCTCTCTATTTGAGACAATGGGAAATGCCAGAAAGAAAATATGGCTCCTGACAGATGATGGTATAAGCATCAAATTCACGCCAGACGCAACTAGAGCGGGCGGCGGCGTCAAAGGTGCTCATGTCTTGTACTGCGATCGCTATCCGCATGCCAAACGTGACCATTAACACAAAACCTCCCTACAGCGGGAGAGTGCATGTCCAGCAGTAGACTTATACGGATTGTTATGAAAACTCTACAAAAAGCATTGACACATACTTTATGTTTCTAATTTAACTATATTTTGCTCACTTGAATTTTCGGAATTACCCCACATAAAATCCAGTGGTTCTAAACATTTAAGGCACCACCACGGCAGCGCACCTTGCGTTACCGTAGTTGGACAGTTATTAGGCTAGTTAAAGAGGTTTCTTCAAACTTTTATAACAGGTAAGCGAGAATAAAATATATTTTTTTATACATTTCTATATATATTTTTAATGAGTCAAAGTATCCGAAATCGGGATTTTTCAAACCTTTAAAAACTCATAACTGCGAAAATATTACCTTTATCGTAAAACGTCATAGGACCTTTTGTATTTATGTTTTGCCATGAAATATAAGAAAAATATTGTTTAGACTTTATTCCTTTTCTTTATGCATTTCTAATGGGTCAAAAGTATCCGAAATTGGGATTTTTCAAGCCTTTGACAATTCATAGAAGATATTAACTATATCGTAAAAAGTCACGCGACTTTCTTTATTCGTATTTTATCAAAGAATATAAAAGAAATAGTCCCGTTTTGAAATAACAATTCAAGTTTAAACAATACCTACGGCACCGAGTTGCCTCATGGCAACGTTCATTTATATCATCAGTACGACAATTTGAAGGGAATCGCATAAAAAATTGATGTGGAATAGTTTTCGGTACTCATGCACCTATTCCTTCTGGACTATGTCTAAATAGGTATTTGTAATTGCGGTAGATACGCCTTGCCCACTGCCGTTGGTTAAATTCGCGAACGTGTTAAACTTATCCAAAATAACAATTTATGCTGACTAGAGATTGACAGCCACTGGAAACTGCAATGGAAAAGTAGTTCGATAGTCCATTAATTCGTAATTAACCCTGTGGGGCATTTCCGAAAAACACAAAAACAATAGCTGGCTAATCCTAACCTATAAAATAAGGCTTTAAAAACGATTATCTGTCATAGAGTCAAACAATTATTAAGATTTCTTAGCAAATTCCTAAGATAATGAACGCGGGGTAATTCCGAAGAACCGAAAAGAGTTGAAAAAAGCTATTTCCATCGAAAAGTTAACTTTGCACGCGCACTATTTTTACTAGCTACCTAAAACGACTGAAGCGATGGAGACAAATAAAATGTCGTCAAGAATAAAGTGACCAGAGCAAAAACTATTGCCTAGTTAAGCCGTAATTTGTAAATATCGGAATTCACCCATTTTCGTAATAACCCCAAAGCACCTTATTTTATACAAAATAAAATAACATTTCATTGTCTGAAACACGACTCTGTTGAAGATTGGCGCATGACTACGAACATCTTGGATAATATAGTTCGTTACAAACACGTGTTATTTTGGTATGGATTTTGCATTGTAACTATAACTCAACTATAGTACTCATCATACGAAACACAGCAGTGTTAAGCTATTATTTCACGCTGGTATTCTCGGAAAGCGTACTTAATGCTTCCCCGGTCGAGCCGACCCATTCGTGCTAAAACTATACTACTAATATAGCTGCAGTCTGGCTCTACCACGAATATATCAGGTAAACAAGGGACGTTATTACAAGGTAATGTTATTACATTACTTACCTCACGTTAATTCTCCTAGCTGATTTTTAAGTATATGTTAGATAATATCGTTAAAATCAGTCATCTACAACTATGCTGCAGAATGGGTCTACCACGTTGAAAATGACGTATGACTAATTGCAGTCCGTGGACACCGTCAACAAACTTCAAACAGGAGGCAAGAGATATCTCTTCACCCCTGTGGACTATGATGAAACCCGACTAAACGAAAAACTAAGCAGCTTAATTGTACCAATCTATTTTATACATTTCTGTATTTTATAAGGACCTTGAATTTAAATCGATACCTACGTAAAAGGTTCTTCTTATAGCATTCATCAACCTCATTACAGCCCTTCACTAGTCCACTGCTGAACATAGGCCTCAACCAGGGAATGCCACAAAAGATGGTCCTGAGCCACTTGCATCCATCGACATCATGTCGATCGACATTCTGTATGTCTTACTCGGTCGTCACTATCTAGTAGGGGGTTGCCCTACACTTCGCACACTCGAGAACCTTTCTTCCCCATCGGTTATCGGTTCGTCGAGATATATGGCCGGCCCATTGCCACTTCAGCTTACTAATCCGTTGGGCTATGTTGGTTATTCTGGTTCTATATATATCTTCGTTATTCGTATATCTTCGTTTTTAAGTCTATCATGGCGGGAAACCCCGAGCATAGACCTCTCCATAGCTCCATAGACCTTGAGCTTCCTCATACGGCCAGCAGTAAAGGACGACGTCTCAGATCCATTGATCATCGCTGGCAACACGTACTAGTTGAATAATCTTGTTTTGAGGTATGTCTAACGAGAAGATGTGTCGTGATCTCCCGAAAGCTGCCCAGCCGAGTTGAATCCGTCGATTGACCTCTCGGTCGAAGTTGGACTCACTTAGTCGGACTCTTTGTCCCAGGTAAACATATTCGTTAACAACTTCGAGCTTAGTGCTCCCAACAATTACCGGCATATGTGTGACGTGCACTTTACACATATCTTTTGTTTTTTCCATGTTAATCTTAAAACCTATCCGTTGGGAGACACTTGAGGTCATTAAGTATAGTGCTTAGTTTTTCCAGCGATTCTGCCGTAAGGACTATATCGTCAGCAAATCGAAAGTGAGGGATGTACTTACCATTGACGTTAATATTTGCAGTCCAGTAGCTTAAAAACGTCTTCCAATGCAGCGGTGAAGAGTTACGTAGATATTACGTCATCCTGTCTTACATCTCTCTCTGCAGTTGGATAGGTTTCGTACTCTGGTTCTGTACTCGGATAGCTATGGTAGCCTCACTGTACACAAACTTCAGCACTTCGGTATACAGACAGACAAATTTTTGTACTTAAAGTTTCTTGTATCAGATGTTTATGATATGAGATTCGCTTTGTTTGTGGTTTGAAACATGGAAGAATTATTATTTTGTAAATCTATTAAATCAGTGAATAAAAGGTTTCCTTGAAATCTTTGTTGGGTGTATGTTATAGCTATCAGCAATTTGTGATTATTTGAAATAATTATACTTAAATATTTTAACAAATCAACACAACATTGATATTTTATGATGTAGTCATACCACAAAATGGTTTTATTATATTATATTATAGAGCGAGAACGCCTGCCAGGGAGTGGGGGTGCTGCTGTCTTCTCGGTTGGTCGATGTTATGACTGAATATAAGTTTGTGAACTCAAGACTTCTCTGGGTTCGCTTTAAATTGGGACTGACGAAGTTATTCCTTTTGGCTGTTTATGCGCCGGTGGCTTCGTCGTCCAGGGCTGAGCTGAAGGAGTTTTGGGAGAATGTAAGAGAAGTTTTAGATTTGGCTAGGGGAAACGAAAGGATTGTTGTATGTGGTGATTTGAATGGATGGGTTGGTACCGCTCGACCAGGGTACGAGTCGGTACTTGGAAAGTTTGGCGATAAAAGGGTTAATGATGCTGGCAAGCTTATACTGGCGGTATGCAAGGAAAAGGGTCTTCTTGAGACAAACACTATGTTTAATCACAAGAAAATCCATATGTATACTAGAGAAAGAAAGAATGAGAGAAGTATGATCGATTTGTTCCTGGTGGATGACCGACTGCGAAAACAGGTGATGGATACGCGAGTGTTCAGGGGTGCTGACCTGGGAACGGATCACTATCTAGTGATTACTAGATTTAGGGGTCTGTTCGCGGGTTGGCGCTACCGGACGACAGTGACAGAACCACAGTCGGTCTGTCGCATCCGAAGCTGGAAGCTTCAGGAAGCGGATACTAGGGACAAATATCATGCGAGGGTAGCCAAAAAGCTTGACACCATCGATGGCAGAAACGAATGTGTAGAAAGAACATGGCAGAACCTTAGGGATAGAATGGTAAGTGCAGCGGAAGAAGTGTGTGGAACAATAAAAAGAGGCAGTAGTAAAAGAAGAGATGCATGGTGGAATAATGAAGTGAAAGAAGCTGTAAAGAAGAAGAAGAAAGCATGGTTAGACTACTTGGCCTCTAGTAATGATAAGGATATGAGAGAGAAGATGAAAGAAAGATATAAGCTGCAGAAAGTTCACACGAAAGCATTGATTGAGGAAGTGCGTGAAAGGTGTAGAATGGAAGCGGATGAAAGGTTGTCGCACAACTTTAAGGAGAACTCCAAACTCTTCTGGAAAGAGGTTGGAAGGACCCGAAGTGGTGTGACGGCCTTAAGAATGAACAAAGTGCTTTCGAGAACTAATGACGTCCTCTCAGAAAAATCGGACGTCATGCAGCGATGGAGCGAATTTTATAGAGAAATGTATGCGTGTGATGATCTTAGTGAGGGATCCGGGGATGACGCCGTGACTGGCACGCCAGACCCGGACCTCGATGACACTGAGGTCATCAGTATGAAAGAGATTGAACGTGCGATTCGAAGTTTGAAATGTGGTAAGGCTGCGGGACTAGACAGAGTTACTGCTGAAATGGTCAAGTATGGTGGGCCTCGCGTCTGGGACAGCTTTCATCTGCTGTGCAATTTGTGCTGGCGGACGGGGGATGTCCCGGATGATTGGCGATCCGCAGTCATTGTGCCTTTATATAAAGGTAAATGTTCACATTTTGACTGCGGGTGCTATCGGGCGATCAGCTTGACCAGTTTAGCAAGTAAAGTTTACTCGAAGGTTTTGACACGTAGGATGCAAGAGAAATCGGAAAGATTTCTATGGGAGGCACAATGCGGATTTAGACCTGGAAGAGGATGCACGGATCAAATGTTTTCTCTCCGTATGATCACGGAAAAGCTTCTGGCTGTTAACCAGAAGATTTTCTGTGCTTTTGTGGATCTTGAGAAAGCATTTGATAAGGTTGTAAGGAAGAAAATGTGGGAACTGTTGCCGGGGTATGGTGTGGATGGCCGATTGCTAAGGGCTGTGCAGTCTCTTTACTGTGACTGTAAAGCCTGTGTGCGGGTAGGGCATGACCTGTCACCCATGTTTAGCGTCCAAACGGGCGTAAAACAGGGTTGTGTCATGTCTTCCTGGCTGTTCATACTGTATCTCGACAGCTATTTACAAAAGCTGAAAGATAGCTGTTTGGGTGTGAAATTGGGTGACATAAAAGTAAATTGTCTGCTGTATGCTGATGATGCAGTGCTTATTGCACCATCAGAGGCAGAACTGCAGGCATTAGTCACGTGTATGAAAGAGGAATGTGAAATTAAAGGTCTCCGTTTGAATGCTAATAAAACTAAGGTTCTGGTATTTGAAAGGGACGAAGAGAGAACGAAGTGTGAAATATGGGTAAATCAGGAATGTCTAGAACAGCTAAATGAAATTGTATACTTGGGGAGTGCTTTTAGCAGGGATGGAAGATGTGATTTAGATGTGGACAGGCGTGTCGCTGCCGGGAACAAAGTCAATGGTGCCCTGACTGCGTTAGTCAAAAGGCAAGGCGTAGCGAAGAGTGCACGCCTTGCAATACATAACGCAGTGTTGGTACCGACTTTGTTATATGGCAGCGAAACCTGGGTATGCCAGAAGAAGCATAAAAGTAAGTTGAATGCAGTGGAGATGCGATCTCTTCGTAAAATGTGCGGCGTTACTATGGCCGACCGAAATCGAAACGAAGAGATTCGCAATATGGCAGGTTTGAAAGATGACCTTATCACAAAAATTGATAAGGGCGTGCTTCGTTGGTTTGGGCACGTTGAGCGAATGAGTGAAGACCGAATGGTGAAGAAAATATATAGCGCGAAAGTTAATATTAAAAGGTGTCGAGGTAGACCGAGACTAACTTTCGAAGACCATGTGAGCAAATTGCTCGAAGAGGGTAGGGTCAAGAGTACTCGGATACCTAGACGTGCATGTATGAAGAAGATAATGAATCTGAAAGAAGCGAAAGAGATATGTAAGGATCGTGACACTTGGCGATCTGTTCTCTCTGGCTACCCCGTCAGGGATTGTGCGTGAAGATAAGTAAGTAAGTATATAATATTTTATTTTACTACACGAATCTTGGCTAATTGATTTTTAACGTCGTTCATATAATGGATATCCGCAAAGTAACGCCAGATTTTATTAATTATCTTAGAGGAAATAAAATAATTTTAACATAATTTGAGTCTCTGAAATTGGGACTCTATGTAATTCATTGCATTAATACACTATGCCTTAGAACTGATTTCAGAATCTGTTATGTGGAAATGATTTTATTCTTTTGAGGTTTTTTTTAAAGTGGGTTTTATTTTTATTAAAAGTTTCATTTTTATTCAACACAATAGCTTTTTGAATTAATTTTCTAAGAAAAATATGATTTATTTAAATACATTACTGAAAGTTAAGTTATAAACACAATGTATACACTCGTGTCAACGATATTACGAGTATATCAATTGTAATGACTCGAGTACAAGCGTCCATATGAGGTAAGGTGCAACTGAATGCATGTTAATTTCGTAGATAACAAGTCGAACTAAATGTTCATTACGAAATGAAAGTTCCTCGTACATTCAGTATTTCATTTCTTTAAGTTTACAAATTAATCTTTATCTCATCCCCTCTTCATAAGCGATGCTAGCTAATCTGCTACGGGTGAGCCGTGTTGAACAGAGAGCTTGCAAAATTGCCATTTCATATTTATGGAACTAAGGGAGGCTGTGACGTAATGAGGTTACACTGTTAAACGCGAATCTACTTTTTAGCTCTTGTTTTTGTAAGCCTGATGTGATTTTACTGATCATGGGTTGATAAAAATAAATTAATTACAATAAAAATAAAGTCTACAGTAATTCTGATAACAAAAAAACACGTTGATGTGGGACACGAGGGTAGTGTCACAAAGTTCTTATAAAATCAAAAACTGAGCAAATTAGAAAGTTATTAGTTTTATTAAGTATTTTGAAAATAGTCTCCATTTACATCAATACATCGCTGCATCCGATGGAACCAATGAGAAAAGCACTTTATCCACTCGTCCTTAGGGGTCTCTTCGACGGCATTTTGAAACCCAGTCCACTACTTCCTCGGCGTTCATAAAACACTTTTCTCAAAGTTTTTCTTTTATTTTCGGAAGTAAATAAAAATTGCAAGCTGCGAGGTCAGGGCTATAGGGCTGTGATTGGACCCAGTGATTCCACGTCTGACGTCACCAAGTACTCGATTGTTTGCTTGGCGGTGTGCGACGAGGCGTTGTCGTAGTGAAGGAGGATCCTACTGCGAGGTCGTATCTGCAGAACTTTTTCCAAGACAAGTGGCAAACAATTGTTAGTGTACTACTCTGTAGTAACTGTTTTTCGATCCTCTATAACAATTGTTGCGTAATAACCTGTCCTTCCGAAGAACGAGGCCACCATCGTTTTTCCCACGCTTCAACCTTTCTTCACTTTAGTTGGCAAATCCAAGGACGAAAACACCCTAACAGCAGACTGTCTCTTAGTTTCAGGATCATAATAATAAATCCAGCTTTCGTCACTCGTAAGTATGTCGAACACAGCATTTGAGTCACCTCCGTTAAATCTTCAAACCATTTCACGGCACGAACCAACATGACGGAGTTTTTGGGCCTCTGTCAAATTATGAGGTATCCACCAGTCAAAATTTCCTGACCGCTTAATGTTCATGGAAGATTTTGTGCACTTGACTCTTACCGATGCCTAAGCTTGTCCGACTCTGCTGAATAAGTCATTCTTTTGTCAGTCTATCATACGCCGCACAACACTGATGTTATCTTCAGTCGTCGCCGTAGCAGGCCGCCCTTCACGTAGATTATCGGTGAGATTAGTGCGACCACGTTTAAACTCAATAAACCAGTTGTAAACAGTGGCACGAGATTCATCATGAAAGACCAATCGAAGTCTATCATAACTTTCTTGTTGCCTTAAATGACATAGAAATTCATAAAAAATCATTGTACAAAATTTTCTCGCGTTAAATTCATGTTGAAGTAACACAAACAATTTTCAATTTGCCGCCAAATCGTAAACAAATGACAAATTATTATACACAATATTATTGGCAAAGAGTTCCATTTTCAAAATTTGAACTTATTTTTTATTATATCGTTTACAAGTTGCCAGTTCTAAAAACTTTCAGTGTCGCCCTCGTAAATAAATATACAACGCTTAAATTATTTTATATTAATCTGATTTTTAATGTGTATTTTTATATCCTGCTCGATCGAGCATCAAGCATCACCGAGCTGCTAGATCGAGCACAATGCGTAATCATATGACTCTGCCGCTGTGGGTAACGGGTTCGAATCCCGCTAGTTACATCATGTAACTAGCGGGATTCGAATTAACTTACATGTATTAACGTAGCCTACAAATTATTGTACCGTTGATAAAATGTGGCATAATACCATCCCTGTACTAACGCCAAGGTACATAATAATTATACGATTTTTACAGTATAGTGCTTGATAAGTGAATTCAAAAATGTTAGTTCTCATTTTATTTACGAGAATTGCTGTGGTAATATCCAACAACGTCAAATGGCATTTTAAACGTTGTAAGGTCAGTTTAGTCCATCACTGACGAAACTAATGCCTCATAAATTATACCCGTATGATTAACTCACATTGCTATTAACCATGAGGATCAAGTTTGCTTGGTCTTGATTACTTATCTGATAGTTATTATAATGGTTTGTGAGTTCAATTTTAACTGGAGTCAACATTCAGGCAAAATCGTAAGTTGTTGGTTTTCTGGTACTGCGTAAAGTGTAAATGTGTGGGCTTAGTTGCTAGGCAAATAAAAGCGTCTTTACTCTTCCAAAATGTATATATTCTTCTTTTACAAAGGCAGTTTAAAGTTACAAGCACGTAGCCAAAAAGATAAAAACAAATGAATAAGAAAATACAATTAATTAGATGTAAGGAGTGCTTGAGATAGAAAGCCGAGAATAAGTTATTCGCGATTTAAAATTACCGTTATTTCGGCGGTGCGAGCGTGGGGTCTAGCGCTGGGGCCGTTTAAATGCAGACTGCCGGTAAAAACTGAAGGTGCCCGGACTGTCACGAAAACAGCTCTAACGGAGCCGAGCATTTCCGACCCCAACCGACACGAACATCGGATCGGCGCGTACGCCGTTTCCTACACATACAAAAAATCATAAAATTGCATGTCGCTACATCAGCCCCCCCCGGAGACCTTTAGGGTCGATAGAAATCAGGGAATCGTACTCGGCGACCGTAGCGAGACGTCCTAAATTGCGGAAGAGTTCAAAGTGTTCTTGTACCATCACTCGCAGCGTTAATTCCATGCGTCCTAGGCATAGTCGACGTCGCACCAGAACTACCTGGTTCGTCCGTCAGGATATAGGCTGGTTTCAACCTGTCGATCGAGATGTTGACTACTCTACCAGCAACGTCGATTTTGAATATTTTTTTACCGCGCTCTATTACCTTATACGGACCGGCATAAGGTATTTGTAAAGATCTCCGTACAAAGTTCTGTCGTAAAAATACATGTAAAACAGTCGCTAAATGTTTAAAAACGAAAATTTTACGCGTACCGTGTCGAGTAACTGTTGTAGGTTGTAACCTTTTCATATGTAAACGCAACGTACAGAAAGTCGGTGTAATCAGGCAGTCTGTCAGCCGTCGGTTCAAACAAGTCGCCGGGTAACTTAAGCGATTCTCCGTAAACTAGTTCAGCAGTAGAAACAGACAAATCGTCCTTCCATGCACTACGAATACCCAGAAGTACAAGTGAAAGTTTCTCAGTCCAGTTCTCGTCTGCGTGACACATAATAGCTGCCTTAAGTTGTCGATGGAAGCGTTCCACTAGACCATTGGCAGCAGGATGATACGCAGTAGTTTGTATATGTCGTGACCCTATAAGCTCTGATATCTGACTGAAAAGATGGGATTCAAACTATTTCCCCCTATCTGTGGTTACCTTTTCTGGGCAACCAAAACGTGATATCTACGATGATATAAAAGCTTTTGCTACACTTTCCGCTCTGATGTCCTTTAACGGCACTGCCTCCGGCCACCTGGTAAACCTATCTATAGCTGTGATGCAGTATCGGTAATCATCAGAGACGGGAAGTGGACCTATCAAGTCTACGTGTACGTGAGAGAAACGGGCCGTAGGAAGCTTAAAATCCTGGATAGGGGCATGTACGTGTCTCGATACTTTCGATCTCTGGCATAAAATACACGAGCGCACCCAATTCACAAAAAATCCTTCCTAATGCCCGGCCATACATGCCTCTCAGTCACCAGTTTAATAGTGGCCCTAGCACTTGGATGAATGGTCTATGTCTGGGCCCAGATATGTCACAGAAGATTTTCGTACCACCAATACAGACCTTCTGTAACTTGAGAGACGAACTGGTTCGTAAAATATTTTTGAGTTATGAGTCCGTGTCTTGAGAAGCTGCTTAGGCAATACGGTCTAGCGATCATGTTATTGCATCCGTTCTTGATAACGCATCCGCAACAACATTGTCCTTCCCGGTACTGTGACAGATATCCGTTGTAAATTGGGATATAAAATCTGAATAACTAAATTGTCGCGGGGAGCAAGCATCGCGGGACTTCTTAAAGGCTGAAATAATTGGTTTATGATCAGTCATTATAAAGAAGGGTTTCAATTCTATCACATGTCGAAAATATTTTACTGACTCGTAAATAGCTAAGAGTTCACGATCATATGCACAGTATTTAACATGCGTTGGTGAAAGCTTACGTGAAAAGAATTCTAACGGCTGCCAATGACCTAGGACCTTCTGCTGCAATACTAAACCAATAGCGGAGTTGGATGCTTCAGTTACTATGGACAACGGAGCAGACATATCTGGATGAGCCAGAAGAGCGGCATTAGCAATGCTTGCCTTGAAAGCATTAAAAGCGCTTTCTAGGTTAGCAGTCCAGTTAATGTTGCTCTTGCTCTTCACCGATGGACCACTAAGTAGTGCATGGAGAGGAACCTGAAGCTAGGCAGCATCCTGTATGCCTAAGATCCCTGATAGTTTTGGGTAGCTTAAAGTCAAGAATAGCCGTAAAGAAAGAAAAATGTATCGGATAGCCGCGTCCACGTGCTGTTTTCGAGAGTCATTACGAATCGTCTCGCGGGCAGACTTGACGACTTCCAGCCTCCCGAACAAGCCGGTTTCCGAAAAGGCACCATAGACCACATACATACCCTTCGGCAAATTGTACAGAAGTCCGAGGAGTACAATTTGCCACTATGTCTGGCGTATGTGGACTATGAGAAAGCCTTTGATTCCGTCGAAATTTGGGCGGTGCTGCAGTCCCTTCAGCGGTGCCAAGTTGGCTGTCGGTATATCGAAGTGCTGAAGTGCTTGTACAGCAGGGCTACAATGGCTATCCGAGTACAGAACCAGAGTACGAAACCTATCCAATTGCAGAGAAGTGTAAGACAGTATGACATTATATCCCCGAAACTCTTCACCGCTGCATTGGAAGACGTTTTCAAGCTTCTGGACTGAAAAGGATACGGTATTAACATCAATGGCGAGTACATCACTCACCTTCGATTTGCCGACGATATAGTCCTTATGGCAGAATCACTGGAGGATCTAAGCACCATGCTTAATGATCTCAATAGTATCTCCTAACGGATAGGTCTTAAGATGAACATGGACAAAACAAAGATTATGTTCAATGTCCATGTCACACCTATGCCGGTAGTTGTTGCGAGCACTAAGCTCGAAGTTGTTGACGAGTATGTTTACCTGGGACAAATAGTCCGACTAGGTAAGTCCAACTTCGACCGAGAGGTCAATCGCTGAATTCAACTCGGCTAGGCAGCGTTCGGGAAACTACGACGAAATTAAAACGAAATTATACAACCAGTGCGTGTTGCCAGTGATGACTTTCGGATCTGAGACGTGGTCCTTCACTGCTGGCCGTATGAGTTAGCTCAAGGTGGCTTAGCGAGCTATGGAAAGGGCTATGCTCGAAGTTTCTCTGCGTGATAAACTTAGAAATGAGGATATCCGCAGTAGAACCAGAGTGACCGACATAGCCCAACGGATTAGTAAGCTGAAGTGGCAGTGGGCCGGCCATATAGCTCGAAGAACCGACAACCGATGGGGAAGAAAGGTTCTTGAGTGGCAGCCTCGTACCGGTAGGCGAAGTGTAGGGCGACCCCCCACGACATGGAGTGACGACCTGGTAAGACATGCAGGAAGTCGATGGATGCAGTTGGCACAAGGCCGTGCTTTGTGGCATTCCTTGGGGGAGGCCTATATTCAGCAGTGGACTTATGAAAGGCTGTAATGATGATAATAATGATGATACTCCTTAAGGACCGTATTTCTATAGCATTTATTCTACATTTATTCTACTCTCATGCTTCTTCTGCCAGACCCAACTTTCACTACCATACATTAAAGTAGGGACTAACACAGCATTATGAAATGCCATACGTGTCTTATTTGACACATTCTGACTCTTCATAATAGCGTGTAGAGCCCCATTTACTCTATTTCCTGCGTTCACTCGTCGTTCTATATCCTTATCATATCTACCATCCCTGCTAAATAAACATCCCAAATATACAAACTCATCCACTTGCTCAATCAATTCCTTCTATTCTTATTTCACATAAAGTTTTTCTTTCTTCTGTTTCAAAAACCATCACTTTCCCTTTCTTTCAATGACCAATTCATTAAAGTAACCATCATTTGCAACTTATTAATGAAAAATTAATACTTGAAAAAAAAACTTGAAAGTTGAAAGAAGCCTTCGTTTACTATGACACCAGGACGTCAAACATCTCAATTCCCCCGTGACCATGGGTGTTATATACTGCCCTAAACGTCGGAAACTAAAAAAGTTAAAATTTAGCGCGTAAAAATTCGTAAAATTAGTTATTGCACATTAACCTTAGTGACCTGTCATTATTTATAAATCTTTACTGAAATTAATTTCTTTTTTAGAAACAAACATAAGTAATGCAAACAATTGTCCCATAGTTTTTATAGTCCAGTTTTTTTTTGCAGACCACAGATAACTGTATGACAAGTTTTTCACTCGTCTGTAAAAGCTCTTTTGCTAACGCCTCGGAAATAAGATCAGCTCTATTTAATTTGATATATAGTGCGTGTTTGTTGGCAAGACCAATCTATAATTTATGTTCTATTCATTGAGATCTTTTCAGAATTATTTGCTAAATTAATTATATTATTTGATCGACTCCGCTTTCGTGTCTACGATATTAATATGGTTACAATGAAAAGTTTTTACGATTTTAAATAATATTTTCTGAAGTAAATAGAAAAATGTCCAGACCGGCAACAAGGAGCAGCGTCAAGAATACGAGACTAACTCATCATTCGAGAGACCTTTTACTAAAATTCTCTGTCGCTTTTATTGACGAAAGTAACTTCGTTATAACATTTTTTTCTCATGAATTCCTGTTGTTTCTTTACTCCAAGTCTGATACTAAGTGATTTAGCTCCAGAGAATAAACAGTACAAAAGCCCATGCAATGTCCACGTCGCCATTGTTACTATTTTAGCCGACTCTTAAAAAAAATTTAACTTATTAGTATAAATATATTAAGACATTGAGATTGTGATATTCCTTAGTCCACTCAAAAATGTGAAAAAATTAATAGCCGACTTCAAGGAACTATAAATAATAAAGTAAATTCACATTTTTAATTCGGTACTTTAATTTCTTTAAACACTTTGTCTTTGCACCGACTTGAGAATGTGTAATTATTTCATTATAGCTGTGCCCGCGGCGTAGCACGCGTATATAGGTTTTACATAAAGAATTTGTCGTTTAGGTAAGAGAATATTAAACGATTTATATCATTACTGTATCAATAAGTGGTAACAAAATAAATCATTTTCATCAAAGTTCTAAGTGGTATATCATAGAGCTTCTGTGTAAACGACGATAGAAGTAAGCTTAGCCGGGGTGTACACAAAAACGTTACGGGGGCTACTAACATAGAGTTGGCCATGTGCAAAACAGTCAGTACTGAAGTGCACTTCTACAACGTGTAAAGTTTGTCCTTGCGCTTTATATACGGTCATAGCATAACACACGCTGACTGTGACTGTGAAACTGAACGCGCTTAAAACTGAAAGGAAAGTTATTTCTTAATAGAGGTATTTTGAGCAGTGCTGCCAGATCAAAAAACTTATTCAGCGCTAGGACAACACAAAAAGCGCTAGATTTCATGAAAACAGCGCTTTAAAAAAGCCCTAGATTTCGCGCTAAATTAACTACAAACAAAGTTTGTGTTTTTTATTATAATTTATAATTCAAGAAAATATAATCATAATAAAGAAAACAACATTAAGTTTTTTTCTGGCACTATTTTTTGATGTATCAATACTTCGCAGGACATCGACTTATAATTATGACAATTGCTGTCAACAGTAGTTAGTACTGTACGAACAATTAAAATGTCATTAATTTTTTTTAAAGTGCAATGTATTTCGCAACATAGTTTTAGATGTCAGCATCTGATTGCGGTTGCTACAGTTTTTTTGTTTTGTAACTTCTAAATAACTTTTAACTTAGCTGTGCTCTAAATAACAGACTGAAACTGTATAAAGCAAAATAAATGCGTTGCCTAAACCATGAGCGAAAACTTAAATAAAGGGAATTTCCCCGCTTATAGTCGTAGCCGGGAGATCCATAGCACAGGGTATCCTAGTTTGGACTCCAGTCTCCCATGCTCTTTGTTTTGTAAAAAAAACTATGTTTGGAAAAGATAAACTGCAATGTACTATTTGTGGGAAAAAATAATAAAGGTCATTATTATTATTATCGGTAATGTGGACTAACAGTGCTGCTATAAATGAGTTAGATAACCCGCTAGTCGCTACAATATGGAAATGTGCGCTAAATACACCAAAAAGCGCTGGATTAAGCGCTAGGTGCTAAAATTTTGAAATGCGCGCTATACATTCCAAAAAACCGCTAGATCTAGTTCACAAAGCGCTAAAATGGCAACACTGATTTTGCGTATATTATAAAAACAATATTCATTGCAATTTTGATACTTTTGGTCGGGTAACGTTGTATGGCTTCGGTAGGTACCAATTTATTCAGTCGGTGGAGAATCTCAAATCTGCAATTCAGAAAAGGTTGTAATTTGTACAAAAGTTTTTTTTTTTTATAGGAGAGGGGGCAAACGAGCATGCGGCTCACCTGATGGTAAGTGACTACCGCCGCCCATGAACAACCGCAACACCAGGGGAATTGCAGATGCGTTGCCGGCCTTTTAAAAAGGAGTAGGCTCTTTTCTTGAAGGTCCCTAAGTCGTATCGGTCCGGAAAAATCGCTGGTGGTAAACTATTTCACAAGGAAGTTGTGCGAGGAAGAAAACATCTTCTAAATCGCACAGTGGTGGACCGCCAATCATCCAGATGGTGTGGATGGTATCGGGAATTCTGCCGCGATGTGCGTTCGTGAAATTTGGCCGCTGGGATTAATCCGAACAATTCCTCAGAGCACTCCTCATAGTAGATGCGAAAGAAAATGCAAAGGGATACAACATCTCTTCGCAGTGCCGATGAATCGAGCCGATCGGAAAGGACTTGATCGTCGACGATTCGAACCGCTCTGCGCTGGATGCGGCCAAGTGGAAGGAGCTGGCACTGGGGAGCCCCTGCCCAGAGTTGGGAACAGTATTCAATGTGGGATCGAAACTGCGCCTTGTAAAGTTGCAGGCGGTGTGCCGTCATGAAATACTGTCCCGCTCTGCTGAGCACGCCTAGCTTTTAAGAGGCCAATTTGGCCTTCTCTTCCAAGTGACCACGAAACTGCACGTCACTCGATATGTCGACTCCGAGGATTCCGATACTGGCTGAGGCAAGAAGGGGAGTGCCTTGAAACTGAGGAGATACGACAAAGGGGTTCTTTTTAGCGGTAAACGCACAAACTTGTGTCTTCTGAGGATTAAACTGGACTAGATTTAGTCGCCCCCAATCCGAGACTTTGTTCAGCAAAGACTCGACTTGAGACACAAGTTTGTTCCGGTACTCGGCGACGTTTTCCCGAGAAATATTGGCACGGCCGGTGTATAGAGCATCACCAGTGCTGTCATCCGCATAGCAATGAATGTTAACAGTTAGCAACATATCATTGATATGCAGAAGAAACAGCGTTGGTGATAGCACGCAGCCTTGTGGAACACCAGCGTTAATAGGCTTGTAGTCGGAACATGCACCGTCTACAACGACCTTGATGCTCCGATCTGCAAGAAAGCTGGTGATCCAATTGCATAATTTCTCGGGAAGCCCATAGGAAGGGAGCTTCGAAAGAAGCGCTTTGTGCCAAACCCGATCGAAGGCCTTCGCAATGTCCAAACTAACGCCTAATGCCTCCCCCTTGGACTCTACTGCCAACGCCCATCTATGAGTTAAGTAGACCAGAAGATCACCAGCTGATCGACCCCGACGAAAACCGTACTGGCGGTCACTAATCAGCTGGTGATCCTCAAGGTACCGCATGAGGTGGCAGTTTACAACGGATTCCATTATTTTGGAGAACAAGGGGGTGATGGCGATAGGCCTGTAGTTGGACGGATCTGAGCGGTCGCCTTTTTTAGGGATCGGGTGGACAAAAACTGTCTTCCATGATTTCGGGACTACGCCTAGGGAGTAGGAGTACCGGAAAAGACGCGTTAGAACCGGTGCCAACTCCGGAGCACACGTCCTCAGCACAATTGGGAGGATTCCGTCAGGCCCACTCGACTTGTGGATGTCAAGGGAGAGGAGTGCTCTGCGAACCGAGCGCTGTGAGAATCGCACATCCGGCATGGAGCACTCACACCGCGGGATGGTCGGCGGTGTGTTCCCCCCGTCATCAACAGTCGAGTTGGACGCAAAAAGGGAGCCTAAAAGGTCGGCCTTCTCTTTTGCGTCGTGGGCCAGTGAGTCGTCCTCCCTGTGCAGAGATGGTAGTGATGGCTTACAGAAATTCCCTTGGAACTCAAAAAACTCCATCTATTACGTCCTTTGTGTAAGAAAACATCCTTTCTTAATCTCTTTTTGTGTTTTAAGTATAAATATATTAATTACTAGCTGTGCCCGCGGCGTAGCTCGCGAATATATGTTTTACTTTAAGAATTTGACGTTTAGGGTAAGAGAATATTAAACGATTTATATCATTACTGTATGAATAAATGGTAACAAAATAAATCGATATGCTCAAAGTTCTAAGTCATTTATGATAGAGCTTCTGTGTAAACGACGATAGAAGTAGACTTAGCCGGGGCGTACAGAAAAAGTTTACGGGGACTACTAACGCGGGAAAAAGCAACATAGAGTTGGCCATGTGCAAAACAATCAGTACTGAGGTCCACTTCTGCAACGCGTAAAGTTTGACCTTGCGCTTTATTTACGATCGTCGCATAACACACGCTGAGTGGGAAACACACTTAAAAGTGTGTTAGATGATCATCGATGTTAAAAATTAAAACTTCGATGTTTTAACATCGATGTTGACATATGTCAAACATCGAAACATCGACGTCAATGAACCCATAATCGATAATTGGAAACTTGCAAACAATGCGAACTCGCGAAATCAATATCAACTAAATCTTGCATCTGCTCTGAAGATTAAAAAATTTGAATAATTCAGAATTTCTGAACGCATCGTTAACCTAAAAAAAATGTCAGTATGGTGAGTCAAACTTAATTGTCAAGTGTCTCCTGTAATGTCACAATGGTCACTGCTTTCGCTTTATTTTGTAGTGTCGTTGTCGGTTGTCGCATAATAACTATTCTACGTAAATTGATATTCAAGTTAATTGTTACTTTTCCCTTGCTGTGTATACCCACATAATTTTGAAACAATGTGTAAGTATCTACACATATACAAAAACCATCGATAATGGTCAACATCGATGTTTTGAGTAGCCTAAACATCGAACATCGATGTTGAGCTATCGATGCCAACATCGATGTCATCATCGATGTTATTATCCCTATCTTAAAACTGCAGCCTGAGCCGTGGTAGCTCAGATGGTTAGCGCTCGCTGTAAGCTTCACAGTAGTCGAGCAACCCGGGTTCGATTCCCGCCGGCACCAATGAAATTGTTAATTGCAATTTTAAGTGCTGATTTACCACGTGCTCGGCGGTGAAGGAAAACATCGTGATGAAACCTGCATGTCTGAGAAATAAAAAAAAAATATTTCGATGACATGTGAAGTTCGCCAACACGTATTGGGGTAGCGCGGTGGACATTTCCTTGCCCTAAAACCCTCTCAGAAATGAAAGAAGGCCTGTGCCCAGCAGTGGGACGTAAATAGGCTGCAACTTTACTTTACTTAAAACTGAAAGGAAAGTTATTTGGTATTAGAGGGATTCTGGGTATAAAACAATATCACTATCACCATCGCATTTATTGCAATTTTGCTACTTTTAGTCGGGTTTTGTTGAATAATTGAATTGAATATTTCAATATCTCTTTTTTCTGGTTTTTGTTTCTGATGATTTTTGTGGAGTGTTGTTAGCCTACACGGCTCTTACAGGTAGGCATAGATTATTGTATATATGCCTTACAGGATTGCAATTTCGTCAGACTCATGGACTTAAATTATTTCAGTGAGTCTCAATACGATTCACCTGCGAAAAATCTTAACACCGCAATTCAGAAAAGGTTGTAATTTGTACAACGCCATCTATTACGTTTTTTGTGAGAAAACATCCTTTTTTAATTTAAGGAAAACATATTTTTTACTGTGTTTTAAGTACTATAATAGAACGATACGAAATATATTATAATAGAACGGTTTTTTTTACACACGAATCTTTTTATTACTATTTCTGAGATTTTGTTGAAATTCGAACCTACATTTCAAAATAATAATCATAACTTTCGATAGAATTAACCAATTTCAATAAAACAAAGATTAAATGAACTTGATAATACGCTTTATGATTTTCTTAAGGATTTCATTGAAAAAAATATGTTTACTCAAAACGTCATGCGTCTATAAACAAACAGACGGACCGTCAGATAGTACAATTCTAAAAATTATAAAAATGTACTTATTTAATGATTTACAGTCCCCATAACGATTTTAGTCACAAATTAATATACTATACAATATTCAGAAACAGACAACTTTTTATTATATGTATAGATTTAAAGAGAGATGGCGCTGTTAACATCAATTCTAAAAATAAGAGATTAGTTGACACGATTTATACAATAAAAAACATAAAAGAACTTATAAATCAGTGCATGCATAGTAAGCAAAAAAGAAAGTTTGATCCTCGTCGAAAAACGAAATTGTTAATAGCTCTTAAAATTTGATTTACCACATAGAGTACTTACTCGGCGGTAAAAAAATAAAAAATAAATGAGATTGTCAACACGCAGTAGGGCAGCGTGTCGTTAATATAAAGATTAGAAGCAAATATGAAACTCATCTACAGGAAAAAATTTTAACCTGCCCTTTTGGATCACATTTGTGCCACACCACCATTTATCGATGAAATTGGTTAACTATTGTACTTTAATTTAGTTTAGATAATAAGGTTAATATATTTTGTATATATTTATTACGTTCTTTATGTAATACTTTTGTTTACTGCGTTTTAGATATAATTATATCATTATAGAACATTATTTTACATCATTTAATTATGATTTATAATATGATATTAATTTTAAAATGTACTTGATGACTCATCCAACGCCACTATTTAACAAATTCGTACCTATACTTAGTACCCATACTTCAGAATATTTGTCATAACTTTTGATGGAATTAACCAATTTTAATGAAATAAAGACTAAATGTAACCTGAATATACACTTAATAATTTCCTTAACTATTCTTATGATATAAATTAGTACTTTATACGTGATACGTTAACAAACAAACAGACAGACAGACAGACAGACAGAAAAATCTAAAAATGGTAGAAATGTATTTAATTACTTATTTTTAGTACCTCTCAATCACTTTTATTACAAAAATATAAAATGTACAGACATCTGCTATTTACACTTTTATTATATGTATAGATAATGAAAACAACATTAAGTTTTTTTCTGGCAATATTTTTTGATGTATCAATACTTCGCAGGACATCGACTTATAATTATAGCAATTGCTGTCAACAGTAGTTAGTACTACTCTAAGTAACTTTTAACTTAGCTGTGCTCTAAACAACTGACTAAAACTGAATAAAGCAAAATAAATGCGTTGCCAAAACCATGAAAGAAAACTTTAATGAAGGGGATTTCCCCGCTTATAGTCGTCGATAAAAAAAATCAAGTTGATCATCCTAAAGGGGAAGCCGGGAGATCCATAGCACAGGGTATCCTAGTTTGGACTCGTCTCCCATGCTCTTTGTTTTGTGGAAAAAATATGTTTGAAAAAGATAAACTGCTATGTACTATTTGTGGAAAAAAATAATAAAGGTCATTATTATTATTATCGGTAATGTGGACTAACAGTGCTGCTATAAAAGAGTTAATAACCCGCTAGTCGCTACAATTTTGAAATGTGTGCTAAATACACCAAAAAGCGCTGGATTAAGTGCTAGGTGCTAAAATTTCGAAATGCGCGCTATACATTTCAAAAAAGCGCTAAATCTAGTTCCCAAAGCGCTAAAATGGCAGTACTGATTTTGCGTATAATATTATAAATACAATAGCACGACATTTCGTTGCAATTTTGTTATTTTTGTTCGGGTTCCGTTGTATGGCTTCGATAGATACAAATTTCTTCAGTAAGTCTCAATACGATAAATCTCAACACAGCAAATCAGAAAAGTTTGTAATTTGTACAACTCCATCTATTACGTCCTTTGTGTGAGAAAACATCCTTTTTTAAATCTCTTTTTATGTTTAAATATATTAATTATTATGGAACTTTTTTTTACAGACAAATCTTTTTATTACTATTTCTGAGATTTTTATGGCGCCATTGAACAAATTCGAACCTACATTTTAAAATAATAATCATTACTTTCGATAGAATTAACCAATATTAATAAAACAAAGATTAAATGTAACTTGAAGATACGCTTTATGGTTTTCTTAACGATTTCTTTGAAAAAATAAGATGTTTACTTTAGACGTGATGCATTCATATAAAAACAGACAAACAGACAGACAGACAATTCTAAAAATTATAAAAATGTACTTGTTTAATTATTTTTAGTTCCCCATAGTGATTTTAGTCACCAAAATATATATACAATGTACAGAAAGAGACACAACATGTTATCATCATTTTTATTATATGTATATATTTAATTAAAGAGAGATGGCGCTGCTAACATCAACTTGATGACTCAAACAAAGCCACCGTTGAGCAAATTCCCTACCCATACTTCAGAATATTTATCATAACTTTTGATGGAATGAACCGATTTTAATGAAATAAAGACTAAATGTAACCCGAAGGTACACTTTAGAATTTCCTTAACAATTCTTATGATATAAATTAGTACTTTAAACGTGATACGTTAACAAACAAACAGACAGACAGACAGAGAGACAGACAGACAGAAAATTCTAAAAATGGTAGAAATGTATTTAATTACTTATTTTTAGTACCCCTCAATCACTTTTATTACAAAAATATAAAATGTACAGACATCTGCTATTTACAGTTTTATTATATGTATAGATTATGAAACGTTTTTTTTACACACAAATATTTTTATTACTATTTCTGATATTTTATGGCGCCATTGAACAAATTCGAACCTACATTTCAAAATAATAATCATTACTTTCGATAGAATTAACCAATTTTAATGAAACAAAGATTAAATGGAACTGGAAGATACGCTTTATGATTGTCTTAATGATTTCTTTGAAAAAAAAAAAGATGTTTACTATAGACGTGATGCGTTCATAAAAAATACAGTCAGACAGACAATTTTAAAAGTTATAAAAATGTTCTTATTTAATTATTTTCAGTTCTTTTAGCCACAAAAATATACTATACAATGTACAGAAATAGACATAACATGTTATCATCATTTATATTATATATTTAAACAGAGATGGCGCTGCTAACATCAATTCTAAAAATAAAAGAGATTAATTGACGCGATTGATACATTATATAAAACGTAAAAGAACTTATAAATCAGTGTGTGCAGGCACTGTTTTATAAGTTCTTTTACGTTTAAGCAAGTAAGCAAAAAATATAGTTTGATCCTCGCCGAAACCAACGCGTTTGAGTTTGTCAACACGCAGTAGGGCAGCGAATAATATAAAGATTAGCAGTAAATATGAAAACTCATCTGCAGGAAAAAACCACAACCTGCCTTTTGGCATTACATTTGCACAACACCACCATCTATCGATGAAATTGGTACTAACTATTGTACTTTTAGATTTAGTTAATAAGGTTGATTTATTTTTGTATAATATATATTTAATAAGTTCTTTAATACTTTTGTTTACTGTGTTTTAGATATACATAATTATATCATTATAGAACATTAATTTACATCATGTAATTATGATTTATGATAATATGATATTACTTTAAAATGCACTTGATGACTCAACCAAAGCCATCATTGAGCAAATTCGTACCTATACTTCCCTACCAATATTTCAGAATATTTATCATAACTTTTGATGGAATGAACTGATTTTAATGAAATAAAGACAAAATATAACGCGAAGATACACTTTATAATTTCCTTAACAATTCTTATGATATAAATAAGTACTTTATACGTGATACGTTAACAAACAAACAGACAAACAGACAGACAGAAAATTCTAAAAATGGTAGAAATGTATTTAATTACTTATTTTTAGTACCCCTCAATCATTTTTATTACAAAAATATAAAATGTACAGACATCAGCTATTTACATTTTTATTATATGTATAGATTTTTAGTTCTGTGAAGCCGGCTTTTAACTTTTAATAAGAGTTAATATATCGGCTTATCATTGATAACTGTGCCGCAATTTATCGGAAGAGGACACGAGATTTTCCAACCAACACACAGCGTGAATTATAATAAATTTTCATAATAATTATAATAATAATAATTCTGTGTTGAAATTATTATAGTTTAGCTTATATATTTGTTAAAAAGGTATAAAACACATTACGTGGACTATAAACAATTAGAATGTGTAGAATTATGAGTCTCCTGGCTAGTTTGCTTAGTAACCTACATTTAGGAGATACAATCCCTCCTTTAGATTCGGAATACATAGTTGTATTGTTTATTATGTCTAAGTAGGTAATTCGCAATGTTATTTTACTTACTACTAAATTACAAAACATTTGATAGATATTTTGTTGCATTTTATAAATCCATTAAGTTATTTCTGCTAGATCTAGCGCAGCTGTGAGACATTAAGGTTGTATAGTTATTAGTATATGTTCACCACTCGTCGTTAATTTATGATAAAATAATCATCGCTTTAAATGTATTAATTTTCATTATTATTAGCAAGCAAGCAAACTATATGAGTTATGTGTATGTGATAAATAGCGGTGTACTATCTCGTTTACAGCAGACGCTAAATATCCAGACCGACGACAGGCAGCGGTGTCACAGCTGTAAGGCGTCTGCTCTGCGATGTGCTCTGTACTTTATGCTACGTCCTAAGCGTGACAATAGAGAAAAACCCTTTCAACAACGCGAAAAGACCATATCCAGCCGTAGACCTGACTTTTACGAGTTAAAGAAGAATATAACAAATTGAAAACAGATATATTTTGTTATACATTATATGAAGAGCGTAGCTTTAATTACTATGCAGTGTACGAATTACTTTTATTCTTCATTTACCAATCGACATTTATTATCGACGAAGGGAACAAAAGAACTGCAATAACTAGTATTTTAAATGCAAAATAACACCAATTCCTAACAAGGATAATTCTCGACGCTATTGAAATTAAAATGCATCCTAATTTAAATAGAGAAATTGGCTAGGTGCTACCATCTACTGGGGTACCCATAATTAACAAAATTAAATCCAAACCCATGCATACTAATGCAAAACTTCAAGATACTGTAAGATCGCTCTGCGCAGATCGAACCAAAAATTAATAATTGAAAGTAGAAAGTAGTCTTCGTTCTTCGACACCAGGACGTCAAACATCTCAGTTCCCCACGTGACCATGGGTGTTGTAAAGTGGCCTAAACGTAGGAAATTAAAAAAATATTAAAATTTAACGCGAAAAAATTCTTAAAATTAGTTATTGCACATTAACTTTAGTGACGTGTCATTAGTCATAAATCATTACTGAAATTAATTAATTTTTTCGAAACAAGTACATAAGTACTTGTTAATACAAAAAAATTGTCTTATAAAGTTTTCTATGGTCCAGTTTTTTTGCAGACCACGGATAACTGTATGTCGAGTTTTTCACTCGTCTATAAAAGCTCTACTCAAAACTTTAAGCGATACTAAACGCCGACTGAAAATGGGTCGCTATTATTGCAAACCTATTGAGAATCGAGCCAAAACTACTTTAGGGCGTAGGAATTATGGAAAAACTGTGCCAACACATCAATATAATGTGCTATTTAACTATTAAAGGTCAGTGCTTGACTACTATTCCACCCAATGGTGAAATGTTAGCTTAACTCCGGCTCCGTGTCGCAGTGGCTTAGCAATGAGTTGCTGCGCTGGGGGGCGCGGGTTCGAATCCCGCACGGAACAAGTATTTGTATGGCCTACAAATGATTATTCCGGGTCTGGATGTTTGTCCTTGTGCAATTTGTGTTTGTAAACTGTCTCCACGATACAGGAGAAAATCCTAGTGTGGGGGTAACGTTTTTTTTTTAAAGAGAAGAAAGAAAGAAGTTTAACAAAAGCAAAAGACTATGGGATTTGCAAGGATAACTAGGAACATATATATCTGTTTTTAGTAACGCCTAGAAAATAAGACAGCTCTATTTAATTTGATATATAGTGCGTGTTTGTTGGCAAGGCCAATCTATAATTGATGTTCTATTCATTGAGATCTTTTCAGAACTATTTCTTGAATTAATTATATCATTTGATCGACTACGCTTTCGTGTCTTAAATACTAATATGAATAGAATGAAATGTTTTTACGATTTGAAATAATATTATCTTAAGTAAATAGAAAAATATCAAGACCGGCAACAAGGAGCAGCGTCAAGAATACGAGACCAACACATCCTTCGAGAGACCTTTTACTAAAATTCTCTGTCGCTTTTATTGATCAAAAATTACTTCGTTATAACATTTTTTTCTAATGAATTCCGGTTGTTTCTTTACTACAAGTCTGATACTAAGTGATTTAGCTCTAGAGAATAAACATCACGAAAGCCTATGCACTGTCCACGTCGCCATTGTTACTGTTTTATCCGACTCTTCTAAAAATGTAACTTATTAGTATAAATGTATTAAGACATTGAGATTGTGATATTCCTTAGTCTACTAAAAATGGTGGAAAAAATATTTTTAATACAAAGTAAAAGCGGAATTCAAGGCAATTTTAAATTCAGACTATAAAGAATAAAGTAATTTCACATTTTTAATTCGCTTCATTAATTCCTTTGTACACTTTGTCTTTGCACTGACTTCAGAATGTGTAATTATATCATTATTTTAGTTCTTTGAAATCGGCTTTTACCTTTTACTAAAAGTTACTATATCCGCTTATTGATGATAACTATGCCGCAATTTATCAGAAGAGGCCAAGAGATTTTCCATCCATTTGAAATGGGACGTTATTTTATTAGTTCACCAACACACGGCGAGAATTAAAATCACATTGATTGATAATAATTATAATAATAATAATTCTATATTAACATTATTTTAGTTTAGCTAATATATTTGTTACAAAGGTATAAAATACATTATGTGGACAATCAACAATTAGAAATAGGTAGAAATATGAGTCTCTTACTTAGTAGCCTGCATTTAGGAGATACAATCCCTCCTTTAGATTCTAAATACATAGTTGTATTGTTCACTATGTATAAGTAGGTAATTAGCAATGTCATTTTACTTACTACTAAATTACAAAACATCCTCTAGATATTTTGTTACATTTTATAAATCCATTAAGTTATTTCTGCTAGATCCAGCGCAACTGTGAGACATTAAGTGTGTATAATTATCCGTTATTGTTCACCACTCGTCGTTAATTTCTGATAACATATAACAATAAAAATCATAAATTTAAATAGATGATTATTTAAATTTATGATTTTTTTTTATTATTTAGAAAACAAGTAAAATATATGAATTATATTATGTATGTGATCGATAGCGGTGTACTATCTCGTTTACCCCAGATGCAAAATATCCAAACCGACGACAGGCAGCAGCACCACAGCTATGAGGCGTCTGCTCTGCGATATGCTTTGTACTCTATGCTATCGTCAATATACCTGCTAAGCGTGATAATAAAAAAAATCCTTTCCACAGCGGGAAAAGTCCATATCCAACCGTGGACTTTATTTTTACGGATTAAAGAAGAAGGATAGGTATATAACAAATGAAAAACAGATATATGTTGTTAAACATAATATGAATAGCGTAGCTTTAATTACTATGCGGTGTACTAAGTAGTTTTATTTTTCATTTACCTATCGACATTTAATATCGACGAAAGGAACAAAGGAGATACATAAACGAGTATTTTATCCTGATTATAATTGAATTAAATTACCCGCTACAGTTTAGCGTTAAGCCATTATACGTTCTTCATCCGTAGCCAGCCTTAAATGATGGTGTATTTATATAACTGCCAATTTTATTGTAATTATGTTTAGGAATAGTTTGCTGTACGACAATTATTTTTATAATGATAAGAGCATGAGAGCTTGGATAGCATGGCGTTCGTTTGATTTGCTATATTTTTTTTACTGCTGGTGCAGTCTAAGTTCTAATACTGTCGTCGGTAATGAAGTTGAATTGTAGGACTGTGCCCAATAGTGCGACGTTTGTTTACATTACATAATTTCCACCACTACTGTTGCTTTGTAATCAATTATAGATTTGTACCCAAACATATGACTTCAACAAAAGTTTCCAAATATTTCTTTAAGATCTTAGGTTTTAACCTAATTGTGTACGAAAACAAATTACTGTTACGCACGTACTGTTTTATAAAATTAGCTTTTGTTAATTTAATAAAACAGTACGTCATTACAATCATTGAATAGGATTATTAGAGAATAGTAAAACTTTTAGTAAGCTTATCAGTATTGAATGCTGTAGTACACAAATAATCTAGCCAATTATTCCCTCGTTTGAGTATTTTGATTAGCTGATTTTCTTATTTGATCATCTTCAAAGAAAAATATGATTACGAGTATATTCAAACTGTGTACAGTGTATACGTCTAAGAAAATATAGGCAGGCAATAAATTATAGTGCCCATATCATAAATTTATTTGTCAAATATCTCTATTTTACTTTCTGTTTAGATACTTCGAAATAAAAAAAGCGAATGAGCCCTCATCAGTTTCAAACGTCAAAATCTTTTCACAAGGTGAAGTTTCAACGTATATGCTAAATACGTCAGTTGATTAAAGTGAAAGTAAAAATATTTTTATTTAAAATTAGGCTTTGCAAAGTACTTTTTGAAAGACCAGAAAGCTACACCACCGTTTCAAAACATTCCCACGATACAGCTATACAAAATAATGTATTTCCCTTGTACGTTCGCGTGCGTGAAATTTTTGTGACTTTTCATGTTGTGAATTGTTAAGCAAAATTACAACATATTCAGAACGTCACTCTTCATAATAAGCGATGCTGATTTTCTACGGGTAAGTCGCGTTGAACTGAGAGCTTGCAAAATTTCTATTTAATATTTATGAAACTGAAGAAGGCTGTGACGTAATGAGGTTACATAGTTAAGTGCGAATCAATTTTGTAAGCTCTTACGTATGTATAAGCCTGATATAATTTTTACTTATAAGTTGATAAAAATAAGTTGTTATTTAACATATTATATAAATAAAGTCTATATTTCTTATTATATAAAAATTTAGACGCTGTCACCCATCTCCTGGTTAGTTTCCCTACGTCTCTCCTTACGGCACCCACAGGTAAAAACGGTTATCATTGGGTTTGGAAATTAAATCTTTAAAAATACTTGACACGGAATCGTTTACACTTTACACTCTTTTATGTCCTTGTTGTGTTGTCTTAATATTGTATCCCATAAAATTGTTACGATGTGCGTTGAATGCAAAATGTAGAAAGTACGGCCGTATTAAAATTGCATTTTGCTAAAACACGGAACAACGTTCCATTTTAATATCTCGACGTTGTTTAGTTGGTTGGTATCGTCGTTGGCAATCTCTGACACATTCCGTAAAGTTCATATAAACTAGTCAATAATATAAAATATTCTTCAAATATAACATAATCGTCAGCTTTAGTGAAGGTAAATACCCTTTTAGGTATCTTTAAATGGTTATGAAAATCAACATTAACTTCATAAATAAGTTTAACAAGTTTAGAAAGTGTACGTCATATCTAAATTGAAATGTCCTTGTACTTTATACTGCGATCGATCGACCAGTCATTAAGGGAAATCCAACATTTTTTTAATAGCATAAGACTGATAAACGAGCACATAACCTACCTGATGGAAAGTGAAGACTGAGGCCCATAGAGATCTTCATCTATTTTCAATAGAATCAAAATGCTGATGCATTGTCCCCTCTAAGTGCTGAGATAGAATGCCTCTTTTCAATTAAAAAAAGTCTCGGGTTCTCTACACCACCATACAAAACACGGCAGCTAGTAAATTTGTCTAGAAATAAGTCTGCTTTTGGATAAAGACCTACAAAATGATACGTTTAATGGTAAAATTAACTACAACCATCACGTGATAAATCGGCAAAATTGTAATTATTAAATTGCTTGACGCAAATTTGACGGCCGGGGCCCATCAATTAATAAACAGTTTTAAATTTGTTTAAAAATTTTAATTGAAAAATTATTTTATATATTAAGGTAAGTAAACGCCTTTCTTTTTTTCTTTTTCTTTCACCTTTATAATAATCTGTAAACGTATATTTAAATCAGCAGTCATGGACGTATACAAATTAGCTGGAGCTAACACTGGTTATTGAAAACTAACGCGATTAAAGAGTAACTTTACAAAACTGTTTCGGGGAATATAGAATACTATTTGAATGGAAAGAAATATTTATAAATGTATTATAAATTATGTACAACTTAAACACGTCTAAGAAAGAAAGGTAAAATTTTTTAAGATTATTGAAGTTTTTAAGAAGTAGTTTCACGGCTGGACATAGGCTTTCCTTCAATTCTCAAAAGTCTTTAGGAACTTAAGAAATTATTATAATTAAAATCTATGAACTAACCACGAATAAACTCTTATTTAAGTTAGTTATCTAGTAATTGTCAAGCCTTCGAGTAATATTCTCTCGTTCCATCCAATCAGAACACATAAGTGTAATCGCTCGTGAGTGAAACACGAGACGGCATTGTCTAATACATCTATTGATCACTTCAGTCCTATTGTTAGTAATAAGATGAAACTTGTTCCACTTAATGGCATGTAAACAAATCCGAGCTGTAAAATGCGGAAATGCTTAGTGTTTGGTTTAAATGAATAAATGTTAGTAAGATCAATCGTTACATAATCGAAGTTATAAAAAAAAAATAGATTTATAAAATACTTCTACTTTGTAAGATCAGTGACATATTACCCGAGGGAAATATACAAACTTCTTCACCAATTGTCGGCTTTATCTATCTTGTGCAAATAAAGCTCACAATGTTGGCTGATTCCGAGTAAAGCCCACCCAAAATTCCGAAAGTAGATCCCGCAGACAGGTAACGAGAGCAGCATCAATATTCCAAGGGAATGAGAATATATTACAATAGAATAGAATAACTTTATTCAATATAGATTAATACATAACACTGACTAATAGTCATTTTTTATTTACCACTGGTTTGGAAAATATCTCTGTTCTGGGAAGAACCAGCAAGAATCCCAGCGGGACTTTTTTTATGAACATATTTCACTTTACAACAATTTTGTTTGTACAATTATTCTCAATTTACTTTCACTGTCCTTACACACATTAGTTATTTCGAAAGAGTATTTACTAACTGCTGTGTGACGGTGAAATAAGAGAATACATAACCCTATTTTGTGCCGTGAAAGGTAAGATAAGGGCAAGCCAAACGAACACATAGTCCACTTGATGGCAATTGGTTACTGTCGCTCATAGACATCTATCCTCGATTACGAATCAAAATACAGATGCATTGTCACCCGTGAGGACTAATATGGAATGCCTAGTTTCCAGTAAAAAGCGTTTCTAAATCTCTACACTCACCATACGAAACACAGCAGCGTTACGCTGCTATTTTACGATGGTATTCTATGAGAGCGTGGTCCTTCCTAGTCTAAACGGCGAGTTTGCAATTTTTCAGAAAGATGACGTGGTTTTCAACATTCGCCGGTATAACCACCTCATTTGAGTCAGACGTAAAATAGTCGGAACGGTGACAGGAAGCAGCGTCATTGGCGTGGGAAATCTGGTGCTGGTCTGCGATATGGTTTGTAACGTGATAGTCAATATACCTGCTATGCGTGATAATTAAGATAAATCCTCCCAACAACGGGAGAGGCCTATAGCTAGTAGTGGACTTGACTTCTACGGGCTGAAGAGGAAGGAGAAGATTTATAAATGTAGATATAAAGTCACAGCCTACCACGTCCCACTCCTGGGGCACAGGCCTTCTCTCATTTCTGAGAAGTTTCTAGGACTAGAAAAAGTCCGCCGCGCTGCATCAGTGCGTGTCGGACTACACATGTCTTCGAAATATTTTTTTTAATTTCTTAGACATACAGGTTTCCTCACGATATTTCCTTTCACCACAGAGCACTTGCAATTTTATAAAATATTTTGATACTTATATGAAAACAGCTTCAATTACTGTGCTATTCCTCATTTACCAAAGTAATTACTAATTACTTTGGTAAATGAGGAATAAAAGTAATTAGTGGTGTACTAATTACTTTTATTCCTCATTTACCAATCGACATTTAATATCGATGAAGGGAAGTAAGGAACTGCGTAAACGGTTATTTTATTCTGATTATAATTGAATTAAATTACCCGCTGCAGTTTAGCGTTAAGCCAGTATACTTGTTCTTTATGCATAGCCAGCCTTAAATGATAGTGTATTTGTAGAACTGCCAATTTTATTGTAATTTACTTCAGGAATAGTTTGCTGCACGACAATTATTTTGATAATTATACGTGTAAACAATGAATTTCCTCGATTTTACAACATGAAAGCTAGGGTAACAGTGCGTTCGTTTCATTCTCTATAATTTCTTATTATTACTGGTGCAGTCTGAGTTCGAATTCTGTCATCATCAATGAAGTTGAAGTGTAGGACTGTGCCTCGTTTTTGTACATTACATTATTCATTACCACCACTGGTGCTTTTGGGTTCACGCAAAGCTTTGCACCTCAAGATGAAGCTTCAGGATAAGCTTCCAAGCTGTCACAAAGTTTACCAAACTATAATGAACTTAGAAACAGCTTGGCTTAAAATGCAGTGAAGTGAAAATTATAGCATAGAGTGGATAAATAAAATACAAGCTTTCACAGTTTACCGTGTGGTTTTATTTATATTGAACTAAAGTTGCAAGGCATATTCTAACATAAAAATTATCAGCGCATTATCAAACTTACATCAAAATGCTCTTTAACTGTCAACTTTCCGCATTACAATTGCAAAGTGGTCAATAAATTTTTCCATCTACTACGACAAACATTTGAATGTTTATTTCTGGAATTTCTAAGATTGACCAATTGATATCTATTTGCATTTTTCTTTAAATAAAAATGTTGTAGTCTTATTTAAACTTAATATTCAGCAAAAATATGTGATTCTTCTTGACAGAGAGACAACGCAGCTATAGCACAAGTAGGTCGGCTAGACTGGGGAAAGTCCACGCTATTTACTTGTGTAAAAAAATATTTAAAATATTGCCGCATTTCGTATGGTAAGTAAACAGAACTGTTTAATGGTAACGAGGCTTTTCATCTTGGTCGTTAAATTTCGTAAAATCGAATAAATTTGTAAGTATTTAATGGCCACAGTATTCACTAACTTACATATAAATTGAGTGTTCATTTGTCACTCTAATTATATATTCTGATGTGATCATGTGCCTATGATTCAGTTCGTAACAATTCATGTGATGATCAAATCAGTAATTTTATCAAGCTCTCTTTTACCTACCCTGCCTGTGGTGACCCAATTTAATTTAATCATAATATTCTTAATTCAATCAGAATAAATTAGAATTGTCGTTTATTTTACATCTCTGCAGCATGCTAAGAAGCAATGTAAGAAATGGACTCGAAAATTGCTTGTTTGTGGTTACTCACCAGCTTGCACGTTTGAATTTAAACACTTAATTGTGTTTACTTTCCCTTAAAGACGCTCTGTTTACTGTCAGATATTATGATGTCCTCTTAGCAGTCAAAATTTTAATTTCATTGACGCCGGCAAGAATCAAACCCGGATTGCTCCCGTACTGTGATTGTGATGCAATTTACGGCGATCATTTATTCTCTGACCTATCACGGTGATTCTAAGCTACTACGGCTCTAATTTTGTGATATTTTTAGACTCCGAAAATACGTCTTATATTATGAATATATAAAATGCCTTATAGACTTCGTGTTGTAAACATAATACAGCTGCAGCTTTACTCTACTACGTAAACTTAGCTCTTAGCTCAATAGCTGCTGCCATATTGTACATAGCACGCAGCCTTATGTCCACTTCGTACGATTAGTAACGAGACCCACATATCTCTTTACTGTATCATCTGAGACCTCAGGTATAACAATGCATCTACATTTTGAACCTAAATCATGGATATATGTAGGTGTCTATGCGCTAGGGTATTCACTTTCCAGCAGGTGAACTGTGACTTGTTTGTGACTTACTTCTCAATCAATCAATTTTTAGAAGATCTAACTACTTTATAAGTTTACCCGCAAGTCTCCGTTAGTCTTTGAACGTTAATATTTATGTAGACAAGTCGATTGGTGAACAGTTTAAAGGCTTTGCGCCTAAACAAGAATCTTCAATGGAAGTTTCCAAGCTCCAAGTAGTTACAATAGTTATCAAACTGTAATTATTCTAATTGATATTCACTCCAGTGACTTTGTTTATGTTATTTCTGCAGAAGTGTACAATGGATTACCGCTGTCCATTAGAATAGTCGGTTATTTATTCAGGTACGATGGAAGATTTTTGTGGTGATTTGATCTCGTTGAAGTGTAGATAAAAGAAAATAATCCTATAAGATATTGTTAAATTTGTTAAATCAATTTCCTCAACGAAATAAGAAAATGTAAAAACGGCACACGTAATTTGGCTCTTTTCTATTAATACTCCATCTGTTATATACGAGTAGTAACTGCATTTATATCTTTCTAATTATACATTTTAAATAAAAAAGCAACCTTATGATACTTATTAATAATATTTCATTCATTCATGCAATAAAATGACTATGTAGAGTTTGACCTGGTAAGTGCCGGCACTAATTTTGTAATGACGGCCGGTGATGAAGTAAACTCAACGACTTCCAGCCTCCAAGCCGGTTTTCAGAAAGGCTTGAGTACCATAGACCACATCCGCTACGGTAAACTATAAAGAAGACCGAAGAGTATAATCTGCCATTTTATTCTGCGCATGTAGACTATGAGAAAGCGTTTGATTCCGTCGAAAGGGCGATGCTTCAGTCCCTCCAGTGATTCCAAGTTGTCTGTTGGTTTATTGGAGTGCTGAAATGTTTGTACAGTAGGGCTACGATGGCTGTCTGAGTACAGTACCAGAGTACGAAACTCATCCAACTGCAGAGAGGTGAAAAACAGGGTGACAACAAGGGAACAAGTATTTGTATGGCCTACAAATAATTGTTCCGGGTCTGGATGTTTGTCTTTGTGAAATATATGTATGTAAATTTCCCCCACGATACAGGACAAAATCCTATAATATACCTACCCCAGAACTTAATCGCTGCATTGGAAAACGAAAAAGTCTTCCAATACGGTAGTAAAGAGTTTTCGTTTTCGTTACGTATTCAACATTTTAGGGTTCCGTAGCCTAATTGCACAAAACGGAACTATTTATGCCCAAATTTGGTCATGTTTGAGCGTCACCCAATTGCGTTCGAGCTGGCGCCTCACCCGATGGTATGTAGGTGAGATAAGCGCCGAGGTGGGGAGTCAGTCGATCGACGCGTTGGCAGTCTGTCGCTCGACGCGTGGGCGGTCGGTAGGTCGACGCGCGGGCAAAACGTCGGTGCCCCGCCAGCCACGAGGCGTGGAGACCGTCAGGCTCAAAATTCACGGCCCGTCGTGGATCTAGATAGCTAGATGAAGTACGTGCTTCTTCGTCACGTAGATATGTGAATTGTGCGATATTTAACTCGGGCGAGAGTGCGCAATACTTAAAGCGCGTCTAGTAGATATACGGTCTAGGATTCGAGCCGCGCATTCCTAGTTTGAGAGCTTTTCCCGGTTAATTGTCAAGATATCATTATAATTATGTCGTCGCGTTTAATGCCCCTTTTGTGTTTTGGTTGGCTAGTTAGATTAATTCGCGTGTCAGTCAACGAGGCGTCTTTTGAATCTTGAGCGACGTGTTGTTCTGGTGTCAAATGAAGGAACTTAGTTGTGTTTAACCTTGAATCTGTCGGGTATCACGTGTTCGATTCTACGATGAATGTGGGATTAGGCGAATTTAAGTTAGTTAAATGTACAATGAAACTAAGAGACTGAATTAGTGACAAGGAAGAAAGAAATGGTCCAGCGATCGAGCCTGCTGGAGCGATGCAGCATTTTAGGGCAGCCTGGAACTCGGCCGCTGCTGGCCGCCTAAGCTTGCTCAGGTCGCAGACATTTAAATCTCACTGTACACTACTCGCCATCCACTATTACACACACTCACGGCCTGCCCAAACCTTGGTGCGAAGTTACCTTCGGATAATGGTAAGTACTATGTGTTTCTAGCTTTCTCCCATATAGTTTATTGTGATAGAACATATTCCACGTGGCCATATTGAGGCCCGACCTGCGTCTGCTCGTGAAGTCTCCGCTGATGGGCCCCGGATGATTATTGAACCTTTGGAGGAGCAGCCGTAGGCCGTAACAGGAACCCTTATGGATTCGTCATGTCTGTCTGTCTGTCCGTCCGTATGTCACAGCTACTTTTTTCGAAACTATAAGAGCTATGCTGTTGAAATTTGGTAAGTAGATGTATTCTGTGAACCGCATTAAGATTTTCACACAAAAAAAATTGGGGATTCCCCATACTTAGAACTGAAATTCATAAACTTTTTTTCCATCAAACCCATACGTGTGGAGTATCTATGGATAGGTCTTCAAAAATGATATTGAGGTTTCTTATATCATTGTTTTCTAAACTGAATAGTTTGCGCGAGAGAAAGTTCCAAATTGGTAAAATGTGTGCACCCCTCCCCCTCCCCTGTAACTTCTAAAATAATAGAATGATAAAACAAAAAAAAACATATGATGTACACACATGTGTATAGTTTTTTCTTAACGTCATAAATCGTAAATTATATTACTTGCTGCTACGGAACCCTTCCGGGGCGAGTCTGAATCGCACTTGGCCGCTTTTTTTTAGATTGTAATGGAATGGATGGATGGAAGCCTTGGTTGCATACGCTTGTGGAAGGGCGAAGCTGAACAAAGACTGTTATTTCTATTAAAGTCCACTGTAGAACATAGGCTTCCCATATTTGCCATAGTTGCGAACTTGGCAAGCGGGTCAGCAACCGCTGTTTTATATTTTATTTTTAGGAGAAGAAGACGATGCACCTCATCTCCTGATTTGTTTCCCTCAGTCACCTCTTACGAGACCCACGGGATGATATGTTGTAGTAGATATTTTTATACCGCTACTACTCGGTATATTTATATTATTTTTATAAGGATAATCAAAATACTCGTAATTCTTAATCGAATAAATTTGTAAGTGTTTATTGGCCCCAGTATTCACTTACTAACACCTAAATTGCGTGTTCATTTGTCAACCTAATTATTTATTCTGATGTGATCATGTACCTATGATTCATGCCTATTTTCTTCAATTCAATCAAAATAAATTAGAATTGTCCTTTAGTTTACATCTCCGCAGCATGCTAGGAATCAATGGACTCTAAAATGCTTGTTTATGGTTACACTCCAGTTTGCATGTTTGAATTGAAAACACTTAATTGTTTTTTCTTTCCCTTACAGACGCTTTGTTTAAGGTCAGGTATTATGATGTGCTGTTAGCGGTTGAATTGAACAGTATTATCTTCGCAATTTTATTTTTATGACGCACGACAATGTCTTACTTAATTTTAAATTTAAACTAAAGTTACAACCTGTAAAAGGTCCCACTGTTAAGCACAGGCCTCAGGTTGGTTTTACGGCAAGGAAGTAACCAACGCGCTGCCACGATGCATGGCTTCACGTCTTACCAATGTTTTATTTTTAGTTTTAGGCATGCATATTTCATCACGATATTTTGATACACTGCAAAACACGTGATATATCACCACTCAAAATTGTAATTTCATTGACGCCGGCGGGAATCAAACCTGCGTTGCTCCCGTACTGTGAGTGTGATGCAATTTACGTCGATCATTTATCCTCTAACCTATCACGGTGATTCTAAGCTACTACGGCTCTAATTTTGTGATATTTTTAGACTCCGAAAATACGTCTTATATTATGAATATATAAAATGCCTTATAGACTTCGTGTTGTAAACATAATACAGCTGCAGCTTTACTCTACTACGTAAACTTAGCTCTTAGCTCAACAGCTGCTGCCATATTGTATATAGCTCACAGCCTTGTGTCCACCTCGTACGACTAGTGACGAGACCCACATATCTCTTTACTGTCTCATCTGAAGCCTCAGGTTTAACAAAACATAAACATTTTGAACCAAAATCAAGTATAAATGTAGGTTACTATGAGAAACAATATTCATTTTCCAGCAGATGAACTGTGGCTTGTTTGTCACTCTTACTTGTATATAAGTTAGCTTAAACCATAAAAGTTATTTTCTTAAAGATTTAATTTCCTTATAAATTAATCCGCAAGTCCTCTTCAGTCTTTGAACGCTAATATTTAATTAGACAAGGCGATTGGTGAACAGTTTAAAGGCTTTGCGGCTAAACAAGAATCTTCAACGGAAGTTTCCAAGCTCCAAGTAGTTACAAGAGTTATCAAACAGTAATTAGTCTAATTGATATTCACTCTAGTGACTTATTTGTTTATGTTATATTTGCAGAAGTGTACGGTGGTAATGTACAGTTGGTTGTTTATTCAGGTATGATGGAAGATCTTTGTGGTGATTTGATCTCGTTGCAGTGTAGATGAAAGAAAATAATCTTATAAGATATGCCACAATTTGTTAAATTTGTTAAATCAATTTCGTCAACGAAATAAGAAAATGTAAACACGGCACACTTAATTTAGCTCTGTTCTATTAATACTTCATCTATTCTATACTTATAATAAATCTGTAGAGTGGTCAATTCTGTACATGAAATATATTTCCAAAATAACTATCAGGGGGTGATTAGTGATCGATACTGATGCCAAAAATGCAAACAGTAAAATGTTTGTCTGTCTGTCTGTATGTTCGTTATAGAAACAAAAACTACTCCACGAATTTTAACTAAACTTAGTACAATCATTCTTCATTATCCTGGGCAGGTTATAGTATACTTTTCATCACGCTACGATCAATAGGAGCAGAACAGTGAAGGTAAATGTTGGGGAAACGGGAGAAATTACTCCATTTTGTAAGCTTCCGTCACGTGTGCAGCCTTAATGGTTAAAGCTACACAGAAATCATGTATAACGGAAATGTTCTCCGTAAAATTATATAAAAAATACCTCACGACAGCAATGTCTATCTTTTATGGTTGACTCACAATAACACGTGTAACTCCCGATAGCTTAACAGTTCGGAGCTTTCTGATTATATTTGTCTACTCTTACGTTTATAACACTCTCACTCATCCCTAATTAAAAAAACTTAAAATTATTATCTAATCAATAAAAAAGAATCATAGAAATCGGTATAGAAACACCAAAGTTATACATGAAATACGCTAATAAGCCATCGCGCGTGAATACTGAATCATGCTATAAGGATTATTTTTGTGTAACGATCGCCGCGCTCGACGCGGCTCGCGGCGTGAGGTATAAAAAGGCGAAGGGTCCGAGTGCGAGCCCCCGACAAAGCGGCTTAATCGGCCAATTGTCAGTCCCCAAAGTTGAGTTTAGTGGGTATCACTTAGGTTCCCCAGTAGGTAGTCACAGTGAGTCCCACATAACCACGACAGACCGGCTGTCGTGGTATGCGTAAAGCATTCTCCACTTTCTCGCCGTATCGAGGTAGCCCTTTCCAATTGCTTCTGGGCGCAAAAAAAAGTGCGAGCTTCATACAATATTTGTCTGTTGATGCGAATAGACGTTCAGTGTTCGACCTTATTGACAGACAATAATTGATTTTAACAAACCGTGCTTATCAGCGCGACTTTTAGTCTACTCTTACGTTTAATAATTTATTTTTAGATTTCTTTGACTGTTATTTTATAAAATAGGTATTAGTTATTTTGGTAGTGTTTAAATATTTCTTAGTATTAGCTTAATTATAAATTAAACTTATTTTTATTTAGCTGTAGTTTTAAATAGGTACCTAGGTATCAAATAGGTTATTTCATTCTATTAGACGTAGTTTAGGTACCTACTTATATAATTTTAAGAATTTAATTTTGGATTTAAGGATTTATTTTGGATCCGTTTTATTATTTAAGTAGGCATTTAGATTTTTTTAAGTGTATGGTAGCTATAGTTAGGACCTCTAACGTAGATTATTTTGTTAGGTAACTGAATGCCGTCGATTAAAAATAAAATACACAATGCCACCTAAAAACGATTATCGTTATCTCAAAATTCGAGAGAAGCATAGAGAATGAGAAATGTGCGTTCTCAAGAATCGGCAGAGGAAAGAGCACATCGGTTAAACTCTATAAGAGTTGTGCCTCAACTTCTCGAGCCAATGAAAGCTCTCCAGAAAGAGAGATGCGATTAGCAGCTGACAGAGCGAGACGAGCTACATCACGAGCATCTCAAAGTTCTTCTCAACGAGAGCTAAGGCTTACCATTGACTGAGAACAACATGTGTTATCCCGAGAAGCTGAAACTGCTTCACAACGAGAATTGCGGCTCACAGCTGACCGCGAACGGCATACATTATCTCGCGAGTCCGAAACCTACACTGAGAGGGAATTACGTCTCACAGCTGATCGCGAACGGCATGTACTATTCCGTGAGTTCGAAACCTTCACTGAGAGGGAATTACGTCTCACAGCTGATCGCGAACGGCATGTACTATCCCGTGAGTCCAAAACCTACACTGAGAGGGAGTTACATCTCACAGCTGACCGCGAACGGCATACATTATCTTGCGAGTCCGAAACCTACACTGAGAGTGAATAACGTCTCACAGCTGATCGCGAACGTCATATTTTATCTCGAGAATCTGAAATTTTTACTCAATATGAAGACCGTTTGACAAATGATAGGGTGCACCATAATATTATTCGATCTCTTGAAGATGAACATGAGCATGATCAACGACTAGAGTCGGGACGCGCGAGACAAGAACGATTAATAAGTTTGTCTAATGAAAGATTAAGAATTGAAAATATTCGGTCTCTTGAAACGGACGAACAGGGAGAGGCCCGTCTTACTGCAGACAGATTTCGACATAGTCTTAATGACTTAGATGTACACATAGAAGATCAATCTACAAATTCGGTGGCGTCGTCCGACAAATACGAGTATAAAAGTGGGTTTGCTTATAACCTCACAATTGATTACAGATCATCTTCTGTAATAGGCGATATGAACGTTGTATGTTCTTTTTGTAATGCTTCAAAGTGGAGTAAAGAGTCGACTGGTTTCTGTTGTTCTGGTTCTGCCTTCGTTCGAAGATCTACCGGAATCTTTGAAGTCACTACTTTTAGGGGAACATGTGTAATCTAAACAGTTCTTAGACAAAATTCGCACTTATAATAGTGCGTTTCAAATGACATCCTTTGGTGCTCAACAAATCTCAGAAGATCCTTTCATGCCTACTTTTAAGATACAAGGTCAGGTTTACCATTTGATAGGATCCCTTATGCCTGAAGATCAACCTTAGTTTCTTCAAATATATTTTGTATCCGACTACAACGAACAGTCGAATATAAGAAATCAATATTTCCCGAATTTAAATACTGAACTTATTTCATAAATTCATAACATGTTGCATCAGGTTAATTCGTATGTATGCAGTTTTAAATCGGCATTAGAAGCTCTTCCTCAAGATGGTGATAACAATTATAAAATTGTTATAAATGCCGATAAGCGTCCAACTCAGGAACACCCTGGGCGTTATAACATTCCATCCACGAATGAAGTTGCTGTAGTATTAGTCGACCAGAAATGTGGTAGGCGTGATATCATTATCCATTCCAGAGACAATCGTTTGCAATGTATTTACGAAACCCACAAAGCTTACGACAGTTTGCAATATCGAGCCACGGGAAGCGGTGATACTCCATCAAGGGTATCTACCGTACAAATTCAAAGAAATAATTCCGCCACTTTTCTAGACAAAGCTATGGAAGGAAGAAATAATCAAACAGAAGCGAGTGTGACAGTTAATACAAATGAAAACACAACAACAAATCCTAATAATACTGATAATGTGAGCCTCGAGGTCGGATCTATCTTTGATATCGATAGCTGTGCCTCAGGTTATGTTAGAGTTAACGGCGTGTGTGTTAAAATTTTGTAGTAGTGATGTAACCAAAGATCTAAGACAGAATAACTAAAATCAAGATTGTACAAGTCAACACATGCGGCAGTTGGATACATTATAAAAACGTAGTAAACATTGTTAATGAGCAAATAGCAGAATTGTTTGAATAATGTGGCATTTTAAAATAGTTACCTATACAATATTGAATATGCGCGTCGTTTTAATAGTTGATTAAAATTTATTTTTATCATGACTCTTGTTTACAAGGTCGCAATCAATAACATTTTACAGGTATAATGTTTACATTACATATGTTTTATTTTAACAAAATGCTTATTTTATTATTTAAATTACTTTTTATGTTTTGTATTTGTTATATTATAAACTACACCTCAATTAAATTACTTATTAGTAACATCATATTTATGCTCTTGTCTTTAATTTTTATTATATAAATATAATGTTTTCTATCAAACTGAATCAGTTTTTAACGTGCATTAATTAGTTTCGTGTGTATCTATTTAACGGAAACTTTTACTGTCATTTTCGCTAACACACACAGATGATCTATTGCCAATACAATATTCTAATAACTTTATCCTAGTATCCTGATTGGGATAAAAATATTATCAGGATCATCACAGCTCATTGTCAATGCCTTTTCATAGGACTCATACTGCGTTCATAAGTATAATATAATAAACCAACAAACTATAATGCCCATATTGCACATAATCATTTCTTATATTTACGCGAACACTACACATTTAAATGAAACTAATTTTACGGATTTTATGCAGACTGCAGACTTCCCGGAGCGTCTACTCTTCACATCAGCTATGTGTTCTTTAACGCGTGTTTTTATGGATCTTTTAGTTTGTCCTATATAAGAGAGACCACATTCACAATCAAGCTTGTACACTCCTGCATCTTGCAGAGGAATATTACACTTGACTGATTGTAAAAACTGACTAATCTTCTTCGGCAGCTTGAAATATATTTTAATGGAAGCACGCTTCAAGATGTAGCCAATCTTGTCAGTGACACCTCTGACATATGGCAGTACAGCAGGCACTCGCTCGACTGTGGCCGGCTTCACTCGTTCACTGTGACGTAGGCGCGGGACCTAAAGCTTATTGTCGTGCAAACCTTGCTTGACGTGTTGGAGCTCGGCGGCCAGGTGTTTACTGTCACAGATCCCTCGTGCTCTCTGAAACAAAGATTTACCCACGTTAGCTAACTGTGACGGATGTGAGAATCACCGTTTGAATATCTATCTGTATGGGTCTTTTTTTTATACACAGTGTGGCTCAAGGTGTTATCAGGATTCCGAATTACTAACACATCTAGCAAAGCTAAAGAATTGTTTGATTCTAACTCCATTGTGAACTGAATTTTAGAATTTAAGGAGTTAAGATGGTCTAGAAATGCAGTTCTTTATTGAAGAGAGAGAATTGTGAAAGTGTCGTCTACATACCGCTTGTAGAATCTTGGTTTTACGGGAGAAGTACGCAGGGCTTTATCCTCAAAGTCCTCGATGAATATATCGGCAACAATGGGAGATACATGTGAGCCCATCGCCACTCCATCTACTTGCTTGTAGAACTCCTCCTGCCACAATAGGTAGCCAGATGTAAGGCAGTGTCTAAGTAATACTGCATATTCTACGGGCATGTTGTTTTGCTCTAGCCTTCTAGTAACAATCGAGATGCAGTCTTCAACAGGTAAGCATGTGAACAGAGACTGCACATCAAAACTGACCATAGTTTCATTGTCTGCCAGATGTAGGTCTTTAATGTCGCTGACAAAATGGTAGGAATCCTTTGTGTGTGCTCTTGTATGTCCCTTGAGCGGTGAGAGTATATTCGCTAAGTATTGAGCCAATTTGTAAGTTGGTGAATCGATTTGGCTCACTATAGAACGTAGTGGAGCATTGGGCTTTGGAATTTTCGGTGGTTTTTCACACGTAGGTATTATCGATTTTACGTCTAGATTTAATCTTTCGAAGTGTTTCTTTATGAGATCACTAGTTGTTTTGAGTGTGTTATTTGTTGGGTCATTTTTAACCTTTTTATAAATACTTGCATCCGACAAAAGTTCTTGTGTTTTAGAATTATAATCCGACGTATCCATGACTAACGTCGTATTTCCCTTGTCTGCGCAGGGAAACGTAAGTTCTCGTTTATTGCGTAAGTTATTCAACGCTTTAAATTCGTCTTTAGGTAGATTCAGTTTTAGCCCTGAACTTCGACGTAACATAGACGAAATGTTTTGACGTACCGCTTCCAAATCTAATGTCGTTAAAACTGCCTTTAACTCACTGAATGATGTGTCTATGGATTTGTTTATGATATGTAGATCGGAGCGTTTTTGTTGGATTACCGTTCGTAACAACTTTTTACTTGCCTGATTTAAGATCTTAGCGCTTCCTCAAATGTCCTTTTTAGTGGATATTTTGACACACGTAGGAATGAGATTATTATCGCTACATCTCCTCAAGAAGTTTAATGCTGTTAGATATCTTGCGCGCTTAGTCATGAGATCTTCTAATCGGCGAATTTTATTTGCAATTACCAGTCCGTACTGGTTCACATAATGATTTCTTATATTTACGCGAACAATACACATTTAAATAAAACTAATTTTACTGATTTTATCGCGTATATTAACTTATTTTACATTCCCGAAGTTTCAAGCACTTTACAGCACCCATGGTCACGGGGGGGGGGGGACTGAGGTGTATGACGTCCCAATGTCAGTTAACCACGGCTATAAAATTTTTAAAATTAAAATTTTAGTAAGTCAATAATTAAGTGAGGCTTATGAGAAACGAATTACAGTCGTCGCGTTTCTTATTTCGTGCACATACAGGAAAATAACAACTCTTTCTTGTTGGCTGTTATGTTTACAATGTATGAGGTATTATTTAATGCCAATTTTTATTTACGTTTACAGTAAGATGATAACAAAAATTTAATACTTTCGCCGTACCGTACGTTTCACCGCTCTGTAAGAATATCTATTACACCTTATCGCCGTGAGAAGCGACAGAGGGAAATTGAAACTGGTGATGATCAACAGAATCATCCTGATAAACACTCAAAAAAACAAAAATAACTATGGTTACCAACCCGCTTGCCAAGCATGGCAACTATGGCAAAATCTCCCTATGTCTCTATCTATGGGGGAGGCCCCCATAGATTAACTAAGACGATCACGCCATAAATTTATTAAACGGCATATATTAAAACTTTAGAAAGATCTTCAAAAAAAAACCACTACCGAGGCGTTACTACTCGACTACGAAATCCGAATAGATTAGCTTAATAATTATGATTGCTTTAATTTAATATTTACTTTGACTGTTTAAAGTTACATTCAAATTCAATTGGCAAAATGTTTCATTATAATAGGTAGGACGTTTAATTATTTCATATATTTACTCCATGTCCCTCACTCGATGAATGGAAGTCGATGGATGCAGGTGGCTCAGGACTGTGCTTTGTGGCATTCATTAAGTATTAGTTAAATGTCACTTAACTTATACATTCATAGATTTAATTAACTTTGGTTATAAAAAGGTTGATTTTAGTAACATTTAGTCATTAAAATAAAATACTAAACATTTCGTCACATTGCAGTTCGGATTTGTTAATATGTCATTAAATAGAACAAGTTTCATCTTATTGCTGACACAGACTGAAACGATCAACAGAAGTATTAGACAATGCCGAACGAGAGTATTACTCTAAGGCTCGAAAGTTTCTGGGAAACTAACTTATATAAGGATTTTTTGTGGTTAGTTCATAGATTTTAACTATAATAATTTCTTTTGTGCCTGAAGCCTTTGAGAATTGAGGGAAAGCCTATGTCCGGTTGTGGAACTACTTCTTTTATTTACCTTAAAAGTCTTTACCTTCTCTGCATATTATCATAGACGTGTATAAGTTGTACACAATTGAAATAACAACATAATAATTCGTTTTAACAAGTTGAAGCATGTAAAACACTTACACCGCATGTAGAGTCGACACGCCATTTCCTTTACATAATTGAATGAAATTGTGCAGTTTGATGTGGACTGCGGAAGTACTCGCAAAATTTATAAAATAAAATTGCATAAATATCACGAGCGAAATTATCACGCAACACCTGCTTTAAGTAAAGTAAAGTAAAAAAGTAACAATTATTTTGCAGAATTTCAGTAAGTAAACTTGTGATTAGTGAATTTAATACAAAATAAAATTTGTCAAACTGTTGTAGTCAGTAATAGCGGCAGCTTGAACTTGTTGTTTTAGTTAAAATATTTACGGTTTCTGAAAAACAAATGAATGTGTTTAAAACTTAACTGATAACCAATTAATCAGTAAGCATGTACTAAATTAGACTATTTCATAAAATAAAAAAAATAAAATGTTCAAACTATTCCCATAATCCGCTTGTCATCAAAATATTCTTGAAACTTATTCAGACAGAGCAAATCGTTGAACTAAGACTTAAATTAATATTTCCCTCCATTCATATAGTATTATATATTCGCCAAAACAGTTTTGTAAAGTTGGTTTTCTACTCGTGTTTGCTGGAGCGAAAATTTGTATCCGTCCAAGACTACTGCCTTTAATATACGTTTACAGATAACTATAAAGGTGAAAGAAAAAAAAGAGAGGCATTTACTGAGCTTAATAATGAAAATAATTTTTCAATTAAACTTTTAAAACAAACTTAAACAAAAAAAAAAAACAAAAACTGTTTATTAATTGATGGGCCCAGGCCGTCAAGTTTGCGTCAAGGAATTTCATAATTACGATTTTGCCGATTTATCACATGATGGTTGTAGTTAATTTTACCATTAATCGTATCATTTTGCAGGTCTTTATTCAACAGCAGACTTCAAATTTATTAGCTGATGCGTTTTGTATGGTGGTGTAGAGAACCGGAGACCCTTTATACTGGAAACGAGGCATTCCATCTCAGTCCATAGGGGTGACACAGCATCAGCATTTTGATTCTATTGAAAATAGATTAAGATCTCTTTGGGTCACATCCTTCATTTTCCATCAGGTAGGTTATGGGCTCATTTATCAGCCTTATTCTGTTAAAAAATGTCGGGTTTCCCTTAATCGCCACGACTGGCACGTGGATCGATCGCAGTATAAAACGTCTCGCACCTTTGATACTGTTCCCCATCTCCGGTCTAACTGTTTTACGTCTTGCGTAGGAGAAAAGGCGACTAAGGAAATCCGGCCGTTTCTATAGTCGCCTTTTCTGAACCCAACGGGATAAAAATGGGTAGAGATATCTTCAACACCGCCAAAACACGTCCGAATCGTTCAGCTGCACGCATTCAGTTAAATTTCATTGCCTTGAATCAACTCATCATTGCATTAACTTGTTCCATGCAAATTGTCAAAGTACGGTAATGAAATTCTGTATGAAATAAGTGATCGTTCAAAATCAATCGAAGCTTTCGTAGTCTTTTGTAATTTTCTTCAAAAGCAAACCCATCGTTATTTCTAAGAACTCCTTCCTGAAATTAATATCGAATGAAAAAATGTAATAAAGAAAATCTTATTTAAAAATATTTAAACTACTACTACTGTAATTAAATTTTTCAGATCGATATCGAGCGTGGCGGCACCATACGAATAGTCGGGAAAAGTTAACTTGGTTGGGGATAGCAAATTTCCACACGTGTGCGTACTGACACGCTCACTTGTCTTCACCAACATGTAGTCGATGTATTTTGATAAACTGTGCACAAGTAAAAGACAATGAAACATCCACAACAACACAACAACAGAATACTTAACGATTTTGCACAAATGGTTGCTCTAGCTAGAATTTAACTCAGGACTCGCAACGAAGTAGCCAAGTGACTAGACAAACCAACTGACATCCGACACTGAGTTATATAAAGCGTATTATTTAATAAAAGAAATGTATTTTGGAATAATTGTATATCATAATTATATTGTCGAAGCTTTTGCATACTTCAGTGTCCATTTAACTATATATTTTACTTAACTTTTACGCTTAGTTTCGTGCAGGTGCGTAGAAGAATTATTAACGTTGTAAACAATCAAATGAAGTACGGGGACATTTTAATTTACATATGACGTACACTTTCTAAACTTGTTAAACTTATTTATGAAGTTAATTTTGATTTGAATAACCATTTAATGATACCTAAGAGCATATTTACCTTGTTTAAAATTAACACTAAAGCTGATGATTGTGTTATAATTGAAGAACACTTTATATTATTGACAAGTTTATATGAACTTTACGGAATGCGTCAGAGATTGCCAACGAAGATACCAACCAAGTAAACAACGTCAAGATATAAAAATGGAACGTTGTTCCGTGTTTTAGTAGAATGAAGACTTCTTTGCAATTTTAATACGGCTGTACTGTACTATCTACACTTTGCATTCAACGCACAGCGTATCATTTTTATGAGATAATATTAAGACAACGAAACGCAGACATAAAAGAGTGTAAAGTGTAAATGATTCCATTTCAAGTATTTTTAAAGATTTAATTTCCAAACTCAATGATATATAATAGTCAATTATAGTTTTTAGTTTAAAAATTCTAATTTTTTATGCCTGTGGAGTTCCGGTCCAGATTAGAGTGCCTAGTGAAGTGAGGTCTGCAGGTATCGCCGATGACCATGTAGAAGTTGTCAGTTGTTTTTTTGGTCTATACTTAATGTATCTGTACCATATAGTAAAATAAATTATATTTTTTTGATAAACATAAGCATGGGAATTCAAGAGTTAAAGAAGCCACCAAACCTAGCGATGTGTTCTACTAAATATATCCACCAAAAAGACACAGAATAGGCTTAACATAATTCTTAGTACCTCGATTAGTCAAAAACCAAAGACTGACCTCACGATCACACAAGAGAATAATACAGTCCAATTAAGCGAAACAACGAACATTGAATTAAAACTTGTCAGAAAAAAGTGCATTATAAGTGACAGTAATCTATTGCTGAAGATACATTTTTGAATACCGAGCCACATACATATACCACATATACAAATATGCCTCTACATTTTCCCGAATTGTGGAATATTACAGTTAAAGTTAGAAATTTGAATGAAAAAATAGTAAGCTTTACAAAAAAAGACTACAAAAAAACAAAAAAAACTGAATAGGATTTTGTTATTTAAAGTCTTTTCTACAATAACAACAAAAAGCAAATTGTAGATGTTTTATTTAGACAACATCTTGTAGAATCAAAAAAAAGGTTCTCAATTACCGTACTTATAATAGTGAAAATCTATTGTCATCTCTAGTAGAACCTTTTCATTGTGTAAAATATTAATAAAGCTTATCTATCTGTCACAACATCTTCAATTGAAAAGGAACATGATGAAAGTGTTTTCACTTATACAGGTAGAACAATTGACATATAATAATTTTGTTTCTTCTGCATATCAATGATATGTTGAAAACTAGTAACATTCATTGCTATGCGGATGACATCACTGGTGATGCTCTATACACCGGCCGTGCCAATATTTCTCGGGAAAACGTCGCCGAGAACCGGGACAAACTTGTGTCTGAAGTCGAGTCTTTGCTGAACAAAGTCTCGGATTGGGGACGACTAAATCTAGTCCAGTTCAATCCCCAGAAGACACAAGTTTGCGCGTTTACCGCTAAAAAGAACCCATTTGTTGTATCTCCTCAGTTTCAAGGCACTCCCCTTGCTGCCTCAGCTAGCATCGGAATCCTCGGCGTCGACATATCGAATAGTGTGCAGTTTTGTGGTCACTTGGAAGGTAAGGCTAAACTGGCCTCTAAATAGCTTGGAGTGCTCTGCAGAGCGAGACAGTATTTCATTCCGGTACATCGCTTGCAACTTAACAAAGCGCAAATCTAGCCTCACATGGAATACTGTTCTCATCTCTGGGCCAGCTCCTTCCACTTGACCGCATCCAGCGCAGAGCGGTTCGAATCGTCGACGACCGAGTTCTTTCTGATCGGCTCGATACACTAGCACTGCGTAGAGATGTTGCGTCTCTTTGCGTATTTTATCGCATTTACCACGGGCAGTGCTCTGAGGAATTGTTCAGACTAATCCCAGCCGCACAATTTCACCATCGTACATCGCGACATAACTTGCGTTACCATCCATACCACCTGGATGATTGGCGGTCCACCATTGTGCGATTTAGAAGATGTTTTCTTCCTCGCACAACTTCCTTGTGGAATCCATTACCACCAGCGATTTTTCCGGAACGATACGACTTAGGGACCTACAAGAAAAGAGCCTACTCCTTTTTAAAAGGCCGGCAACGCATCTGCAATTCCTCTGGTGTTGCGATTGTTCATGGACGGCGGTAGTCACTTACCATCAGGTGAGCCGAATGCTCCTTTGTCCCCTCTTCTATAAAAAAAAAATAATGATTTGTTATGTTTACGCGAACACTACACATTTAAATAACACTAACTTGTAAAGTATTCGAAACGTCAAGAATATAAAATAAGTTAATATACGCGATAAAATCCGTTAAATTTAGGTTTATTTAAATATATAAGTAAAACCTTTCTTCCCTATACGTTGGCTGTTCTTAAAGCTATATTTCCGACCCATTGCCACTTCATCTAACTGATCCTTTGGGTCATGTCGGTTACTCTGTTTCTAATACGAATATTCTTATTTCTAAGTTTCACACAGAGTAACTCCTAGCATAGTCCACTTCATATCTCGCTGAGCGGTTTTAAGCTTCCTCATACGTACCTATGTGTATATACGTCTTTAAGAATTAGAAGAAGTTTTCTCCCTCGCACAACTTCCATGTGGAATAGATTACCACCCGCGATTTTTCCAGACCGATACGACCTAGGGACCTTCAAGGAAAGAGCCTACGCCTTTCTAAAAGGCCGGCAACACATCCGCAATCCCCTGCTGTTTCAGTTGTTCATGGGCGGCGATAGTTACTAACCATCAGGTGAGCCGAATGCTCGTTTGCCCTCTCTCCTATAAAAAATAAATAAATAAAGCACAATGGCTAAGTGGTTAAGCTACGTCGCTGCGGGGCCACATGTTCGAATCCTCCACAGAATAAGTGTTTATGATGTGGCATACAAATAATTGCTCCATGTTTGGATGTTCATCCGTAATCAGTTCTTGTACCTAAGCCGTCACTATGACATAGAAGCTAATCATTGTATGGAGGTAGCTTTAAATGTGAACAAAAAGTATAGGTTTAGTGAGTAATAATAAAAAACATCAAGGAATTATAGAAACATTTATTGATTAAATTTTTACCAAGCCAATTTCATGTAATAAAAGTTTAAATACCTTTTGATTACAAATAACATGAGAATAAAAATAAAATTTTTGGAAGAAATTTTGAAACTGCGATGTTGTTTCTTATCATTTTTTATTTCAATAACCTAAGATTAAGTCAGTAACGTGGCGGAATGCATGGTGCCGTGATGGTGCAGCGGATGTGTACTCTGCTTAACAAGGTGGGCGTGGTTCGAAACAAGGATCATAGCACGGTGGACAAGGTTCAGGGCACGGTGGACAAGGATCAGGGCACGGTGGACAAGGTTCGGGGCACGGTGGACAAGGTTCGGGGCACGGTGGACAAGGTTCAGGACACGGTGGACAAGGTTCGGGGCATGGTGGACAAGGTTCAGGACACGGTAGACAAGGTGGGGGGCATGGTGGTGTGTACACGAGTGCAGGTCCGACGCAAGGTGGGAGTAATCGCGGAATGCATATCGATGGTGGAGAGATACAGGGCTTCCCTTGCTTTCCAATGCATACGGTAGCCCCACAGGCGGTACGGTAGCATCGCCACGGTGCCGCTGATGCATATCCGAGGAGAGCTGAAAATCAATAAATTAATAATTATCGGAACTGACTTTCTTTTAACATAAAATATTAAATTAATAATTAAATATTCCAAATAAGGTCATGAAATCTTTACATTTTCAGTTAAACGAACTAAAATTGGTATTAATACATATACGCGAATCCTGAGTTTAAATATCACTCCAAAAAGTATTTAGTTTTATTGTAACTAACCATTCTCTGACATTGAATTTCGTCTTATCTACACCTGAACATAAACATGTATCGATTTTCATCAACTTTTGTAGGTCTAAATAACCTACAACTTTGCTAATGTATTGAGAACATATGACAATACAATAATTTCATGACTATAACAATGTTGTGTGTTGTTTTACTTATTTTTAATTTAATTTTTATTATTGTACATAGGTGGCATTAGAGAATCGATTACCACATATCAATCAGTCAGTGTCGTAAGAGGTACTAGAGAGAAATGAAATATTGGATGGGCTGCAGATCTTCTCGAAATAATAATGTTACGAGCAATTTTGACACTTTAATTACTCAACAATAATTACAATCTAAAATCACACTAATAATAAAACAGTTCGCCGTTATTTCGCTTCGAAGTATTCTCTTGTATCGCCAATTCAATACTGCCTCGGTCGTGGTCTATACCGGCCTTATATAGGGCCTCAGATAGTTTCCAGAATCTTCTACTGTAGCGACATCTAGAATGTTCGAGTACATATCGGTCCCGAAATTTCTGGAAGGATCTTGACTCTCCTAGTTCTGCTACTCGACACTAGAGGGCGCTAGTGTACCTAGTGTTGCCATGTACAAGACATTAATAGTGGCACGCAATACTTTCATTTACTCGACACTAGGGGGCGCTAGTGTAACTAGTGTTGCCATGTACAAGACATTAATAGTGGCGCGCAACACTGCCCCCTCCTAAGACATGCTCGTCCCGAGCATTATTGGCCCCATAATAACGCGCCAGTCGATCTACATGGACAATCTTAGGAGTACCTCTGGCACCTTTCTGTATCCGGTAGGTTACGTCATTGATCCTTGTCACAATCCGGTACGGTCCGTCCCATTTAGCTTGAAGCTTAGGAGATTTCCCTTTGCTGCGAACTGGATTGTGTAACCACACTAGAGAACCTTCATCAAACCCCTTGTTGTTTATTTTGCGGTCATACCGTGTTTTCATCTTCTCAGACGTTTGCTGGCCCGTCTGTCTGACGTGCTCATAAATGTCATTCATTTTGTTCCGCAAGTCATTTGCATAATTGGTTATACTGCGTGGGGCATCTGGTGGTATTCCGGTGATCAGGTCTGCAGGCAGCCGTAATTCTCTCCCAAAGTTTGCGAAAGCTGGCGTCAATGATGTACTTTCGTGAACAGCGCTTCGATATGACAACAAAAACGGTTGTATGTGCCTGTCCCAGTCTCGTTGCCGTTTTTCCACAACTTTTGCCAGGTACCTTTCCAATGTCTGATTAAATCGTTCTACCATTCAATCAGATTGTGGGTGGTAAGAAGTTGTTCGTGTTTTATGAGTACCCATAACTCTGCAAGTTTCCTGGAATATTTGAGACTCGAAATTCCTTCCTTGATCGCTGTGAATCTCTAAGGGTACTCCAAAACGACAGAAGACTTCATGAACTAGTTTATCTGCAACTGTTGAAGCTTCTTGATTTGGAATGGCGAAGACTTGTGGCCACTTAGTGAAGTAATGCATCACAACCATGAAATTTGTTACCACTTTCACTTTCCGGAAACGGCCCCACAACGTCAATGGCTATCCACTCCCATCGTGCACCAACATTGTACAATTTCAATGCGCCTCTACTACGAATTTGAGATCCCTTTACAGCCGCACAACTTGTACATTTGCGGCACCAGTCCTCGACATCGTCACGACAGTGGACCCAGTAAAACCGTTCTCGGATTTTCAGTAGAGTTCGTTTAACTCCCAGGTGGCCTCCTGAACAACCACTATGGTACAGCTGTAGAACATCCGGTACTTTAGCCTTAGGGACAACCATTTGCAAATGACAACTGTCTCCCCGACCATTTTCCCATTTACGGCACAGGACTCCATCCTGAATCAGCAAGCTGTCCCATTGGGCCCAATAGCTTTTCGTGGTCGAACTCATTGCTGAGACGTCGCTCCACTTGGATTTAGGAGCACTGGCCCTCATCCATTCCAGAATCGGCTTAATATCCGAATCTTCCTGCTGTGCATGTTGTAGGCTGTCTTTCCACTCATTGCTGAGCTGGTCTGTCCTGAGCATCCTCACAGATACCACTTCCTTACCCTCTTGCCTAGTACAATGCTTGCAATCTTCAGGGCAAGGTCTTCTTGACAATGCATCTGCATTGCCATGAGATTTCCCGCTGCGATGTTCGATCACAAAGTCGTATTCCTGCAGTAGTTCAATCCATCTCGCAACTTGTCCTTCTGGATTTTTGAACTGCAATAGCCATTTCAGTGCAGCATGGTCAGTTCCTAAGTAGAATTTCCGCCCCAGGAGATATTTGCTAAAATGCTGCAAGGACTTTACCACAGCAAGCAATTCCCGTCTTGTGACACAATAGTTCCTTTCCGGCTTTGACAATGACTTGCTGAAGTACGCTATCACGGTCACCATTCCGTTGAGACAACACACCGCCAAGTCCTATATCACTTGCGTCTGTGTCAACTATGAATTCCTTGCCCACATCAGGGTACCCCAAAATAGGTGTTTTGCACAGACGGTTCTTGAGCTCCTGGAATGCAATATCGCAACTTTCATCCCAGCAGAAATGTCGCTTCTCCTGGGTTAGCTTGTGCAGAGGTTTGGCTATATCTGCAAAGTTCTTCACAAATCGCCGATAATAAGAGCACAAACCCAAAAATGCTCTGACCTGTGTCTTGTCTTTTGGAACCGGCCACTCCTTGACAGCGGCAATTTTTTCTGGATCCGTGTGGATACCTTCTTCCGACACTACATACCCCAAAAAACTAACTTGCCGTTTGAATAGTGAGCACTTCTTTGGACTCAACTTGAGGTTGGCACTCTGGATCTTCATGAGCACGCGTTCCAGGTTTTGAAGGTGTTCCTCAAACGTACGGCCTACGATGATGATGTCATCCAAATAGACCAGACAGGCATCTCCAATTAGCCCGGTAAGTACAAGCTCCATCAATCTTTCAAACGTTGCTGGAGCATTGCACAATCCAAACGGCATGACTTTAAATTGCCACAGACCCTTTCCTGTGGAGAATGCAGTTTTCTCCTTGTCCTTAGGGTCAATTTCAACCTGCCAGTAGCCACTTTTCATTCGGGGAGAGAAGGCTGCGACAGTCTTCTAAAAGTGTGGTCACTCTCGTTTGTCCATCCTTGCTAGGGGTCCCGTTCGATAGATATTCGCACCGACGCAACCAATCCACTTCCTCACTAGTACCGACCAATGTGCCTTTTTCTATAATCTGTTCCTGATCACAAAGGTTCAACACACGTACTCCTGAGATGTCGGTGGTTCTGACCAAGGTTCGAGCCACTTTCCATGGAAGGTCATTGTCTACCCTTTCCACGAGTACATAACGATGAGCTTGCCCAGGACTCCGAGGAAGACTAACCGGCACAATCGTTTCCGATTTCGGCGGAAGAACAATCTTCTTAAGGCTGTACACATTCCCTGGTAACGCCCCTTCCATGAAAAGTTCCTCTTGTCCACATTTCAAAACACCTTGCTTAACGTCGATCTCACAACAATTCTTCCTCATAAAGTCTAGGCCCAGGATGCAGTCGTCCATTATATCAGCCACGATGACATTATGCAGGTAGATCATGTTGCCTAGCTTCAACTCCATCTCCTTCTCTCCACGGACGGGTATGCGCTGACCAGTGGCTGTCACCAAATTAATGCGTTCTCGGTTGTATGCGGAGTCACCAAGGAACCGACTTATAAGTTGGGAACTGACAACCGTGCGAGAGGCTCCAGTGTCTATGGTCAGTTTACATGGCGTTCCGTTGACTTCGCCCTTGATGATTAGGCTGTTCCCATCATGAGTTTGTGAGATCGAAATCCTTGGGGCTCTTTTAACATCAGCCAGCACCCGCCAGTTTCCCTGCTGCTGCTGGGCGGTGCTATTATCCGCACTACCCTCTCGAGATCGATCACCTTCCCTTTCTATAGTTCGCTTAGGGCAGCTGGATCGAAGATGACCCCTTTCTCCACAGCCGTAGCACCTAGGGCTGTAGCTTTTATTGCGGTCCTGAACTGTAGCTGCTGCAACCTCCCTGACGCGGTGGGAACGGTGATCCTGCCGCACGGCTTCCACCTCCAGTGCATGGGTCAAGGCGTCCTTAAGCGTCTCATGGTGCCCGAGCCTCACAGCAGCTCTGACTTCAAGGTCGCGGATGCCGTCGATGAATGTCTGCACCAGGTTCCCTACAATGAGCGCGGGTACAGACTGGTACGCTTTTCGAACCAGCTTCTCCACCTCAAGGGCCCACTGCTGCAGGTTTTCGTTACTGCGTTGCACGCGATCTTTGAGCTGCGCACGAAAGACGTGTTCCAGGTGAGCGTCGCCATATCTCGCCTCCAATGCCTCAAGGAGCTGCTCGTAAGTCACTTCCTTACCGAGAGCTTCCAGAACAGTTAAGGCCTGGTCGCGCAGGCCTAGGGTGAGAGCAGTCATGGCCTGACTTTTATTCCAGCCGTTCGCTTTCATGACAGCCTCGAACTGGATTTTGTAGGCCGACCAGGAAGAAGTCCCATCGAACGGTGGTACTTTGAATCCACGTAGCGAAGGTGTAACTCCATCCCCAATTTTGAGGTCGTTCAGCGTTTTCTTCACGTCAGCCATCACATTATCAACCCGATTGTACACTTGGTCGATTCGGGTTTCAGCTTCCGACAGGCGGTTGTCATATTGAGCAACCTTATCCTTCACCTCACTTATTTCTTTCCCGAAGGTAGCGTGAAGGTCCTTCATGAGAAGTATCTGCTCTTCCTTATCGCGTTTGAGCTGCTCTTCCAACCGACGGCCCTGTTCCTCCTGTTGGCGGGCTTGTTCCTCCTGTCTACGCTGCAGCTGCTCTTCCAACCGACAAGCCCGTTCCTCCTGTCGGCGGGCCTGTTCCTCCTGTCGGCGAGCTTGTTCCTGCAGCATCATCATCAGAGTACCTAAGTCAGGTGCTGCAGATGCAGGAGCTGCTGACGGGCCGGACTCCGTGGTCGGCAACTGGCCTGCCGACGTCTGTGACGTTGCACCACCAAATAGTCTCTGGTCCGTCTCCTGTTGGCGTTGACTTCGGGTACGGATACCCTCGGTGTCGTCTTTAGGTAAAATCGGCATATTTGATCCCACTTCTGACACCAATTGTTACGAGCTTGGGGTTCGAGACAATTAAAAACTGCCGATTGAATTACCAAAATTGACACTTTAATTACTCAACACTAATTACAATCTAAAATCACACTAATAATAAAACACAGTTCGCCGTTATTTCGCTTCGAAGTATTCTCTTGTATCGCCAATTCAATACTGCCTCGGTCGTGGTCTATACCGGCCTTATATAGAGCCTCAGATAGTTTCCAAAATCTTCTACTGTAGCGACATCTAGAATGTAGTACATATCGGTCCCGAAATTTCTGGAAGGATCTTGACTCTCCTAGTTCTGCTACTCGACACTAGAGGGCACTAGTGTACCTAGTGTTGCCATGTACAAGACATTAATAGTGGCACGCAATACTTTCATTTACTCGACACTAGGGGGCGCTAGTGTAACTAGTGTTGCCATGTACAAGACATTAATAGTGGCGCGCAACAATAATAAAAACTGTGGTTGCAAAGCTAGCGAGGTATGGCCAATATTCACTTATGAGGCAATCTATGGGGGAGGCCTATTTTACGCTGGTGGTGGTATTCTGTGAGAGCTTGGCCCTTCCCCGGTTGAGCAGAGCCATTCGTGCTAAAACTATACTACTAATATAACTGCAGCATAACTCTAACACGTCAAAATTGGCTCATGCGTACCATGAACACAACAACAAAAACCAATTACACAAAAAGAAAGCTACAAATGCGTTGTCATCTCTGAGGATAAAGATGGAATGACTAACGGCCTGTAACTATATTGGCTCCCTTTACCTTTCCGACTGGAACACGTCAGAGCACATAATGCAGCTTGGCCGCAGAAATAGGTGACAGGATGGTATTTACCCAGACGAAATTCTAGGCAGGAAAGTATTCCTACCATCTAAATAAAATTAATTGTTTATTAAAATGATTAGATTGCAATGCTTACCAAATACAAAGAGAGTTGAGAACCCCATGCCTGCCGACTGTTTTTTTACCTTTTCTTACTGTCTTTTTATAGGCGTTCTTTGATAAAAATGTTGATGTATGTTTGATGCTCCATCATCCGTAACTTAACACTGGACAAGGTCAGACGTTGTTATATGTTTCGCAAAACAAATCTAAACATTTGCTGATTCGTATTATCTAAGATTAAATACGTTTGCTTTACTAAATTACCTTTTACACGGTAGAGCCATGTTGCGGTTTCATTATGGTTGTAAAACGAATGAGTCGGTGAAGAATAAGGATGATAAACGGCACACAGACCTTTTTTTTTTTAATGTATTCTGCGGCCCACAGATTATTTGATAATTTCCCCTAAAGCCATGTCTTTGCATTATAGCATGGTGCAGGTGACAGGTCACTAGAACGTAACTTGCACGCATTTGCAAGATTACGACAACATTCTCAACTCTCAGAAAATAACACTGCATTTGTTTTTATTAGCTTTTTTCTAATCTGTTATGACTTTTAAATTAACATTATCTTAAAAAATACTATATTAGATGAGATATTTAAATAAAATGATAAAAATTTCATTTAGTTCACTTGCGTGCGCAGTTATTATGCATACTAGCGGTATTATTTTAATTACTAGAGATGTGCTCATAATCGGACGTAAAAACTTTCAAGCGAATACAATCGCTAAAAACAAGTAAGATAATTCTATTTTATATGTGTGGTGCAATACCGTTATATTCATTTATACAAAATTTATGTTACTTAAGAAATAGTAAAAATTAACTTTACGAAACACAGCAATAAACTCAATAAACAAAAGTAAAATCAACACAAACTCAACTGCCAAATACAAAACGGTCAATAAGTACTTAATAAAAAGGCGCTTGCAAAGATTATACACCTTAGTTCTGCCAGGTGTTCCGATTTGCGCGGGACGTCCCAATTTTCAAGGGTTTGGTGACACGTCCCGATTCACCCTTGATTGGGAAGCTAAATATCTCAATTGTTTACGTCCCGATAATTATAACAGAAAAACGAATACATCTGTAAGCTGTTACTGTAACTGTTACTACATTTAAATATTTTAGCTTTGACATTTCATATTTTCTCATCAAACTCGGACTAAATAGTTAACATCAAAGTTTTAAATTTTACGCGTATTGTGTTGGTGAGATACAGATATCATCCGTGCTGTGTCGTTTTTTACTCTCACCTAGTGATGCTGCCCGCCCAGCCGCGCTACGCATCGCCGTCGTCAATTCGTCCATTATTTATTATTTAATTATTTTAGTAGTAATTAGTACAGTACCTAACTTACATGCTGCGGTTTAGATAAATACATTTAGTAAAATGCAAATGTCTTGTGGGTCAGTTCTTCCACTAGTCAATTTCTTCACGCGGTTGTAGGTATTGTTGTTTTCAATAAATAAAGTGACATTATGCTTGCGATGCGATGCAAGGATTTTATGTGTGCGTTTGAGGTTATAATTTGATTATGAATGAATGTGTGCTTTTTTATTGTATGATACCGTCTTTAAGGGTTTTTTGAAGTGCATACGTTCTGAGTTCATTACATTAAAATAAGTCAAGTCAGTTTATGTTTCGACAATAAATTATTCCTTCATTAGCTCAGTCTCAAAAAATAACTATAAAACACATTGCGCATTTTAAAATAAATGTAAGAAATTATCACATAGCCCATTGTGTCAAAAATACTTTAGTATAACTCATGGCGGCCAAAATGTCTACAAAAAACTTGTTTTTTTGTATTTTATTTCATTAGATTTGCAAACCAAATTCTCGATTATTTTTACATTCCGTCACGATATTTTACTACTGGACCTCGTATCTTGAAGAGCTGCAGGTATCATCGCTTTACTAGTAATCACAGGTGCTGGCTGTGATTTTATTTATTTTAATATTAAGAAAAATGTTGTATTTAAAAAATAAAAGATATTTTTTTTATTTTCAAATCAATAAATAGTTTAATATGCAACTATAATGTCATAATTTGTATTAAACTGTCGATAAAACTTACATATATTGTAACTTGTTTATAAATAAATACATATCTCGGTTATAATTTTTTTATCGCTAGCTAATCGATAATTTTTACTTAGCTTTGTGTATCGTCAATCGCTATTTTTAAAATAGGTTTAACATTGTTCCATCTCTAGACCGCGCTAAACAGCATGCTGTCACCCGCACCATGCTACAACGCAAATACTTACTAAGGTGTCATGCCCCTGTGGCAGTGTATTATTATTATTATTAATAAATAATAATTTAAAAAACTATAAAGTCATTTAAAAATATCATGGATTTAATATTTTGTACAATTCAAATGTGTGACTGATCATTAAGTTAAAATACATTCATTTCGAACATTAAGTATTATAGTATAGTAAAGGCTAAATATTGTCTTTGAAAACCTTTAAGTTTATTGAAACTCTGCTTAACATATTTAAAATGTATAAAATAATAGAAATACAAGTTGATTTTATTGCAATAATATAAATAAATAACACTAGCTTTTTATCCGCGGCTTCGCTCGCGTGCGCTTGAATTTAGGGACATCATTAAATGCTGTTCCGTGTCAAATTTAGAAATATTTGATCACTTTTAGAGTCGCCTTGGTGTCTATGTCTCTAGATATGTCTGTCAGAGATTTTTTTTTTCATTGTAAAATACTATTAGACGTAGATGATTGGTAACATGCTACAGAAACACGTGAATATGTATACTTATAATATGTCTAGAAACTCCTACTATTTTTTATATATGGCGTGTCTTCCGATTCCGATGTATACATAAGAAAGTAAATAGTCTTGAAATCAAAATGTATTATTATTATTTACATTTTACTCTTTACATATATATATTCATAGTTAAAGTAAATTTAGTTTAAACAAAGTAATATAACAATTATTTGAGACATTTTATTCATATCATTGGTCCTATTTAATATTGATTGGCACCATAAAAAGATAGATATTTTTATTTACTTCGAGTAGACTTGAAAGTTTCATAAATACAGTTCTATAATAATGAATACCACACATGGATTAAAACTAATGTTACGGATTTTTTACGCATCTTGACTCCTCACCGAATGAAAGCACCGAAGCTCCGGGATGTCTAAAGTATGTAAACATGTTTAGTATCGTCCCAACCATTATATACAACAAATCCTTGCAATAGAACACCGAATCCTACCAATGATGATTCGCGAGGCTATTGAAATTAAAAATATCCTAATTTTAATAGGGAAGATGGCTGAGTGCTACTATCTGCTAAGGACTCCATGATTAATAAAATTAAATTTAAACTACTACTGCATTTTAACCTTTTGTTTTAACTATGACATCAGGTCGTCAAACACCTCAGTTCTCCCACCCCTCCCGTGACCATGGGTGCTGTAAATTGCCCAAACCATCGGGAATTTAAAAAGTTAAAATTAAACGCGATAAAATCCTTAAAATTACTTTTATTCCTTATAAATTTTATACACAGTGAACACGAGGAACACTACACTCATGAACAGGAATATAAAAATGTTAGCACTGGTGAAAGAAAATCCAACACATCATTTCATCCCGTCGTAAGAGGCGACAGGAAAAAAATAGTAGATGGGATGATCTGCATCATCTTCTTGACAACATATCAAAATAATAATAGCTGCGGTTGCCAATCCGCCACTATAGCAAATATCCAGCTACTTGACAATTTATGGGGGAGGCCTATGTTCATTTCAGTGGACTTTTGATAGGCACATGCAAAGATGAGTAGAACTCATTATCGTCAATAATCAGTTCTACTCATCTTTGCAAGCCTTAATATTTACGGTAGAGTGAAAACATAAATTATCATACCCGAAAACACGAATGAAATAAAAACTGCATATATTGCCTCATGAAAAGTAAAAAAGCAGCTTACATACATGCTACTACTGGGCACAGGCTGTAGAGTTTTTGACCAAAAAAGAGTTCGCTGCACTGATTCCAACGCGGGATGAACGTAATGTAAATGATTCAATTATTTACATCGTATATTCAGTAGCATTGTATTATTTCATTTTATAAATGTCTTGCCATTTTAATTTATTTAGAAGTAAGTAGGTGGAGCTAATATTACATGAAATAATGAAAGCCAAAACTATATCATCTAATGTAACTAATATCAGAAATAGAAACGAACATTTATTTATTATATCAATAAGGGATAAAGTGATGTCAATTCTCTTAAAAGTTCTGTTTCTGTTAAACATAAGCATCAGCGCCGCTAGTGGTGAAAAACGATAATGATATCGTCATATGACCATATTATGAAATAGCAACGTTGTGTTTAGTTACTAATAACTTCAAAAGATTTCTATTCATTGATTTGGTCAAGCTGTATCATAACACGGTCATCAAATAGTGTTAAATACACATTCATTTCAGTCATTTTTTCAGTGTTTTCACGAAATGATAGACTACTTTATGATATATGATCAATTCTACGATATGGCCACGACATACATAAAAATCTCTTTAATAAAACTATGATGATAATGAAAATTTTGCAACAATTGCAGACAGACCAGTTTTTATCACTTTACATATAAATTAGTAATTGAAATAAATACCTTATCAATTTCCATATTTTTGATAGATGTCACTATTATCTATTGAAATTATTACTAAAATTATTCATTAAAAACTGAACGTTAAAATTTTTCAATAATTTTAAAAATTTAATAATTTAATCATATAAATGTAAGTTATTTATATTATTTCATTTATTAGTAACTGAAGGCAAAATATACAACTTGTTCCATTTGATGATAGATGGCGCTGTTTTGAATACGAAATCGCTGTAGTTTCAAATTATTTTACCAAGATTATAACTATATTTTAACTTTATTTACAAATATGGTAATATGGTATTTATTTGAAAAACACCCGTCGTTCCGCCTATAACTAAGATACAACAGAAAATTAACGAAATTAATATACTTAACCTTTCTTTTTTGAAGTTCAGTAATCGGATAAAAAGTAGTCTATAAGTTGCCTCGGGTTACTGACTACCTACATACAAAATTTCATGTAAATCCATTCAGTAGTTTTTGCGTGAATCCGGAATACACAGACAGACAGACAGAAAGACAGACAGACAGACAGACAGACAGACAGAGAGACAAAAATTCTAGTAACCACTAATTTGGCTTCAGTACCCTTTATTTAGTCCCCTTGACTTGTTTTTTCAAGAATATATTAGAATTACAGACACGATTTTTCTACAGATTTATTATATGTAATATGTAATAAATAATAAATAAATAAATTTTATTTCGTTTTTAAAAAGTAAATGCCTTAAAAACTAGTACATTGGAACCTCGATTTAAGCAAATAATGCCTGTGTTTGGAGGGTCCGCCCTTCCATTACTATATCCATGTTACAAGGCAGTATGGATAAATGTGTGTGTGTGGTGTGTGTGTGTGTGTGTGTGTGTGTGTGTGTGTGTGTGTGTGTGTATGTGTATGTGTGGGTGGGTGTGTGTGTGCTTGTGTCTATGCTTGCGTGAGTTAATAGACTATGTGTGATACAGTCTCTGAATCTGAACAAATCATGCTACACAATCCAGTAGCTTCTCAATTTCGTCATATGTCTTATGATGAATCCATTCTAACAAAAGTTTTTTACAGTTGTGATATGTTTTGTCGTATATATAAATATCTTTGTTTATTTTATTATAAAGAAGCAGAACGCGATATAAATTGTCTGCTTGCAAATGTGGTTTTAGTTCTGTATGTCTGGGCAACCATGTTTCTACGTCGTTTATTTAAATGGCATGGATCATAAGACAATGATTTGTGAGTTTTGAGGGTTGTCCAGAATATATACAACTTCCTGACAGAGAGTAAACTGCTGATACGAAATAGAAGATCGGTAGAAAAGCGTCTCTTCTTAAAGTACATAACTTTAATAAGAGAACGCTGCGCCCTCTCTAACTCCAGAAATCGAGTTTTTGCTGCACCACCCCAGACAGGAATACAGTAGGCCAAGACGGATTGAGCAAGATCAATGTAGATTTGATTGAGGAGATAATTTGGTGAGTCCTCATCCGATTTGCCCAGCATTACATGTCTGAGGGCTTTGAAGATCCAAGTTAGTTTCCTCATTCTATTGATGACATGATCAAGGTGTGGGTACCATGATAGTCTTTGGTCTACAATTACTCCCAGATATTTTGTCTGAACTACCTTATCAATCCTAGGGCAGTTACAGGTGTTTTTATTAGTATCCGTTGTACATTCATGAATTTTTAAACTGAAGTCGGCCTGAGGTTGCGAGTTGTTGTTAGTACTAAAACATATATAGTTGATTTTTAAAGTATTTAGGGTCAGGAGGTTGTGTTTCAGCCACTGAGCGATTCGCAACAGACCAGCCTCAGCACTAGTTTTGACCACCTCCCAAGAATCACCGGCAAATACTACAGCCGATTTAATTATTTTTAATTTATTTACTACTATATGTGTAGTAATAATAACATTTGTAATATAATTGAAAATGGCTCATAATAAATGAGAATATTCTAGTAATGATGCAGCGTGTTCTTGTATTACTGGAGGAGGTTCGTGTAATAATTGCTTATAAGAGGGAGTTGCTGGAGACGCATGCCCCCAAGGTCGTACATATATATGGGGTAGTCGGGTGCCTGAGTAATAGTACTATTGCGCAATGTATAGTCCTATATTAGGGACTTAAGATGGAAAGGTCTATGATACAAAATCATTAATATAGAAGGTCTCTATGATGTATGAGCATTATGATAGCAGAGTTATGACTTGAAGTCTCATATGTATAAGTCATATAATAATAAGGTATATGAAATAAAGCAAATGGAAAAAGGAAGGTCTCAAATATGTAAAAGTTTTATATTGAAAGAAATGGGACTTGAAAAGGATTATTATAGTGGTGTGTTGTTACTGTTACAGAATACTATATGTAAAGAATACAGCAAAATGAGATATGAGAGATGAAGAGATGGAAATGGAAAAGAAGAAATGGGTTTTTGTAATTACGAAACTAAATTTGTTGCAGTTCTGTTCCGTTACGGTCTATTAAAGTCCACACTGCTGAACATAGGCATACATAGATTGCCTTATAGGGGGAAAATTTGCTATAGTTGCCAAGCGGGTTGGCAACCGCAGTTTCTTGCTTTTATATGTTATTAAGAAGACGATACCCATCTCCTGATTTGTTTCCCTCTGTCGCCTCTTACGACACCCACAGGATGATATGGGGTAGTGGATACACTTACATCGCCACTACATGATAAAAAAGTTATTGTTTTCGTTCCTAATTTCAAGTAATGGGTTATCGTGTCTTTAGCGATATTTAATCAAAGTGTAAACTTTACATAAAATGCTATTTAACTGTAATGAATTGATTAGGGTAATATGAAAATATTTTATGTTATGCTTACAAACCATTTCGGGATATTTTATTCAAAGTTAAAAATATTTTCAAACACTTGAATCTTATACTAATTAAAGTGTTACATTATTTATTTTAAAATCTACATTAGCTATAAAAATTGATTATATTCAATATGTAAACATTTTCTTTGTATGTATAAATATTGAAAATTTTACTTTGATTAATCAGACGACCGCAAGATGGCGTGGGGTAAAGTCGTTTGGTTATCAGGTAATTAAAGTTATTGTCATTTTAATTTTATTTTAATATTAATTATTTCAATGATTGTACCATGCAGGGAAGGCATTTCTTTTTGGAGATAAAAAAACTCTATCAAAATTACCATTACTATCAAATTCTGATGTGTATCTAAATCCCTTTCCTAGAGGGTTATGGAGGAGAAGAGTGTCCGTCACGCTGTTCCAGTGTGAATGAGAGGGCTTCCCTAATCCCGGACATTTAATTTTCTTAGACACGCAGGTTCCTTCTAAAGTTTTCAAATTTTAAATTTCGATCAAAAATCCCCGTTGGCACACGGCCAGATTAAATAGCCATTAATCGGAGACCTTGGGATCTTTCTATGAGTCACTCCGTATATTAATAGTATATTATTACTTATTTAAATTTGTATTTTCATACATTGCAGCACTTCTTTTGGGCACGACTTTAAGTCAACCAATACCAGATCCAGATCCTCAAATTCCTTGCGAGGAGTATCCCCCATGTGAACCCTGTGAGCCAGTGTCTCCGTGTGCTCCTCCGTGTTCTGATAATAATGAAGTCATAAATATTGGACCTTGCAATCCTTCTGAGCCATCTGTAAAGTATTTATATGGCCAGGCACCCCAGTGTAAGTACAAGACATTAATACAAACTAAATCATTTTAATATAATCAACATTCAATCAAATAATTAAATAACGTATTATTAGTATGGTATTAAATGAGTTCTATTTTTTTGTTTTGAAATAATATTGAAGTAATGTATCTTTAAAAAATTTAAAGAAAATTTCATAATTACAGGTTCAGTGATCTTAAAACCCGGTCAAATTCGGTTTCGGGCACCTCCTCCAATAGTTCTCCGACCAGGAACTATCCGCCTGCCAACACCACCTGCAATATGGGTGAAACCAGCACCAGTTCAACCAGCTGCCCCGGCTCCAATATACGTGAAGCCAGACCCAGTGCAACCGCCTACCCCAGCCCCAATTGAAGTCAGGCCTAAGCCTGTGTACCCACCTCGGCCTGCTCCGATTGTTGTTAAACCTGCGCCGGTTCAACCACCAAAGCCTGCTCCTATTAAAGTATGATTTTTTTATACTTCTTGTTTAATATATTTTTTACTTTTATAATTCTTTACAATAAGACAAAACGTTTTATGAACAATTTTCAGGTACAGCCACCTCCAATACAGCCACCAGCACCGGGATTGCTAGTTGTGAAACCTCCCAGGATTACAGTACCGAGTCCACCCATCATCTGCTTCCAACCAAACCCTCCGTCTCGCTTTACGACTTCAGGCTGCGCGGTCGTTTCATTGTACCAGTCACAACCACCGTGTGCAACTGAACCTTCTCAACTGACAACTTACAACCCACCATGTCCACCTCCATGTTTTCCGTCCTATGCTTAGCTGTCTACATGATTAAATTTTAATTAAATATAATATATAATATATATGTGTAGAATCTACTTTATAAGCTACATTTACAATGCATGTGAGCGATTGAAATAAAGTGCGGGTATTGTCAAAAAATCACGGAGTTTTGTTAAACTATTTGCCCAACCATTGATTTAATAACTGTTCTATGTTTTTTTTTCTGACATTTAAAAAATATTCACAACCACGAAGCCACATCTCACTCATTAATTTCTATAGACAGGCCTATGAAGTTTCTAAAAGCCTCTGGAAATATTACTCCATTCAGTTAGGTCAGTAAAAACAAAGCTTTATTATTAATGCATGATATTGTGATGACGATCGAATCCCCGAAGCATCCTGCATTGTAAGAGACTAGTATGCGAAATGACAGATATTATTGTTTCATATTTTGCAATATATTATATATTGGCGGTATAATCGTCTCTTATATACCCGATGTAACATATCCAGATGTGATTAGTGTTATGTGAATGTGTTAGGCTTGGTAAACTCTATTTGATTATTTTAGTTAGGGTCGTACTGTACTATAGATAAACTATGAGTATTAGATGGAACCAAATAAGTAAACAATTATAGATTATTAAGTATATTTTTATTGTTATTAACATTTCTATGAGTTTTTAATTGATTTTTCACTATAATTGCATACAACGCTACACACACCAGCGACAGGAATGACCATGTCGAACTAAGATGTTGGTTGAAAGAATTCCTTCTGGCAGTGGGAAAGTATCATATTCATATGTTGCACAGAATATCAAAAAAAGATTTTTAGTAAAATTTGACAAAAATTCTTAAATTAAAACTAAAATACATCAACTATTATTTTTATAATTCAGAATTGCATATGATCGACCATACACATACATTGTGAGAATATAAAAAGTGTGACGGCCGCCATTTCGCTCTGGAGCAACTAGGAGAACATTTTTCTGCCTTATAGGTTAGAATTCTTGATAACTATTTTCGATTTAAGAGGAGGGCAGTGCCTGTTGCGGCTATTAATTTAAGTTTTATTTATATTAGAAACAAAAACTAGTAAAATTTTAATGTTTAACGATAACAATTTTAAAAATGGTAAAGTCACACTGCAGCCGTGTAAGGACTGCAGTACGAATGGACCGACTCGACTGAGGAAGAACAAAGTTCTCACTAAATGCAATAGAAACATAGCGCTGCTGTGCTTTTCATTGGGTTAATCTACCTAACACAAGAGAAATATGTTATTTGCGTCAAATGCTAAATTTTAAAAATGACACTACGGGGCGCTCGCCGCGATGCATTCCAAATTGGTATGACGTGTAGATTAACGGGATTCAGTGGGTTAAGTCAGGTTACATATAAACACTACTACATACTACTTACATACACCTCACTTATCACCTGACTGGTAACTTGTGGTCATTCCTACCTCTGCAACTAGGTAAGTGTTTAGATAATATGGGCGGCCTATGGATAATTCTAAATAATACTTTAGAATTATCCATAGGCCATTGGGCTCCGCGCTCTGTTGCTCGTCGAAGGTGTTACTCATGGGGCAACTAAAGGCGTGAACATATGTTAAATCTGACACATACATATACAAAATAAAAGTCATTTATAGGGGAAATCTCTCTGAACGCTGGCTTTATTAAAAAAAATCTATAATTTCACTATATGGTTAATGAGGAAAAGGTAGAAATTTTTTTTGTACTGAAAGCGATGCATTCCTTCATAGTCCTCAAGATTGGCAACATTCTGCATTTTTGATGTGAATACTTCTTTAGGTACATTGGGCACTTTTGGGATGGAGAAAAGCACTAAACTCGCGTGACCATCACGCTCAGGTACATAAAATTGAAAAAAGACCATTGACAACCCAATACTAATGTTTATAAGTTTGTACAGCTATCAAGTTTTCACTTCTGACATGCAGCCTTACTACTGACAGTTTTTTTTAAATGTTGGTATGGACCATTACGACCTCAATCCGTTGCTTTCGATCCTTCATTACCTCATGTATACAACGAATAAAATCGCTATCATAGTTTTAATTCCCGAACGCACTTTAATAACTTTGAAGGGATATATTGCTTTTTATAACATTTATGAGGCAAACAAATAACCGTCTTATAATTATTCGCAACAACTTTAAACAAAGAATCATATAAGAGCATATTTTAGTTGAAATGTGTCACAGTGTGTATGTGTATGCGTACATGTGTGTAATAAAACAAGCTCTGCTGGATAAGTTGGTTGATGTATATCTGATTTTGACTAAGAATCAGCTACTGAGGACTAAGTTGGAATGTCTCATTACTAGTAAGCTAAGCCTCCAGTTCCCGTAACTAACTATATGAAACAATATCATTACGCCAGTTATGCCGGTACTCGGTACAAGTGGAAAAATAAAAGTGTTGTACAACTGACTTCAATATAAATATTATTTATGTTGAAGTAGTGGTGCTGGCATTGGTATTGACAGTGATAGTGCACGCAATTGAGGGAGGGTGGGAGGTGCTCTTCAAGCTAGATAAAACACATAATTTTATTTTATTGAGGGGATATTGGCAAATTAAACTTTTCCAACTTCAATAATTTATTTTTGATTTTTTTTTAAATCGCTCGAACGGTTTTGATATAAAGTAATTGAGCACGCTTGAAAAGTATACATTAAAAAATGATTGCGACGAATTGTAAGCCTCTCCTTCTTTTTGAAGTGGGTTGAAAAGCGTGGAAAAAAAATCCTCAATAGTGCTGCGCCTTTGTATAGCTGCATTGTTGCTCCTTCAAGTGAGATCAATGTCAGAAGCATATTCACAGCACATTTAATTTAGGTTGGAATTAGAACGTCAAGAATCGCCATAGGTCATGTGATCGTTTGACAGTGTTAGAGACAAGGGGTCATTGGAAAATGTAAGTTATGAGTAAATGTTTTGTGTGGTCGGGGTTTGAACCAGGATCCGCAACGTACTAACTAAATGGTGACTACGTTGCGAACCCTGAACATTTTGTCAGGCGGTCATCTAACGGATTAAATATATAAGCGTGAAATAGTCTCGTCTCTAAAAATGATCCTTAATATTTTCATTATTACAAAGTAAAGTTGCATGTCATACTATGTATGTCCAAGTGATAGGCCCTGTGCCTCTGCCCTGTGCCTGCCTTCTCTCATTTCACTGTTAAAGTGCACGATGGCGGGCTTCACATGGCCTCATAATATTTATTTTTACTTTAGACGTGCAGGTTTTCTCACAATGTTTTCCTTCACCACCGAGTACGTGGTAAATCGGCAGTTAAAATTGTTTCTTATATTACTCGTGTTGGTGGGAGTCAAACCCGGGTTGTTGCGTACTGTAAAATTTGCAACAATTGGTTCTCCTTCCCTACCTTAAGCTATACTTACAATAGCTTAGTTATAAAAATTACTCACGAAAATAATTTCTTTGTAATTAAGTTTTAGGGCCTTTTCATGGTAATATTTATTTTTAAGTATTCGTGAATATGAATTCGTAAAGAATGATAACGTACCTTTAATAATTCTGTTGTTGCCATTTGAGTGTCAATGAAGCGTTTCAGTTTACCTTTGATCGTTTAAACAAACTTAAGTAACGGTTATGCAAAAGAGAACCTTTTTCGTTGATTCATAAAAAATATTATTGCACATGTGAGAAATCAATCATACTATATCTTACAAATGTAAGCTCGAACAAATAGGTAGTGAAGTTCGATCTTAGATTAGTACTGGTTTTACATCTCTGCTTTTCAGTTCAATATGAAATCCAATGTTTCTTCAATTATTTGTCTGTTGGTTTTCGGTGAGTGCATATTTCTGAAATATTTCTCGGCTTACTTTTTCATTGTAATTATATACGGATTGACAAGCAGATAGAGGTATATATTAATAGAGGTATATTAATAAAGTAAGCAGATAGTATTTATTACAGAATAAAAATTAAATAGTATTAAATTTAAGAACATAATAATATTTAACCCCTTTGATCAACATATGACGAAGCTTATATTCTTTATTTCTTAATTATAATATATATATATATTTTTATAATTGTACATTTGATATCTTTAGAATATGATTGGATGGATTGTTTGTTGTTGCTAATGTAATGATTTAATTATGATTGATTCTGATGTGTTAATTTTGTATGGCTATAAATACTTAGAATAAATAAATTTGCATGTCTCCATTAGGGACTTAGTATGAATACATATGATTTAACAATATCTTATGTAACATACATACTAAAATGCATATAAATAAATAAATAAATATAAATTCGCCCACTTAAATACAACCAAGTTACTAAATCTATACGATTTATATTAATAAGTACGTTTTAATTGAAATAAAATAATGTATTACTTACTAATGTACATGTAGGCATATCCTACAGAGATATATAGACGTGAAGCAGGCAAGAGAGAAATGTCATTATCGTGACAAATAGTATCTGCGTACCCCTCTTGGTGATAGGCGTGAGTGTATATATATGTATTTGGGTAAAGCTTCAAGAATATGAAGATAGTAGTAGATTACTAGATCAAGACACGAAAATATGTTGGGATAATAACACCACTCCTTATTTGGGTTCATCGACATTACAGTCCATCACTAGTCCACTGCTTGAAAAAAGCCTCTCAATGGATGTCATTAACTTTGCTTTTATTTATTTTGCTTAAGATATTTTGTAGCAGTTAGAATTTCTTTTTATTTAATTATTTTTTTCAAATCGTGTAATATTTAACATAATTTATTACAGAATTTGCTTTCGCCACTTCAATGCCCATGAATGGATTTTACACTCCTTCCAGTCATGTTTGTTACCTCATCGACAACTATTCCAGTCAACAGAACTATAATCCATTACTCCAGCAAATGGTGCCAGCAACATATTCTCAACCACTAAATATGATTACTGAATTAAATAACAAGAACAATCAAGTCAATTGTAAGTGCATTCTAATTATGAGTTTATCTGATGGAAAGTAAACTCGAATTGAACTCCAAATCACATGTTTGAATTTCGAACGTTACATTTTTAAAACATAAGATACACATATAGTGATTTTTAAAAAATTGCGGGAAATTAAGCAATTATGACAGATGCATCATCACGTCTGAGGACTTGAACGAAATTATTCAGATCTTCTAATCTTTATATAATAGGATTTACTAGCCCATGCAAAATATAGTATGAGACGGAGTCCCACCATCAAGCGATGTATATTTAATTAATATACAAATTTATTGCAAAACATTGTAATATAATACAAGTGTGTTTGTTTTACAGACAATTCTCCAGCGCCATCAAAGAATCTAATGCCGTGTCCTCGTGGCTCTACAGATGACATAAGATCTAACATTTTTTCAACGCTCTTCAGTTTACCTGCCACTGTTGCCAACTCTCTGCTGAACGGAGAAATTACTGTTTGATTGTAATAATAAACCTTACTTGAATAATACAATATTTGTTGGCTTGCTGATTATCAAACTTTAAAAAAAAAACTATTATCACAATCGGATTTTCTCCTGTATTTTGAAGGCGTTATAATTTATCGAACAAACCCTTACGTTACTTAAAAAGAAACTAAAAGCACAAAAGGGTAACAATACAAAGCTTTAGAAAAAAATTTTACCACAAAATAATAGACCCCAAACAATCAGTAATATGTACAAGATAGCTAAACGTACAAAATTTAACCACCTTCTCTCTCCCTCTCTCTATCTATTCCACTCCTCATTAGCGATGTTAATTGTTTCTACGTATGAGCCGCCCCGAATTCAGCAAAACGATTTTATATATATGAACTTGAAAGAGATTATGACTATATAAATTTGCTATTTTTATTTGTTATTGTTCGAGGGGGCGCTGAACGTACCTTTGCAAGCAATACTTATGTACAATTAATAAAATTTGATGTAATATTCTCAATAAATAATTGAGTCAGTGCCGCAAAGATTAAACTTGTTGCTCTCTGTTTATTTTCCCTCACAAAACAAATAAAATTAAGACTGAATTATTTGGTAACTTTCATCTTTCGTTGACTGACTGGACGTGACCCAAAGATTTTAAACTGCTCAAACTCTCCTCTCCACCTTCAATTTTATTGAAGTGTTTTGCCAAGACTGTTCAACGGGTCAGCTATCTTTATTTTTGGTACAAAACAAATAGATAGATTGTAAAACTATTTTAAATATTGAGCATTTGGGGCCGATATGGCGGCGCATGCACAGTGGTATATGCAGGGTTATATTTTTTTATATTATAGGGTGGCAAACGAGCACACAGTCCACCTGATGGTAAGTGGTTGCTGTGGCCCATAGACATCTACATTTATCCTCGTTTGCGAATCAAAATGCAGATGCGTTGCCACCCGTGAGGACTAAGATGGAATGCCTTGTTTCCAGTAAAAAGGGTCTCCGGTTCTCTACACTCACGATATGAAACACAGCAGTGTTGAGCTGCTATTTGACGCTGGTATTCTGTGAGAGCGTGGTCCTTCCCCGGTCGAGCGGACCAATTCTTGCTACAACTATACTACTAATATAGCAGCAGCATGGCTCTACCACGTAATTAATTTAATTGCAATAACCGGCCAAACTTGCCGAGACGGTTCAAATTAAGTAATATAGGTGAAAATAAATATATTTAAAAATGTCCTTTTTATCTTTTAAATTAAAAATGCGCGGTAATGCTTTATTTTTACTATTTGTTTGTTTTTGATAAATATCTAACGCCTACTATTTTACTACTCACGCATACTTTCGTAAGGGTCGATTGGTCGGCAAAACGTCGTGAATTGAATCGCACACAGAGGGAGTGCGCGTACGCGTAGTGTTTGCCCATAAATCACATTCGATTTGAGAAGCCTTATGTACTCGTATATTCAATAACTTCAATATCGATATAATATCACTATTTTTATATTTGAACTTAAGTTTGGCTACTCTTTGAAAATTAATCCTATATAGAAGAGATCCATCTCTACACAGGGAGAACGACTCACTGACACATGCTGCAAAGGAGAAAGTCGACCTTTTAGTTTCTTTCAAATTTCGATGACAGAGACAGTTTACACAGCGCTCAGTTTGAAAAGCACTCTTCTACCTGGATATCAACAATTTGTGTGGGCCTGATGGAGTCCCGCCTATGGTGCTGAAGATGAGTGCTCCGAAGTTAGCTCCGGTTCTAACGCGTCCTTTCGGCTCTTTATTCTCCATTATAAACTGCAAGCTCATATGGTACCTTACTACCTACTGGGACTAATCAGCTGTTTCTATTTCTAATATTTTAAAAATCTTTTCTAATGATTTCTTATATTTACGCGAACACTACACATTTTTAAATAAAACTAATTTTACGGATTTTATCGCGTTAATTAACTTATTTTTATATATTCCCGACGTTTCGGGTGCTTTCCAGCACCCGTGGTCACGGGGGACTGAGTTGTTTGACGTCCTGCTGTCATAGTTAGCCCGGCTACCTTCAGTTTTTTAATATTAATTTTTGGTTCGATTTACGCAGAATGAGCTTACAGTATCTGGAAGTCTAGCAGTGGTATACTTGGGTTTGGATTTGGTTTTATTAATTATGGGATCCCAAGCAGATGGCAGCACCCATCCATCTTCTCTATTGAAATTAGGATGTTTTTTTAATTTCAATAGCCTCGCGAATCATCCTTGGGAGGAATCGGTGTTCTTTTGCGAGGATTTGTGGTCTATCAAATCTAATGTAATGGCGGAGACGATCTTGAACATGTTCACAAACTGCAGACTTCCCGATACGTCGGTGCTTCACGTCAGCTATATGTTCTTTAACGCGGGTTTTAATAGATCTTTTTGTTTGTCCTATGTACCACATTCACAATCCAGCTTGTACACTCCTGCATCTTGTAGAGGGAAGGGAAGAAATTATCTGTAGTGTTGAGGATTGTCTGTTTAAGAATAATATCGGTAAAGAGGATTTAGAGGCTATACGTCAAGACATTTCGTCCTTGTTACGTCGAAGTTCAGCGCCGAAACTAAATCTTCCAAAAGACGAATTTAAAGCGTTGTACAACTTACGCAACAGACCAGAGCTCACTATTCTCCGCGCGGATAAAGGAAATGCTACGGTAATAATGGACACGTCAGAGTATAATTTCAAAATACAACAACTTTTATCGGACGTAAGTACATACAAAAAGATCAAAATAGACCCTACAACTAATACACTCAAAACAACTACTGATTTAATAAAAAAATACTCCGAAAAATTAGATCTTGACGTGAATTCGACAATACTATCATGTGCCAAACCACCGAGGTTGTATGGGTTACCGAAAATACACAAACCAAACGCTCCACTACGTCCTATAGTAAGCCAGATCGATTCACCAACTTATAAGTTGGCTCAACACTTGGCAAAAATACTGTCACCACTAAGAGGACATACCAGAGCACACACAAAGGATTCATACCATTTTGTTGGTGAGATTAAAGACCTACATCTCGCTGACAATGAAACTATGGTCAGTTTTGATGTTCAGTCAATATTCACATGCCTACTTATTGAAGACTGTATCTCAATTGTTACTAGAAAGCTAGAAGATAACAACATGCCTACAGAATATGCAGTATTACTCAAACGAAGAAATCCTGATAACACTATTGGTCATAATGTGTACAGAAAAAATACCCATACCAACCGATATTTAAATGGTGAATCTCACCATCATCCTTCACAGTTAGCTACCGTGGGAAAATCTTTGTTTCAGAGAGCACGAGGGATCTGTGACAGAAAACATCTGGCCGCCGAGCTTCAGCACGTCGAGCAAGTACTGCAAGACAACAAGCTTCGGGTCCCGCGCCTACGTCACAGTGACCGAGTGAAGCCAGCCACAGTCGAGCGTGTGCCTGCTGTACTACCCTATGTCAGAGGAGTCACAGACAAGGTTGGCTACATCTTGAAGCGAGCTTCCATTAAAACGTACTTTAAGCCGCTGAAGATGATTAGTCAATTTTTACCATCCGTCAAGTGTCAAATCCCTCTACAAGATGCAGGAGTGTACAAGCTGGATTGTGAATGTGGTCTCTCGTACATAGGACAAACAAAAAGATCTATTAAAACCCGCGTTAAAGAACATATAGCTGACGTGAAGCACCGACGTATCGGGAAGTCTGCAGTTTGTGAACATGTTTAAGATCGTCCCCGCCATTACATTAGATTTGATAGACCACAAATCCTCGCAAAAGAACACCGATTCCTCCCAAGGATGATTCGCGAGGCTATTGAAATTAAAAAACATCCTAATTTCAATAGAGAAGATGGATGGGTGCTGCCATCTGCTTGGGATCCCATAATTAATAAAATCAAATCCAAACCCAACTATACCACTGCTAGACTTCAAGATACTGTAAGCTCATTCTGCGTAAATCGAACCAAAAATTAATATTAAAAAACTGAAGGTAGCCGGGCTAACTATGACAGCAGGATGTCAAACAACTCAGTCCCCCGTGACCACGGGTGCTGGAAAGCACCCGAAACGTCGGGAATATATAAAAATAAGTTAATATACGCGATAAAATCCGTAAAATTAGTTTTATTTAAAAATCTTTTCAAATTTACCTCACTTATAGATGGGCGGAAACAGTAGAATCCAAGAGGGAGACTTTGGTCGTTCCAAAGGACATAGAGAATGCCTTCGATGTGCTTTGGCCCAAAACGCTTCTTTCGAAGCTTCCTTCCGGCTTTCCGAGAAATCGTGCAATTGGATGGAACGTTCCACAAAGCTGCGTGTTATCATCTATTCTGTTTCTCCTATAGATTCATTTTATGTTACCGTTACTGGTTTTGACACTGATGATGCTATTTACACCGGCCATGCTAATATTTTTCAGGAACACGTCATTGGGTATCGGTACTAATTTGTGTCTAAATTCAAGTCTATCAAAAAAATCTTGGATTGAGGATGAATCTAGTCCAGTTTAAACTTCAGAAGACACAGATTTGCGCGTTTACTGCTAAAAAGTCCCCATTGTCGTATCTTCTAAATTTCAGAGCGCTCCTTATTCTGTTTCAGCTAGCATCGGAATTCTCGGCATCGATATATCGAATGACGTACAGCTCCGTGGTCACTTGGAAATTAAGGCTAAATTGGAATATAAAAAGCTTGGCGTCCTCAGTAAAGCAGGATAGTATTTCATTACGCCCACTATTTGCAACATGACAAGGTGGAAGTTCACTCTCACCTGGCGTACCGTTCTCATCTCTGGGCTAGGGCACCTCAGTGCCAGTGCAAAGAGATAGCATTTTCCACGGCCAGTATTTAGACAAATTGTTCGGTTTGATTCCTGCCGCCAAATGTAATCTACGTACATGGGGAAAAAACTGACGATATCATCCACACCATCTTGATGCTTTGTGGTCCACCATGATTGTGCAATTTACTAGGAGTTTTCTTCCTAGCAAGACTTTTTGTAGATTCATCTACCACGGCCTTACTCTACTCGATCTTACTCCTTTTAAAAAGGCTGGCAACGCACCTGCAATTTCCCTGGTGTTGCTACACTACATATCACGAAAATTTAATTTAATGTGGGTGAAACCGCGGGGTGGAAAGGTAGTAAAATACAAAAATCTCGTCTATATATATATATTCGTAGGCTGGGTAGGCAAAGACAGAACAGGCGGGTGGGGGCGGGGGGTACATATTTATAGGTACCCTAGGGCTGTCGAAACTGTTAATCAGGCACTGTTGTGCAAGACTTATTACGTACACAGTACAACACTAATGAAGTTTTACATGTCGGATAAACACTTATGAAAATAGCATATCACACTGAACGAAGTATACGTGCTGGCACCGGGGCTTGACCTGAGGTTGTTGGAGTATTACAAAACTATATCTAGTAAAAATATACTTACGAACCAAATTGTACGACTTCTCTTATAAAATTGTAGCTTCTTCTTCCCCTTATTATACTGCATCTGCTGAATTTCTATTACTTGAAGTTTGCGTAAAAGGAGCTAAATTGATTCTTGGTGATGTCTACTGTCCTCCTTCTGTCGATTACTTCTCCAGTCTTGAAACGATTCTGGAATCCTTGGGGTCCGAATACTCACATCACATTATCATGGGCGATTTTAATACAGACCTCCTGACTCCGCACTCATCCCGTTCCTCTAAGCTCCTTCACATTGTCGAGTCGGTTGGCCTCCACATTTTACCTTTACAAGCCACTCACCACAATATTGATGTAGAGGATACCTGGCTTGACTTAATCCTTACCTCTGCTCCTTCTCTCGTCTTCTCCCACGGTCAACACTTTGCACCTGCTTTCTCCTATCATGACCTTATATTCATTTCTTACGTCCTAAAACCTCCTAAACCTCCAGCTAAAACTCTTCACATGCGTTGTTTTGGTCGCTTAGACGTTGAAAAACTTTGTATGGATGCATCCAAAATAAACTGGAACAGCGTGGTTTCTGCATCCACTGTGAACGAAAAGATAGAGGCTTTGAATGAAGCTATCCTTAGGTTATATGATGTACATGCTCCGATTAAAAAAGTGAAGCTCAAGCGTCCACCTGCGCCATGGATGACGATTGGGGTTCGAATTGCGATGAGACGTAGGGATCGGGTTTTTGGCAAATTTAGAAAAGATCGATGTGATGAGAACTGGACTCTTTATAAAGTTGCAAGGAACCGGTGCAATCAGATGATACGCAACGCCAAACGCCGATTTATTCTTAGTAACATCTCATCTTCTTCCGCTGCTAATATCTGGAAGTTCCTTGGAACCTTAGGTATCGGTAAACGACAACGTTGTGAGTTTCAGAAGACGATTGGTCTGGATGATATTAATTTTCATTTTGTCTCCAACAGTCCTCTTGATCACCAGACCAAGCGTCTTACTATTGAACACTTAATGGGTTTACCTCGTCCCGATATTGATCTCTTTCAATTTTCTCCAGTAGCTATGGATGAGATCAAGAAGACAATCCTATCCATTAAATCTAATGCTGTAGGTTGCGACAACATCAGCCGACGGATGATTATCTTTATACTTGACCATATCCTCCCTGTTATCTCGCACATCATTAACTTCTCCTTGGATTCTGGTGACTTTCCTTCTTTGTGGCGTAAGGCTTACGTTATTCCATTACAAAAGATCACAAATCCCACTCTACCCAATCATTTCCGACCTATATCCATCCTTCCCTTCTTATCCAAGGTCCTTGAGGCCTGTGTCCACAAGCAACTTTCGCAGTTTATCTCCTGTCATAACTTACTAAGTCCCTTGCAGTCTGGCTTTAGGCCCGGTCATAGCACCGTTTCCGCACTCCTGAAAGTAACTGGTGATATTAGGGCAGGCATAGAGGATACTAAAGTCACTGTGTTGGTTTTAGTTGACTTCTCGAAAGCCTTTAATACCATCAGTCATGACCTTCTAATTTCCATCCTTTCCATTTCAATGGTCTCACCCGAAGCACTGGATTGGTTTTCATCATATCTTCGAGGTCGCCAGCAGTCGGTTCGCATCGAAGAGCTATCATCTAGCTGGCTTGACTTACATGCTGGTGTTCCTCAAGTCGGCATATTATCTTCTTTGTTGTTTTCTATATTTATTAATCTCATTACCCAAGACCTTCAGTCTGCGTATCATCTGTATGCCGATGACTTGCAACTGTACACACAAGCGAGTATTGACAATATTTCTACAGCGGTGGACATAATTAACAGGGACCTTGAGTATGTTAAGAACTGGTCTGACAGGTTTGGCCTAGTGGTCAACCCTTCGAAGTGTCAGGCCATAATAATTGGTAGCCGTCGGATGATTCATAGATTGAAAACGGTAGCTTTACCTCCTATCTTTTTTAATAGTACTGAGATCCAACTGTGTTCTACTGTGAAGGATCTAGGTTTATTAATTGATTCTACCTTGAGTTGGAAAGACCAAGCACCGACCGTTAGCCAGAAAGTTACCGGTACCCTGCGTTCTCTCTATCGCCTAAAAAATTTTCTGCCATCTGCAATCAAAGCAATGCTTGTGCAAAGCTTAATTTTTCCCCTAATTGACTATGGTGATGTGTGTTATTTCGACCTGAATGCAGATCTTCTCAATAAATATGACCGTCTTCTGAATAACTGCATTAGATTCATTTTCTGTGCGCGCGCACTCAGCGTACGGACGTGTTGCTCACTATTATTTCTGTATTTAGTAGGTAGTACCAAGTAAAATGGTTCAGTGTAAAAAGTGCAAGTTATTTGTTTCTTTAGCAAAAGATGATGTTATTAAGTGTAAAGGTTCATGTGACTCTGTGTATCACAAAAAATGCTTATCGAACGTAAAGGAGTTCCAAAGAACCCAGCTGTGTGAATCATGTCACAAAAGTGAAATCAGCCCTAAAACGCAAGTACCTAAAATTAATGTAGATATCGAGAAAGCTAGTGCTGAAACGCTTCTAGCAGAGGTCAATAAAAAACTGGAAATAATTTATCAAACACAAAATAAAATTGATGACCTAACAGAGGCCGTGGATTTCTACGCTGAACAGTACCAAATGATGCTTAACTTTAAGGAAGCCGCGGAGAAGAAAATGACTGCGTTGGAAAATAGAAATAAGTATTTACAAAAGTGCAACGACTCCTTAGAAGAGAGGATAATATTTTTAGAACAAAGGGAAGTGGAGAAAAATATTGAAATAGCGTGCCTGGATGAGTCAGAGAAGGAAGATACAAAGAAAATTGTTGAAATTGTTGCAAAAAAATTAAATTTAAACATTGGTAATATAGAGAACGCAAATAGGGTAGGTCGAGAAAAGAAAGGAGAGGGTAGACCGAGACCTATAGTCGTTACCCTACGAACCAAGCAAGCTAGAGATGAATGGCTAAAGCAAAGAAAAGTGTTAGTATATAATAAGGAAATTCTCGGCAACAGCAATGGCAAGCGGGTGTATATAAATGAAAATCTTCCTAAAAATACGCGACAATTGTTATGGAACGCGAAGAAAATGTTAAAAGACGTTTATAAACACATATGGCCACAAAACCTTAAGGTTTTGGCTAAAAAAGACGATAACTCGAAAATACGCTGGATCCGTTCGGATGCAGATATCAATAATATGTGTTTCAACACTGATAACAGCAGCGTATAGTAAATAAAACACAATAAATTAGTATTGTGGAAGTTCACTGTATGTGAATACCTAAATACACAAAATGGATGATATTTTATCACACATCGAGGATAAATATGAGTATAAAAATTTCTAGATGCAAATACGTGGAGCACACACTTAAAAACAACCACGGAGGACCTATAAATATAAAAATAATTCACCTAAATATTCGTTCTCTTAGGAAGAAGTTTAATGAATTGCTAATACTGCTTGAGCGCACTAATTTTAGTATAGACATTATATTATTAAGTGAAATAAATATCAGACAAGCGGAGCTGCCGTTATATTGTATAGATGGGTATGATATGCACGGGTATACAAGAGAAAATCGACGAGGAGGAGGCTTATTAGTGTACTCTAAAAATGAATTGCGCCTGCAAACAGTAAACCCGCAAAGCTGTGGTTTGGAAATATTGCACAGTCAACTTAAGAGCTCTGACACCACCATACACATAATCACTGTATACAAACCGCCAAATACAAATAAGTTATGCTGTATTCAAGAATTATCTGTACTAATTAAGCAAATTCCCGAATACGAGGACGTCGTTATTGCAGGTGATATGAATATCAACTTATTAGAAAAAAATACAACCACCGATAAATACAAAAACGCAATGTATAGTTACGGAATGCAGAGCGTTATCAATGACTTTACTCGCGAGGAAATATTAGCCGGTAGACTCGTAACGTCGTGCATCGATCATGTATGGGTACGTACACGCAGCCGCCGATTCGCTTCACATATGTTTACGTGCAAGTTGTCGGATCACTATATGGTAGGTGTAAGTATTACCAAAGAATCAAAAGGGGTAAATAGAATAAGTCTTACTAGTGGCAAATATAAAATGTATACTTTGAATAATAAAGTAATAACTCGTGAGTTAGAGCAGGTTGATTGGAGTAAGCTCGTAGAGATAGACTGTCCTTTGATAATTTATGAACAATTGTGTAGTGTTTTTGCACCTATCTACGATAAAGCTAAAGTTAGTCTTAATTGTAATAGAAAAAAACGGGTAATACAGCCGTGGATCTCTAAAAAAATTAAAATATTGATAGATAGAAGAGATTATTTATTCCGCAGGTGGAAGACTAGTCCTCAAAATGTTACTTATAGATTAGAATATACGAAACACAGAAATCAAACAAATAAAATTATTAGCAAAGCTAAAAATAACTATAGAAGGCAGGAACTATCACGCTGTCAGGGAGACTTTAGGAAATTATGGGAAACAATAAATTGCTGGCTAGGAAATAGTAAAAATAGCTTAGATGATGTAGTAATTAAGTATCTAGGAAAAATCAATAGTATAAGTGATATATGTTCAAAATTCTCAGAAACATTTACAAAAGAAATTGATAAAATAAAACATCAATGTAATATTAAATTACTAAATCGCGAGACCTATGTAAAATCGAGTGATACCACTTTCTATTACAAAAAGGTAACCGAAAATGAAATAAAAAAAATAATTAGTCAACTAAATAGTAAAAAATCGCCAGGTTTAGATGGAATAAGGCCGCAAGATCTAATTTTAGTTAAAGAAAAAATAAGTCCAATATTAGCAAAATTTGTGAACCTTAGTTTTAAAACAGGCTTATACCCAGACAGTTTAAAAAAGTCTATTATCCGCCCTGTGTATAAGCAAGGAGACCATTGCAATTATTCAAACTATAGACCTATTGCAATATTGTCTGTTATTAATAAAATAGTGGAGAAAGTGATAGTTACTAGAATTAGTGAGTATCTAGAAAAAAACTGCATAATTACAGAAAAGCAGCACGGATTTAGAAAATTACGTAGTACATCGACGGCCTTATCAAATTTCACCGCTGATATCAACTAATGCTTAGGTAGTAAGCAGTATGTATTTCTTTTATTCATAGATTTTAAAAAAGCATTTGATACGCTGGACCATGGTCCAGCGTATCAAATGCTGCGTACCAACAGCTGCTCATGAGCAGCTGTTGGTAGCTATGGAAGAGTGCGGAATCCGCGGTCCAATCAGTTCATGATTTCGTAACTATTTACACAACAGAATGTTGTGCACAAAGATAAAAGAAACCATTTGTCATGGTAAATTAGTTAGTACTGGAGTTCCTACTGGCTCTGTGTTTGGCCCTGTGGGCTATATCATGCATGTAAATAGCATGGTAAACGTTGTGAAAAACTGCAGAGCATACATGTATGCTGACGACACATGCATGATGTATGCTGACAGGGATATGAAGGTGATTGAGAACAAAGTACAATCGGATTTTGATAACGTAATCAAATGGTCCCACGATAATGGAATAATTTTAAATATAGAGAAAACGAAATGTATGCTCATACAATCGCCATACCTGCATAAACCATGTATACCTACAAGTATAAATATCATAGGCCATTCGTATGATTGCTTGCATAGAAATAAACAATGCATTGGTTGTAATTCGATTGAGCTTGTTGAGAATTACAAATATCTAGGATTAACCATAGATACTAAGTTTAGTTGGAATTTCCATATAGAACGAGTATGTAATAAATTAAGATCGTTATTATGTAAGTTTGTACACCTTAAAAGCGTAGTTGATAAAACAACATTACGCATTCTGTACTATGCTCTCGTGGATTCTGTAATTAATTATGGCCTTTCAGCATATGGACGTACGTTCCGAACGTACATGGATAGGATACATAACCTTCAACTAAGATTTATTAAACTGTTAGTTAGTAAGCAAGCTAAAGAGAAAAGTAAGGGTAACTATAATCTATTGTTTAAGAAATGCAATATTCTACCAGTACGTGAAAAAACAAAGTATTTATTAGCAATTGAAGGATACAAAAGTAAATTTTTAGTTAGGAAATCAATTTATGGTAATTTAAGAAAGAATACACGTAAATTGTTTGAGGAACCAAGTGCACAAAACTACTTTGGTGAAAGGACGCGTAGGTATTTAGTGCCAAGAATATTTAATGAAAACGTGCCACAAGAGGCCTGTAAGACAAAACAAATTTTTAAAAACAAGTTGAAATATTGGCTACTGAATGCCATCGGCGACCTGTAGTATTAGAGTAGTAATATTTAGTTTATTATTAATTATTAATCTTAATTATTTTTTATTAATCTTTATTCATTATTAATTTAATTTAAGATATTCGTTTTCTGTCTTTTATAGCTTTGTTATTAATTTAGTGATAAGTGTACTTTACCTACTTAGTCTTTAATTTTTTTTTAATTACTTTATAAGTTTACTAATATGTTTTGTTTTAAAATTTATTTTAGAGAAATATTAAAATGCAATTGTAAACCTTAATGAGTGCAGTTTCGCCAATAAACTGTATTCTCAGTTTGGCGAACTTAATGTTTTTTGAACCAATTGTATTTACTATGATAATAAATAAATTAAAAAAAAAAAAATTTCAATCTTCGAAAGTATGACCATGTATCCACGTATCGATCTCAATTAAAATGGTTACCTATTCATCAACGCCGTAGTTTGCGTGCACTTACTACCCTTTATTCTATCCTGATGTCTCCAACTTCCTGTTCCTACTTATCTCCTTACTTTCAGTTGCTTAGCGCTAGTCATGAGAGAAACCTCCGCTCTACGAACAACCTTCTTCTCCTATGTCCCTCCCATAGCTCTGGACTTGTTCATTCTTCTTTCCACATTCAATCTATTCTCCTTTGGAACGCACTACCTCTCGAAATCAGGACGGCTAGCAATCGTTACGCGTTCAAGATGAAGGTTCGGGAATACTTAACTAATAAATTGGCAGATTCATCGTAGTAATAGTTTATATATATATTTTATATATAAATATATATATTTTATTTGATTATGTCTATTATTGTATATCTTCATGAGTTTACATACATCTGACGTTTTAATATGTACTTAAGTAATATACATTTTTATTATCTTATTATTTTTATTATTATTTATTTTATAAGTATATATATATATATTATATATATTATATTTTTTATTACCATTTATATCTTATGTATTTTTTTTCGATGTGCTACAATATTTATTGTTATTTTAGTTTAGTATTAACATACTCGTATTACCTTTTTATTACACCTACTTCATTATATCTCTGCATCATCCCAAGGTAGACTGGTAGAGAATGCCTTAGGCATTAATTTCGCCTATATACCACATGTGTATATGAAGTTTTAAATAAATAAATAAAAAAATTAAAATCTATGAGTCGATTTAAAGAAGCTTCTCTATTTGATGTAACTTCACAGTCTTTGAAGAGCGATTCATTTAACTGCTTTTAGGTACAAATAACTACCTTTTGTATTCAGCAAGTTGCACCATATAACTTGACAATACCAAATGGCTCATTTGGTAGTACAAACATGGATCTTGAATTCATGCCAGCAATAGTAGATAGATAGTATATATGGTACATATATTTATTTGTAAAAAAGTAGTAAATACTTGTAACAGAAGCAAATATACACTTTTCATAAGTATTGTGACTTATAGTTAATAGAATCAGGCGTTACTTTGCGGAAATCCATTACATAAAGCTTTTAGAAAAATTTATTTCGCAAATATCCGCGTTATAAAATAAAATGATGTGTCTTACCTAGTACGAAGAGCACCTCCCGCCCTCCCTCAATTGAGTGCACTATCCCCGTCACCACTAATCCCAGCACCGCTACTCCCAACACCACTACACTAGGCAAGACACACCACTGACGATAATACGACACGTGTTTCGCCTCTACTCGAGGCATCCTCAGGTGATATAGACTCTACGGTGGCTAACCGCTATAGCGGTGGTATGGTAAGTGGTATGCTGTAAATAGTTTATTTAGTCTGTAGGCATTGAAACCAACTATAAAAAAGAAGGATACAGATACATTATCACCACTGAAGATGGATTTTTTTAATAAGATAAGGGTAAAAAAGGAGCACACATTTCACCTGAGTGTATGTGGCTTTTGTGGCCCATAGACCCCTACATCTATCCTCGATTACGAATCAAAATGCAGATTCATCGTCACCCGTGAGGACTAAGAAGGAATGCCTCGTTTCCAGTAAATAGGGTCTCCAGTTCCTCCGGTTACAATTTTTTTTGTTATTTTAGCTTAGTATTAACATATTACCTTTTTATTACACCTACTTCATTATATCTCTGCATCATCCCAAGGTAGACTGGTAGAGAATACCTTAGGCATTACAAATATTAGGCACATATTATGTAAGGAGTACATATTTAAGAATAGAATAGAACGAAATATACGGAATAGAGCAGACTAGAACTGATTAGTACGGTATTTTACTCATCAAGTATACACAAGTTGTCTACAGTAAAACGAATACTGAGAAAATAAAAAGAGCAAAGAGTAATTTGACAGTTTTTGTTGGGATGGAAGGCAATGTTTCCCTGCACTGAGGAGTTGCGCAGCGATTGCGTCACTGACGTTGATCGATGCGACAGCATTCAGCAGTACACTCATTAACAGCTACCTCGTTTGTTATCAGCCAGCTAGTTTGTCAGACACAATACTGATACTGTGTACATAAAGAACATGGCAATTAATTATATTTTATGATTTTATTTTATTTATATTTTACGTCTGGTCAAAAATGAAGCAATGCATCTCGTGCATTACACATCACATTGTGTACTCAATTTATTTTAAGTTCATTGCTGGCCTTTTCATGAATTTGCTCGACATATTACATGAATCGGGAGATTTAGTGTAATTAAGTTAAATTATGATGAAGACTGACACAATACAAAAAACGAAAACAAACAATTTATTTATGGTTAAATAGTATAGAATAGAATAATTTTTTATTCAATATAGATCTCATGTAAAATTCTTATTGAAAGTCATTTTTATACTTTTTCACTGGTTCGAAAAAAAAACCTCTGTCCTGGGAAGAACCAGCAAGAAACCCAGCGGGACTTTTTTTAAAGCAAATTTTACATTAATGGTTGTACAAACTATATAAGTACAAAAATTATTTTAGAAACAGCTTGGAAGCGATCACCTCATTCCCAGGGGTTATTATCAACCATGTATTCATTTATACTATAATAACCCTTTTTATACAGTTTCAAATTAACAAAACATTTAAACTTGCTAATAGAGAGAACCTGTACAGTTTCCGGGACCTTGTTGTAATAGCGTATTCATTGCCCCAAGAATGAATTACTGACTCTGTGGAATCGAGAAACTGGTGTCACTAGCTTGCTTGTGACACCAGTTTTGTTCCTAATGTTTACAGAATGTATATCACTTTTTACTAAAACTACCTTTGTTTTTGTGAACATACATTACATTTTCGTAAATATACTGAGAGGCCAAAGTTAATATATTTATTTCTTTAAATTTATCTACTCTACTATTTAGAGACTCTCTCGGTTTTAGGTTGTAAATAGCTCTAATGGCCCTCTTCTGTAACATAAAAAAAGTTTTTGAATCAGCCGCATTTCCCCATAGCAAAATTCCATAGGATATAGAATATAGGATAGCATAGTGCTATGGAAATAACTGAAATAAGCTAATCTAGCTGTCTCGACACTAGTGTGACCTCTAATCTTTTTACAGCATAGGCTGCAGAACTTAGTCTGCTTGCTAGTTTGGATATATATGGGGTCTCACTGAAGCTTTGCGTCGAGAGTGATGCCAAGAAAAACAGTGGATTCAACAGGGCTCAGTTCTTCCCCATTTAAAAACACATTGGTACTCAGATTTTTAACATTCTTTGTTGTAAATTTAATACATTTAGTTTTATTTCCGTTTCAATGTAGATTATTAATGTTTAACCAGTGCACTAATTTTGATATAGCATTATTCACTTCGTCACAGTTAAATGATTGATGTTTAAGTTATAAACCAAGGAAGTATCATCAGCAAATAATACTATGTCATGATTATCCTCTACAAGAGAAGGTAAGTAATTATTATACACTAGAAATAGGACTGGGCCGAGAATCGAGCCCTGAGGGACACCCTTTAATACAGGGGAGCCGGAAGAACTTTTACCATTGATAATAACCTTCTGTTTTCTATTTCTTTAATATGAAATAATAAGTTAAAGGACTGTGGTCTAGACACCATAGTACTGTAGCTTCCTGATTAATGTCTCATGGTGAACACAGTCGAAGGCCTTGGAAAGGTCACAAAATGTAACCAAAGTATCCTCTGAATTCTCCCATGCACAAAAAATTTGTTTAATAGGCTCAACTCCAGCGTCAGTTGTCGAGCGACCCCTTGTAAAACTGAATTGATTTCTATGTAGCAATTTATTAATATTAAAGAAACTTAACATCTGATCTAAAATTATTTTTTCAAAAATTTTAGTCTAAAATTGGCGGGGCTTAATGTACTACCGGATTTAAATAAAGGTATGTCTTTACTATGTTTCATAAAATCAGGAAACACACCAGATTCGACGCTTGCATTAAGTATAGTGGCTAAACAAGGTGCTATTATATCTATTATAGATAAAATAACTTTAACGGAAATTCCCCATAAATCTGCCGTTTTCTTAACATTAATAGTTTTAAAATATTTAACGATATCTTTTGGCAGTACTCTATGGAATTTAAAAGTATTTGAACAAGCCTTTACATTTTGTTTGAGCAATGATTCGGCGACAGTAGGAGAAGAGTTTAATGATTTAGTTGTCAAAAAAGGAACGTCAGTAAAATGTTTCTCAAAAACCGTAGCAACTTCTTGATCAGATCGAGTTAAATTATTGTTAATATTCAATTTAAAATCCGAGTTGCGCGGTTTGACCTTGCCCGTTTCACTATTTATTATTCTCCAGGTAATTTTATTTTTGTTAGATGCAGTTTTAATTTTGTGACTTAAATGTAAAGCCTTAGCTGTGGCGCACACTTTTTTAAATATTTTAGAATATGTTTTTACATCATCTCTAAATATAACACTACTATTATAATATGATCTTTCATTATAAAGCTAGTATAACTTTCACCTACTCTTATAAATTCCAACTGTCGCCCATTCATTAAATGATTTGCGGCTGTTAAAAGAGAAAGTTTTAGAAGTAAATATCCTACTAAATTTACAAGTAATAATTTAAAATAACTTACCATACAAAAAAATTTGCACTGTTTTTAAATGAAAGTGATGGAAGTCTTTTTATTAGATTACTTCTAAACCTCTCCAAGCGATGTTCATTTATTGGAACAAACACAACTTTCTTTTTTTTCTGTTTCTTGTGTATGTAAGGCAATGATACCAATTGTCCAAAGTGATTTGAACTTAAATTTTGAATAATTGATTTATGCAAGGGTTTAACATCTGTAAAAATATTATCTATACAGGTCGCACTAGGCCCAGCAATACGTGTTGGTTCTAAGAATTTATTAACCAGATTATACGATTTAAACAATGAGCTAAACTTAATACTAATGGAAGAAGTTTCAAGGATATTGATGTTAAAGTCTCCACATATTTTTTTTATAGGATAGGGTGACAAACGAGCACACAGTCCACCTGATGGTAAGTGTTTGCTGTGGCCCATAGACATCTACATTTATCCTCGTTTACGAATCAAAATGCAGATGCGTTGTCACCCGTGAGGACTAAGATGGAATGCCCCTTTTCCAGTAAAAAGGGTCTCCGGTTCTCTACACTCACCATACGAAACACAGCAGCATTAAGCTGCTATTTTACGATGGTGTTCTGTGAGAGCGTGGTACTTCCCCGGTCGAGCTGACCCATTCGTGCTACAACTATACTACTAATATAGCTGCAGCATGGCTCTACCACGTATAAAAATTATAACAGACTTGTTCTGTTTACTAAGTTTGAGCAAAACTTCTTCCACAATCCTTTCAAAATAGTCATAAGTAGCACATGGGTGTCTGTAAACACTTACAACAATGAGGTTCTCGAGCTCGACACAAGCCATTTCTACAGTTCGCTCAACAGAGAGGCTCACTATATCCTTACGTTCTTTATATAATAATTATTTATCTGCTAGTATTAAGGAGCCACCACTTAAACTTGTTTCTCTATTGAAGGAACTGACCACCTGGTGATTTCTGAAATTAAACATGAAATTATAATCTTTTAGCCAATGTTCAGTAATACAAATGTATGTTGTTACTATTTAAAAAGAATTCTTTTTAGTTGTTACTATTTAAAAACAACTTCTAATTCGTTGCCCATCATGCCTTGTATATTTTGATGCATCTGGTGTAAACAATTTTTATTACATATTTGTGGGCAGCATTCAAAGTTAATTAAACTCTTATTATTGCTAGAGATTGCCTCTATTGTCGCATTTACTAATTTAAATTAGTTGGAATTGATTCCAAATTAATTGTCAAATAATTATCCTGCCCAATAAAAGCAGTCTTGGTAGCCAAAAACTTGGCTGAGTTAAAAAGTAAATAATAAGATAGCACATTTGCTACCAGTCTTAAATTATATTTGGAAAGGTAATACCTATCTTTTGTCCAAAACTTTTTTATTAAATTATTTATGTCAACTTAATGAAATTAGTCATTATTATCATTACATTTATATATCAAATTTAAATTATTGTTACATATTAAATTATTCATTTGTATATTTATATTATGCCTTAGATCATTTTCCTGTGGCAATCGCTGTATGTAAGGTAGTGTGAACAAGACAATTTTGTGTACATTTAAGTTATTAAGTTGCTCAATATATCTTAATAACTGTTTGTTGTTTACACTGCCTTATGGTTAAATATATGCTTCAGCTAGATTTTGAACTAAGGACACGTGGCACAGAAACTAAGTTCGCTAGCTACCACGCTGTCGTCATCAATTATCTAACAATTTACACAAAACGTTATTTACTTGTTTTGTTTTATGTTGAAGCAAACTTTTTATTAGAGTCGTGGTAGCTCGGGAGAGCCGTGATAGCTCAGAGGCTTGTCACTCGTTGTAAGTTTCTCAGTACGCGAGCAACTCGGTTCCGATCGCTGCCACTGAATGATTGTTAATTGCAATTTAAAATGCTGATTTACCACGTAATCTATGGTAAATTAAATATTTTGTTTGTGGTTTTCCTTGCGGTAGGAAAACATCATGATGAAACCTGTATGTCTGAGAAATAAGAAAAAAGTTATTTTGAGGACACTTGAAATTCGCCAACACGCATTGGGGCAGCACGGTGGACATTTGCTTGCCCTAAAACTCTCAAAAATAAGAAACGGCCTGTGCCCAGCAGTGGTACGTGTATATGCTGTAACTTTAACTTTTAAAGCGATATTTTCATAAGTATAAAGAGACGCCGTGTTTGAATAAAAACGCCACGTACAATAAGTACAATAAGAACTATACTATAGTCAATGAAATTATTTAAACGTAATGTGAATAACACAGAAATCATCGGGTGAAGCAAACACTTGGGCAAATTTACGAATTCTCTTTGAATTTTATGAAATTATACGCAGGATCCCTAAGTTGTATGTTTTTAAATCATAAAACGTATAAAGGGCTGAATTGCGAGAATTCGAAGTAGAAATTACAAAATTCAACAAAGCGTTAACACACGTGCGTACGAAGGAACAAGGATAATAACATTATGTTGTGTAGGTACAACATCGCTTTTTCGTGAAGTTTGTAATAGCCCACGTAAGGCCACGTTGACGTTCATAAATAAATATGATATTTGTCATAATCACAGCGCACTCGAAACCGTTGTAATATGAAGAACTAACGTCATAAGTCATTAATTCATTACAGTCTATCAAAAGTCCACCGCTGAGCATAGGCCTGCCCCCTCATAGATTGCCTCATAGGTGATATATGCTACAGTTGTCACGCTTGGCATGCAACGGTTTTTTAGCCCTTTTTAATTTTTAATTTATTTTAATTATTATTGTTTGTTGTAATAGTGGCAACACATTCCGTGAAATATTCAACTGTCTGCCTATACTTACAGCTATACTTAAGGAAACTAAGTAGCATCTATATAAAAACAAAAATGTCAATCAATTCATAATATTTTTTAGTTAAAACATATCAATAAATTAAGTCGAGATTAATTTCAATAATTACAATTCAAGTCAAATTTATCATTTAAGAAGTCATTTATAGAGTAATAACATTTATTTAAAAGAAATTGGTATAATTTACGTTTAAAGATTCCTATGTTAATTTTTTTGAAACAAACAGGCAATTTGTTGTAAACATGTATTGCCATGCAATATACATTTTTTGAGTAAAGTCGTTTTCTTTGCTTTGGTACTAACAACTTATGTATGTTTCTATTAGTCCTAATTATAACGTCGTTTTGTTTTTCAAATAAATTTCTATTTTTGTGAACAAAGACACAAATTTCGTAAATATATAATGCAGGAATTGGCAATATTTTATATTTGCGAAAAAGAGGAATGCAACTATCTAATTGATGTGCTCCACCCATTGACCTTATACATTTTTTCTGCCCGCGAAAAGCTCTAATTAAATCGACAGAATTACCCCAAATTATTAAGCCGTAACGTAGGATCGAGGAAACATATCCATGATAGGCAGAAAGTGATGCCTCTATGTTAGCCACTCGACTTAAACGATATAGAACAAAGACAAATTTATCCAATTTTCTACATAGGTTATCAATATGTGTCTTCCAATTTCAGAATTTGTCTATTGTTATACCTAAAAAGTTTGTATGGTCAACTTCTTCGATGACGTTTTTCCCATATTCGATTTTAAGTGGTGCTTGTTTGCTATTATATGTCTGAAATCTTATCATTTTAGTTTTACCGATGTTAACTTGTAAATTATTATGCCTTAACCAATCTATTATTTTTTCTAGAGTACTATTTATTTCGTATTCGGAGTCAAAAGTCTTATTATTATTTTCAATATTAATGGTAATGTCATCAGCATACAGCACACATTTGTGTGTAGTTATATTGGAAAGATCGTTTATGTATATTATGAATAATAATGGTCCTAGTATACTTCCTTGCGGCACTCCGAAATTATTTTCGCGATATGGTGATCTAAAAATTTTTTTACGATTTCCAGAGTAGCTTGATATCTCAACACACTGTTTCCGTTGACTTAAATAGTCTTGTATTAATTTTAGTGCATTACCTCTTACACCATATTTGTTGAGTTTGTGTAACAATAATTCGTGGTTAACAAAGTCAAATGCCTTTGACATATCGATGAAATGGATGTTATAGGTATTTTGTTGTTTAGGCTGGTTGTTATAAGTTTTACTAAGTTAAAACATGCTAAAGTCGTTGACTTGTGTTTTGTAAACCCATATTGCTCTGGTTTTGTAAATGATGTACTCGTATATTATTTTATTATAATTTTTTTTATTTTGTTAAAAAAAGTTACCTCCACACTAGGATTTTCTCCTGTATCGTGGGGGCAGTTAACATACATACATTTCACAAGGACAAACATCCAGACCCGAAACAATTATTTGTATGAATAATTTATAGGAAGAACAAATACTTGTTCCGAGCGGCATTCGAACCCGCGGCTCTTGGTGCTGCAACTTTTTGCTAAGCCACTACGCCACGGAGCCGTATCCTTCAGTAGACTTTACCAATGCTCACGGGACTAACATGTAGGAATACTAAGTTGTAAGTTTCTCAGTACGCGAGCAACTCGGTTCCGATCGCTGCCACTGAATGATTGTTAATTGCAATTTAAAATGCTGATTTACCACGTAATCTATGGTAAATTAAATATTTTGTTTGTGGTTTTCCTTGCGGTAGGAAAACATCATGATGAAACCTGTATGTCTGAGAAATAAGAAAAAAGTTATTAGCACATAGCAAGGAAGTATACTAGGACCATTATTATTCATAATATACATAAACGATCTTTCTAATATAACTACACACAAATGTGTGCTGTATGCTGATGACATTACCATTAATATTGAAAATAATAATAAGACTTTTGACTCCGAATACGAAATAAATAGTACTCTAGAAAAAATAATAGATTGGTTAAGGCATAATAATTTACAAGTTAACATCGGTAAAACTAAAATGATAAGATTTCAGACATATAATAGCAAACAAGCACCACTTAAAATCGAATATGGGAAAAACGTCATCGAAGAAGTTGACCATACAAACTTTTTAGGTATAACAATAGACAAATTCTGAAATTGGAAGACACATATTGATAACCTATGTAGAAAATTGGATAAATTTGTCTTTGTTCTATATCGTTTAAGTCGAGTGGCTAACATAGAGGCATCACTTTCTGCCTATCATGGATATGTTTCCTCGATCCTACGTTACGGCTTAATAATTTGGGGTAATTCTGTCGATTTAATTAGAGCTTTTCGCGGGCAGAAAAAATGTATAAGGTCAATGTGTGGAGCACATCAATTAGATAGTTGCATTCCTCTTTTTCGCAAATATAAAATATTGCCAATTCCTGCATTATATATTTACGAAATTTGTGTCTTTGTTCACAAAAATAGAAATTTATTTGAAAAACAAAACGACGTTATAATTAGGACTAATAGAAACATACATAAGTTGTTAGTACCAAAGCAAAGAAAACGACTTTACTCAAAAAATGTATATTGCATGGCAATACATGTTTACAACAAATTGCCTGTTTGTTTCAAAAAAATTAACATAGGAATCTTTAAACGTAAATTATACCAATTTCTTTTAAATAAATGTTATTACTCTATAAATGACTTCTTAAATGATAAATTTGACTTGAATTGTAATTATTGAAATTAATCTCGACTTAATTTATTGATATGTTTTAACTAAAAAATATTATGAATTGATTGACATTTTTGTTTTTATATAGATGCTACTTAGTTTCCTTAAGTATAGCTGTAAGTATATTTATATTCTATAATAATTCTATAATAATGTCTTGGTATTCTCTTAAATTCTAACATAATCTGTCTGAAAATATTTGTACGCAGGAAACTGCAGAATATTTAGGATCTCAATTATTCTGTAACAACTTAAATGTACCATATTCTAACAAATAAATCATCTTATCTTATCTTATCTTATCTTAAAATAAATACAGAAATAGGCTCCGGTATCAGTCTCACATATGCCATTCTTCTATTGTTCTAATGAATGACGAGAACTGCGCCTATAATTTTTTAGGAATTTATCGTTTGTCATGCCTGCAAATATAATATACATGGAGTTCGTATATTTAAATAATGTTGCATAGATAGAGTGATTAAACTTGTCTAGATTACAGATCTAAATTCATATTAAAGCAAATTCTAAATTTTCTTATCAAAAAATAAAAATTGTGGATAATTGCATCCGAAAATAATTATGCTATAGTTAAAATTTTTCGCACTACAGACCCCATGTCACATGGAGTAATTATACTTATCATAACTACGTCATTGCTTCATTACAGAATCCGAATAAATCGGCTTAACAATTATGATTGTATTATTTTAAATAATAGCATTGACTGCTTAAAGTTACATATAAATTAAATTGACAGGATGTTTAACTATTCCTTATGTTTACGCGAACTTACTTTAACTACTACTTTTTTTTTCCTATTTCTATATTTTTAGAATCCCAACGTTTTTAAATGGTTTGCTTATTTTATATGCTGTTGGCGTAATCTGAGTAGAAGTAGCTTGCGTTAAACTTTTGAGCTGCCCATGAAGTCTATTCCTATTCATTAAGGTAATCTTCAAAACAATACGAAGTGGAAAATAATGAAAATAAAATCGCCTTCATTAAACTGTTACTACAGATGAGATTTCTGAGGAGTGTATTGTCACCTTTTAGTGGTTTTGGACAACGTTAACAGCTGTCAATTGCGCAGAAAATACTATCGTGCCAATGTGTACCCCCTACACTATTACCTTCATTGAGTAACCTATCCATTTAACCTACTCATGTCTGGAATAATGCTCACGCAATAATATCGGAGATTGATCAGATGGTAGAAGTGTTAAAAATGGAAAACAATTACTCCAGCACACCTGAAAAGCTCTAGGCTTTGGTTGAAATTCGCATCATACAAAGTCAGCTAGTCAGTTTTTTGTCTACATTAAGTCAGCAGTTTGCCCACCACTAAGCTGTGTAAGAATAATTAAAATATTCTTAGAGTATAATTTCATAAGGATTATAAATGTTATTTTTATATATAAAGGATTCAAGTAATTTTGCGGTAACTGTTTTTGAAAACTTAGCAGTAAATACTAAAAGTCTTAGAGTTTACATTCTGGCATTTCAAAGTCCTTTGTAAAGCAAGGAGAGCGAGCAATGTGACATTTCTGTCGCAGTTAAATAATCTGCCGTATGAGAGCTATGCCAAGTAACAACACTGCTACTAGAAATATTTATGAGCACCCAGTTTGAAAATCTTGTTATATTTTTGTTTAAAATACTTTTATATTTTCTTGTTTTCGAAAACTGTTGAACGGTTTTATGTACGCAACTAATTCCTTTTGTTTCTCTATAATACTTATATTTTATGCATAGCAGCTTTAAATTATAGTGCATTGGTACACCTGACAATATATTGTATTAGACAATTTATGGTATTAATTTATTGTAATTTCATTCAGAAATTATGCGCAACACGATATTTGAAAATACTTGTTTTTTGTCAATAACCTTTGTTTTACAACTTGTCTGCAGTGTGTGATGATCGCGATTTTTTATAACCAGAGCAATTAACTTTAATGTTTGTAGTCGTCAACGAAAATAAAGATTGAGGCTGTGCACTGCAGTTGGACGTTAGTTTACATTACATATAAAATTTCCATCACTGGGCCTAAAAAGCTGTATAAGAGAGGCCATTTAAAAAATGCGCCGTCAAGTTTACATTTGCTGGAACAGTTGTCCACATTCACTACACTCGAAGGGTGGAGTTATGACCACAGAGCTCATAATGTTGCACTTAATATAATGCTTCCTATCACTGATCTGTTGGATTGAAGTTCAACATTTTAGATGACGTATACATCGTTCGCCCTCAAAGCCTTGTCTATCAGTTCGCTGAACGCATCACGTGCAGATGAACTGGCTAACGTAATACGGAAATATGAAAACAAAACGCGTTAAGACAAAATTCCGTCAAAGAAAGTATTACTAAAGCTATTAATATTCAAAAATTTTTATCATTTAATATCGTATAATAATAATATTTTTGATGTAATGACCTCCAGACCTAATTTCAGATACGGCGGCCAGTCTCAGACTAGTCGGAGGCAAGCCATCTGCACAGGACAGGGTTAAATTGCCCGAGTGCAAGCGTAAGCACAAGTGCATCTGTATTTCTTCATAATCCGATGGGACGGTTATATGACACGATCGAAGAAAGATCGGGCGTAGGACTTACGGCTTTACGTGCTTCAGATACTCCGGGCCGCTAATTAGAATTACTTGACAGTAAAACCCAGTAACTGATTTTGGCCCGACTTGGGATTTGAAACCGAGACCTTCATGATCTGCAATCGCGATTATGATGACTGACCAATGAGGCTCAGCTGTACAATGCACTGGCTATGCATGGAGTAAGAGGACAATCGTTTAGTGCTAAATTGCAGCGGGTAATTAAATTCAATTACAATTGGAATATAAACGGTTCTTTCGTTTTATTTGTTGATATAAAAAGTCATAGTCATAGAAAAATACAAGAGATTTGTACAAAGCGTAGTATAGGATTAGTTTATTTGTAGAAAGTTCACAGATGGACGTGGGTCTCTCCCGCTGTTGTGAGCATTTGCCTTAATCTTCACGCCTAATAGGTGGGTGGACGACCGCAGTACCTAACGTGACCACCCACAGCGTGGAATCTCAGAACAAAAAAAATTTTGACCTTCTTCTCAAGCATAATACAAATAATTGTTTAGAATTTGTATTTCTACTTCTTATTGTTTCCATACCAAAGCCTAAAATTTTACCCAGTGATTCGCTTTTATTAAAGTGCACATCTTCAGAGCAAAAAATATTTGTTTTCAATGTATTATTGTTACAAGTTAGTTTTAGTACAGCGTTCTTAATATTATTTTTTAGATAATCACAAATATCTAGAAGCTCGTGAGACCCTTCAGGAATTTCAATCATTTCTTTTTCACCATAATAAAATTTATTGTTTATTTCATCTATATTGGGAATAGAATTGAAAGTTGAAAAATACAAAAGACCACATTCATAGTCTCCTCGTAGTTCTATTGTCGATGAATAGTTCATTGATAAAGAGGCTCCTGTCCCAATTATAGACACAGTAAAAGACATTTTTATACTGATAAGTTTATTTATTTCATACACGATATAAATGCTTTTTCCAGTAATTCCTTAAAAATTTTAGACAAAGATGTCCACAGTTTGTAGCACTAAACGCTTGATGTCGCGCATAATTATAGTTGATAGGTAAGTTATGCATATATTTTACTAATTCTAACGGGGGCTTTAAATTACCAAAACTATCATAATATTCCACGTATTTATTGTGCTTTACAAAGGCTACCCAATGCGTTCCAGGATTTCTGTAGCTATCCAAATTCAGTATTCCACATTCTATCTTTCTCGGTTTAAAAGGTAAATTATTTCTCATGAAAACGCCGCGAAATAATGGATGTCACTCGAATGTGTCGAAATTAGTGAGTGCCAGTAGGTGTGAATTGGGACTTCTGCGTCACTCGCTCTCGCTTTTACTCGAGCTACATGCCGCTGAAGGCCCCAATTCTCTCCATTAGAGGTCTAAATTTTTATTCTAATTGTCGATCCGCTTTTTTTATCTTTGCTCCATTTCTAATACCGTTTCATTCGGAATCTGAAATACAAATGGTTAAATAATATAACAACAAAATATGAAGGCTAATCTATTTCATCGTTAAAAATGCAAGGTGGTACAAAAAACAGTTACTTTAATAATAAGTACTAATCGTTAACGGTCTGAAACTATTTTTTTTCTTCTTCTCGAACACAAATGTAGCTTAAATTAAAAGACGAAGTGTTTATTTACATATATTTTATTAGAAATCAAACAATCATTTTGTTTTCAAAACACCATTTCTTAATACATAAAACATTTATTAACGCACATATTTTCTTATGAGTAAAACAGTTATATAGTAAAGTATCTTTACAAGAAAGTTCACAAAGAGTATTTAAATTGGGAGCTCCTAAGCAACTTATATCTATGATAGTATTATTTTCATCACAAATATCTTGCACACATTTAATTTTTTCACATCCTTTTAAAAAAATCTTTTTATCTTTCAAATATGTCTTTATAATTCTGTGAAACTCTATAATCAATATACAATAAAGCCCTCACTCCATCGATACCCTCTGTGCTTTTCAATCCAGCCAATTTGTTTTTTCTCTTCAGGAGATAGTGAAGTGAATGGGTGAGGAGGTTTAATTAGGAATATATTGGTGTACTCTAGAGTGGCTATAGCAAACTCCTTTACTATAAATTTATTTTTGATATTTTGAAGCCTTGAAGATCGACGATTATTGTATTGCTTGCTATTCATGATATTTTCTTAACGATATTACTCAGTGGTTTGTATTCGAATATACAGTCGTTTAATACCAAGCAATAAGCGGTTGTCTGATCTGGTATTTCTTGGTCTGTTTCGATTTCAACTCTCACATCGATCGAACCTTTTAAAGTTTCGTGTTGTCTAGAACAATCAATTACAAATAATGGAGTCACGTCTCTGAACTCCTTTAATCCAATCAACGGCTCTGACCGGCGTCCATGATACGACTGTTGAAATCTCGCATACTGATCGTATAATAAAGTAATATTATCTTCTTAAAAACTGACATTCAGCCCCTCGTAAAGATAATATGATGAATTTAAAAAGACTCTTACATCTGGTACATGACAATGATCAAACTCTGCCATTGATAATTTCGCGTTATGTTTGCGGTTGGTTTGCAAGGCAATGACCACAAATCGTGGTTTCTCTATTTGCGATGAAGTTTTTATAGACCAAGTATGTTTACGTGTTTTGGGTAGCAATGGATATTCATATAAGTCCCAGGAACGGAATGCCAATGGAATAGCTCTATCTTTCTCTAAAAGTTTTAATAGGCTGATTCTTTCAAGAGCTTTATGTGTGGAACTCGCCAAACTATTTTATTTATTATAATATCTTCTATAACTTCACCTGTATTTAACTTAATTGCATTAAGATTTGTATTGCTTCGCAATAATACTAACTCATGTTTACAATTAATTATATTTTTTTCATAATCTTCTGCAAATCCTAATATCTTGTTCAATGGTATAGACGCGGAAAACGCTCCACCTCTAGTATTGCTTGTTCCGCAAGTTGACCAGCCCCAAATTCGCGCACATTTGGATTCATTTTCATTTAAGGATAGATAAGATTTTATTGTAGTAGTGACACCAGCATTCTTAATGTTATCTATTTCTACTCCATTAAGTTCATATCGTATGTCTTGAAAAAGAAATAGCACGGGATTATTGACAAAATGTATGTTTGATACCTTTTTTTGTGGTGCTGTTAGAAACGTTCACCTTCCCTCGATATATAAACTACTGAGTTAAGGTAGTACGTACAGGTCTTGTTGATTAATAGGAATACGTATTTCGTCATTCTTGTTAAAACTAGTTACATATGGTTTGTATGAATTATATTCAAAACTTTCAATGCTGTTATCGTATGATGTTTGTTGGGATACGTTTAAAATATTCATTTTATTAAGCCAACTAGTTTAAGAAATTCTTTGTTAGACTTGGTAAGCTTCTTTTTTAGCTGAAGAGGTGTGCCTTTATGAGATGTTTTCTTTTAAAACTGGTAAACAGTTTGTAGCACCAAACGCTTGATGTCGTGCATAATTATAGTTAATAGGTAAGTTATGCATATATTTAACTAATTCTAACGGGGGCTTTAAATTACCAAAACTATCATAATATTCTACGTATTTATTGTGCTTTAAAAAAACTATCCAAAGCGTTCCAGGATTTCTGTAGCTATCCAAATTCAGTATTCCACATTCTATCTTTCTCGGTTTCAAAGGTAGATTATTTCTCATGAAAACGCCGCGAAAGTATGGAATGTCACTTTCATGTTCTAATATGTCGAGATTAGTAAGTGCCCGTCTGGGTAGCCGTTTAATTAGTTTTTGAGGGTTTAAGATATAAGCCTGCTCCTTGTTTATGAGGCTTAATATATCATACTTTTACTAGAGCAACGGTTCCATCATTCTGTTGTGTCTTTCAGATTCCTGAAGACTCTTTTGCGCTGCTTTTGAATCATTAACAGCTTTTGCTATACCCGCTGCTCCACCGGCTAATGATCCTAAAGCTGAGAATCCTGCAAATATGGGAATAAGTTGGAAAAATCCTCCACACTTTGGAAGGGGAATACAACGGGGTAAACTTATTCCTTTTTTATTACGAAATATTTTCTTTGCATCTGCATAGGCATATTTTATAGCCGAGTGACTGTCTTTGGATTTTAGTTTTTTCAACTGAGACTGTATTTTTTTATCCCCTTCTTAAATGCTTTTATACCGTTCCCCGCCTGGATTTTCGCTTTCATCGCATTTTTGACTATCTATGAGGCAATTTTTTCTTCTTTCCTAGCATCTTCTGATTTCAACATCCTCTTAGCCTTTTTCAAAAGTTCTAAATCCGCTTTTTGTCGAGCGCCCGAATCATTGTTAGTGTAAGCAATATCATGGAGCATGCACGCTACATCCAATTTGTTTATCCCACGATCGCCTTTGAGTAACCGTTTTTGAACTTTAGTTCCCGAGCCGCAAAATTGACAGCCGGGTAAATGTAACTCAAACGGTAAATTTTCTATTACTTTATTAATTATACCACTGCCTTCCTTCATCGATAAGTATAAAATGACATTATTAAGTAATAATACGTTATTTATATACCTAAACCACTAATTCACTTTCATCAGTGTATTGCAATACTGTCTGTTACGGCCAACAGCTGCCCTGCCTCAACAGGAGTTAGATCCTTCGCGGCCCATAGACGAAGGAGCCACGGGCAGATGCAGGTCGGGCGTTCCTACGCCGAGGGTCAGAGGTTTCTAATGAACACACGAGGGGAAAGGTCACTAGAATAAATGCACTTACCTGCCCCAGGAGCGCAGACGGTTCTCCTCGACCGGCCCGGCTGATGAAAGTTGTGCTTGGTGTGTGCGGTGTTGTGAGTGTAGGTGTAATTGTGTGTGCTGGTATGTTGACGGGAACCGATCTGGATGACTCGACGACGTCCGGGAGAAGGCACGCGCTGGTATCCCCGGAACTTCACCCTTCTGGAGGCACTCGTAAGGGGTTGTCACCAAATGGGACGGCTACTCTGGTAGTCCTTCAGATGTAAATTACTTTGATAGTTGCGCGCGAATTTCACCGAGTTAGTACGTTCTAATAACGATACCGTTATTGCAACGATTTACGCGGATTGTTCCTTTAGCAAGTTTAGGCGCGAAAAAATACGTCCGTATAGTTCGCAAGAAAAATCCTACTACCTCGCGAGAAGAGCCACGCCGACCCGTCTGGCGGCCGAGGGGGCGGGGGAGAGGGAAGGTGCCCTTGATATCGAGGCCAAAAGCGCGCGTTAAATACTGCGTTTTTATTGCAAATTTTCCTGCCTAGACAACCCCCCGCCCCGGACATAAGGCATTAAGTCCGCGAGTAGATTGGCAAACGGGACAAGGTCGCGACGGCCCGTTGCAAGACCGAATCTCCGACCAAAACCTCGGCCACTCTAGGCACCCCATCCGTTCCATACGACAATTTAACAATGCGCCCACGGCGCCAATACAAAGGTAGCGCGTTTGGTTCTTTAATCAACACGAGGTCTCCCACCCGAGGAGGCTCCGTCTTGTCAGACCACTTAACGCGCTGCTGCAAAAGATGTAGGTACTCCAGAGACCATCGGTGCCAAAAGCGTTGAGTCATCTGTTGCAGCAGGGCAAACCTGCTAAGCCGTGAAGCACTCGTTTCCCTGAAGGGATACTCGGGCAGAGCGTTAAGAGGCTGGCCAATCAGGAAGTGTCCCGGGGTTAGAACCTCCAAATCATTCGGGTCAGAGGAGAGGGGACAGAGGGGCCGAGAGTTGAGTACCGCCTCAATTTTACAGAATACAGTGGCGAGCTCCTCAAACGTCAAAATGGCTTCACCAATAACGCGACGGAGATGCGTTTTGGCAACCTTAACCACCGCCTCGAAAATACCGCCCCAGTGGGGACACGCCGGAGGGTCGAATTTCCACTGGATGCCCCTTTTCGACATAGCATTTCCTAAATAAGTCCGGTGGCTGGACAGAAATTCGACAACCTCCTTGAGATACCTATCCGTGCCCTTATAATTCGTCCCGCAGTCAGACCGGATCAAGTCCGGCAAGCCGCGCCGCGACACGAAACGGCCAAGCGTGGCCAAGAAGGCTTCCGTGCTGAGGGCGCTCACCAGTTCCAAGTGAACGGCTTTAGTGGAGAGGCACACGAAGACGCAAAGATAGGCCTTACATGAACGCGCGTTACGAAGGTTAGAGGACTTGACGAGGAAGGGGCCAGCGAAGTCTGTTCCGACCCCAGCGAATGGTCGGATGGCCCTGACGCGGTCGGGCGGCAAGTCACCCATAAGAGGCTGCGATATGGGGGCCTTCAGTTTATAACAGGGGATGCACTTAAAGATGACGCTCCGAATGGTGCGACGACCAGACAAAATCCAAAACTCCCGCTGCAAAATAGCCGACAGGGCGTTACACCCAGCGTGGGCATTCCTAACATGGTGGTGGGTTACCAGCAACCGGACAAGGGCGCCGTCCTTAGGGAGCAGCAACGGGTGTCGAGCCCCGCACGGCAGTTGAGAGTTTTTCAAACGTCCGCCCACGCGCAGCATCCCAGCGTCGTCCAGAAAGAGGTTCAGGCGGGCCAGAGCGCCCTTGATAACGGAGCCACGCTTCAAGTGTTCGATAACGGGCTCAAAATGCTCCGTCTGGACCATACGGATCCAATGCATCAGGGCTTCCCGACGCTCGCTAGGGGACAAAACGCAATCAGAGAGTCGGTTGGACGGATCTCTCGAATTGTGGACAAAGCGGCGCAGCCAAGCAATCACTCCTAAGAGCTTATCGAGAGAGCTGTACCGTTCCAGAAGGGAGAGATCCCGAGTGGGCTTATCCTTGCCCACTCCTACTCGGGCCCGTAGGCCCGGCAACTCAGTAGGTTCGGAGTAATTACCCTGGGGCCAGAAGGATTGAGGATCAGATAACCAACCGGGACCCCACCACAATGAGTGGGCAACCAGCGCGGGGGCCTCACAGCCGCGGGAAGCGCAGTCGGCGGGATTCAACTCCCCGGGGACATGTCTCCAGTGGAGAGAAGTCTCAGAACTCTGGATTTGAGACACGCGGTTCGCCACAAAGACCTCAAGATTGTGAGGTGCGGCTCGGAGCCAACAAAGTACTATCTCACTGTCCGACCATGCGTAGACGTCCGTAATGTCGATTACAGGCTTCAAGGACGAGTGAACGTGGTTGAGGAGCCGCGTGAGAAGAGCGGCTCCGGACAGTTCCAATTTAGGGATAGTTAAACGGGATCTAATGGGAGCAACCTTGCTTTTGGCGAGTACGAGATGAACTGCAGTATGCCCAGAGGAACTCACAGTCCGCAAATATACGACAGCAGCATAGCCCTTCTCAGAGGCGTCGCAAAACCCATGTAGGGTAGCCCTGCATTTCCCTGGAGGTAGGAAGCACCTTGGCATGGAAACCCGGTTGATGTCCGGAAGGGAGGAGAGCATGGAGAGCCACTCTCGCAAGAGGACCCCGCTAATAGGCTCGTCCCAACCCAACCCGGACATCCAGAGCTTTTGAAGAAAGCACTTAGCCAATAAGATGACCGGGGTGATCCATCCATTCGGGTCGAAGGTGCGAGCTACTGTAGACAGCACGGAGCGCTTGGTCCATGCTTTGGGAGGTGGGTCAAGTTTTACTCTATACGTGAAGGTGTCCTGAACAGGCTGATATTGAATGCCCAGCACAGTCAGCAAATTAGGATTCTCAGGGTGCTCGAACAGATGAGGGTCTTGTTGATCCTCTCCTGGGAGGTCCCTCAAAATGTGTGGGGAGTTCGACAGCCACTTGCGCAACTCATAGCCTCCAGACTTCAGGATGGCAATTAATTCGTCTCGCAAGACCAGAGCCTCCTCGACGGTGGAAGCGCCCGTACAAATGTCATCCATGTAGACCGAAGTCTCTAAGATAGAAGCTCCCCGAGCGTATCTCAGGCGCTCTCTCTCAGCGAGTTCAAGGAGGGTTCGCATGGCGATATACGGGCTGGACCGGAGTCCATAAGTGGTGGTGTTCAACTCAAATACCTGTATGGCATCGCTGGGCTTCTCGCGCCACAATATCAGCTGATATCGGCGGTCATCACGATGTACCACCGATTGGCGAAACATCATCCGAATGTCCGCGACAAAAACCACTTGGTGTCGACGGAATTGGGTCAGGATGTCGGATATGTCCTTGATCAGTTTAGGACCCGAGTGAAGACACTGATTCAGGGACACACCGTTTGATGTGGGGGCGGAACCGTCAAAGACTACCCGAATCTTACTCTCAGGGGTCCTCAAGACCGCATGGTGAGGGAGGAAGTAGTGCTCATGTGAACGCCATTCGAAGTTGGACGGTGACATGTGACCCAGCTCCTGATACTCGCGCATGAACTTGACATATTTGTCGCGAAAGGCTGGGTCACGCCGCATGCGGCGCTCCATGGAAAGCAACCTCTTCTCGGCCAGAGCACGGGATTGACCCAAAGAGGGGCGGGAGTCCAGAAAGGGTAAGCGAGTGACGAAACGACCGTCAACCCGCCGGCCGGTATTGTTCTGGTAGAACAACTCACACTCACGGTCCAGAGGGTCGACTCGAGCTGCATGGGGTGGTTCCTCAATGTCCCAGAATCGCTGGACAGCGTCCGATAGGGACACGCCCACGACGGAGAGAGGGTCGGCCATCGGAGAGGGAGGAGACCACATAACCGGTCCAAAAAAGCTGTGCCCAAATATCGTGGAAATGGCTGACAGGCCATTGGGCTGCAGAGCTCGTATCTCACCTAACAAGAGGGCACCCAGCGTGTCGGCCCCCAGTAACAAATCTATCGGCCCCGGTTGGGCCCACCGAGGGTCTGCCGGTCTCAAAGCCGACGCACAGCGCACAGCGCTGTCATTTATACGAACGTTAGGGAGGAACCCTACAATGTCGTCGAGGACATTTACCTTGACTAAAATACGCAGGTGTTCGCTGTCAGGGCTGAACACCAACTCCGATTGTCCCCTAGGAGCAGGAGGCTCGGCACCTCCGATACCTACCATCGGACGTGATTCAGAGCTCCAGGGGAGCCCCAGTCTTCCCACCAACCGAGTAGAGGCCACACTACGCTGGGAACCCGAGTCCAATAGAGCTCGAACCGTTAAGTGGTCGCCGCTCGGGTTGTAAACCTTCACTGAGGCTGTCGGCAATAGAACAGTTTGACAGGTGGACTGCTGACGACTTATAGGCTCAGTGGAGGCGGCCATGGCGGGAGCTAGGGCGGCAGCCTCCTATCTGGAGCTGCCTCTGTTAGGCCGGCACCCGAACCGGGGGGCCCGAGCGCGGCACTCCGACGGCGTCTCGATGACCCCCGACTGGAATTCCCCGAACGGGCCGACCGAGGGAAACTCGGGGATCCTCGGCTCCAAGGCTCGGGGCCGATACGCAGTCTCCGGAACCCGGTAGTACCGGCACCGGCCAAAGGGGGGCGGGCGGCGTTCCAGTCGCGGCCACTCAGCCAACGGGGGTGAGAAAGGTCTAGCTGACCGCTGAGTGGCCGCGAATCCACTATCAACTCGGGGAGGGGGGGTGAAGACCCCCCCGCCCCTGGGGGAACGACTCCCCGACCGATCGGGGGAGGGGCTCCCTTCAGAAGGAGGGGCGCTGCGGTCCGCCGGTGAGCGCCGAGCGTCGCCCGACAGTGGGCGTGGCTGGGCGCCCCCGCCCGTGGGAGTCGGGGGGCTGGCAGGGCCCTGCGAGGACGAGCCGCGCGCACCCAGGCACAAGAGGACGTTGTGGTTGCCCTGGCAGTGCGTGCAGGGCCGCTGGTGCGGGCAGTCTCGTTGTAAATGCCTCTCCAGGCACGAGAAGCACCAGCGGCGCTCCCTGGCGATGGTTCGCCTCGCCTTAGCCGGCTTGCGCAACAACTTCGGGCACGACGCCGGCCGGTGGTCGGATGCTCGACAATAGGAGCAGGGAGGCGCCTCCCGGGCCGCTAGGCCACTATAGGAGGGTACGGGGGGGCGCCCTCCCGCGGGGGCTCCACTCGGCCTCAGGGGGGTGGGCGCCGCCTTGGCCGGCTGACTCCGCCTTTCCCTGGGCACCGCTCGGGAGGAGGCCGGGGGGCCCTCGACGGCGCCTGCTGCGTTCTCCAGCAGCCTGCACTGCTCTTCCAGGAACCGCAGCAGGTCCCTAAAGGGGGGCATATAAGAGGCGCCATCCCCTCCGAACCTCTCCTCAAAATGGAGCCGAAGGTCGAGGGGCAGGCGGGACAGCACTATATGAAGGAGCAGAAAAGACCACTCGTCCACAGGTAAATCCAGCCGCCGCAACGAGTTGCACGCTACGACGACTGGATTCACTATGTCTTCACGTAGTCTAGTCCGGTCCTTCAGCAGCGGGAGGTTCAGCAGCCTCCGAACATGATCGTCCGCAATCCGCCGGACGTTGGCGTACCTTCCAGCGAGGAGGTCCCTGGCGTTTTGGTAGGCGTCGTCCGACAACTTAAGGTGGCCGACGACGCTCAGGGCCTCCCCCTCTCGTGAAGCCAGGAGGTACCCCATTTTTTGGCAGGGGGTCAGGTCCCTCCGGGCGTCCACCAGGCTGTCAAACAGGCCGACGAAGGTCATCCACTCCGAGAGGACCCCGGAGAACCTTGGCAGGTCCAGCGTCGGAAGTCGTCCTAGCAGCTCTGGCTGAGCAGACGGCTTCCGCGGGGACTCGAGAAGGCTACTCAGCCGAGCTTCGCGCTCCCTCTCCGCATCCTTGGCCCCCGCCTCAATCAGGTCGTCCGTCAGCGCGAGGAACTGCTCGTAGTCCGCGCGGCAAGATTCCAAGACTCCCTTTTCCACCTCCAAGTCCTCGAGCTCAGAGTAAGCCTCCTCCACGGCCGCCCTTCGAGCATCGACCTGCTCAAGCCTCTTCCTCAGATTGTAGACCCTGTCCGGTCGGCCTATCAACGCGTGTGCGCTGGTAGCCCAGCGCAGCTCAGTCCGCAGGCAACGGATTAGCATCTTGGGCGAGGACATCACTACTAAATTCAAATTACGACGCGGCTCGAGCACAATTACAACAATAACAAATAAAAAATACAAAAAAATTAACAGCTAACTAATGCAGTTCCTATCAAATCGAGTTGGATAGAATGTACACAAATAAGAACAGCTATTATTAAATCAAACACAAGTTAGTACAAAGGAAAAGGTAAATCAAATCAACAATAACAAATACTAGTACGATCAAATCAAGTTCATTTAAATTACGTAAATACAAATTACCACTCTTTAGTTCAAATACAATTTACAATACGAAAGATATGTAACGAAGATACACATCAACAAAAATGCCTTGCTCGGAAATCAACCCTTCGATAAGTAACACACTACCATCCGACAACGACAATTAACCGATTACGTAAAAATAACCATCTACCTACATAACGCAATCTCCCGCTTGCGCGCGAACCGGGTGTGACCTTTCAATTTTACCCGCTAACAGTAAAGCAAGCTAACAAAGGAAGGAATTTTATTATTACGTATAATAATAAAAAGGTATTTTACGTATTACGGACGGGCGTGATTGTAGCCACAAATCCACCCAACGCTCCTGCCACCAAATTATTTAATTTTTATCAAATACTATGGTCGGTGGATCGACCGGGAATCGATCCCAGCACCGCGTTCTGCTACCAAATGTTACGGCCAACAGCTGCCCTGCCTCAACAGGAGTTAGATCCTTCGCGGCCCATAGACGAAGGAGCCACGGGCAGATGCAGGTCGGGCGTTCCTACGCCGAGGGTCAGAGGTTTCTAATGAACACACGAGGGGAAAGGTCACTAGAATAAATGCACTTACCTGCCCCAGGAGCGCAGACGGTTCTCCTCGACCGGCCCGGCTGATGAAAGTTGTGCTTGGTGTGTGCGGTGTTGTGAGTGTAGGTGTAATTGTGTGTGCTGGTATGTTGACGGGAACCGATCTGGATGACTCGACGACGTCCGGGAGAAGGCACGCGCTGGTATCCCCGGAACTTCACCCTTCTGGAGGCACTCGTAAGGGGTTGTCACCAAATGGGACGGCTACTCTGGTAGTCCTTCAGATGTAAATTACTTTGATAGTTGCGCGCGAATTTCACCGAGTTAGTACGTTCTAATAACGATACCGTTATTGCAACGATTTACGCGGATTGTTCCTTTAGCAAGTTTAGGCGCGAAAAAATACGTCCGTATAGTTCGCAAGAAAAATCCTACTACCTCGCGAGAAGAGCCACGCCGACCCGTCTGGCGGCCGAGGGGGCGGGGGAGAGGGAAGGTGCCCTTGATATCGAGGCCAAAAGCGCGCGTTAAATACTGCGTTTTTATTGCAAATTTTCCTGCCTAGACACTGTCAGTGGACTTTGGAATGCTTTTTTGTACCGTCTTCTTGTTTCCGGTCACAAAAAGTCTTATCCAGTTTCGGGTGAAACGCCGTTGTCAAAAAAGAAACCAATTTTGTGTCTTGCCATGAAACGAATGCAACATTATTCTTTGTACGCGAGCTTCAATTTTTTGCCTTTATTGTTTTTTTTTTTTATAAAATTCAGGTAGATCTTTTCTGTTTACTACTGTGGAAGTGACATAAATCCCGTTATCGTATAAGTATTGCATTATATCATATGACGAAAAAAAATTATCAAATCAAACATGTACTTGAAAGCCCTCATCAATCAGTTTTTTAGTAAGTAGTTTGACAACATTTCGTCCAACTCCAACTTCAGTTGCCTTATCATCACGTTTCCCAGTGTACACGTCAAATTCAAAGACGTAACCTGTCGCACTATGAACTCTTGTCCACATAGTCTCTTTTTATTGGCTTTAGAGGCATATACTGCTTTAGTGTAGAGACGCCTTTGAATCTTACCATCGCCTCGTTTATTGACTGTGAACTTGTATTTTTAGCGGAGTTTTGACAGGCCTTGTTGATTAATTCTAAAAATGGACGAATTTTAAAAAGTTTTGCATAATTAGGTGCTCTTCTCTGTGGCACTTCTTGATTGTTGTTCAAATGAAAATTTTCCAAAATTTTCTTGAACCTTTTCACGGGCATTATTGAAGCTATTTCATTATTCCTAAAGAATGAGTCACTAGACCAATATAGATCTATAGACGGCAGTGGGTTGATACCCATCATTACCTGTGTTTACGCCCGAACGCTGGTTTCGGAATCGACGTCAGAGGGCGCGCGGCTCGGTGCCATACCGGTTTGACGTTCGGGCTAGCTTGGATGTGTCGAGGGCGCGCGAGCGCACGAGTCGTCTGCCAGCTGTGCTAACGTCAGCATGCTGTCAATTTTTGTGCAGGAAACACGGGATAGTTTAGGCGTCTAGTAAATATACTGTCTAGGATTTGTAACGCGCATTCCTTGTTGGATAGCCTTTCCCGGGACATACTGTGTCCGACTCAGAATCTGTATAAGTGCATTCAACAATATTAGCTAGTGCGGCCTATGATATTCTAGAAATAACTGTTGCCACGCGAAACGGTAGTGACCTTTGATCCGGACACTCCGTGTTCGTTTTGTGTGTTAAGCTTTATAACAAACGAGAGTTAGTGGCTTCTGTGGGTTAGTTAATCGTAAGATAGAGTTAATGGACTGTCATCGTGACGAACGAAGAACGTGACTGTGGCCGGCGGCGCGGAAGATTACCTCAATTTGGAGCGGTGCTGACGTCCGGGCTGCTGCCGACGACAAAGGTCTAATAAGGTCAATCACCACCAGTCACACCCAGATACACATCACAGCACCTTATTTCCCTTGCATCACACAACCACATGCGACCTGACCGAATCCTGAGGGACCAGTCGCCTTAGATTTAGGTAAGTAAGCTCGGTTTAATATTCTCCCTGTTGAATGGCAGTAGTATAGAACGCTCCCCCTTATTGTTTATCGTAATTAGAGACTTTCCACATGGCCATATTGTGGCCCCGTCCCTTTGCTGCACGTCGATGGGATTACTCATGGGCCCTAATCCCGTCAACCTTTGTTTGGGCAGCTAGAGGCGTGTACAAACTGGTAGCAGAGCGTAGTTCCGGGTTCGATTCCCCGGTCGATCCCGACCATAGTGTTTGATAAAAATTGTGTGGCAGGGAGCGTTGGTTTGATTGGTTTAATTTTGTGTCTACAATCACGCCCGTCCCTAATACGTAAAAATATTTGTTTTTGTACGTAATAATAAAATTATTTTCCTTTGTTGCTTGCTTATTTGGTTAGCGGGTATTTTTGAAAAGCCGCGCCCTTTTAGTGCGCAAGCGGGAGTTTTTCTAGAGGTATACGTCATGTAGGTAGATGATTATTATCACGTAATCGGTTAATTACCGTTGTGGGATAGTTGTAGTGTAGTACTTATCGAAGGGTCGATTTCTGAGCTAGGCATTTTTTGTTGATCGACCGTGATGTGTATCTTCGTTTGTATTGTAATTTGTACTTGAACTAAAGAGTAGTAATTTGTATTTGCGCAATCTGAATTTAACTTGATTTGATCGCACTAGTATTGGGTATTTGTTAATTTGATTTGTATCTTTTTTTTGTGCTAAATTGTTTTTGGTTTGATAAGTAGTAATTCGTATTTGTGTAATTTATTTTTTATATCTATTCAACTCGATTTGATAGGAACTGCATTTGTTTACTGTTGATTTTTTTTGTTATTTGTTATCTTTGTAATTTGTGCTCGAGCCGCGTCGTATCGCATCGTGCTGTCCCGTCTACCTCTCGACCTTCGAATCCATTTTGAGGAGAGGTACGGTGGGGACAAGGCCTCCTATATTCCGCCCTTCTATGACCTGCTGCTGTTTTTGGAGGAGCAGTGCTGGCAGTTCGAGAACGCGGCGGGCACCGTTGACGACTTACGAGCCGTGCCCAGTGAGAGGCTGAATCCGCCAGGCAAGTCGTCGTCAACCCCCCCCCCCCCTGCTCCTATTGTCGAGCATCTGATCACCGGGTAACGTCGTGCCCGAAATTATTAGGTAAGCCGGTTCCGGCGAGGCGAACTATCGCCAAGGAGCGCCGCTGGTGCTGCTCATGTTTGGAAGGGCACCTCCACCGAGACTGTCCGCAACGGCGGCCCTGTCTGCATTGCCAGGGCAATCACCATGCAGTTTTGTGCCTGGGTGCGAACGGCGTCTCCTCTCGGGGCTCTGCCAGGCTCTCGACCTCCAAGTGCGGGGGCGCTCAGCCACGCCCTCTAACGGGCGACTCTCGGCGCCCGCCGGCTAGCCACCAGGCCCCTAGGTTTGAAAAGGGTCCCTCCTCCGACCAGTCGGGGGGTAATTCCCCCAGGGACGGGGGTGTCATCACCCCTCCTCAGCGCGTGGAGAGGAACTTCACGGCCACTCATCGGTCCGCTGGACCCTTCTCACTCCCGTTAGCTGAGTGGCCGCGACTGGTGTACCACTGTTCCCCATTTGATGGAGGCGGCCCTGGCTAGCTGACGCCTTAGCTCCCACCACGGCCGCCTCCACTGAGCCTTAAGCCGTCAACAGTCCACTTGTCAAAATGTTCTGTTGCCGACGGCCTCAGTGAAGGCGTACAACTCGAGTGGCGACTGTTAGCGGGTTGCGCTCTTTTGGTCTCGGATTCACGCCGTGTGGCCTCCACTTGGTGGTGGGAAGATTAGGGCCCCCCTGGAGCGCTGAATCACGCTGTCAAGGGGTATTAGATTTGGTTTGGTCGAGCACTTAGTTAAAAATTCTTTAAATTTAAATTAAAAATGCTTTTGGGTTTTCCGCGAAAATTTCATATTTGTAGCGGTTGTGATTAAAAGAATTGAATTTAATCTACTCCTTTAAATGCTACTGCATGTGTTTTGTAAATATATTAAATCATTGCATTTGATTGTTCGCCTGGTTGCTGAAAAGAAAATTTGAATTAATTTGAAATTGAATGCCGCGCTATTTGGAAAATCGTGTATATGTTTTGTGATAGTGTTTAATCATTTTGCTTTGTGAAAAGGAAGGCTGAAATTAGATAACCCAATTTGTGCCGAATGGAATAAAAGTCAATTCTCCTTTGGTTTACATTTTGTTGGCACTGTCTAAGTTATTTAAATGAGAAATAGGGCTGTCTCTTGCGTTTATTGTTTTGTTTAACTTGTCAAGTTGACCTATGTGCATCGGTGATTAATTTGGTTGAATTGATTCTGTAGTTGAACATTGATGCTTTGAAAAATTAGTTGAAATATGAGCATAGGACTACTTGTCGAACAGGCTGGCTAGTTTGTAGATTATCAGATGGAAATCAGCTGTCGCACAATTTGGTAAATGATTATATGGTGGATGGCTTGGTTATACCTAGTTGTTTGAAAATTCTTACTAAGGACTATCTGTGCGTTCGTTCGGCTCTCCACAGCCGACGTTCATGGGGAGTTCGGGGGTGCTCTCTGCACTGAAGCTTAGGAGGTCACTCTGGGCCGCTTCGTGTTGCGTCGCTGTTTGCAGACCTGATCCGGTCGGATTGCGGAACTAATCATAGGAGCACAGATAGGTGTTTGAAGGAGGTCGTCGGACTTCTGTCTAGGAATAGGACTTATTTATGGGCTGCGATGTCCAGGAAGGGCATCCAGTTCAACCCTCCGGCTTGCCCACGTTGGGGCTGTAATTTTGAGGTGTTGGTTAGGGTTGCAAGATCTGATGGGGTGCCTAAGGTGGCCTAGTTTGGTTGTTAATTCGGTCTTGCAACTTGCCGTCGCGACCCTGTCCCGCTGACCGGTTTGTTCGCGGACCTAAATCCTTATGTCCGGGACGGGGATTTGTTTACGCCCGAACGCTGGTTTTGAAATCGACGTCAGAGGTCGCGCGGCTCGGTGCCATACCGGTTTGACGTTCGGGCTAGCTTGGATGTGTCGAGGGCGCGCGAGCGCACGAGTTGTCTGCCAGCTGTACTAACGTCAGCACGCTGTCAATTTTTGTGCGGGAAACGCGGAATAGTTTAGGCGTCTAGTAAATATACTGTCTAGGATTTGTAACTCGCATTCCTTGTTGGATAGCCTTTCCCGGGACTTACTGTGTCCGACTCAGAATCTGTATAAGTGCATTCGACAATATTAGCTAGTGCAGCCTTTGATATTCTAGAAATAACTGTTGCCACGCGAAACGGTAGTGACCTTTGATCCGGACACTCCGTGTTCGTTTTTTGTGTTAAGCTTTATAACAAACGAGAGTTAGTGGCTTCTGTAAGTTAGTTAATCGTACGATAGAGTTAATGGACTGTCATCGTGACGAATGAAGAAAGTGACTGTGGACGGCGCCGCGGAAGATTACCTCAAATTGGAGCGGTGCTGACGTCCGGGCTGCTGCCGACGGCAAAGGTCTAATAAGGTCAATCACCACCAGTCACACCCAGATACACATCACAGCACCTTATTTCCCTTGCACCACACAACCACATACGACCTGACCGAATCCTGAGGGACCAGTCGCCTTGGATATAGGTAAGTAAGCTCGGTTTAATATTCTCCCTGCTGAATGGCAGTAGTATAGAACGCTCCCCCTTATTGTTTATTGTATCGAAGGAAGAGATGATAAAATGTGGTATACGTTTTTTTTAAATTGCTATAACACGGTCCAATCAATAAATAGCCAGATAAATCTATGTATTATCACATTAACAAACAACACATACCAAGAAAAAAAGATTAAATAAAATATACGACGTCGTAATATGTACAGTAGTAGCTACGTCGAGGAGCTACGATTTACCAACATTATTGTTTATCCTTGAGCGCACGCAATAAACTTATTTCATTGCCTTAATCCAACTGTTCATCGGATCAACTTGTTCCAAGCAAATTGTCAAAGTAAATAAAGTTCTGCCTCAAATTAGTGATCGTTCAGAACCAATCGTAGCTTTCGTAGTCGTTTATTACTTTATTCTTAAACTCTCCTTCCTGGAATTAATATCGAATGCAAAAAGTGATAAAATAAATAAATCTTTACTTTAAACATAATATCATAAATATTACTATATTGACTTGGAAAAAAAAATCGTAATCGCTGATAGCAAAGCAAAGTTCATTTTAAACATATTTTCTACTTAATCTTTACGGCAAATTTTGTGCAGATGCGAAAATGAATTGTAAACGTGGTAAATAATCAAATGAAGTACCAGGACATTTTAATTACAGATTCAAAACGTGTTTATGCAGTTAATGTTGACTTGCATACCACTTTTAGTGACCTGAAAAAGAAACTGGAACTTTAATTTTTAGTTCTAGTTTTTCATTATTATAGATCTTTTTTATATTGTGTGTAACCATTTAGTTAGATTTAAAAAGTACTTTAAAATCATCAAATAAAAATTTAGATTTTATGATTCAGTTATATCTTGCTACGGTTTTCTTAATCACGGGTAGAATTTATAAGAGTATGAAAGACGATAAGAGCGCAAATTAAATTATTTAAATTATTGAGATAGATATTTGAAAAAGCTTATATTATTGACAAGTTTATATAATATCTCAGAGAATATCAACGAAAATACCGACAACCTTAATAACGTCGATATATGGAAATGAAATATTCGTCTGTGTTATAGGAGAATAAAAACGGCCTCTTTGCAATTGTAATACGGCCACTCGACTGCCTACATAAAATCTACATTCAACGCATGGCGTTTATGAATTCAGATACAGTAGTTGCAGCCTGCTATGTCCTACTCCTGAGGCACAGGCCTCGTCTCATTTCTGAGAAGATTTTCGAACCAGTAAAAGTCCGTCGCGTTGAATCAACGCATGTTGTGGACTTCACATGTTTTTGAAATATTTTATTTTAATTTCTAAGATATACAGGTCTCCTCACGATGTTTTCTTTCACCGTAGACGTGACGCACGTGGTAAATAAGCACTTAATATTGAAATTAACAATTTATAAAAATGAAAATTATTTTCTGATACATATGGAAATAGCAACTTAAGTTACGATGCTGTGTACTTATTACTTTTATTTTTCATTTAAGAATCTACATTTAATATAGACGAAAGGAAAAAAGGAAATTATTAAACGGTTATTTTATTCTGATTCTAATTGAAATAAATTACCCGCTGCAGTTTAGCGTTTATTATACTTGTTCTTTATGCAGCCTTAAATGATAATGCAATTGTAGACCTGCCAATTTTATTGTAATTTACTTCAGAAATAGTTTGCTGCGCGGCCATTATTTTAATAATTGTACGTGTAAAATGGAATTTCTTTAATTTTACGACATGAGAGCTGGGGTTGTATGGCAGTTATTTGATTCGCTTTAATTTCTTATTACTGGTGCAGTTTGAGTTCGAATCAACTTCATACACTTGCGACAGCCTCAATGAAGTTGAAGTGTAGGACAATTTTTTTTCTGCAGTATGCCTATATGAAGTTCAAATCATGACTGTGGATTTCAAATGAGCTCTATTTATTTTATCCATTTATGACTATCTGTCAAAAATCCGCTTCTTAACATAGGCCCCCCATAGATTACCTCACAAGAGGGATATTTTCCATAGTTGCCACGTTGGGCAGACGGCTTGCGAATCGCATTTTCAATAGAGCTATTATAAGGGAGACGATGCTGCCTATTTCATGTTTCATTTCCCTGTGTTGTATCTTACTACATACACGGGATGACATGAGGCAGTGGCTTTTATACGCGGCGGCGGCGGCCACCGTGAAATCTCACTTAATTACTTATTACGTTTTGTAATAATTATGATATTTTATTTGCTAATTCTAAAAGGAATCAACTACAACGAAACTACAGATTGTTTGTGACTGTTTAGTTATATACTTCAACACTTTGTTTCGAATACGTTGTTTAAAAAACAATGTAATGAGTTTACTATGTACTTAAGAAATGTTAGACAAATACCAATACCACAGTATTAACTAGTCATGGACTTCGCTTATATGGGGCAATCTTTTATCTGTTTTATATGAAACAATTGTCGGCAAAAGAAATTCGGCATCAAATTGTGGATGACATTATTGCGATCACTTTCGCCCGGTTCGGTTCATTTTCCGTCCGTTTGTCTGATTCACTGACTTACTGAATGCTTTTATACAGATTAATGTCTTTTTAGATCTTTGCATCTCTGGGAAGGGGCTCCCAAGTGCCAGCTCCTTCCACTTGACCGCATCCAGCGCAGAGCGGTTCGAATCGTGGACGACCGAGTTCTTTCCGATCGGCTTGACTCACTAGCACTGCGTAGAGATGTTGCATCTCTTTGCATATTTTATCGCATTTACGAAGGGGAGTGCTCTTAGGAATAGTTCGGACTAATTCCAGCCGCTCAATTTAACCATCGCACATCGCGACAAAACTTGCGATACCATCCATACCATCTGGATGATTGGCGGTCCACTACTGTGCGATTTAGAAGATGTTTTCTTCTTCGCACAACTTCCTTGTGGAATCGATTATCACCAACAATTTTTCCGGACCGATACGACTTAGGGAATAATTACTTACATTTCACCTCAATGATTCATTGGACTAAGTCGGTTAAGCTGATAATGTATAGTGTCAATGGGCCGGCCATGTAGCTCGAAGAACAGAAAATTAATGGGGAAAAAAGGTAATTGAGTGGCAGCCTAGTATTGGTAAGCGAAACATAGAGAGATTAGAAGAAAGAGTCAGCAATGAAGCATTCTTGCTTAGACCTCACAGTCGAGAACCTAACTATATATGCCCAGACTAGAAAAGTGTAAGTAAAACAATTTATGCAAAAATTTGATCGCTTATAATGTCATGTCCTGTGCGCATGTGTATAAGTATCGCCGAAATAAATTAGGAATACAACTCAGTCAATTGTAGTACACTTGCCTTGAATGCTGCGCTCCTCCTTTCAGCGCCCCATAATTCATCCCATCACAAAGCATATTGAGCCACACAGTAAAATGCTTAAATGGGTAGTTATTAATATGTATTATTTATAGGTAACAAATGTGGATTTTCTTTTAGTATACAAACAAAATATTGTATTCCTTTACTTATTTACGTTGCTAGTAATATATAAAACGACTCGTGACAGAGTCGTTTTATTTATTAGGTACAGCATCATTAACTCTCATTCGCCGTATGTACTATTAAAGAGTTTTTCTCACCACATATTTTCAAATGAGTGAGATTTATTAGGCTCTCTAATATAGGTTAGCAAGCTATAAGAGAGGCCACAGTTAATAGATGATTATTGGATTATTTCGAATAAAAAGCATAAGCTGAATAATCAGGCAATTTTAGAGAGAGGAAGATGTTTAGCCGTGGGCTTATATATAATGTTGTAACAGTAATAGCATATTCCTAATGTAATAAAATTAACAGTTTTCAAAACGTTCAAGAAACTAGATGATGATCACCTAATAATAATCCCGTGCGACGAAATGTACAACATTGGTCAGTTCCTTTCTTAAATATTTTGAGCAAAAGGAAACAGACAGATTATTTATGTTCATATCATTAGCATAATGAATTTGGCGGCTACGACGGCTCTTGGTGCAGTGGCTTATCATTGAGTTTTGGCGCTGATGGCCGCAGATCTGAATCTTGCACGGAGCCAGTATTTGTATGATATGTAAATAATTGTTCCGCGTCTAAATATGTCGTTTACACTAGACGTGTAATAATTTCCAGACCGGCGATAGGAAGTAACGTTCAAAATCGTACGTCACAGAACGTGACGAATAAGACAAATCCACCATATAACGAGAGAGGCTTGCACATGTCGAGTGGGCCTTACGGAATCCCCCCAATTGTGCTGTGGACGTATGCTCCGGAGTTGGCACCGGTTCTAGCGCGTCTTTTCCGGTACTCCTACTCCCTAGACATAGACCCGAATTCATGGAAGACAGCTTTTGTCCACCCGATCCCTAAAAAAGTCAGCCGCTCAGACCCGTCCTACTACAGGCCTGTCGCCATCACCTCCTTGTTCTCCAAAATAATGGAATCCGTTATAAACTGCCACCTCATGCGGTACTTTGAGAATCATCAGCTGATTAGTGACTACCAATACGATTTTCGTTGGGGTCGATCAGCTGGTGATCTTCTGGTCTACTTGACTCGTAGATGGGCGGAGGCAGTAGAGTCCAAGGCGGAGGTATTGGCCGTTAGTTTGGACATTGCGAAGGCCTTCGATCGGGTTTGGCACAAAGCGCTTCTTTCGAAGCTCCCTTCCTATGGGCTTCCCGAGAAATTGTGCAATTGGATCACCAGCTTTGCACAACTGTGCGATTTAGAAGATGTTTTCTTCCTCAAACAAATTCCTTGTGGAATAGTTTACCACCAGCGATTTTTCCGGACCGATACGACTTAGGGACCTTCAAGAAATGAGCCTACTCCTTTTTAAAAGGCCGGCAACGCATCTGCAATTCCCCTGGTGTTGCGTTTGTTCATGGGCGGCCGTAGTCATTACCATCAGGTGAGTCGCATGCTCGTTTGCCCCCTCTCCTTAAAAAAAAGCTTAAGATAACAGTGTTAAATTGTACAAAATACAAAGAAACATTGTGTTAAGAAAACAATTATATTTATGTTTATTAAATGCGAATAATCGTTAGAGATTAGCGCTAGCTAATACAGCAGTAATATATGTTAGGCATGGTCTGTAGGCACTATAATATCTTAGTTCTACGTCTAAATAGTGACAGGTCTTAGAACCAGTCGCAGGTGCCCAATGATTATTCTCAATGCTTTCATGAATTCTCCGCAGCCCTAACGCTGACACATGTTTTCAACATGTCAAGATAGAAGCGATATCAAAATTTCTTGATTTTTCTCCATTAACGATATTTTAATCTATAAATGACGATTAAAAAACACCTCACTGATAAGTAAAACGCCTCATTTATTTACTCCACATCGTGAGTAACGCGCCGATTATTCGCAAACAAATTAACTTCAAACATTCATGCAATCTAATAACGGTTAGACGTTAACCGCATTGTTGGGAGAACGAAGACAAGAAGGGAATTTTTTTATTGTGTTATTTCAGTTTTAAATTAATTAATTATACTATAGATACAGATACTAATATGCATCTGCGTCGAAAGAACATCGGTGAGGAAATATTATGCAACAACCCAAACGAAAAGACTCTGCACTTTTTCTGTCTCTTCCTGTGTGTGCAGTAAATAATAAAATGTCGCCGCCCGTAATTATATCTCATTTCAGCCTATTAAAATTCCACTGTTTAAATGAGGTCTCCTCCGTAGATTGCTTCATAGACGTGATATTTGCCATAGTTGGCACGCTTGGCACATGTTTTTTTTTTATATAGGATAAGGGTGACAAACGAGCACACAGTCCACCTGATGGTAAGTGGTCGCTGCGGCCCATAGACATCTACATCTATCTTCGATTAAGAGTCAAAATGCAGATACGTTGTCACTCGTGAGGACTTAGATGGAATGCCTCGTTTCCAGTAAAAAGGGTCTCCGGTTCTCTACACTCACCATACGAAACACAGCAGCGTTAAGCTGCTATTTTACGCTGGTATTCTGTGAGAGCGTGGTCCTTCCCCGGTCGAGCCGACCCATTCGTGCTACAACCATAATATAGATGCAGCATGGCTCTACCACGTATAAAACGGTCTGGCAACCACAGCCCTACGTTCTTTAGTTGCTAATAGGAAGACGCAGCTGCTTGTCTCCTGATTTGTTTCCCTTTGTCGCTTCTTACGACAGCCACGGAGCGACATGGGGTAGTATAGTAGATAGTATAGTAGATATTCTTTCACCGCTACTACAACATCAAGTAATTGTACAATATGACATATTAGTGTTAACAGTGTTTGGGAAACCTAATAAGGGGAAGGAAAGATCTGTAGTCCAGGTATTATAAGTTTTTACGATGATCTGTGTACCTGCCAGAACACTGGTATGTGAAAGTTTCGTATATTAGACGAGGCTAGTGTTTGTTCACTATACAAATGTAAGCAGGTTGTAGCCAACACATTTGGACGAACTTTAGGCAACTTACTTGATGGAAGTTATTGTGCTAAACAAGCCAATCATGGCAATATTGCTGCGGCTGGCGCTGGTCCAGGCCATTAGATGGATCACAAAGCTTTATCTGCAGCGTCTCTCTCAATATTAGAAACGAACCACTGGTAAGCTATATGCAATATAAAACTGTTGATCCAAACCCAAATATTTAAAACCATATATAATCTAAATGAAATACGAAAGTTAGGGGTTTTCGTTCTTTTTTTTTAATTTTCGGCAAATATAATTCTATATGGAAGATTTTGAAGCAACAAGAAATAAAACGCTACACCGATGTGTGCATTGGTGAATTGAACAACTTGCAGTGGTGGAGCATGGTTATCTGGCACCTGTGATCTGTTATTAAAACTGATTATTCACGTGTTTAAACAGCATGCAAATAACATCTTATGTTTAATAGAAGGTAAAAATATTCCGATATAACAGAGAGACTCTTCAACTACAAAATTTCAAGGATTCACCAGGATAACTCGGATAATATTTTTTATAGGATAGAATGACAAACGAGCACACAGTCTACCTGATGTGAAGTGGTTGTTGTGATCCATAGACATCCATCCTCAATAAAGAATCAAAATGCAGATGCGACGTCACCCGTGAGGACTAAGATGGAATGCCTCTTTTCCAGTAAAAAGGGTCTCCAGTTCTCTACATTCGCTATACGAAACATAGCAGTGTTAAGCTGCTATTTTACGCTGGTATTCTGTGAGAGCGTGGTCCTTCCCCGGTCGAGCTGTCCCATTCGTGCTAGAACTATACTTTTTATATAGCTGCAGCATGGCTCTACCACGAACAAAATACTATTACATAAATAATATATTTACTTTCGCTAACGCGCAGAAGAGGAAGCACAAACCTATCTATGCACTATTTATTGTCTTTCGTGTCTTCGATACTAATATGAATACAAAAAAATATATTTACAGTTTTAAGTAATATTATCTCAAGTGACTATAATGTCTAGACCGGTAACAGGGAGCAGCGTCAAGAGAGCGATACCTACTCATCCTCCGAGAGAGCTTTTATAAAAATTCTCTGTCGCTTTTATTAACGAAAATTACTTCACTATAAAAAAAATTCTCATGAACTCTAGTTATTTTATTGTTTGCTAAACATCTGATACTAAATGATTTATTTAGTCCTAGACGACAAAACTACCCAAAAGCCTACGCAGATTACCCGTCGTCATTGTAGCTATTTTTGCCGACATTAAATAGCTTTGATTTTAATCCATATTTAATAACTGAAATGAGTATCTACGTCGAACGATCGCTAAGCTTCTATGCAATAATGAGCCCTTTGTTATCCTCCATAGGGACCGAATCTGGAGAGCATCGGAGATTAATTTTATCTTGTCTGATTTATTAACTTTATATTACCAATGTCAATATCAATGTGAAAATTTCGGTGTAAATTTTATTTTATTTTTATAAAAACAATAAATAAGCTTAAAGGATATGCGCTTAATATTTGTTTCTTGTTTTCAATAGTAATATGAATACAATGAAAATTATAAGTAAGAACGTATCACCAACTCCTTGTTATAAATAGTAATGTAAATGTTGAATACTAGCGCTTACTTACCCTTGTAGATACAGGTGACATTTGTGAAGGCGGACGAACTATGAGTATGAAGTTTTCTTGAAGCGACGCGGCGCCGCTGTGCTAGGGTGTCGATAAATGTGAAATATTGAGCCGTTGGTATTTGTATTGCAGCTACGAGGCACGCGTACGATACGGTGAGTGCTCAGGTCTAAAAGGCGTTAATTTACTTAACTTGTTTAGATACGTTTCGACGTTTCGAGTACTTTACAGTACCCATGGTCACGGGTCGCCAAACGGTACCATTATAACTACTATTTTAATACCATTATTAAAGCAAATTTAGTTTAAAATATTAGAAAAATCGTTTGATGTTATACGAGTATTTCAAACAGCTGTAACATTCCCACAACAAATGCCTCAAAGAAACCTTTCTTCCATGTTTCAAATCACAAACGAAGCTAGCTGATGGGCCAGCTTGGTGATATCATATAGCTTATCATATAGCTAAGAACCGACAACTGATAGAAAAGAAATTTTTAGGCTTTTTTATTCTTAATACATATTAGATGTAGCTGTCTTTGGACCACAGCATCTGTTTCTAATCAAGTGGACAGTGTGCTCTTTTTTAACCTTACTCTTAAAAATATGTTATGATATAAAAAAAAACATTCTTTCAATATTTTAATTTTACCTGGAAGTGCTTCATTTCAATACGCACCTCGATTTCAAGAGCGCCGTGCATATGACAAATACAACATTTATTTCTGAACGTGAACGTGACGACTTTATGACGGCCATTACGAATTTAACGTCCGTGATAATGATGTCGTATCTACAGATGTTCTCTAACCTTTTTATTTCACCAATGCTTGTAATGTGTGATGTATTTTTGTTTGAATATCGTTTTGTTAAAGAATTTATTATTTAAATTTAAACATTATATTTTCTGACAGGCAGCGTAGCATTTATCTAAATCCAAAGGGGTGATCGAACATCTGTTGCCGACTTCGCATGCAGTTAGTTGTATGTGTTCATGGGCAGTAGTAATCACTTATTATCAGGTAGATTGCTTGTGGGTCCAAATTCGGGTAGTTTCATTTTCACAGCAATTTTAATATTTTGAGTTTTATATTAATTTTAATATTAATTAATATTTCATTTTATTGAATTTCAATATTAATTACTAGCTGTGCCTCGCGGTTTCACCCGCGTCATCACGTGTCCGATGTGCGCGACATGACCTAGTTCAAGCATTTTATAACGGCTAGGGTTTAAGCGTCGTTCGCGCATGCAGCCAAGTATTGAATTATTTTAATTTTACATTATTTCCTAAACTATGCGTCCAAATGGTATAAAGAACAAAGTTTGTCTTCATAAAATTGTCTTGATGATGAAGTAACTTTGGTTTGTAGGATAAATAGGCCACGCCTAATAATAACGCTCATAAATCACTTTTAAATTTTCATTATTTTTTTGTCACAAAATACCAAAATATGGCTTATGTATAAGAAATAGACATATAGTATCGCGGACTTTTTTTAGACGAAGTAATGTTCTATATTTTTCTAGAACATTGTATTTACGTATCCCTAACGATAACACCAGAGTACGCGGATAAATAATTTCGGGAGTGCTTTTTCTTCTGACTTGCTTAACAAATATCCATATTTAAGGCTAGCTGAGTAATATAGCTTAATGCTAGATATCCTATACTATTCCACATGAATCTGGCTATAATATACAAAAAGAATGTTTCAAATCGGACTGGTAGTTCCAGAGATTAGCGCGTTTAAACAAACAAAAAAACAAAAAAACTCTTCCGCTTTATTATATTAGTATAGATATGATATTAAAATTGATGGGAGAATGAAATATTTCTTGGTAACTAAGATAAATTGAAAAGCTAATAACTGATTTTGTCCCGACCCGTAATTCGAACTCAGAACCTCATAATCAGCAACCACATTAATTACCATTAGGCTAACGTAGCAGTCGAATTTGTCGACTTAAGTACTTACTGTAACGTAAAAGAAATTGTAGGTTGACAGCAGACCGCAGACAATTACTGCATCACGAGCGATTTGAGCACCACTCAATTATCGCAATACGAATAGCCAGCGATGTTATTGTCGCTTTTATAGTCGCGGAAATCGAGCCAAAAATATTTTGGGTGTGGGGATTCTGCGAAATTGTGCCAACACGCCAATGTACTCCGCTTTTCTAACTGTTATATGTCAGAACTACGACTACTATCATACCTGATGGTAAGATGTGATACACTTAGTTTAACAACCTAAGTATATAAACCTACATGTGGTAGAGTCATCTTGCAGCTATACTATGGATGTAGCACGAATAGTTTAACTGACCAGGAAAGGACCACGATGTCACAGAATATCAAAGTAAACTAGCAGCTCAATGCTTGAACGGGAGACCATTTTAAATACGACGTATTTCATCTTAGTCCTCAGGGGTGACAACTCATCTGCATTTTTATTCTTAATCGAGGATAAATATATTTGTCTATGGGCCACAGCATGCACTTACTAACAAGTTAGTGGACTATGTGCTTACTTATCACCCTTATTTCATATAAAAACCTGTTCACTATTAACTTGACACCCTATGTACTCTGTATCGGATGGAAAAACAGAGGCTGGCAAATTATGTCACTCCTTTGCTGTAAGGATTACGAAAGACGAAGCAAATAGATATGTTGTGCAAATAGCTTAAATATTTGCTGTGTATATAATTATTATATAAACCAAAGCCTAAACATTAGAAATAAGGGGAAGAGTAATGATATATCGCACGTTACGTGTTAACTAAACACTATCAGATGCAACACGTTAGAGCAGACAACCGTTTTAGTTTTACGAGACAGCAGTCGGTGAGCGATGGAACAGATTGCGCAAGCTTGTTTTTGCGGTAAGATTTGCATTATTTTGGTAAGATTGCGAGCAGAAAGATGCTGCTGCCCATATCTTGTTTCCTTTTTCACGGTATTTTTTTGTTTCCTTTTTGTCCACGGTATGATATTAATATTAGACATTTGTAAATATATTATAAAATCATATCATTGGACAGGAGTAAACTGTCCTTAAGATACAAACTCCATCTTTACAAAGTGTGCGTAAGACCTTATCATGTCTTACGACCTCCAAGTCGTCCAAAATAAATTCATTCGCATAGCCACCGGAGCTTGGTGGTACCAGCGAAACTGCAACATACACAGATATTGCCAATTTCCGACGATCTCAGAATATTTCAAGGATATGTCTCAGCGCTACTTTGAGAGGGCTGAAACACATCCCAAACCGCTAGTGGTAAACGCAGCCACCTAGGCTCCGACTCCAAACTTTACGCTAACCCCCCGGAGGCCCCGCAACGTTTTAATCGAACCCCTTGTTCCGCTAGATGCCGACGACTGAAATGTCACACGTAAGAAGTTATACTTCTTTAGCGTAACAAAAGAAAAATAACTAAAATAAAACACGTTTTATAGATTCATATATATTTGAATAACTATCTTGAATATAGTTATCAGTTCTTACGAAAACTTGACAGTTGATAGACAATTATTACAAAATGAAGTTGTTGCTTTTAGGTTTCGGTGTGCGCGCGCATCGTAACAACTTCATGGTGTCGTATTTAGGTGTCGGTGTAAAAAATTCACTCTCATCATTTTTCTCAAACGCGCCAAAAGAAGTATAATTTCAAAAATTTCCGATTCTCTACACTCACCACACAAAACACCACAGCACAAAGCTGTTATTTTACGCTGGTATTCTGTGTAAACCTGTTCCTTTCCCGGTCGAGCCGATCCATTTGTGCTACAGCCATAAAATACGTACAACGTGGCTATACTTCGTGCAAGTGTAGAAAAGATGCGTCGTAAACTCTCAAACAATGCCGAGCCGAGTTTTAAAGCTTATGTTAGAATAGTTATTTGCAATAGTGAAGTGGCGGTGTAAGAATATCCACTACCAATGTCATCCCGTGGGTGGCGTAATAGGCGACAGAGGCAGTGGACATACATAAAGCAGTGGACTATAATAGGCTGTAACGGTAACGGTAATGGTTATATTTGTAGTTATGATTATTTACTTAATTAAACTCGCCAAGTAATAAAATGTAACACCTTCACCTTGTGTCAAGTGATTCTATTACTTAAACAACGACGCATTAAAATTATCAGTATATTGTGAACTTTGGGCTTAAGACCGTTTAAACTTTCACCAGAAGAAACTTGAAAATTACTTTATCAAACTCATTATGTTGGCGTGAACAGTCGCCGGCAAAGACCGAGTAGATTTAAAATAGTTGCCTCCCTTAGAAGGTAGGTTAACACCCGCAGCCTGTCACAATTTTGAGTTGTTTTTAGGGTTCCGTACCTCAAATGGAAAAAACGAAACCCTTATAGGATCACTTTGTTGTCCGTCAGTCTGTCTGTCTTGTCAAGACCCTTTTTCTCAGGAACGCGTGGAGGTATCAAGCTGAAATTTATATAAAATATTCAAGTCTACGATCCCTTAGATCTGTAAAAAATCAAACGTCTAAGCCAACGCAATCGAAAGATACAGCTGTTTATGCCGCAAATTTTCGACATTCGCAAGGTAATCAAAACCTACAGGGTACTTCCCGTGAACTCAGAATCTTGAAATTTGGTATGAAGCAACGTTTTATAGCACAGATAAAGGAAAAATTGCGAAAAGTATACATTTTGAGTTACATTATATAATAAAAATATTTGTAATAATTTTAAACTTATATACCTACAGATTTGTTCGGAACCATCGGTGTGCGAGTCCGACTCGCACTTTGCCGGTTTTTTATTTATTTATATAAAATAAGGATGACAAGCGAGTACACAATCCACCTGATGGTAAGTTGATGCTGTGGACTTCTAAACTAATATCTACATCTATCCTTGATTAAAATGCAGATGCGATATTGACTATATAAAGCTAAATTAGTGATTTGTAAGTTTTCTGGACTTTTAACTTAAGGTTGTCAAGAATATATTATTATTGAGCTTCAAAATTAAAGCTTCAAAAATACTTGAAACATAAGCGTTTACACATTACGCTCTTTTCCGTTTCTGTTTCATTGCCTTAATATTGTATCCCATGAAATTGAAACGCCGTACGATTGCAAAGCGTAGACAGTCAAGCGGGCGCATTACAATTGCAAAGAGTCTTATCTTTATTATCCTGTAACGTGGAAGAACATTTCATTTTCATATCTTGACGTTGCTGAGGTTATCGGTTCCTTCGTTTGTAATTTTTTAAGCATTTGCATTAATTTTATATATATATATATATATATATATATATATATATATATATTGTTCGCGCCAAACGCTAATTTCAAGAAATGACGCCAGAGGGCGCTCGGCGCGGTGTATTTGTACCTGTTTGACGTTCGCGCAAGCGGAGTTGGCTGCGAGCGGGGCGCGTCGGAAGTAATTACAAGTACATTGAACGCCGCGGCATCGTCAACTAGTGTGACAAGAGGCCTAATTTGAGTTTTGAGTGATTAAATTAACTGATTGCCAATAATAGTTGCGCGACGGACGGCTTGTATTGAGTTTGAATTATTAACTTACCTTTGTTTGCAAGTAATTTACGTCAATTTGTATAGTGATTGCATTTGAAGCGCATTTATAGTGATTGCATTTTGAAGTGCATTTGACAATATTAATTTTGCTCGTGGGGCATTTGATATAGTTCGGAGACATTTTCCTTTGTCGGTTAAAACGCTAAACCTTTGACTCGAGAAGAGATCGCGTTCTTACGTGTGGTTAGAATTTTATTGCTAAGTGATCGCTTCTATTTTGAGTTATCGTTTAGTGCGTTTACGCGATAGCGAAGCCTGTCTAAGTGTTGAGTGATTAAATTAACTTACCTTTGTTTGCAAGTAATTTACGTCAATTTGTATAGTGATTGCATTTTGAAGCGCATTTGCAATTTTTCATTTGCTTGTGTGGCCTGTTAATATCGTACGAAAGAATGTTAGTTTGTTGTGTGGAATGCTGAACTTTGTGACCCGAGAAAAGGTCGCGTTCGGCCTCTATAAATAATTTCTTGCTAAGTGAAAATGGAAGTTGAACTTTGATCGCCCGTTCATTAGTTGTGCCGTGTGTCACGTGTTTGATTTCGATGAACGTTGAATTGGTTGACTTTGAAGTTAATTATATGTACAATAAACTGAAATAGTGAAGTGACGTCAGACTTGAGTTCAGATAAAGTGAACTACCACCTTTGGAGAGAAGCAACGCTGGATCTGCGGTCTGACTTCAACGGTTAAGTCAGGTCACACATTGTACATACTACTATACACTACTTACATGCACCTCACTTATCACCTGACTGGTACCCTGTAGTCAACCCTACCTACCGCCCGACCGAGCCTTGGGGTCAGTCTTAGCTTCGGAACCAGGTACGTTCTTATTAATTACCTATCTATTGTGTAGAATAATAAGTCTCCATAGGCCGTTGGGCCCCGTCCCCTGTTGCCCGTCAATTGGATTACTGATGGGCCCTAGTCCAGTCAACCTGTGTTGGGGCAACTCAGGGCGTGAACATATATAATCACAATTATTAAAAAAATGTTCTCAAAGATGGAACATAGTTAATGAGGTTCAGTGTTAAGGTGAATACCATTTTAGATCGCATAAAATGGTACGCTAAGCAACATTTACTTCATAAATAACTTTAGCAAATGAAGAAAATATACGTAACATGTAAATTACAAAGACAGTTTACCACGTTAATTATTATTCTACACACTTGCACGAAACTTATCGTAAATGAAGTACACCATCAGGTCTCTCCATCAAGTCCGGAGGTAAGGTCTCATCATAACTAACAAAGCGATTACAAACTCGGCACACTTAGTTCTACTCGTCTGGGAGTTCCAGTAGCAGTCAGCGAAGTACACTATCAGGTCTCTCCATCAAGCCTGAAGGTAAGGTCTCATCATAACTAACAAATTGAGTCCAAACTCGGCACACCTAGTTCTAATCGTCGAGGAGTTCCAGTAGCAGTCACCGAAATGCACCTTCAGGTTACTCCATCAAGTCCGGAGGTAAGGTCTCATCATAGCTAACAAAACGAGCCTAAACTCAGAACACCTTATTCGACTTGTCCAGGAGTTCCAGCAGCACTCACAGAAGTACACTTTCAGGTCATACAGGTAGGTATTCGAATTTCCTATCTAAGTATATTTTTGCAGGTATAAGAAATGAGAAAAATAATCAATCTTTCAAAGTATCAAAATGTTTTACTTGATTAAGATTCCCGCAGCTAACCGTGCGTATACTTGTTTGTGCGACCCGTGTCAATGTAGTAGTTCTATTCTATACCTATCATTTTTGCAAACGCGTCCTTAAGAACAAACATAATATACGTAAATGATTTTTGAACGGCGAGCGAAGTAAATTGGTACAGGTCCGTCAAGCAGCGTGCCTCGACGATCACTGTCGCTCCGCGTAGAAATGAAAGAGAAGCGAAAAGACGCCACGATGGCGAGATACGAAACATTGATTCGTTCGAGTTATTTTTCATTCAATATATTAATACTTACAAGTATTTTATTTCAATCGATAAATAAAAACAACAGCTCCTCTTATTATTATATACTGCATCACTGTTATTCATTTTATTAACATTTGCTTATAAATAATACAGTTACAATTGCTAGAAATTCAATTTCAATTGCTATTTTATGATTTTTTTAATCGAGAAAATATACCGAAAACGTGTTTTGTAAACAATGGCACCCATAAATATGATCAAGATTAACATATATTTTTTTGCAGCTCTAAAATGTATATATTTTGTAAAAAAACTGTTTTGCAAAGCCTAGTTTGACTATGTACATCTCCTTAAGTTAGTATAAGACATGGTTAAAACGAACATTGAAGTATGCAACTTTGGGAGTATTATTGAGATTTTGAGTATATCATTATGCTTGTACTGTGGTAAAAATAAATTTCCTATGATAAGTTTTACATTAATTATACATTTATATTATACATTTTACATAAATGCAATTCCCTCCCTGGTGTTGCAGTTGTTCATGGGCGGCGGTAGTCACTTACCATCAGGTGAGCCGCATGCTCGTATGCCCCCTCTCCTATAAAAAAAAACTCAATGTCAGAGACCAGTCGGATTAAACAGCTAATTCGTTTAAAATAGCGGGGGCGAAAATTCGAGCAAAATTGTAAGTTGTGGGGTTTTGTTGTTGTTGTTTTTTTGAATGTCCCAGTGTCTATTAATAGCCTACAGTTTATCACAATACATGGACTACGAGTTGGTAAGGACAAGTGCGTGAATGTGGCAGTGCGTACAAGTGCGGCACTACACTATCTACAAGGTGAGAGTGTATTGATTAGGGGTGCCAAAGTCGATACGGGTCTAATTTACATGTCAATATAGTAATATTTATGATACTATATTTAAAATAAAAATTGTATTGATTTTGTCCCTTTTAGTATTCGATATTAATTATTTTCGGAACGAATTCTTAGAAATGTCGATGTGTTTGTTTCTGTATAAAGTAATAAACGACTACGAAAGCTACGATTGATTCTGAACCATCACTCATTTGAGACAGAACATTGACAATTTGCATTGACAATTTGTTTGTAACAAGTTGATCCCATGAATAGTTGGATGAAGACAATAAAATGACTTTAATGAGTGCACTCTAGAATAAACAATCACTTTGGTTATCGTAGGTCCTGGAACTTGCTATAACCCTATTACTTCGTACATTTTATTTAATCTTAATATTTTTTGGTACGTATTATATGATAATATATAGGACTTGAAGGCTCTGTGGCGCACCGGCTTATCAATGAGTTACTGTGCAGTAGGTTCGAATCCCGCACGGAACAAGTATTTGTATGACCTGCAAGTAATTATTTCGGGTCTGGATGTTAGTCCTTTTGCAATTTATGTTTATAAACTGCCTCCACTATACAGAAAAAAATCCTAATTTGGGGGTAACGTTTATAAAAAAGAGATTTCTCTGGCTATTTATTGATTCGGTCATGTTATAATGATGTAAAAGAACCGTATACCACATTTTATCATCTCTTCCTTCGATACACGGCTTGCAATCATTCCATTTACACGAGGCGTAAAACACCTGGACCGGAAATAAAGAACAGCGTCAAAGATGCAAGACGTTTGTTGTTGCGATTTCCAGTCGGCCTGCCAAGCGTGGCGGTGAGAGCGACTTCTCCCATAGCGAGGGCCGTGTCTAGCAGTAGACTTTTGTGGGCTGATAAAGTTGACACACATTATTGGATAAAAACACATTATTGGATAAAAGCACATTATTGGTAAAATTTTAGTAGATCACAACAAAGGTGACGTAAAATAGAAATGATATTGTCAATCTGAGACTGCATAATTAAATCAAATTTGTAAGCATCCAGGCCGGCAACGCTTATATGATACCTGTAATGATGCAAATATTCATGGGCGCTGGTGATCACTTGATATTAAGTGAGGTATGATTAGCTCTTAGTCCGCCGAACTTAAATTTTCATCATCGCTCCATAAAATCCACTGCTGGACATAGGTCTCTTCCACTGAAGGGACGATATGACGTCACGCTTAGCAGACGGAACGACGCCCGCAGTACCAGACGAAAGCACCTTTGATACTGCTGCCCTTCCGTAACCCCACGGTTCCACATTCCCTCTATTTTTTATTTAAGTATATTTTAAAGTATGTTCAACACCAATCACAAATGCTCAAACGAGCACACAGTCCACCTGATGGTAAGTGGTTGATGTGGCCCATAGACATCTGCATCTATCCTCGTTTGCTAATCAAAATGCAGATGCGTTGTCACCCGTGAGGACTAAGATGGAATGCCTCTTTTCCAGTAGAAAGGGTCTACGGTTCTCTACACTCACCATACAAAACAGCAGTGTTAGCTGCTATTTTACGCTGGTATTCTGTGAGAGCGTGGTCCTTTCCCGGTCGAGCCAACCCATTTGTGCTACTATTATACTACTAATAAAGCTGCAGCATGGCTCTACCACGTATACATACAATATTAAAAAAATTAAAACTATAATAAAAAAAACTAAAACTAATAACATAAATTATCATACAGTTCTACTCCCCATGGTCTCTTGCCAAGAACACTGGCTGCGTTTCCCCGCTGAATGGCAATACTTAGCCTTTGAGTACTAATATAAACAGCCCTCTTATCACCAGCAGCGACGATTAGCCACGGATAGAGTTCCTTGAGGAACTTTACCGCACGTGGACCTCACGTAGTATCCAGTCTCGTTAAGTAATTTTCAGTAAATCAGAAAAAAATTATGTGTTATCATCATTACAGCCCATACCATCTCTCCTGCTTAACAAAGTCCTCAGCGATGAGGTTTCTGGAGCTATCTATACCGCCGACTTCCTGCACTCTCACAAACAACCACAAAAGTGTAAAAACAAAACTTCGAATTGCCGACATGTAAGATTATGTAAGATTAACATTATGTAAGATTTTCTAAACTATCTTAAATTTATGCCCAATAACTGTTATGACATAGATCAAACCTACATATATCGGTAGATGTCTTGAACACTCTATATTATATAAACATTTGCTATTTAATTTCTGTAAGAGTCAGCAGGCTAGGCATTTGATAATTTATTTGAAAGGTAAATAGATTTTAAAAATTGAACGGTACATTCCAACTAAACATTCTCATATGCAATACATCAAAGTAGAGGTTTTAGTTTTACGACACTAGAGTAGGTTTGCAATGAGACAGATTACACGAGCTTGTTTTTACGTTATGGCTTGTGTACGAGGACGATGTTAGGATTGAAACTTCCACTTAAAGCTTCATCAGTAAAGCTAGAGTTTATATACACCTCACGGCTGGACAGAAACTTAATGTTTTTCATGTATGCGAAAGCGTTCCCGTAACCTTGCCAATATGCGCCGAAGGTGGAACACTATGAGATTTGAGTCGGTGCAAGTCCGAGTTTGCGTAGGAAGTACGTACGAGGAAAGGAATATTTCGCGGAGATCAGCTCCGTCACATCTGCGTACCGAAACTTCCAACCTTTATTCATGTTCAATATTTAAACTATAGGTTATACATGTAATACCAGGGATGCGTGGCCTAGTCAACAAATATAAGTTGAGTTGATGGATTATCCATCTTCAAAAGAACACACTTAACTTATCCAATCTATTGACATAAGCTCTGTCCATTTATTATATGTCCTAAGGAATAGGACATCCCTCATTTCTGGTAATGTAGGTCAAGTAGAAAAACCATGTCCCACAGGTCAACTAATCCAGTGAAAATTATAAAAATTCACATGGCTTCGAAATGTTTTTAGTTTGAGACCAATGAACTTTTAATATTAAGCTTGTGTTTACATTACCTGACCAGAGCACTGTTAAAGAAAAAGAAAAAAAACGTTATTCCGTATTTTATTCACTTTGCCAAAAGCGGATCCAGCTTGCAGCTAACATGGAAGCGCTTTTACTTTCCTTTCACTGTTAATTGAATCTGCGGGGCGTTTCGGCTGACGGAAAAGGAACAAAATAGGATGTTTTTAGCCTTTACTGCGTGATTGTCGCCAGTTGAATTATTGCGCACAGTATGGCATAGATGTAGTAAAGTAGAAAGTAATATAACAGCATGAACGTTTCACTGCTGGGCACAGGCCTTCTCTCATTTCTGAGGAGGTTTTAATAAGAAAATGTCCGACACTCTGCCCCAATGCGATGCAATGCCTTTCTTCTACATTGATCGTCTATTTTGTGAGCGATATGGTCGGCCCACATACAACACCATAGTAACTGACATAACCCAACGGATATGTAAGCTGAAATGTAACTAATGACTCCTGATTCATCTTACAGAATTACTTAAAAGTTCTTATGCCTAATATTTCTTGAGTACACAGCAAACTCGTTCCGTAGTTCTTAATCCAAGAGTTTGTCGGATAAACTTGATTGAAACAAAGTGTTAAATGAATAAATTAATGTCTCAAATAATTAATTAATCACGGGCAATCGTTGTTTTTGTAGTAGTTTATTCCTGTCTATAATTTGTAAAGGAAATATTAAGAGGATAATAAATTGTAAATAAAGTTAAAAGCTGGTGTATCTCAGGAGCTAAATGCTCGCCGGTAATTTCACGTCAGATTATTCGCCATTAAAAATGTCACTTGAAATTTTAAGTGCCGAATTACCATGTGCTCGCCGGTTAAGGATAACTTCCAGAGAGCGAACCTAGAGAAAGCCATTAAAGTAATTTATAACCTATGTTCGAAGAATCCTTTTAGAGAAAATTTTAAATAAATAAATTTATTATCTTTGGCCTCTCAGTTTTAACTATAATTAATTGTGTTTACATAAACGTAAATAGTTTCATTAAAAATAGTGATTAATATTCTGTATCTATTAGCAACAAGTACAAACTACTTATACCGTTCCTCCACTACAAAGAGTCGATAACTCCTTTATGGAGCTACGCTTTTACAACAAAGTCCCAGAAAATATGGAGTACTTATGTATCTGTTGAAAACTTTAAAATATTTCCTAAGCAACAACTGTTTGCTGAGTGTAGTTATACTACTAAACATACATGCAGTGATTATAAGCCCTGGGAATGAGGTGATCGCTGCCGTGTTGCTTCTAAATGCTTTCATAGTATGAAAATATAATTAATGCTTAATTCTACATACGTTCATACTTGATTGTATAAAATACAATTCAGTATGAAAATATTTAGAATTTTTCATACTTAATTGTAAATAATGTTTAAAAAACTCCCTTTCTTGCTAGTTCTTTCCAAGAAAAAAGTTTTTTTTCCGAACCGTGGGAAAGCTTAAATGATTTTCAATAATTATTCTTGTGACATATATTAAATAATAACGATTCTATTGTATTCTATTCTATGTATTTATCGTGAGGAAACCTGCATGTTCAAAGAATGAAAATATTCAAAGATGTGCATGGTCCGTTAACACGCACTGCACTTAAAATTGAAGCATACGTTTAATAAAGTATGTATAAAATGATCGCTAAGCTTTGCTGCCACAGTGAGCGTTTTGATATCCGCAGAGGAACAGAATTTTAAGAGCAACGGAAAATAATTTCATGTCTGATTTAATTTCTTACTCGTATTACCTTAAACAATTGTTATTGGTGTTGAACGTACTTTAAAGTATACTTAAATAACAAATAGAGGGAATGTGGAACCGTAGGGCTGCGGAAGGGCAGCAGTATCAAAGGTGCTCTCGTCTGGTTCTGCGCTCGTCATTCCGTCTGCTAAGCGTGACGTCATATCGTCCCTACAGTGGAAGAGACCTATATCCAGCAGTGGATTTTATGGGGCGATGATGAAAATTTAAGTTCGGCGGACTAAGCGCTCACCATACCTCACTTAATATAGGTAAGTGATCATCAGCGTCCATGAATGTTTGCTACATTACAGGAATCATAGAAGCGTTGCCGGCCTGGATGCTTACAAATTTGATTTAATTATGCAGTCTCAGATTGACAATATCATTTCTATTTTACGTTACCTTTGTTGTGATCTACTAAAATTTTACTTTAGAGAGTTAGCTAAGAGCGTACTATCAACAGCTTTATAATAAATGTAAAATGTTAGATACAAGCTCCTTCTTACCCTTGAGAATACAGGTGACATTCGTAAAGACAGGCGAACTATGTCGTTTTGTCGATGAAGCGCGGCGCTGCTACGCCAAGATGTCAATAAATGTGAAATATTGAGCTGGAGGTATTTGTACTGCAGCTACGAGCTATGCCTACGATATAGTGAGTGCTACGGACAATAGGGCGTTTCTTTCATTGACATTTTTAGATTCGGGTCCCAGCTACTGTGTTGAAAATGTTGCTTTGTTTTTAAGGTAAGCTCAGACAGCAACATATATGGCTTAATAATAAAACCATGAATGAGTTAGTATTGGAAATATAATATTTCTATACATCATCATCATTACAGCCCTTCACAAGTCCACTGCTGAACATAGGCCTCCCCCAAAGAATGCCACAAAGCACGGTCCTGAGCCACCTGCATCCATCGACTTCCTGCATATCTTACCAGGTCGTCACTCCATCTAGTGGGGGGACGCCCTACACTTCGCCTGCCGGTACGAGACTGCCACTCGAGAACCTTTCTTCCCCATCGGTTATCGGTTCTTCGAGCTATATGGCCGGCCCATTGCCACTTCAGCTTAACTTTACATACTTTAATAAAACTCTAAGTAGCGGACTTCTGTATATTGAATATATTTTTGAAAATTTAATTGCTGTATGCTTTTGCTCGACGCTTTTCGTATGACAGGTTTACGAGTACATTGTCTGTTCGAAATTATCAATCGCTCAAAACTTGCGCGTGCTGTTGGAAAATAAAAATCATACAGAGTGGTTTACTGATCGGTTTTAATTTAAATCCCCACCTAATGCAACGTCCCGTGTAGTGTCAGTGTAAGAATATTCAATATCAGTGGGTGTCGTAAGAGGCGACAAAGGAAAGCAAATCTGGAGATTGGCAGAGTCTTCCTTACAACGACTAAACCTCATTTGATAGTGTTTTGTCAACACGTAACTAACGTGCAATATATGATTTCTCGTCCTCTTGTTACACATGCTTAGGCTTTGGTTTATATAATGTACGCAGCAAATATTTAAGCTATTTGCACAACATATCTATTTGCTTCGTCCTTCGTAATTCTTACACCAAAGAAGTGAAATAATTTGCCAGCCTGTTTTTCATCCGATACAATGTACAAAGAGTGTCAAGTTAATAGTGAATAGGTTTTTTTATAGAATAAATCTGACAAGCGAGCACATAGACCAGTTATTGGTAAGTGCCTGCTGAGCCCTTATATAAATATATCTATCCTCGATTAAGAATCAAAAGGCAGATGTGTTGTCACCCCTGAGGACTAAGATGGAATGCCTTGTATCTAGTAAAAACGGTCTCCGAATCTCTACATTCACCATAGGATACAGAACAGCATTGAGCCGCCAGTTTACGTTGATATTCTGTGAGATCGAAGTCCTTCCCCGGTCAGCTGACCCACTCGTGCTACAGGCATAGTATAGCTGCAACATGGCTCTACCACATGTAAGTTTATATACTTAAGTTGTTAAACCAAGTGCAGTACATCTTACCATCAGGGCGGATAGTAGTCGTAGTACTGACTTATAATAGTTAAAAATGCGGTGTGTATTGTGGGCGAGTTGGCACAATTTCGCAGAATACCCACACCCAATAGATTTTTGGCTCGATTTCCGCGATTATAACAATGACAATAACATCGCTGACTATTTGTATTGCTCAAGGATTTGGGTAGTGCTCAAACCGTAATTGTCTGCAAAAACGTAACTGGATATTATAACCGATTATTTCTTTTACGTTACGCTACGTTAGCCTAATGGTCGTTAATGTGGTCACTAATTTTGAGGTCCTGAGTTCGAATTACGGGTCGGGCCAGAATCAGTCATTAGCTTTTCAAGTTATCTCAGTTACCAAGAAAAATTTTAGTCTCACAGCAATTTTAATATCATACAATTAATATTGAAAGTCAATAAAAAAATATTAATTAATATTAAAATGAATATAAAACTCAAAATATTAAAATTGCTGTTCAAATGAAACAACAACATTATTTTTTATGATTTTAGACCCAAAGGCAGTCTACCTGATAATAAGTGCACTACTGCCCATGAACACATACGAGTACAAGTAACTCCATGCAAAGCCGGCCACAGTTGTTCGATCACCCCTGAGTACTTAAATAAAATGCTACGCTGCCTGTCAGAAAATTTAATGGTTAAATTTAAAGAACAAATTATTTACCAAAAAGATATTCAAACAACAATATCACACATTACAAGCGAAATAAAAAGGTTGGAGAACACATGTAGGTACGACATCATTATCAAGGACGTTAAATTCGTAATGGCCGACGTAAAGTCACGTTCACGTTCAGAAATAAATGTGGTATTTGTCATATGAAGAATTTCCAGGAAAATTAAAATATCGGTGGAATATTTTTGTTTTCTAACATAACATATTTTTAAGAGTAATGGTAAAAAATAGTGCACTGTCTACTTGATAAGAAATGGATGCTGTCGTCCATAGACAGCTACTTCTAATATCAGGTAAGAATAGAAAAAAATAATATAGAATTTTTTATTGATTAAAAAATTAAAAAAAATTCCATCAGTTGTCGGTTCTTCAAGCTATATGAGATCACCAAGCTGAAGTGGTAATGGGCCGATCAGCTAGCTTCGTTTGTGACTTGAAACATGGAAAAAAGATTTCTTTGCGTTTTTTGTTGTGGGACAGCTGATTGAAATATAACATCAAACGATTTTTCTGATATTTTAAACTAAATTTGCTATAATAACGGCATTAAAATAGTAGTAATAATAGTGCCATTTGGCAACGGCTTAAAAGCATGCATAATTTTATTTTATGCGTATCGTGCGAGTAGACTAAGGAAGCAAGGATTCTCGATATAAAATACAGAAAAGCCCAATGATAGCTGCTGTGTTTGGTGAGTGTAAAGCAGGCTTTTTCTAACTTATAGTCGCACGTTACCCTATTACATTTACTAATCAATGGCGAACCGCCAAAGACAAAAATTAGGTTTCTTACGGAAATGTACAGTCACAAAGAGAATTATTATTTTGATCGATACGTCGCAGCCGCAAGCAAACGCGGTGGTTGTTGGTCAGGCGTGTACTGTAGAGTAAGTAATGTAACTGGGGAACATTATCATGCGTTAGTCAGCGAAACCGCCACCATAACGTATCGTTTAGTGCAAATGCCCGGAGACCCTTTTTACTGGTAACGAGGAACTCTAACATAGTCCTCAGGTTCGACAACACATTTATATTTTGATACTTAAAAGAGGATTAATGTTGGTGTCTATTGGCCACAGAATCTAAATCGCACCAGGTAGGCTATTAAGTCGTTGGTCAACAACATATATTTTAGGCAATGCTCGCCTATTAGCGCATTCTTTGACAGATCTACGTCCAAGTGTGGACTTCAAAAGGCAGTTGATGATGATGATGATTTTAACTGAATATTTTTTTAATATTCATCGGTACACTGGAACGATTTTTTATATTATTTTTATTCTTATGACTTACTACCTTAACTTACACAATAAAATCTTAAATAACTAGTTATTTGAGATGGGCAGCTGGCCGAGCGTGGAAAATATCCTCCCTTGCCAAGCCTGGAAAATATCTTCCCTTGCCGAGCGTGGAAAATATCCTCCCTTGCCGAGCGTGGATAATATCCTCCCTTGCCAAGCGTAGAAAATATCCTCCCTTGCCGAGCGTGAAAAATATCTTACCTTGCCGAGCGTGGAAAATATCCTCCCTTGACGAGCGTGGAAAATATCCTTCCTTGCCGAGCGTGGAAAATATCCTCCCTTGCAGAGCGTGGAAATCATGCCCCCTTGCCGAGCGTGCAAAATATCCTCCCTTGCCGAGCGTGGATAATATCCTCCCTTGCCGAGGGTGGATAATATCCTTCCTTGCCGAGGGTGGATAATATCCTCCCTTGCCAAACGTGGAAAATATCCGCCCCTGCCGAGCGTGGAAAATATCCTTTCTTGCAGAGCGTGGAAATCATCCCCCCTTGCCGTGCGTGGAATATATCCTCCATGCCGAGCGTGGAAAATATCCTCCCTTGACGAGCGTGGAAAATATCCTTCCTTGCCGAGCGTGGAATACATTCTCCCTTGCCGAGCGTGGAAAATATCCTTCCTTGCCGAGCGTATAAAATGTCCTCCCTTGCCGAATGTGGAAAATATCCTCACTTGCCGAGCGTGGAAAATATCCACCCCTGCCGTACGTGGAAAATATCCTCCCTTGTCGAGAGTGGAAAATATCCTCACTTGCCGAGCGTGGAAAATATCCTTTCTTGCAGAGCGTGGAAATCATCCCCCCTTGCCGTGCGTGGAAAATATCCTCCATGCCGAGCGTGGAAAATATCCTCCCTTGACGAGCGTGGAAAATATCCTTCCTTGCCGAGCGTGGAATACATTCTCCCTTGCCGAGCGTGGAAAATATCCTTCCTTGCCGAGCGTATAAAATGTCCTCCCTTGCCGAGTGTGGAAAATATCCTCACTTGCCGAGCGTGGAAAATATCCACCCCTGCCGTACGTGGAAAATATCCTCCCTTGTCGAGAGTGGTAAATATCCTCACTTGCCGAGCGTGGAAAATATCCTCCCTTGCCGAGCGTGCTAAATATCCGCCCCTGCCGTACGTCGAAAATATCCTCCCTTGCCGAGCGTGGAAAATGTCCTCACTTGCCGAGCGTGGAAAATATCCTCCCTTGACGAGCGTGGAAAATATCCTCCCTTGACGAGCGTGGAAAATATCCTTTGTAGTTTAGTATAGCCCCCACGACTATATATATATTTGTGTTAAGGTAGAATAAGCGATCAGTATAATTAAAGTTATAGAAGCATCAACACGCCTCAATTCTCATTGACACACTTCCAATATCACATGGCGACCCTGCCAGGCGGTGCGCTGCTACAATGCACGCGCACCGCCACGGCCTGCAAATGTTGTTGAAGATAATATATATATTTACGCGGACTACACGGAATATATACCCGGATGTGACGAAAAAATAAATAAATATGAATACAAGAAGAGGCCACAATCATAATTTTACAGAAGGTGACTGAAAAATTAAAAAGTATAATGTATATGAAGTAGTACTATGAAAGCAACTAAGAGGAAAATAAAAAGTGGTTCTTTATATAATGAGCAAAATTTAAGAAACGGCAGATTAATTTAAAAAGGATAGAAACGGTTGTACTCTTGCTAGCTTCGTCCAGAAAAACAAAGAAGAAAATTAAGAGGTAACTTCGCACCTGTGTGATTTTAATTCCATTTAAAACTTTGTTTATGAATTTATGATTGTTTTTATATTCTTTTTGCTATAATATTTGTTGAAGTTAAGTATTAAATATTTAAATATTCTATATTTAATACACGTATGTTTAAATTGAACTTATTTATCAGATAACTTACGATACAATTGATTTTTCAATATTTTTATCACTATTTATATATAAAAAAATGCTATCATAATACAATATCAAAGATTAAGCACATTACATTTTAGGCACTTATGGCATTTGTATTATGGCACAAGACAATTTTATATTAAATTTTATATAGTTGTTGTTTTTTGTTTTATATTATTTTTATTACTGTGCAGGACACAATACAAAAACGAATGAAATAATATAGTAGATTACATTTTTAAATTTACCATGGTTAATCATAAATTAATTTTTCGTTTAGTTAAAATAACACCGATGATATTTTTCGTTGTGATTTTTTTTTCTATACTAAATTTTATTTAATTGTTTTAATTCAATTCAAAAAGGGTTTAAAACAATTCGGTATTAATAAGTATTAGTTTTTTTTTCTTTTATAAAGGCAGTGAACCTTTAAGTTATGCTTACATACATGAACCTACTTAAAAATTAAAATTGGTCTTTTTAATGCTTAAATAATTTAATGTTTTGTCGTGTAAAGTTGATATGTGTAACAGTGATTATTAAATTATTTTCTGTATACGATATAGTAAATACCATACTTCTAGAAATCTTTTTCGATCCAAGCAAAAGTAATGTGTCTAAAATTCTGTGTAAATAAGGAATTTAATACTATCAATTTACTTGTATCCACATATTATGTATGTAATAATAACATTGTATAAGTTACGTTTAAATTAGGTGATCATAATACGATGTAATCGCAAACGTTGCCATATACGTACTTTGTTAATTAAAACAAAGGTGTCTCAAATCGCTTGCGCTGCTAAGAGTGGGATTACAATTTGTATTTTGATCTGTCTGTCGTTATGCGATCATGTTATTGTTATTGAAAACTACGTTGCTTTGACTTCTTTGTTCTATATCTTAATATGAAATGCAATAATTTTTTTTTATTTAATATTGATTAAACTTTCATATCATAAAGTTTTAACTATTATAATTCATTATTTTTGGGATAATAGATTGACTATCTAACCTATTTGTGTGGATTATGAAAATAATTACTTCGTTTAATTCGATTTTGATACTCATTATATTATGTATACAATTAATTAATTTAAATTTTATTGTACCCATATTGTGAGCCTCAATCCCTGACCGACAACGATGTAACTAAATATTATATGAGACTATTTTATGATATAAATTTGTAAAAGACGTGAGTAACTGTTTGGCTAAGTTACAGAATACGTAATTGTAAATGAAAAATATTAATAGTGTGTAATTGTGCGAGTAAGGTAAAGAAAAATTATCGGAGGTTAGCATATCCAAATACAATCAGCTTGATCAGCTGAGCGTTTGGAAAACCTAATAACCGATTAATTTTTAAGGTGGTTCTGACACTATTAAATACGGAATCAGTTTTAATGTATTGTTAATGAGGTAAATGAGAATTTATTATGAATTGTATAAGAATATTATCCATAATATTAACCATGTATGTACGCAAGCTGTGTACGTGAAAATTATGACTAGTTAATACTGTGATATTGGTATTTGTCTAACATTTCTTAAGTATGTGGTAAACTCGTTACGTTGTTCTTAATCCAGGATTTTTTGAAACAACATGTTCGAAACATAGTGTTGACGTAAATAACTAAACAGTCACAAACAGTTTTTAGTTTCGTTGTAGTTGATTCCTTTCTAGAATTTGCAAATAAAATATCATAATGATTACAAAACGTAATAAGTATTTAAGTGAGATTTCATGGTGGCCGCCGCTACACAGCGTATGAAAAGCCACTGCCTCATGTCATACCTTGGATGTAGTAAGATGCAACACAGGGAAATGAAACACGAAACGGGTAGCATCGTCTTCCTGATAACAGCTCTAGAGGAAATGCAGTTGCCAAGTCGTCTGCCCAATGTGGCAACTATGGCAAATATCCCTCCTATGAGGTAATCTATGGGGGGCCTATGTTAAGATGCGGACTTTTGACAGATAGTCACGAATGAATAAAATAAACAGAACTCATTTGAAATCCACAGTCATAATCTGAACTTCATATAGGCATACAGCAGAAAAAAACTTGTCCTACACTTCAACTTCATTGAGGCTGTCGCCAAGTGTATTGAAGTTTTTGAAACGAGGCATTCCATCTTAGTCCTCACAGGTAACAACGCATCTGCATTTTGATTAGTAATCGAGGCTAAGTGTAGATGTTTATGGGCCACAGGAACCACTTATCATCAGGTGGACTGTATGCTCGTTTGTCACCCTTATCCTATATAAAAAAAAAGTTGATTTGAACTAAAACTGCACCAGTAATAAGAAATTAGAGCGAATCAAATAACCGCCATACCTAGCTCTCATGTCGTAAAATTAAAGAAATTACATTGTCTACACTTACAATTATTAAAATAATTGTCACGTAGCAAACTATTTCTGAAGTAAATTACAATAAAATTGGCAGGTCTACAATTGCATTATCATTTAAGGCTGCATAAAGAACAAGTATAATAAACGCTAAACTGCAGCGGCTAATTTATTTCAATTAGAATCAGAATAAAATAACCGTTTAATAATTTCCTTTGTTCCCTTCGTCTATATTAAATGTCGATTGATAAATGAAAAATAAAAGTGATAAGTACATTGCGTAGTAATTGAAGCTGCTGTTTCCAAATGTATAACAAAATATTTTTCATTTGTTATAAATTTGTTATCTGAAATTGTTAATTACAATATTAAGTGCTTATTTACCACGTGCGTCACGTCTACGGTGAAAGAAAACATCGTGAGGAGACCTGTGTATCTTAGAAATTAAAATAAAATATTTCAAAGACATGCGAAGTCCACCAACACGCGTTGATGCAACGCGACGGACTTTTACTGGTTCTAAAACCTTCTCAGAAATGAGACGAGGCCTGTGCCCCAGGAGTAGGACATAGCAGGCTGCAGCTACTGTATCTGAATTCATAAACGCGATGCGTTGAATGTAGATTTTATGTAGGCAGTCGCGTGTCCGTATTACAATTGCAAAAAGGCCGTCTTCATTCTCTTATAATAAGGTTTATTCATAAACACGGTCTTATAAACATATATACCATGGTAGACTTCTTCTATAGAACGCATAATGCGCCCGTATCAGAAGTAAGCCCCTCTTCCATATCATACAATTTATTAAAGCAAGAACCGCTTGTATTAAATTTAAAGAAATTAAAAATAGTGTACTGTTTCTCGACTCCACAGAGTCAGTAATTCATTCTTGGGGCAATGTATACGCTATTACAACAAGGTCCCGGAAAGTGTACAGGGTCTCTCTATTACCAAGTTTAAATGTTTTATTAAGCTGAAACTGTATAAAAAGGGTTATTATAGTATAAATGAATACATGGTTGATAATAACCCCTGGGAATGAGGTGATCGCTTCCAAGCAGTTTCTAAAATAAATTTTGTATATAGGTCGTAATCATTTATATTGTAAAATTTATTTTAAAAAAAAGTCCCGCTGGGTTTCTTGCTGGTTCTTCCCAGGACAGAGGGTTTTTTCGAACCAGTGGTAAAGTAAAAAACGACTTTCAATAAGAATTACACATGTAATATATATTGAATAAAAAAATATTCTATTCTATTCTGTGTGTAGTGAATGTACGTGTAATGTGTTGTATGAAAGTTTTCATACTTTTCCCTCTGTACAGCCCTACGACATAAAAAGTCTTGGGATCAGTTAATTTTAACAGGTTTTCAACTTCAATAAATTCTAATGCCTTCAGCCATTCAGTGAGTTTTATTTTACAGTTTCTATAAGTCATAGGATATATATCTAGTATTTTATTTATTTTATGACATAAATGAGACGAGATGTTTTTGTACTGATTGCGAGCAAATTTAGTCTTGGTGTAATTTAGTGTGGCGACTCTATCTTTTCTTCTTTTCGTTAAAATATTGGTATCAATATTAAAGTACATATATTTTTTTCAGAACTACGTGCAATATGTAAAGTTTACGAACTGTCAATAAATCTTCATATAAATACAATGAATTTGTTGAAAACTGACGTGTTTTGAAATACATAATTTTTAACAATCCCCTTTGAGCTCGTTCTAATTGTATAAAATGAGTTTTTACAGCACCACCCCATATCGTTATACAATAAATCAAAATAGATTGTGCCAATGCAATATAGATCCGATCAAGTAACTTTTTATTTGCAATGTGTCTTAGTGTTTTAAATATCCACATTAATTAACGTAATCTACCAGAAACTAATTCGACATGAGACATCCATGAAAGTCTCTGGTCCATTAAGATACCAAGCTACTTCGTAGATGTTAGTCTAGTTATAGTGGGGCAGTTGCAATTCGTGTTAACTAGCGGCTGACAGCAATGAATTTTAATATCACTGGGAAAGTTAGGCAGACTGTTTTTTATGGAAAACAAAATATAGTTTGTTTTGTTGGTATTTAACGTTAGTAAGTTAAGACTTAGCTATTGCGAAATCACAGCCAAACCGTACTCTGTATTTATTTTTAAATTGTTCAAGGAGTCGCCTGTAAACACAATGGCAGTGTCGTCAGCATATGAGAGTATGCTAGCATGTGGGATCTTCATATTGCAGAGTTCGTTTATGTATATTAGAAACAGGGTGGGCCCTAAGACGCTTCCTTGCGGCACGGCATAAGTGACACTAGTTTTTTGACTTATATGTGAACCTATTTTTACCCTCTGAGTCCTACCAATCATGTAACTTTTAAACAAGTCAAGGGGCACACCTCTAATCCCACAGCTTTCTAACTAACTTCTGCAATAGAATGGGGCTAGACACGGTGTCAAATGCCTTTTTAAGATCAATAAACACTGTGAGGCAGTTTATCTTTTTATCAAGATAAAAACAGACGAACATTTCATTTCTATAGCTCGACGTTATAAAGGTTGTCGGTATTTTCGTTGGCATTCTCTGAGATACTATATAAACTTGTCAATAATATAAGCTTTTTTAAATATCTATCTCAATAATTTAAATAATTTAATTTGCGATCTTATCGTTTCTCCTGCTCTTGTACGTTTCTCTTAATCATGGCTACCGTGATTAAGAGAAACGTAACAAGATATTAAATTAATTAAATGTTTTATCCTCAAGGAAATTAAATCTTAGATGGTCTTAGAACAAATAAGAGTGTAATATTATTTTCGGTATTTTTGTCTCTTAAAATTAGGAGAAAATTATCAGCGTTCGTTAAAAAGTTCGAGTTTTTTTTTTAATCATAAAATCTAATTCTTTTATTTCATGATTTTAAACTGCTATTTAAATCTAACTAAATGGTTACACACAATATGAAAATAATCTATAATAATGAAAAACTAGAACTAAAAATTTAAGTTTCAATTTATTTTTCAGGTCACTAAAGGTGGTATGCAATTCGACATTAACTCCATAACAAGTTTAAAAATTGTAATTAAAATGTCCTGGAACTTCATTTGATTGTTTACCACGTTAAGAATTAATTTTCGCACCTGCACAAAATTTGCCGTAAAGATTAAGTAGAAAATATGGTTAAAATTAAATTTAAATAGTATTATCGAGATTTAGAGAAGAATATCCTTTCGATATTCTGTCGCTAAAAATAAACTTCATATAATTAAAAGTATTCTTTACATAACTCAATGACATCAGTTGGCTCGGCCAGTTACTTTGCAAGCCCTGAGTTCAATTTTAGATGGTGTCAACATTCAGGCAAAATCGTAAGTTGTTGGTTTTCAGGTTCTGTGTAAATTGTGAATGCCTCAGTGTCTATTATTAGTGCACAGTTCGTAACAATACATCGACTATCAATATCGAATTGGAGAGGACAAGTTAGTGAATAATATGTGAGTGCGTACAGTCTGGTATTACACCATCAGAGCGGTTGAACTATTTTGACTCTATTAATAAGATGTGGCCATGCAGGTCTAGTTTTAATATCAATATAGTAATATCTGTGATATTATTTTATCACTTTTTACTTTCGATATTAATTCCAGAAAGGAGTTCTTAGAACTGTCGATATGTGTGTTTCTCAATAAAGTAATAAACGACTACGAAAGCTACGGTTGGTTCTAAACCGTCACTAATTTGAGACTTTAGACTTTATTTACCTTGACAATTTGCTTCGATAAAGTTATCCGATAAATAGTTAGATTTGGGCGATGAAATGAGTTTTTAGAGTGTGCTCAAGGATAAACAATAACATTGCTAAATCGTAGCTACTGGATGTAGCTACGACTGTACATATGTACATATTACAAACTCGTATATTTGATTTAATCCTAATATTTTTAGTATATATTATCCGATAATATGATATATTTCTGTGGCTATTTATTGTTTGGGCCGTGTTATAGCGATGTAAAAGAACAGTATACCACATTTTATCATCTCTTCCTTTGATATATGGCTTTCAACGTCGTATATTTGATTTAATACTAATATTTTTAGTATGAATTATTTCATAAAATGATAATATTTACATTATTTTTACATTATTCTCTAGTTATTTATTGATTATGGCGTGTTATAGTGCTTGCAATCATTCCATTTACACGAGACGTAAAATACCTGGATCGGAAATAGGGAACAGCGTCAAAGGTGCAAGACGTTTGGTGTTACGACCGTCAATTCGCCTGCACGCAAATCCTCTCTACAACGAGGGCCGTGTCTAGCTGTTGACTTGTTTGAGCTGATAAAGTTGAAGTCCATTAATAGATACAGGCCTACTAAATAATACGATTAGTGGCAAGACTTACAATACAATAACACCCTTTATTGTACACCAAGGAAACAAATAACGTATCAAGAAACAAACAAAGCGAAAAACAAAAAGCTGGCATATTGCTATAAAGCAATTTCTTCTAGACAACCTACAAAAAGGAAATAAAAAGAAGTGAAAAGTTCATTAATGGGTAGAGTGCACTAAGTATAAATCATATCATTAATGTAAAATTTAAATAAATAAATATGCCTATAAATAATAATTTACTTAAATGATAGACTATTTATCATAATATTACGTGATATTATGTAATACTGTGTATTATTGCGCCATACTACAATACTTACGTGCTAAATGTGAAAAATTATAATTATAAAATTTCTTTGGAGTAAATTTTAAGGATTTTGCTACATATACCCTTTCGAAAACGGTATACTGCTTGTGACCATCAACGACCAAACTTTTTTAAGTTTATTCGATAAGTTTAACAAAAAATTATTTCGAGTATTAGGGTAATTAAAGCTTTCTCTTTATTCCTTTTCTTTCACCTTTTACGTATTACTTAACGTTCAATAAAATAAGAAGTGGACTTGTACAAATTTTCTGGAGCGGAAACTGGTTAATAAAAACCAATGTAATTAAAAACAAGATTTGCAAAACTGTTTCGGGACATTTAGCCCTATTTTAATGGAAAATAATATTTATTTTTTTCCAAATTGAACACTTTGGTCCGCCGAAATAAATTTTCAAGATTATATTAATGACAAGACGACAACGAGAAAATCAAGGAATTTTTATTTCTGGAGTATACTTACATAATAACCCTATAATATATAAACTTGGCGGCTCCGTGGCACTGTGGCTTAGCATTGAGTTGCAGCGGTGAGGGCCATGGAATCGAATTTCACACTAAACAAGCGTTTGTAAGGACAAAATATAATTGTTCCAGGTCTGAATGTTTGTCCTTGTGCTTATGTAAACTGCCTCCGTGATTACACGCACCGTTACGATTGCGAGAGAGTGAGCATGTATTTTTACTTTACTTTCACTCTCTTGACACATGTTAGTGATATCGAAGGAACATTCACCAATTGCTGTGTGATGGTGTCGTAAAAGAATCCATCACCCCATTTTGTCACGTGCATTTCGCAAAAGGCGACAATAGGAAATATCAGAATGATGACGTGACTTCTGACGCGGTGTAACCATCTTGTATACGTCAAACATAAAATACCCGGACCGTTGACGGGCAGCAGCAGTGGCTACCAGACGAGGCGATTAGGGCAAATCCTCACTAAAAAGGAAGAGGCCAATGTTCAGCAGTGGAACTTAACGGGCTGGTCAAGAAAATGTTAATTTACATATTAAATTATTAAACTTCGTTTCGAATGGAATCATTGATATGCAGTAAATATTATACGAAATCAGAACCAAAACGGATTTTTATACGTCATGTCTTGTTAACTAGAATTCATAAAATGTAACAGATTTTGCAATAACTTCACCTTTTCATTTAATAATTAAATTTGCAATATTATAGTTTCTTAAGCTCTTGTTCTAACAACTATCCGTTATGAAGAACAAGATTTTAAATTAATGAAATGTTTAATTCTCAAGGGAATAAAACTCAGGAGTAATTAAAAGTCAAGGGCAATCTTATTTTTACTTTTTTTCAGTTTCCTATTTTCTCTGAAGGTTATTTCGTAGTTAATTCATAGAGTCTTGGCAGCTGAAAGGTTAAACGCGAGCATCTTGAGCTCGATTCCCGCAGACACCATAATATGATATTAGCAAAGCATTGAAAAGATTGGGAGTGTGAAAATATAAAAATTGATGAAATATTTTAATTCAATGTGAAGCCTTCGTATTAAGAAATAATTAAACATCTTATCTTTGTGATAAAACGTTTTGCCAAATTAATTGAAATGTAACTTTAAATAGCCTAAGTCAACATTAAAATTAAAACAATCATTATAAACCTGATGAATTCGGATTTCGTATTCGAGTAATGATGCCTGAGTGGTAGTGATCCTTAACGTACTGAATGAAATACCATTAAAGGCCTATTTCATACTACATATACTCGAATTTTTCGATGTAGCAATAAATTTGAAAATAACTCTGTTGGAGAGCAAGTCATACCATATAAAGCCATACCATGTCAAAGGCCCATTTCAAATGAATACTGATATAAAAGTTATGAGCTGAGGCACCCCGTGCAATTTTATTCAATTACGGTACAAAAGCAAGCGCCTCTAGCCTTAACTACTCTTAATCTGATTATAAGTTGATAATAGCGTGTCACATTGTAGCTGGTGAATTATTGGCCCTGGATTTTATTTCCTGTGCTCAATTTGTTACTTTGAAGTAATTGTCAGAATTTTTTTAACTAGCCTGTATCGCTAGTTGGGGGCGCCCTACACTTCGTCTGCCGGTAGGAGGCTGCCACTCGAGAATCTTTCTTCCTCATCGGTTGTCGGTTCTTCGAGCTATATGGCCGGCCTATTGCCACTTTAGCATACTAATTTTTTGGGCTATGTCGGTTAATCTGTATTACTGCGTATATCCTCGATTTAAAGTCTATCACGCAGAGAAACGCCGAGCAAAGCCCTTGCCATAGCTCGCTGAGTGACTATATTGCAGTAGTGATTATATGGAGGAACTAGATGGAGTGACGATCTGGTAAGACATGCAGCAAGTCAATGAATGCAGATGGCTCGGGACCGTGCTTTGTGGCATTTCTTTGGTAAGGCTGTTCAGCATTGGACTTGTAAAGGGCTGTAATAATGATGAGTATGATGCCTGTATCTCTGATATTAAATTACAATTTTCTGTAACGTCTGTTCACTTAATAATCTTCTAGTGGATCGGGCTAACGTATCAAAACTTTGTTGCACATTAATTAATTGTAAAAGTCTATAAAAATAAATACCGTAGGTATTTGCTAAATCATATTTTAGAAGGAAACAATACTTTGACATTAAAGGGAAACTCTAAGAGTGCTGGCGAGTCATAACAGCTTTACAGTGTTGAGGTTATTTATTTGTTATATGACGGTTCAGTGGCGCAGTGGACTAGCAGTTAGTTGCGGCGCTGAGAGCCCCGGGTTCGAAACCCGCACGGAACAAGTATTTGTATGGACTAGAAATAATAAATACGGGTCTGGATGTTTGCTCTTTTGCAAATTATATGTATATTTACTGCCTCTACGATACAAGAGTAAGACTAAGTATGAGAGTATGAGAGACTAAGTACGCCTCTTTTTAAATAAACATTTCATTTAATATAACTTTGGCAAGTTATGCAAAGATGCGAAACCTATTGTATAGGTACACCAAACAACCTCCTATTGTCTGAACCTTATTTTCTTCTGAAGCAATACTTTGACGTTAAAGGACTGTTTACTACGTGTTTTTGTAAAGTGCTATTTGTTTAAACCTGTTCTATTCGTCAAAGCAATAAGAAAGAAGAAAGTTTTTGAGTATAGTCAAAAGCTTCTGTAATAGAAAAAATTCAGCATTTACTGGATTGCAATTTTGATCAATCCGAAACCATCATAATAACGATTGAATAAAACCTCAAAACCAATCAAAGTTGAGTTCATGGTTGATAATAGAGTGAGTGGAGTACACTGGTATATTTATGATTTATGAGGCATTAGATTCTTCAGTGGCGTACTAAACTACCATTACAACGTATAAAATGCCAGCTGAAGTTGTTAAATATTATCACGGAAAATTTTAAAATTCACATATAACCTATCATTTTATTGTAAAAATCGTATTAATATTACGTACGTTGGCGTTTGTACAGGAATGATGTTATGCCACATTTTAACAACGGATTAGTTTTATGGCACACAAGTACTTGTTGTGACAGGGATTCAAACATGTTGTCCGCAGTACCACCAACCACCAATAATTATGATGCAAGATATTAAAATATTAATGCTTAACATTAAACTACTCGTACGTTCGCCTTTTAAAGATTGACATTAGTCAGGTGTTTCCTACATTACGGGTGACTATAAATATGAAATACTGAGCGGCTGGTATTAAAAACGAGTAAAAGTCGAGATGTTTTGCTTAGAATTCAGTCTTTGTGGACGTGTAGATGTGTAGTCGCCATGTTAAATAATCTATTCCCTCACATTAGCCATAGCCATAGGCGCCTGATGATAAGTGTCGACCGCCACCCATAAACAACTGCAATAATAGGGTAATCGTAAGTGTGTTTCCGGTCTTTTATAAAGGAGTAAGCTCATTTCTTAAAGGTCCCTAAATCGTAACTGTCCGGAAAAAATCGACGATGATTAACGATTCGTAAAAGAAGTCGTGGGAGGAAGAAAACTCCTAATAAAACGCATTTTGGTGAACCACCAAGCATCCAGATCCTGTTGATTGATATCGTGAATTTTGTCGCGAAATGAGTTAGCGAAATTGGGCTGCTGGAATTAATCCGAATAATTCCTCTGAGCACTCCCCGTGCTTACTATGGTTAACCACCTTAATATTAGGTGGTTAATTTAACGCTAAACTACTTGATTATAATGCGCCTCTAAATATTAAAATTATGCCCACAGAGGGACGATATCCAATGAAGGCAGGAAATTAATTCCATCTTGTCTAATTTATTGGCAAGATGTGTTCTTATTTCCGTTACATACCTGCAATATTATATTATGGATTTTGCATTCCGGGATATACACTTTAGGTTATCACACACGTAGCAGATCTTTTTCATTATCATTACGGATATCAATAGTCTAAAGTAAAGTTGCAGCCTATATACATCCCACTGCTGGGCACAAGCCTCCTCTCATTTCTGAGAGGGTTTTAGAGCAAGGAAAAGTCCGCCGCGCTGCCTCAATGCGTGTTGGCGAACTACTCATTTCTTCGAGCTATATTTTTTTTTTCTTAGACATGCAAGTTTCTACGATGTTTTCGTTCACCGCCGAGCACGTGGAGAATCAGCACTTAAAATTGTAACTAACAATTTCAATGGTGCCGGCGGGGATCGAACCCGGGTTGCTCGCGTACTGTGAAACTCAGAGTGAGCGCTAACCATCTGAGCTATCACGGCTCAGATGTTTAGCGCTCGTTTACTTTAGTCTACGGCTGAACATAGGTCTCCCCCAGAGATAGCTTCATAGAAGGGATATTTGCTATATCTACCACTATTGAAACAAGGATGGACACCACAGTTATTGTTATTGTTGTTACGCTGCCCGTGGAACGATCTTATCGTCATTAAGGCATAGCACCACGAAGCAAATAAAATATATAATATACTAGTTCACCAGGCAGACGTTGTTCTGCCCTTTTCGACGACCCTTCATATAAAAAATCCTTAAATTCCTAATAAAAAAATATTGAGTGTCACTTATCAGGATAAAAACTATCCTATCTCTCAAGATGGACCAAACTGCACACAGTGTGCAAAATTTCAATTAAATCAGTTCAGTAGTTTAGGACTCTATCGCGGACATACAATGTGACACGTAATTTTTATATATAAAGATTATTAACCATACATATCGTTCCCCGGTAAACTGTTTATACAGGCTACTGTATTAATATTACGATGGGTATATAAAACTAAAGTTGCAGTCTATATTATAACATGTATATCAGCGGGATCCAAACCCGTACTATACTACTTCCGTACCACGTAGTGTACTGTAAAATACTCGCACTTAGTACCTGATTTACCTAGACACTGCATGCAGTATATATAAAAAGTATGGACTGAGTAATAACTAAATTAAACTGTGATTGTAATCGCTTAACGATTATTTGTCGGTGACATATGTTTGCATACGAGTACCATGCGCCACACTGTGTCAACGTACTGGCTTTTTTACAAGACTCTTTGAAGAGTCTTGTAAAAAGAATGATATAGCTCCTAACACTTGTATGTCATCACCCATCCAAATAGCACGCCAAGTAAAAACACCAATTCTAGACCCATTTATTAGTATAGAGCTTTAAAGACCTGTCTCTGTTGTTATTATTGTATCTTGTTAGGTTGTTTTCATCTCTATATCGTGAAAACACTTCACTGAAATGGATATTTAAATTTTGACAGTTTCTAAGGTGATACAGAACATTTCTAATAAGTGGGACAGATATGAACACTTCTTTGGGCATTAAACTTTTCCAGTGCATTATAATTTGGCAAGGAACACTCGGTTAGAATTTCCGTTTAAGGTCGAAGTATTGCTTCACGCGAAAATGGATCTTAGCTAATACGATATTTTTTATTTGTTTTTATTTTCAAGTCATAAAAGCACAACAAACGTTTTTTTTCATAAATGCTATACTCAAGTGTAGCTTGATCTGATACGTTTGCCCTATTACTAGAAGAACATCGAGTAAACAGACGTTACGGAAAATTATTATGATTTAGTCTCTGAGATACGGAATAGTTAAAATATTCTGACAATGACTCCGAAATAAAAAATAACATAAACCTTGTCTTTCTTAGGGCGCGATTTCCCAGCTACACTTTGACACGCGATTGTCAACTTATAATCAGATTAAGAGTAATTAGGTAACCCTAGAGGCGCTTGTTTGGTGCCTCTCGGCTACCAACTTTTATATAGAAAAATTCGAGTAGTCATTTGAAATGGGCCTTTAATGACATTTCATACAATTCGTTCAGGATTACAACTATTCAGGCTTTATATTATTATAGTATGACTTTCAAATCAAACAAAATTGTTATACTGCCTTATGTCTGAAACCACGTAATATTTCTGACATATTCCATTGTCGCTTTGTAAGGGACAAAACGTGGCGATGGATTCTCTTACTCCACCATCACACAGCAGTTGGTAAATACTTTTTAGAAATCGCTAATGTGTGTAAGGATACCAGTAATATAGCTGCAGTATGGTTCTATCACGTATAAATTGAAAATTTCGAAGATGATCCCGTAGTAAAAATTATTCATGTTGACGGGCAGAATCATTCCCTAAGTTATCGAGTACTATTTTGTTACACCTTTACTTAGTATATAAGATAGGGGAAAAGTTCCTTCGTATTTGTATACAAATTCAAGACGTTTTTGTTTTAAAGTTTTATTACATTTAATTATAATAGATATGGGTCGCGTTGCTGTAGAAATCTTGGGATTTTTGATTAAAAAAATCCGACAAGTAGTTTAATTTGATATATTCAATACCAGAGATTTGAAGGAACATGGATTTAGTCATTCCATTTACAATGGAAAAAATAATAATATTCTTAATTATTTAGAACACGCGAAACAATATACTATAAACTTAAATATTAAAACCTCCAGAAAGCTTTCTTTTAAAGAACACTAGCGACAAAAGAAAATAATGATTAAAACTTTTAAACCAGTTTTAAGTACTCAAGCTAATACTGGATTTTTAGGAATGTAAGTATGTATTGATAGTCTCAAACAGATAACTAATCTTGTAATCTGGCGTTATCATGATGAAAGACTAGTTAAGTTATCATTTGGACTACGATAGGTAGTAGGAACTTGACAAACAAATTTAATGGACCAATTATGAAATGTTTATTAATTATTTCCTATTTCTTGACTACCTGTTGATATTTTGTTATAATCACTACTTTTAAATATTATTATTAGCAGTAGTAGTATTTGTTGCCGCATTTTACAAGAACGCCGGCGGTATCTAGTCAGAGCGCGCGATGACTTATCAATAATCTAAGTTTGATCCTAACAAAATCTCAAAGCAAATTAAATCTTGTCCCAAATAATCGATCGTTTATAATAAATCGTTATTTCTTTAGTCGTTTATTACATTCTTAAATTACAAATTTTGGGAAACTTGAAAGAACACTTTCTGAAACTAATATCGATTATATAATCGAAAGAATCATTTTATGGTTATTTATCACAGAACGAATATTATAGTTTACGTATGTATCACACATTTGTGAATGTAATAGTCACACAAAGTACGATAATATAAGTACAATAAGGACGATAAAGAATATCGAATGACTTGCTGCTACAATGCTCCCGAAACTCATGAGTATCAAGACGTTTAGCAATCAATTGTAAATAATAAATGGAACTGCCTCAGACTTGTGTATCTGAGATGCTATTCTCTTTCGTTTTAGTTCAACGAAATTATCTATTCTAGCATTCGTAATAATTTATGACGCACTGCAATAGCACGGCAGCCCTATCAGAACCTTCTGGGTTCTGTTTATTGTTTCTCTATATTTTCGCCATAATAACAAAGTAAAGATAAATTAGTAATGTGTAAGTTACAACTTCCAAACTAAAAAATTGAATTTGACTAGGATACTTTAATGAGCATGGATATTAAAGTTTATAGATATTAAATTGATACACTATCGTTTACACATTACGATCTTTTCTGTTTCTGTTTCTTTTTTTTTTATAAATAAAATTAAACGTCATGCGTTGAATGTAGATTTTATGTAAACAGTCGAGCGGCCGTATTACAATTTCATAAAGGCCGTTTTCATTCTCTTATAACACAGATGAACATTTCATTTCTATATCTCGACGTTATAAGGTTGTCAATATTTTCGTTGGTATTTTCGGAGATATTATGTAAACATAAGCTTTTTCGAATAACTATCTCAATAATTTAAATAATGTTATTGGCGATCTTATCGTCTCTCATCCTCTTGTAATGTGTACTCGTGATTAAGAGAAACGTACCAAGATATATTTTTTTTTAATTTATTTATATTTTCATATACAATATTAAGGTGGCACAAGTCGCGGGCTCGAACTCGCTGGTGGGCGCGGCCAAAAAGCACGCTGTCTCACCTGGCATCGTGCCCGACAGAGATAGTATCAGTGATGAGCATATCGACACTAGTATTCACGCATGTCTTGTTCGTACGGTGTTCCGAACCGTTAGAATAAAAACGAAGTTACACGAACACGATGCAACATCTATACTAATATAATAAAGCAGAAGAGGGTTTTTGTTTGTTTAAACGTGCTAATCTCTGGAACTACCAGTCCGATTTGAAAAATCTTTTTTTGGATATTATAGCCAGATTCATGTTGAATAGTATAGGCTATACAGCATTAGGCTATATATAGGAAGTCAGAAGAAAAAGCGCTGTTATGGTTCGGGATACGTAAATACAATGTTCTAGAAAAATATAGATCTTTACTCCGTCTAAAAAAAGTCCGCGATACCATATGTCTATTTCTTATATATAAGCCACAATTAGGCATTTTGTGACAAAAAAATGAAAATTTAATTATTAGGCACCTTACGAACCAAAGTTACTTCATTATCAAGACAATTTTATGAAGATAAACTTCGTTCTTTATACCATGTTTATATAGTACATAGTTTAAGAAATAATGTAAAATTAAAATAATTCAATACCTACTTGGCTTGACGCGCAAACAACGCATAACCCCTAGCCCGGTGCGAACTGAGAAGCCAGTATTGAAAGCTTCTATGAGCGAGGTTAGGTTAGCCGTTAGTTCAATCGTTATCTATATATACACAAATAAATAAAATTGAAGTGTCTGTTATAATGTCAAAATAACAGCTTTTTACTAATTGCGTATGAAACTGTATACGGTACTTATAACATTAACACAATTTTTAACATTTTTGTATGTCTGTCAGTCTGTTTGTTGCGGTTAATTTCCAAAACGGCTGGACCGACTTGGGCGGGACTTTCACTATTAGATAGCTCATGTTATAAGAAGTAACTTAGCCTGCTTAAATTTTAGAAAAATTATTAGGTGTCTTTGCAACAATATTAACGCCCTAAACTAAACGCGGACGAAGTCGCGGGGTACAGCTAGTAGCTAAAATAAATTCAAAATTAATTGAGTACTTTTATCTATCTCCCGGGTGACCGTATGAATGATTAGTTACATCTTTATTTCTGAACTCTTTAATTTCACGTTGCTATGGTATTTTGAAAGTTTAAATTTAATTAATTAATAAGTATAAGAGGTTGATAGCAAATTTATCAAGAATCATTTCTTGCCAACACACTTTTCATGAATCGTGTACGTTTTTCTTTAAAACTGGAAAAAACCGCGCATAATATGCCGACAGATAAAATAAAAGTACTCCATTAATCATGACAATTTTTCCATATATTACAATCAAATAAAATATTTGATTGCAATTATAAAATGCTGGAACTAGGTGTCATGTCATGCCACGCATCTCGGACACGTGATGACGCGGGTGAATCCACGAAATTATTAGGTATACGTCTGTGGCTCTATATACCTAATATAGATTGCTTATTTTATTATGTTTAGTTTTCCCCGAGTGGTCATGCAGCAATCACTCAAGAGTTCGGCTTCGAACGTGTGTAACTCGATAATTATCCCACGGCAACGAAATATCTGAATAAACGGTATCATATATGATATTTGGCAGCTCCGTGGCGCAGTGGCTTAGCAATGAATTGTTGTACTGGGAGCCGCGGGTTCGAATCAATCGAACAAGTATTTGTATGGTCTACAAATAATTGTTCCGGGTCTGGATGTTTGTAAACTGCCTCCACGATACAGGAGAAAATCCTAGTGTGGGGTAAAGTTTTTTTGAAAAAAAAATTTCGGACTATAGCCTATCTCTGAGCAAAATATCATCCAGATCCCTTCAGCCGTTCTGGCGTGATTGAGTAACATACATCCATTCATCCGTCCATCCAAATATCCCAACTTTCGCATTTATAATATTTAGATAATAATCGTAATTGGTCTGCCTACCTATAAATTGTTTTCAAAAATACTTACTTACCTGGCTTCTTATTTTTTTATATATACTCAATATCACTAAACGTAAACACAGGTTTTTATCAAGACAAGTGACCCATCAAGATTGTTTTCTTAGTACCGACGTACCTACCTAAAGTTTACAATTTTGTGGCCACGACGCGGCGAGGTTTTGTGACATTTTGTTGTATTGTTGATTGTAGGTATCTAGGTAATAACAGTAGGTACCTATGAAAATCCCACATAATATACTTTGTTTATCCGCCGCAAAAGTCGTCTAATAAATAATTAAACTGTTTTGTAATTCTTTATTTATTTATAACACTTGCATTGAGAGCCGTGGTAGCTCAGATGGTTAGCGCTCGCTGTAAGTATCACATTACGCGAGCAACCCGGGTTCGATCCCCGTCGGCACCAATGAAATTGTTGCAATTTTATATAGTAATCGAATATAGACTTTACTTTTTTTACTTTTATAATTATATTATATTACAGACGAAAATTTTAAAATATTGTCTGTCGTCCAAAACGCATCATCTCTTTCAATTATATCAATTTCCATGCCGTCTTTTGTCTTTGGCGTCCAAATTACAAAATAGCAAAACTTTTCGTTTCGAATAAAACTCGAATACTTATAAGCGCGCGTCACCGCCTGTGCATGTGTGTGTAAGCATCGTCCTCCCGCACCGCACCGGGGGAGACATTATTCAGTGAGATGCACGATAATTCATAGTAATATGCGCGCGTAAAAAAATACGAAAAGGCCTTTGGAAGAAGGGGTTTTATGAAAAAACCACTGCATTAATCAATTACAAATAAAATTTATTGAGTTCTTCGATAATTTACCTGTGTCGGTACCGACTTTGTTTTGGAAATTTTACACTTCTTTTATTACTAATTTACGCCCAAAGTTGTGTTAAAATTGGCAATAAAAACGAATCTTTGGTAGCTCGTAACTTTTTAATAACATTTTATTTTACTATTCTGTTTCCGTACAGACAAATTTAATAATGAGACAAAACGATATCATGTTTAATTTTGGATGTACACTGTCAAACAGCGGAGTAAAACCCCTCCGAAATTTCTATGGAAATAATGTCGACTAGTGTCACCTTAAAAACTAAAAATATGATTTTTTTTTATTGTAACAAAATCTACAGCTTGTACATTTAACAATATATAAACAAGAGAACATTTTATGTTATATAGAAGCCTTTATAGATTTACATTTTTTTGCATGAATTTTAATTTTTGTTTGTCTTCAGAAATGTTAACAAATAGTATACAGCGTATAGCAAAAAAGGTCAATTTCTATATACTAATAATAATTTAGTTATTTAAACAAGTACAGAAATATAAATAAGAAATAAAGAAAAATATATAATATATTTTAAGCGCTAGTTTTGTGTGTGTGTGTGTGTGTGTGCGTGGGTATGTGTGGGGGGGGGGTGTGCGTGTGTGCGCGCGTGGTTGTGGGTTTGTGTGTGTGTGTGTGTGTGTGTGTTTGTGATATAATAATTTGTATGTGTATGTGTGTCGCAACTTTAACCTAGTAAGCAAATTAATTTAAATTATTAGTCAAACCATCTGCCAAGATCTCAGAGACAGCTTTTTTGTATTTCGTCTTGGTCATGCAAAAAGGGTCAAAGCTAGAGAAGTATTTATTATATGTTCTTAGTATCCTATTTGAAACGGAGTTCTTTGCATAGTTTGTGTAATGGTACATAAAATAATTCCGTAACTCTAGTACGTTTCTTTGGGGTACAAAAACTCATAAGCTGGTGGGTCAATTGTGGGCAGCCTAGGGCGCCAGTACAAACCTCGTATAGCAGCATCATATCAGCTTTACATCTACGATCTTGTAATGTTAATAATTTGTGATGCAGACAAGAGCTTTGATAGTCTTCGCTCTTGCGCCTGCCACGGTAATTGAGGTGTCGCAGGAATCTACTCTGTATACCCTCTATGACTGAGATATATTTTTTATATTGGGGATTCCAACTAGTAGAGCAATACTCCAACACGCTGCGAACATATGCAAAATAAAGTGCTTTAATGCAACTTAAATCTTTAAAAGGTTTGGTGATACGCATGATGAATCCAAGATTTTTGTAGGCTTTCGTGGTTATTAATGTAATGTGTTCTGAAAAGGTTAGTTTGATGTCTAAGGTCACTCCCAAGTCTTTAACGCTGTTTGTTTTTGATATGAGATAGCTGTCAATGTGGTAAAAATATTGTATAGGTTTTATTTTACGGGTAAACGAGATTGATATACATTTGTCGATATTAGCTATTATGCGGTTATTTTTGTAGTAAAGAGCTAGCCTGTTTAAATCTTCCTGGAGGAGCTGACAATCCTTTTCTGAGTTTATATTCATATATATTTTCTTGTCGTCTGCATACAAAAGAAATTTAGCGTGTTGTAAACATGTTCCTATATCATACAGGTAAGCTATATACAGGAGAGGACCAAGCAGAGATCCCTGCGGGACACCTGAAGGGACATTTATATAATCACATCTGTAACCACTGCGATTGGCTGCGATTAAAAATATATGCTTGGAACCATCTTAATAAATCACCGCAAATCCCGAGTGCTTGTAGTTTTTGAAGCAGGATGACATGATCTACACGGTCGAATGCTTTTTCGAAGTCCGTATAGATCACGTCGACCTGCAAGCCTCCGTCCATCCCACGTAAGACGTCGTCCATAAAGAGGGATAGATTGGTAGTTGTCGAACGACCTTTAACGAAGCCGTGTTGTTCGGGTGGAATGGAAGGCATTAATATTGGATATACGTTGTTTTTCTCTAAAACTTTACTAAAAGTATTTAATATTGAAATTGGTCTGTAGTTTTCGATTTCGTTTTTCTGTCCTTTTTTGTGTATGGGTACTATATGTGCTTGCTTCCATAATAATGGAAGGCTTCCTTCTTTTAAAGATCTATTAAATAAGATTCGCAGGGGCACACAGAGTGAAGCGGCGCAATTGACTATAAAAACTGGTGGTATTTTGTCTGAGCCAGATCCTTTAGTCAAGTCTAAACTTTAAAGGTGTTTGTGCACCAACTCATCTGTTACCTGAATGTCGCTTATGATATTAGTAGATGATAGACATTTTCTTGAGGTATTAGTGTATGTTGATGCAGGCTCGTTGAACATTTTTAAAAAGAAATTTGCAAACGCCATGCTTATGTCTTGGCCGTACTGCAGAGTGTTGTTGCCATATTGCATATATTTAGCATAGCCCGAACTTCTGTGATGTTTATTTTTAATGTAAGACCAAACAGCTTTGGGATTTGATTTAATATTGTATTCAGATTTTTTTATATAGGCCTTATGAAGTTCTTTATTATGATGGATCGATTGGATTATGATGGAGCTTCCAAAAAGTGTGAAGTTTATTTTTTTCCTTTATGATGTTGATGAGAGCTTTATTATACCAAACAGGATACTGTTGCTTAGCTCTTTGGAACACACATGGGACGAACTTATTAAATAGGTCATATATCAGACTGTAGAAACACGATACAGCGTCCTCAAGTGACCCTACACTAAGTGTATCCTGCCAGTTTGTTTTCTCTAAATGCTTACAGATTTTCGGATAATCTGCCTTGTAATATAGGTATTTAAAATGTCCTTTGTGTGACATGCGAGGAGTCACGATGTCCGCGGCGTCAATTGTGAGAGTGGGATGAAAAACATCTTCCTGTACGAGCGGCGTAATCGATTTACTAACCTCTACAATAAAGTTGGTAAATATCAGGTCAAGAATATTATTGTGAGTGTTTACATGTAAGTTGTGCTGGTGAAGACCAAGAATACTAATCTGATTTAGTAAGTTCTCTGCAAAGTCTTGCAAATCGGCACTGCCCTTTTTCAATAGTATGTGGCCATCCGATGTCCATTGAACACAAGGCAGATTGAAATCGCCACATATCAAAAACAAATCTTCTGGATTTGAGGACATAACGAAAGACAATAAAGCAGTGAAACTTTGTAAACGTTGAGGCAACATGCTGTTTGGAGGAAGCTAAATTGCGCAAATGTGTAAGTTATGACTGGTGCCAAGGTCTCTCGCATCTATCGTAATCCAGATACATTCAAGATTATCATGACACCAATCGGGTTGAACCTTTGCAGAAAACCGTTCCGCAGTCAGAACTATAACGCCGCCACCACGTCTATTGCCGCCGCGATCCCGGCGAAAGATATTGTACCTACAGTCGGAGAGCTCCGCGTCAAGAATACCACCGTGCAACCACGATTCTGTAACTATTATTATGTCACTATTATTGTTCAAGATGTTGTTGTAGAACTCCTGTGTTTTTGTTCTTAGACCCCTTACATTTTGATATTGCAGATTCAAACTATTTGGTTTAATTGTATTGTATGTGAATTGTCAACTTAATACATTTATGTAGTACATACAGTTTTGTTATGTGATATTTGTAAGTAAGCATAATATATAAAGTGTGCTTATTAGAGTCGCAACTAATGAATTGTGTATGTGTCGGTGATACGTATAATATGTTTTGACATGGTTTAATGAACAAGGTGTGTGTGTGTGTAGTTTATGTGTATGTGTATGTTTAAATAAAGTTTTAATTTTAAGACTTTACAAAAATACAAAAAGCTAACAAACCAAAAGATAATTAACGATGAAGATATATGTAGTTGGTTTAACAAACTAAGTGAGACTACACATTTTTTTTCAAATCTGAAGCTGTGGAGATTAACAGTGGAGGTGAGCTGTCGTTGCGTCGTACGTAAATCCGACAGTTTTTTGTCCATACGTAACGATAAGCAGATTCTTTGGCTTTTGTTTTTGCTTCAAGGAGAAGTTTTTTGTTACGTGGTGTTAGATGCTCGTTCACATAGATGACTTTGGGGTCGCCAGTGGCCAATATATCTTTAGTCGATAAGTTCCTACATTTTCGCACTGCAGACAAAAATGTGTCTTTATTGAGGCGCGATTTGAAGCGCGCGATGATCGTGCGCGGTTGGTTGTTGGATGATCGCTGTGGTTTAACTCTGTGAGCGAAATCTACATCAGCTTCTAATAATTTGTGGCCAGCCTTTTCTGCTATTTTTGTAAGAATGTCTATGAGACATTCGTTGCTTTTTTCTGGTACTCCTACAATTTCCATGTTTTGCTGACGGACCCACTATTCTTACTTAGCAAAATCGTGCTCGATTGTCGAGATCTTTTTCTGCATATCCTTAAAATCGCTGCGGAGAGAGGAGTTTTCTGTTTTTAAGCACTTGGTGTCCTCGGATGCTACGGATATGGACTTCATTATATCATCGTACTTGTCACCGATATATTTTATTGATTTTTCTAGTTCACTGATATCCCTAATAGCTTGGAATTCTTTGTAGATAAGATCTTTAATAATACTAGGCACTTCATTCCTAATTATGTCCAATATATCTTTGCGCATTTTGTTAGCAAACTCTGAGTCAAAGAGATTTAAGCAGTCCGGAAAACGCGGACGACGACGTCGAGTCATTACGTAATCATCCCTGCTTTCTGCTCCATCCTCGTCATCCGAACACTGCATAACCCTTACGGGTGTGTCGCTATTGTTTCCCTTCGGTTGTTTGGCCTTGCAACTAGGGCACTTCCAGGATACATTTTTTTTAGAGTATACAATTTCTTTAGAGTATATTCTAAGGCTTTTGCTACAAATACCCTTTCAAAAACGGCATACCGCTTATGACCATCGACAAACAAACTGCTTTTTTTAAGTTTATTTGTTAAGTTTAGCGGAAAAACACACAGAATACCAGCGTAAAATAGCAGCTTAATGCTGCTGTATTTTCGTATGGTGAGCGTAGAGAACCGGAGACCCTTTTTACTGGAAACGAGGCATTCCATCTTAGTCCTCACGGGTGACAACGCATCTGCATTTTGATTCGTAATCGAGGATAAATGTAGATGTCTATGGGCCACAGCAACCACTTACCAGCAGTTGGACTGTGTGTTCGTTTGTCACCCTTATCCTATAAAAAAATAGTTCCAATATTAACGTAGTTAAAACTCTCTTTTTTCACCTTTTCTTTCACCTTTTACAAACTACTGAACTTTGAATAAATATTTTCATTGTAAGAAATCATGGACGTATACAAATTTGCTGGAGCGGATACTGATTAATAAAAACCAATGCAATTAAAAAGAAATTATGCAAAACTGATTTGAAATATATAGCCTTTTTTATTGGAAAGTAATGGGTATTGAATTTATTCCAAATTGAACGCTTTAGTCCGCCGGAATAAGTTTAAGTGCCATGATTATATTAACGACAAGCAGACAACGACAAACACAAGGAATTTTTATTTCTAGAGTATACTTTCACAATGACCTCATAAAATATAAAATTGCCTGCTCCGTGGCGCTGTGGTTTAGGATTGAGTTGCAGCGTTGAGGGGCATGGAATCGAATCTTACACTGAACAAGCGTTTGTAAGGCCAAAATATAATTGTTACACGTCTGAATGTTTGTCCTTGTGTTTATGTAAACAGCCTCCGTGATTACACGCAGCGTTGCGATTGCGGGAGAGTTAGCATGATGTATTTTCACTTTACTTTCACTGTCCTTACACAAATTAGTGATTCCGATGGAGCATTCACCAACTGCTGTGTGATGGTGGCGTAAGAGAATCCATCACCCCATTTTGTCCCGTGGATTTCTCAAAAGGCGACAATAGGAAATGTCAGAATGATGATGTGTCGTCCGACATATGGAAGTATAACCATCTTGTATACATCAGACTTAAAATACCTGGACCGGTGACGGGCAGGAGCAGTGGCCACCAGGCGAGGCGATTAGGGCAAATCCTCCCTAAAAAGGGAGAGGCCAATGATCAGCAGTGGACCTTAACGGGCTGGTCAAGAAAAAGTTAATTTACTTATTAAATTATTAAACTTCGTTTCAAATGGAATCATTAATATGCAGGAAATATTATACGAAATCAGAACCAAAACGTATTTTTATACGTAATGTCTTGTTAAGTGAAACTCATAAAATTAACAGATTTTCAAATAACTTTACCTTTTCATTTGAATAATTTAATTTGCAATATTATAGTTTCTTAAGCTCTTGTTATAACTCTCCGTTATTAAGAAGAACAAGATTTTAAATTAATGAAATGTTTAATTCTCAAGGGAAATGAAACTCAGCAGTAATTAAAAGTTGAGACTGACTAAGATGAGTCTTATTCACTTATATTTAGTTTTTTATTTTCTCTAAAGGTTATTTCGTAGTTAATTCATAGAGTCTTGGCAGCTCAAAGTTTAAACACGAGAAACTTGAGCTCCATTCCCGCTGACACTATAATATGATATTAGCAAAGTATTGAAAACATTGGGAGTATGAAAATATAAAAATTGGTGAGTCCGTACAGAAATGGTTTAATTCAATGTGAAGCCTTCGTAATAAGAAATAATTAAACATCCTTTCTTTGTGATAAAACGTTTTGCAAAATAATTGAAATTTAATTTTATATAGCCTAAGTTAACATTAAAATTAAAACAATCATTATTAACATGATCTATTCGGATTTCATTATAGAGAAATGATGCCTGAATAATAATGATCCTTAACGTACTGAATATAATTTAAAATTAAAAATTTTGTACAATCGACTTCAATATAAATTATTAAGAATAACTCAAAAACTATTGGTCAAACCTTGAAAAAATTACTATATGAGACCACATGTGAAGCACCAGCTTTCAAATAAAAAAAAGAATCATCGAAATCGGTTCACCCAGTAAAAAGTTATGAGGTAACACACACAAAAAACGCAAGGATTTCGTGTTTGTTTTTGTAGCTCTGTAGTAGATATCATCATTATCATCATCATTACAGAACTTCACAAGTCTACTGCTGAGCATAGGCCTCAACCAAGGAATGCCACAAAGCACGGTCCCGAGCCACTGGCATTCATCGACTTCCTGCATGTCTTACCAGGTCGTCACTCCATCTAGTGGGGAGACGCCCTACACTTCGCCCACCGGTACGAGACTGCCACTCGAGAACCAATCTTCCGCATCGGTTCTCGGTGCTTCGAGCTATATGGCAGGCCCATTGCCACTTCAGCTTACTAATCCGTTAGTGTATGTCGGTTACTCTGGTGCGACTGCGGATAATATCTTCGTTTTTAAGTCTATCACGGAACAATCCCCGAGCATATCCCTCTCCATAGCTCGCTATGCGACCTTGAGTTTCCTCATGCGGCCAGCAGTGAAGGACCACGTCTTAAATCCATACGTCATCACTGGCAACACCCACTGGTTTAACAATATTGTTTTGAGGTTTTAAGGTATGCTTGACGAGAAGATGTGTCGTAATCTCCCGAACGCTGCCCGGCCGAATTGAATCCGTCGAAGTTGGACTTACTTAGTTGGACTATTTGTCCCAAGTAAACATACTCGTCAACAACTTCAAGCTTAGTGTTCCTATCAACTACCGGCATAGGTGTGACATGGATGTTACACATATCTTTTGTTTTGTCCTTGTCAATATTCAGACCTATCCGTTGGAGAAACTATTGAGGTCGTTGAGCATAGTGCTTAGGTCCACATCCTTTCCAGTCCAGTAGCTTGAAAACGTTTTCCAATGCAGCGGTGAAGAGTTTCGGGGATATAACGTCATCCTGTCTTACACCTCTCTGCAGTTGGATAGAATTTCGTACTCTGATTCTGTACTTGGATAGCCATCGTAGCTCTAATGTACGAACACTTCAGCACTTCGATATACCAACAGTCAGCTTGGCACGGCTGAAGGGACTGCAGCACTGCTCGAATTTCGACGGAATCAAAGGCTTTCTCATAGTCCACATACGCAAGGCAATGTGGCAGATTATACTCCTCTGTCTTCTGTACAATCTGCCGCAGGATAAGTATGTGGTCTATGGTACTAAAGCCTTTTCGGAAAACGGCTTGCTCGGGAGGCTGGAAGTCGTCAAGTCTGCGTGCGAGATGATTCGTAATGACTCTCGAAAACAGCATGTAGACGCGGCTCACAAGGGAAATCGGTCTGTAGTATCTATAGTTCTTCGAGAGAGCGTTGTCGCCTTTCTTGAAGAACAAGACCACACACTCAATATATGCTACTAAGGATTTTTACAAGGTTTACAAAGTCTATTTAAAAATCAGTATATCCTTTTAGCCTCTCTACTACATTCAGAGGAAGTTTTCAATAGAATGCAACAAAGTGTTGGAATAACCTGCCGTCTCCATTACGTAACGCCTTGCAAGAATTTACGGTTATATAAATAAATATTAATTACTGCTAAAAACTGTTGGTTAAGACGTAGTATTTAGGTATAAATAGTTTTAAAGTATTCTTTAGTGTAGCATCCTTTTCTATTTTTAATGATGAATTAATTAACTAGTAAATAAGCTAAAAATGTTAACGTAAAAATTCAGATAACAGGCGATTGCGGTTTTGCACTTTAATATTTAGTTATGGCTTAATTACCATTTTCTTTTAAAAATTTGAAAATAATAAAATTGAAATTAACAGGGAAATTGCACATTATGTGGGGTAGCCTATTTTTTAATTTAGTAATATTTATACGTGTTGTCTTTATATTTTACCTTAAAGTTACAGCCTTTACACGTCCCACTGCTGGGCGCAGGCATCCTCTCATTTCTGAGAGGGTTTTAGGGCAAGGAAGTGTACGCCGCGCTGCCCCAATGCGTGTTGGCGAACTTCACATGTCTAAGAAATTTCTTTTTTTCTTATTTCTCAGACATGCAGTTTTCCTTAACCGCCGAGCACGTGGTAAATCAGCACTTAAAATAGCAATTAACAATTTCATTGGTGCCGGCGGGGATCGAACCCGGGTTGCTCGCGTACTGTGAAATTTACAGCGAGCGCTAACCATCTGAGCTACCACGGCTACTACATATACTATATATTTTAGCGTAGATTTTATTAATTACAAAACCACTATACATATTGCATGGACATCCTATCCTATTTAAAAATGTTAAATTTACCATTAGTCTATTTATATATTTTTATTTTATTTTATTTTTATTTTCGGACATCAAGAGCGAGCGTGCACTTAGCCGCCAGCCTCGGGCGGCTGAGTGCCCGGACTAAAACCAGGTTATTTTTAACTACATTTTCTTAAATTTATAATGTTGGTAAATATATCGTTTTATTTGTGTTTTTACATATAAAACGATATATTTTGTTGCTAAGTTGTTGCTAAGCCACTGCGCCACGGAGTTGATGCGCTGGGGACCGCGGGTTCGAATCCCTCACGGAACAAGTATTTATATGGCCTACAAATAATTGTTCTGGGTCTGGATGTTTGTCCTTGTGCAATTTGTGTTTGTAACCTGCCTCCACGATACAGAACAAAATCCTAGTGTGGGGGTAACGTTTTATTTAAAAAAAATCCTTTTTATGTGCATGTTGTGCGGCATGCTTAAACTGGAATTTATTTACTTATTACAAAATCCACAGCACTAATTACAATGTAAGTGAACTTAAGAAATAAACTCAGAGTCAATAATGGTAAGTAATTCATTTTCATGCATAAGATAATTACATTTTGTTGTTAATGTGAACTTTTTATTAATTTTATGTCCAGCAGCGGACTACCGTAGGCTGATGATGATAACGAAGATGATGAAAGATATGTTTCCCGTAAAAATATTAAAGTAATGAGTTATATATGCTGAGATTTATTTTTCTGTAAAAACGTTACAGTTTACATACATTATTTTAACAGGAATATAAATCCAGACCTGGAAGAATTATTTGTAGGCTGGAGTACGGTACTTTACTCATCGCAAATTTTCCAAGTATACACAAGTTACATACAGTAAAACTAATACTGAGAAAATAAAAAGAGGAAACTGCGGTTTGACAGTTTTTGTCGGGATGGAAGGCAATGTTTCCCTGCACTGAACAGTCGCGCAGCGGTTGCGTCACTGACGTTGAGCGATGCGACAGCGCTCAGCAATACACATATTAGAAGCTACATCGATTTTAGCAGCCAGCTCGTTTGTCAGCGACAATACTGATACTATGTACATTAAACGAAGGCAATTAATATGTACCATATTATGATTTTATTTTATTTATATTTTACGTCTGGTAACAATGTAGGAATGCATCGCGTCTAGAACACATCACATTATATAATCAATGTTTTTAAGTCCATTGCTGGCCTTTTCATGAATGCGCTCGACAGATTACATGAATCGGGAGATTTAGTGTAACCAAGTTAATTTATGATGAAGTTATAGACGCGGAGATTGACACAATACAAAAAACGAAAATCCACAATTGATTTATGCTTAAATATATGCTTCAGCCAAGTTTTGAACTAAGGCCACGTGGCACAGAAACTAAGTACGCTAATTTACACAAAATGTTATTTAATGTTATTGTTTTATGTTGAAGCGAACTTTTTATTAGAGCCGTGCCAGCTCAGGGACTTGGCACTCGCTGTAAATTTTACAGTACGCGAGCAACTCGGTTTCGATCCTTGCCGGTATCAATGAATTGTTAATTGTTAAATGCAATTTTAAATGCTGAATTACCACGTCATCTATGGTAAATTAAACATTTTGTTTGTTGTTTTCGTTGCGGAACGAAAACATCATGATGAAGCCTGCATGTCTGAGAAATAAGAAAAAAAATTATTTCTAAGATAAGTGAAGGCCGCCTACACGCATTGGGGCAGTGCGGCGGACATTTTCTTGACCTAAACCCCTCTCAAACTTAAAAAAAGGCCTGTGCCCAGCAGTGAGACGTATAAACGCTGTAACTTTAACTTTGAAAGCGATCTTTACATAAAGTTTGTATAAAGGGACGCCGCGTTTGAATGCAAACGCCACGTAGTTCAAGTACAATAAGTATTAAATGTAATCCATGAAATTATTTAGACGTGTGGTGAAATAAACAGAAATCATGGGGCAAAACAGCCGCATGAACACTTGAGCAAATTTACGAAATCGCTTTGAATTTTATGAAATTATACGCAGGATACGTACTCGTAAGATGTATGTTTTTAACTCACGAAGCGGATAAAGGGCTGAATTGAGAGGATTTTGTAGAAATTACAAAATTAAACGAAGCGTTAACTTACGAGCATACGAACGAACAAGGATAATAACATTATGTTGTGTAGGTATAACATCGCTTTTTCGTGAAATTTGTAATAGCCTACGTAAGGCCACGTTGACGTTCATAAATAAATGTGATATTTCTCATAATCACAGCGCACTCGAAACCGAGTACAGTTGTAATATGAAGAACTAACGTCATTAGTCATTAATTCATTACAGTCTATCAAAAGTTCACTGCTGAACATTGGCCTCCTCCCTCTTAGATTGCCTCATAGGGGATACTTGCTACAGTTGAAACGCTTGGCATGCAACGGTTTTTTAGCCCCTTTTAATTTTTATTATTTGTTTCAAAATGCCTTCGAAGAGACCTCTAAGGACGAGTGGGCAAAGTGCTTTACTCAGTGGTTTCATCGGATGCAGCGATGTATTGATGTAAATGAACACTATTTTGAAAAAATATAATAAAACTAATAACTTTCTAGTTAGTTCAGTTTTTGATTTTCTAAGAACTTTCAGTGTCACCCTCGTATATCCGCATCAACGTGTTTTTTTTATTATCAGAACTGTAGACTATATTTTATTGTAATTAATTTATTCTTATCAACCCGTGATCAGTTAAATCACATCAGGCATATACATAAGTACATAAAAGCTAAAAAATAGATTCGAATTTAACAATGTAACCTCATTACGTCACAGCCTCCCTTAGTTTCATAAATATGAAATCGCAATTTTGCAAACTCTCGGTTCAACACGACTCACACGTAGCAGATTAGCTAGCATCGCTTATAAAGATGGTATGAGATAAAAATAAATTTTTCAACTTTAAGTGAATGAAATACTGAATGTACAAGGAATGTTCACTTCGAATTGAACATTTTAGTTCGACTTGCCATCTACAAAATGAACAAGCAATCAGTTGCACCTTACCTCATATGAACGCTCGTACTCGAGTCATTAGAATTGATATAATATCATTGATACGAGTGTATACATTATGTCTATAACTTAATTTTTAGTTATGTATATAAATAAATTATAGTGTTTTAGAAAAATAAAGTTAAAAACTATTGTGTTGAATAAAAATGAAACTTTTAATCAAAATAGAACCGACTTTAAAAACGTCACAAGAATAAAATCATTTTCACATAACGGATTCTGAAATCAGTGTTAAGGCATGGTGTATGCAATGAATTACATAGAGTCCCAATTTCAGAACCTATTACGTTGATATTATTTTATTTCCTTTAAGATAATATATAAAATCTGGCGTTACTTTGCCTTTTACCATTATATTAACGACGTTAAAAATCAGCCAAGATTCGTGTATTAAATAAAATATTATATAATATAATAAAACTATTTTGTGGTATGACCACATTATAAAATAATGGCAATTTTGTTGTGTTTATTTGTTAAAATATTAAAGTATATTTATTTGAAATAATCAGAAATTGCTGACAGCTGTAACATTCCCACAACAAATACCTCAAGGAAACCTTTTTATTTACTGATTTAATAGATTTACAAAATAGAAACGAATCCTCAAACATGTGGTACAAGAAAATATAAGTACAATCTTATATAAAAATTCTCGCAACACACTTTCTTGAAAAACACAAAGTATTATAAATGTTAAACGTGTTACTTTATGTGCATGAGAGTACATGCGTTTTGAGCGGGACAATGGTATAAAAATGTTTAGAACTCCTACGTATTATATTTTATAACTGTTGAGTAATGATGTAGGGACTGATTTTAAAATAATGCTTATGAATACAGAATATTTCATTAAATTTTTTTACGACAAACGATTAACTTATAATGATTCTCCTCGTTATCTTCTCGTTGCCATCGCCATATTAGCGGCATAATAGGAAATATTGCTTCATATTTCGCCCCATAGATGTCGTCCCCTTGATGTCGTAAGATTCAACTGATGGAAATGTCCGATCTTGAGATGATGTAATGCATGAATAAATGAAACAAAAATTAAGTTTTTAAATCAATTTGAAACACATTTTGAGTCCGTCTCTGTTATCTGATTTTGACAGTACCGCACCGGTCGACCCCGCTCAATCCAATTACGAACGAAGTCGGGACCCGCAACCAAATAATAATTGCATAACCTTATCTCAACAGTCAAATTCAATCGCGCAGCACATATAGCATAAATACACGAGTAAGTGTCAAAAAGACGCAAAGTTTAATTTTGACGAATCTTGCTTGATGACGCTAAAATATTAAGACGTGCAATCGTTTAATTACATTCAGGTTTTATAATTAAAAACATGATAGGTCAAGAGTCTATGGATACCTTCAATCACCTTCTAACAGAAGGAAGAGATGCGTTGTCACTCTTGTGAGCCAAGATAAAATGCAACATAATATGTTATTATATTGGCGCTTGAACCCTTCAAATAGAAGACACCAACTCCCTGAGTTTCCAGAATGAAACACAGCTGCAGATGCACTGCTGACGTGCAGCAAGAATAGGTGTAAGATGGTCCAAATAAATCCAAATTACCTAACCTAAAGGATAAAAAGAAAATAACCCTCCTACCTGGGTATTTAAGCAAAATGTTTAATTGTAAAATTAATATATGAAATTTTGCATTTTGTAGCTATATGGAATTTAAATAAAAGTGTTATGGCTGGTACTTATCACGTTTGAAGGGAGATATATGGAAGTAATAACGTGAAGCCATTTTACGGGATGACGTCATTACGTGAGGCGAATCGCCTGCATTCCTTTAAAATCGAAAAGTAAAAGAGGGATTTATAATTTCTCCTATTATTAAAACCAAAATGCCGTGGTTTGTATAAATTAAAAGTATTCAGATATCAAATTTTAAAATTCTTTTATTATAAAAGTTTTTCAAAATACTTTCAGACAACAAATCAAATAACTTAAAAGATACCTACTGCGATGCCAAGTTGACTGTCGCTATATCGAAGTGCTGCAGTGTTTTTACAGTAGAGCTACGATGGCTATCCGAGTACAGTACCAGAGTACTAAGCCTATCCAACTGCAGAGAAGTATAAGACAGGGTGACGTAATACCCTGAAAGTCTTCACCGCTGCATTGGAAGACGTTTTCAAGCTTCTGGACTGGAAAGGATACGGTATTAACATCAATGGCGAGTACATCACTCACCTTCGATTTGCCGACGATATAGTCCTTATGGCAGAATCGCTGGAGAACCTAAGCACTATGCTCAATGACCTCAATAGTGTCTCCCAACGGATAGGTCTTAAGATGAACACGGACAAAACAAAAATCATGTTTAACGTCCATTTCACACCTATCCCGGTAGTTGTTGGGTGCACTAAGCTAGAAGTTGTTGACGAGTATGTTTACCTGGGATAAATAGTCCGACTAGGTATGTCCAACTTCGACCGAGAGGTTAATCGACGAATTCAACAAAGCTGAGCAGCGTCCGGGAGGTTACGACACATCTTCTCGTCAGGTATACTTCAAAATCTCAAACAAGACTGTTCAACCAATGCGTGTTACCTATGGATATGGACCTATGGATCTGAGACGTTGTCCTGCACTGCTGGCCATATGATGAAGCTGAAAGTCGCTCAGCGAGCTATGAATAGGGCTATGTTTGCCGTTTCTCTACGTGATAGGCTTAAAAACGAGGATATCCGCAGTAGAACCAGAGTAACCGATAGTCCAACGGATTACTAGGCTGAAGTGGCAATGGGCCGGCCATATAGCTCGAAGAACCGACAACCGTTGGGGAAGAAAGGTTCTCGAGTATCAACCTCGGTCCAGTACGCAAAGTGTAGGGCGACCCTCCACTAGATGAAGTAATGACTTGGTAAGACATACAGGAAGTCTATGGATGCATTTGGCTCAGGACCGTGCTTTGTGGCATTCTTTGCTTGAGGCCTATGATCAGCAGTGGCCTTGTGAAGGGCTGTAATGATGATGTTGAATAATGACATCTACAACAGAGCTACAAAAATAAACACGAAATTTTTGTAGTCTTCATTTTACAAAACTTAATATTTCTGCCTCTTGATTGGCATAATACTTCCCTGATTATCCCTTATGCCATTTTTAAATAAATCACTGGAGAAAATTGGATGATAGACTATATCAACCATCAACATACGTGTATTAGAGCAGGTTTTATTTAGTTTCATAATTTAATGTTGCATAATGAATAAAAAAACAGTTTTAAGAATAATTGATACCAATAATAAGTTACTAGGTATGAAAACGACAGAAAACAAACAAAATTCAGGCACGCAAAAAGTATCGGCAAAAATTATTGAATTTTTTCTCCCAGAAACTCTTCTGTCTGCACGGACATGCAAATGAAAATTCTTGTCAAAAGCTTTCAAATTATTTGGAAGCAAAAGACAGTTAATGTTGAGTGGTACCACCATTTGCTTGCCAAGTCTTTGATAAGTTAGCGAAAAACGACCAAGAAGTCAATCGTTGAAGACCATTGTTACACCATGGTAATGTTTGGGTGCACACAGAAATCAGTTTTGGCTGTTGAAAAGTTATAGCTCGTGATCCATTCTGCACACAGTCCAGATCTCGCACCATGCGATTTTTTTTCCAAATATAATGTTGTGTAGCCACCACGACAATATAAATCAGTGTGAAGTATAGAATAAGGGGGTAGTCTAATTAAAGTCATCGAACTAGTCACACATCTCCGCATTTAGCTTGGTATATATTATTTTCCCAATAAATTGTCAAACAATCCAGCTTTCAATCGACATCTTCAAGGGCTTCTGACTCTCTTGATCCTTCAACCTGGAGCACAACGATGAGTGCACTGCTGCTTTGTGGTAGAAATAGATAATAGGATGTTACCAAAGCAGATGGAATCCCAAGCGGAATTAGGAGTCCGGTAGGACTAGACTAGACTAGATGGTAATCTAGTTAATACAGTTTTTATAAAACATCGTCATAGAATGTAATGAGATGCGTAACGTGGTAGAGCCATGCTGTAGCTACATTATTGTTGTAGTACGAATGGATCAGCTCGACCAGGCAAGCACCGCGCTCTCACAGAATACCAGAGTAAAATAGCAGCTTAATGCTGCTGTGTTTCATATCACCATAGTGTAGAGAACCGAACACCCTTTTTACTGAAAACAAGGCGTTCCATCTTAGTCCTCACGGGTGACAACGCATCTGCATTATAATTTGTAATCGAGGATAGATGTAGATGTCTATGGGTCAGTTGGACGGAGTACTCGTTTGTCATATCCTATAAAAAGACATCTATAGTTATAATAAAAATGTAAATAGCAGATGTCTGTACATTTTATATTTTTGTAATAAAAGTGATTGAGAGGTACTAAAAATAAGTAATTAAATACATTTCTACCATTTTTAGATTTTTCTGTCTGTCTGTCTGTCTGTTTTTTTGTTAACGTATCACGTATAAAGTACTAATTTATATCATAAGAATAGTTAAGGAAATTATTAAGTTTATATTCAGGTTACATTTAGTCTTTATATTATTAAAATTGGTTAATTCCATCAAAAGTTATGACAAATATTCTGAAGTATGGGTACTAAGTATAGGTACGAATTTGTTCAATAGTGGCGTTGGATAAGTCATCAAGTACATTTTAAAATTAATATCATAATATTATAAATCATAACATAATTAAATGATGTAAAATAATGTTCTATGATGATATAATTATATCTAAAACGCAGTAAACAAAAGTATTACATAAAGAACGTAATAAATATATATACAAAATATATTAACCTTATTATCTAAACTAAATTAAAGTACAATAGTTAACCAATTTCATCGATAGATGGTGGTGTTGCACAAATGTGATACAAAAAGGCAGGTTAAAATTTTTTCCTGTAGATGAGTTTCATATTTGCTTCTAACCTTTATATTAACGACACGCTGCCCTACTGTGTGTTGACAATCTCATTTATTTTTTATTTTTTTACCGCCGAGTACTCTATGTGGTAAATCAAATTTTAAGACCTATTATCAATTTCGTTTTTCGGCGAGGATCAAACTTTCTTTTTTGCTTACTATGCAGGCACTGATTTATAAGTTCTTTTATGTTTTTTATTGTATCAATCGTGTCAATTAATCTCTTATTTTTAGAATTGATGTTAAATTCAAAATTGTTTCACTAATAGTGAAAATAGTTGGCAAAAATTATTTACTTTCGCGTATTCCCATTTTCATTTTGATAAAACAATAAATAAATCAATTACGTCTCAACTAAAAGAGACATCTTTTCAAAATTTAGATTACCCAATTAATACTCATTTATCTCGACCACGTCCTAAATTTGTTTTAAAAAAAGTAGTTGAGTCGAAAGTAATGGATGGCGACTTAAAAAGTGCATCCCGTATTTTATTCTCAGACGACATCCTGGCTCCTCGTAATGTCGAAACTCTTGAAAGCCTTCGTCAAAAGCATCCTTCGGTCAAACCGTCTCAGGGTTTACCGCTGCCACCCAAGACTTCTATGCAACCTTTACAAATTTCGGATAAAGACACTTTAGAAGCAATTATGTCATTTTCGAATAGCTCTGCTGGCGGCATTGATGGAATTACGCCTCAACATCTTAAAGATCTTGTAAGCGCTTCTGCCGGTGACGCCGGCGGGGTACTTCTTAAAGACATTACAAAATTATGTAACTTTATGCTTTCTGGTAATGTTAATCCAAATTTCATTCCATTCTTATATGGGGCAAGATTATGTGCCTTCAAAAAAAAGGATAACGGTATCCGTCCTATTGCCGTTGGTTCCACATTTCGACGCTTAACTTCAAAATTAGCTTGCAGGTACATAATCTCTAACCTTAAGAGCAAATTTCAGCCTACTCAACTAGGTGTTGGCACTAGAGGTGGCTGTGAGGCGGCGGTACATTCAGTGCGTACATTTTTAACAAACTCTGATGCAGATGTTCTTGTGAAGGTTGACCTTAGGAATGCTTTTAACTCTATCGATAGGGTAACCTTGCTGAAAGAAGTGGCTAACAATACCCCCGAAATTTATCATTACGTTTGGCAATGTTATAGTCAAAATACTAACTTGTTTTACGAAAACCATGTTATCGATTCTACTGTTGGTGTTCAGCAGGGTGACCCACTGGGTCCAGCACTTTTCAGTTTGGGAATTCAACCCATTATTTCAAATTTGAAATCCAAGCTGAATGTCTGGTACCTAGATGACGGTACACTGGGAGGTAGAGCAGATGACGTCCTCAGCGATCTTACTCATATTTTTCGAAATTTTAAAAATATTGGCCTTGAACCAAATAGCAATAAATGTGAAATATTTTTTTCCAATAATTTATCTACTTCTCATAGAGACACTTTAATTCAAAATTTTAATCATATTTGTCCAGGAATAAAAACTGTCAATACGGAATCACTATACCTGCTAGGTGCCCCGTTGTTTTTCGATAGTATTAAACCTGTTTTAAAAACAAAATTTGATCAGTTTTTAAACCACGTTGATAAATTGTATAAATTAAACCCCCACATAGCTCTTACTATTTTAAAATATTGTGTTCTTGTACCTAGATTTACATACTTACTCCGCTCGAGTCCAGTCTGGAAGTGTTCGGATATTTTACAAGATATTGATAATAATCTTCAAATAGCTGTAGAAAAAATTCTAAATTTAACTTTAATTACAACAACCTGGACTCAAGCTACTTTACCTATAAAATTTGGTGGCATTGGTGTGAGAAAGCTTTCTAGCGTTGCATTGCCTGCTTTCCTTGCTTCCGTGCATAGTGTCAGTGACTTACGTAACATAATTTTAAATAATAAAGTAGACCTATGCTTTGCTACGGAGGCAGGACAGGCATGGCAAACGCTCTATCCTGGTGAAAATATTCCACTGGAAGTTAACCAACAAAAACAGTGGGATATTCCGTTGGTACAGGGCGTGCAGAAGGATTTGTTTTTAAGCTGCAATTTTACGCTGGTATTCTGTGAGAGCGTGGTCCTTCCCCGGTTGAGCCGACCCATTCGTGATACAACTATACCAGTAATATAGCTGCAGCATGGCTCTACCACGTCAAAACAAATAAAATAAAAAAATATTGTTCGAGTTTTTAAAAGAAAGTTATTTCTATAGGTTTAAATAATGATCCTGATAACGTACTTAACGGTAACCACAGGGTTTTTGTTACATATATATATATATATATATATATATATATATATATATATATATATATATATATTATTTGTATATTTATTTCATTCAAGTAATTTTGCGATAATTGTGTTTGAAAACTAAGCAGTAAATGATATAAACGTTTTAGAGTTTACATTCTAGAATTTCACAGTCATTTGTAAAGCAAGGAGAGCGAGCAATGTGACATTTCTGTCGCAGTTAAATAATCTGTCGTCTGAGAGCAAACTCTATGCCAAGTAACAACACTGCTACTAGAAACATTTATGAGCACGATGTTTGAAAATCTTGTTGTGTTTTTGTTCAAAATATTTTTATGTTTTCTTATTTTCGAAAACTGTTCAACGGTTTTATGTAGGCAACTTCAGTTACTGTGTTTTTATCCCTTTTATTTCTCTATAATACTCGTATTTTATGCATAGCAGCCTTAAATGATAGTATTGCTGCAGCTGTCAATTTATTGCATTATTGTATTAGACAATTTACGGTATTAATTTTTTGTAATTTCATTCAGGAATTTATTATTCGTAACACGATATTTGAAAATACTTATTTTTTTCAAATACCATTGTTTTACAACTTATCAACGGTTGTGTGTTGATCGCGAATTTTTCATAATTAGAGCAATTAACTTTAATTTTTGTAGTCGTCAACGAAAGAAAGTGAGGCTATACACTGCGGTTGGACGTTGGTTTACATTACATATAAAATTTCCTTCACTGGGCCTAAAATCACAGAATTCCCCCTAATACATACCGTATCATTGAATATTTGTTCTGTTTCGAGTTCACCAAATTTGGCCCTATGCAAGGGTTGCGGGGGACGTGGCAAATGCGCTGTGATTGGATATTTAAAGGTCAAACTTAGAATGTACCAAACCATAGTGATGGAACAGGGTTGGTACGTTGATCGATAAATTTGGGATTTATTGATTATTGATAATGATAAATAAATATATGGATCAATTTTTATTTGATGTTTATTAAAAAATTAAATATTGTATACATATATTTGTACATTTAATTTATAAATATATATTTGACTGAATTTTAAAATGGATAATCTTAGTATAAAATTGTCTTACAGAATTCTAAGGATCTGTCTTCCTGGATGAGTAGAGTAATCTTACGAGTATGTCTATGTATTTTTCCATAACACTCTTAGCTAAATCAATGACATGATTACAACTTTCGTGATCGTATTGGTGATTTTTTTATTTCATGAAAAATATTCTTATTAACAAAACTGCTTATTTATTTGTTTAATTATGCTTATTTATTTATATTTATTATTTTTATTATTATATATAATATTTTATTATTATTATTATTATTTATAATTAATTATAATTGATTGTGTGAAAACTACAAACTTTCCTAGTGTTTTTACAGAAGGTAAAGAAGTATTAAATGTTTTGCGTACATAATTATAAACCTAGCTGATTAATTTATGGTGAGTGCAAAAGCTCTCAATTGTGGTGAATATTTTTTTCTAAAAATTTTGCCTGATATTCTAGATTTTGATTTTTCTAAGGAACTTAATGCGTCATTGTTTTCCGCTGCTAATGAATTTTTGTTTTCTAATTCTACCAATAATGACTTCAAAGAAACTATTTGTGTTTTTAGTCTTCAGTTGGAATCACTTAACTTTTTAACTTTTTTATCTTTTTTGTTCATTACGTTGGTTTATTCTTAGTCTTCAGTTGGAATCACTTAACTTTTTAACTTTTTTATCTTTTTTGTTCATTACGTTGGTTTATTCGATGATTCTTCTACAAAGACGTTTTTAACTGGAGTATAAAATGCAGATGGCGTATCAGGTATAGGAGAACATTTTTTGTTTTGTAGGCGTTTCTAAGCAATGACTCTGATTTTTAGGTGTTGGCGGGTTTTTCGCGTCTTTCAGCGGTGAACCAGTAATCTAAATCAGAAATACATATTCGTTTCTTTTAAAACATTACCAATATAGTATTATTAATTAATACACCATACGGCACGTCTTCCAAATTTAGATGTACTTAATAATTATAATAAGATAATACTGAAGTTCATGTAACACTAAATACCAAGTCAAAACAATAATCACATTATAACTTTTACAAGTTTTATGATTTATAAATCTCTGAAAAGCTTGATTTCGACGTGTAACATTTATCTAAATATAAGAATATCATGTTTCACTCAACCACTTAATGATATTATTGTGTAATCTACGTTAGTACTAATCTTTAAAAAAAAATGCAAAAGTCCATACCAAGAATCCAACAGCTTTATACGGTTTTTCATAATATTATGAAGATTGTCTTCTGTGAAGTGTTTTGAGCATAGTACACTATTTTTGGTGCCCCTTTCGGAGCATTTAGGAAACCTATAAAATATAGGTACCACAATGATACGTCACTATTTTTATAAAATAATATGACTTCGAAAAAAATAATTAAACAATGACCAAACAAATATCGACTTAAAAATCACAACACTATCGATACACGTGCTGTTGTTAGACAAAGACAACTATTGTAATTTACGTAACGAGTGAAAGGGACATTTCAAAAAGACATCAACGGGTGCTTAATTGTTATCACTTTGCACTATTAATATACTAGTATAAGTTGATCTCCGGTGCATTTGAAATAGGTTAACGGGATAAGAATAGAATTTACTTACCAATTAAAACTTATGCCATCTTTTTGATAACTGGATGTCTTAGCTGACTTGTCACACCATTTTACTGCACAGGAAGCCATTTGTAATGTGTTTTGGATACAAAACTATTTTTAAATTGTCAAGAACTCAGACGTGCCTACGGATCACAAACTTGGTCGTTACTGATGTCGTGTTTCTTAGCTTCACTTCGTATGCTAGCTACAGCAAGTATGTGTTGCGCGCGTTTGTGGCCATGTATGCGGAATCTATTAGGGGGTAATCTATGGCCTAAAATACTCTGTTCACTGTTAGAGGCCATTTCAAAAATGAGCCGCAAAGTTTACATTTGCTGGAACAGTTGCTCACATTCACTACACTCGACGGGTGGAATTATGACCACAGATCTCATAATCTAGCACTTAATATTCTGCTTCCTATCACTGGTATGTTGCATTAAAGTTCAGCATTTTAGATGACATACGAATACAAAACGCGTTAAGACAAAATTCCGTCAAATTATTATTAAAACTATTCTTACTTCAAAGTTTTTTATATTTTAATATCGTATAATATTTATATTTTTAATATAATGACCTTCAGACAAAATTTCAGTCATGCCTGCCAGTCTCAGACAAGCCATCAGCACAGGACAGGGCTTAAGTGGCCGAGTGCAAGCGCAAGCACAAGTGCAACCTGTATTTCTTCATAATCCGATGGAACGGTTATATGACACGATCGGAGAAAGATCGGGCGCAGGGCTTACGGCTTTACGTGCTTCGGTGACTCCGGGTCGCTAATAAGAATTACTTGACTGTAAAACCCAGTGACTGATTTTGGCCCGACTTGGGATTTGAACCCGGGACCTTCATGATCGGCAATCCCGTTTACGACGACTGACCAATGTGACTTAGCTGTACAATGCACTGGCTATGTATGGAGTATGAGGACATTCGTTTAATGCTAAAATGCAGCGGGTAATTTAATTCAATTACAATTAGAATATAAACAGTTCTTTCGTTTTATTTATTGATATAAAAAGTCGATAGGATATATCTAATAAAATAATCCTAATCTAAATAAATGATATCAATATTTATTCATCTCGATAGATATTGTATAATATTGAGACACATGTATATTTATTTATACATACTAAAATTCAGTAAAATCGATAGGTCTAAAATTATCATTCAACATGCACTAACATCTGACATACATAAACCAACCTAACAAATAGCTAAACAAAACTCAAATAGTTGATAAAGTTAAACTTTCTAAAGTTTCAGTGCCCGTATTCAAACATTAATTTGAAACATAACGAAATGTTAGTGGACGTGACGGAGTTGAACTCGCGAACTACTGGTATATTAGTTCGCGAGTTCAACTCCGTCACGTACATTCACAATAATAATATACTTCAAGAGGAGTAGATTACCTTTCCATACTGCTTTGTATTTGTCACATGTAACTTATTTCATTTGACCTTTCAGACAAAATTCTCAATTACAGCTATGAAAGTGACCGAGTACAAAAGTAAAAAAACATATACATCCAATTGTGCATGCCCTAAGCGGATTAAAAAATTACATATAACATGATTATAGGGGAATTTTTTAATAGTTTAAATTTAAATACATACAAGTTTTCACTAATAACCTTATTATTACACTTCCATTTATCCAATAACTTTATGTCAAACTTTTTAAAAAAAGTTTGGAAAATCCAAAAGTGCACGACTCATAATGCTCATATGGTCATCATATCATCATTCAGGTCACTCCATTAAGTTCAAGACATATTTAAGTATAAAAATACTTAAATATATACATCCTACTTACTTTTAGTAAGTAGTAATATTATTTATTCTGTGCTTTTAAAACATTGTAATAAAAATCTTTGATTATTATAATAATAATGTATGAAATTTGGTTTTTTGAATATTTAGTATTTGAACAGCGATCTTTTTGAGCCGCTGCAATCAAACGACACAGTGTTCACTCACGACGGCAATTGACGCCGAAGTAAGTGAGTGCGGCAGAGACAGTCTGTTTAATAAATTTATATCAAACACTACGGTCTGGCTCGATCGGGAATCGAACCCGGAACCACGCTCTGCTACCACTTTGTTACGGCCTACAGCTGCCCTTGCAAAGGTCGTCTTGGCTGGGGCAAGAGGGGCTGCTATGGCAGCTACTTCGACGGGCAGACGCAGGTCGGGCCTCAATATGGCCACGTGGAATATGTTCTATCACAATAAACTATATGGGAGAAAACTAGAAACCAATAAAACTTACCGGTAGCCGAAGCTAACTTCGCTCCAAGGCTTGGACAGGCCGTGAGTGTGTGTAATGGTGTTTGGTAAATAGTGTGCAGTGAGGAGTGAATGTGCCGATTTCCAGGTGGCCCCAAAATGCTGCATCGCTCCAGCCTGCTCCATCGCCGGACCACTTCTTTCTTCACTATCGCTAATTGACTCATCGCAGAATCGAACACGTGATACCCTACACGGCAAGGACAGTAGCACGAAATTCGACATTGAATGTCCTGGATTCACTTATCACAAATTATAAATTCGGCACCAGAATAACACGTCGCGCCAGAGTCAAAATACGCCTCGTTGACACACAAATTAATCTAACTAGGCAACCCAAACACAAAGGGCACTAACCGCGACGACACTATTATAACGATATCCTGACAATTAACCGGGAGAAGCTCTCAATCAAGGAATGCGCGGCTTAATCCTAGACCGTATATCTCCTCGACGCGCGTACACTATTCCGCACTCTCGCACGAGTTAACTATCGCACAATTCACATATCTACGTGACGAAGAAACACGCACTTCATCTAGCTAATATGCACAATTACTTTCAAAGAAGTTACTTAAACCGTAAAACCCCATAAAGGCCTCTTGTACAGGAACCTAAATCCTAGATCACCAAATCCGAGGCGGATTTCATGAAACCCAATTACGTAGTGAAGCCACGCGCCCAAATCCAAATTTTAGACCCTAATCACCCAAAACCGGTCTCGCGCGAACTTCCGCAGCGATAGCCGAAACACTCGGCTTAACCGGGTCGCTGCTAGCAAGCTACTCTGTCACCCACTGTCTCGCCCGACCGCCAAGATGCTGGGAAGCTCCCTTCCGCTGCCCCCTCCCCGACACACGCGTGACACCTGGTACGATCGGGCGATTGGCAAAGTCGAACGTGATTGAGTGCCATCCTAACATGACCATTTTTGGCCTAAACAATATCTTTATTATTTATAGCATAGGTGTTGTTCTGATGTATGAGCTATATTATTGTAAAGTTTCATTAAAATATATTCAGTAGTTTTTGCGGGGAAGACTAACAAACATCCATATATCCATCTGCACAAACTTTCACGTTTATAACATTAGTAGGATATTAAAATTCAATCAAATATTTTAATAATTAATATAATATTAAAACTAATAAAAAATCAAAATATAAAATTGATGTGAAAATAAAATATTTTCTTACCATTATTTTTTATGATTTTAGAGTCACAAGCATTCCACCCGATGTTAAGCGATTACAGCTGCCCGTGAACACATGCAACCAACTCCATGCAATGCAGGCCACAGATATTCAATCAACCCTGAGTATTTAAATAAAATGCCGCGCTGCTTGTTAGAAAATTTAGGGGCTAAATTTGAATAACAACTTCTTTACCACAAAGATAGACAAACAAAAATATCACATATTACAAGCATTTCTAATGTGTGATACAAGTCCACCTCAGAGAGGACATCTGTTCTCGACGCCTCGGCAGTCTTGAAGGTTCGGACCTGTCCATCCTTTGGCTACGCGTAGACATCGACGATCATCCATGCGTCTACGGGTGCCTCTATAGGTCTCACAGCGGTAATGCCGAAAGAGACCGACTCATCGACCACATCCAAATGGCTACAGATTCTTTGCTACAACAGGGCCATCCGCAGAGATCGTGATCCTTGGCGATTTCAACGCCCACCATGCCGAATGGCTCGGTTCACGTTTAACCGATCATGCGGGGAGATCTATTTATGACTTTGCCTTGGCATATGGTCTGACACAACTGGTTACTTCGCCTACGCGGATTCCAGATGATACACCTTCCCTGTTGGACCTTCTGTTGACCTCTCATCCGGACGGATATCAGGTTTCTGTCGATGCCCCTCTCGGCACTTCGGACCATCGCCTGATTCGGAGTGTGGTGCCACTCACGCTCCCCTCGCGGTTGCGTTCTGCAGGTTGCCGCTGTGTTTAGTATTACAGGTCGGCGGATTGGGACGGAATGCGGTCTTTCCTTGCATCCTACCTTGTTTGCTTCTTGCCGGATGATCCCAACGTTGTTGACTCTCTCACTGATGTGGTGGTACAGGACATGGAACTATTTATTCCATCATCTGTGGTACCCATCGGAGGCAGATCTCAGCCTTGGTTTGGTCGCTCCTGTAAGACTGCATTACGCAGTAAGCAGGAGCGTTATCAAGCCTGGGCTGCGGCTTCGGCGACTCAGGATGTAAACAACAGCACACTTAAAAAGAAATATAACTTCGCCTCCAGGTGCTTCAAAAGAGTTATTGCCAAAGCAAAGTCAGAGTACATAGGCAGAATTGGCGAGAAACTAGTTCGCCTTCCTTCTCGAACCCGTGCATTTTGGTCTCTTGCCAAGGCTGTCCAAGGGAATTTCTGTAAGCCATCATTACCATCTCTGCACAGGGAGGACGACTCACTGGCCCATGCCGCAAAAGACTAAGCCAACCTTTTAGGCTCCCTTTTTGCGTCCAACTCGACTCTTGATGACGGAGGGAAAACACCGCCGACCATCCCACGGTGTGAGTGCTCCATGCCGGATGTGCTATTCTCACAGCGCTCGGTTCGCAAAGCACTACTCTCCCTGGACATCCAGAAGTCTAGTGGGCCTGATGGAATCCCCCCAATTGTGCTGAGGACGTGTGCTCCGGAGTTGGCACAGGTCCTAACGCGTCTTTTCCGGTACTCCTACTCCCAAGGCGTAGTCCCGAATTTATGAAAGACAGCTTTTGTCCACCCGATCCCTAAAAAAGGCGACCGCTCAGACCCGTCCAACTATAGGCCTATCGCCATCACCTCCTTGTTCTCTAAAGTAATGGAATCCATTATTAACTGCTAACTCATGCGGCATCTTGAGAATCACCAGCTGATTAGTGACCGCCAATAAGGTTTTCGTCGGGGTCGATCAGCTGGTGATCTTCTGGTCTATTTGACCCATAGATGGGCGGAGGCAGTAGAGTCCAAGGGGGAGGCGTTAGCCGTTAGTTTGGACATTGCGAAGGCCTTTGATCGGGTTTGGCACAAAGCGCTTCTTTTGAAGCTCCCTTCCTATGGTCTTCCCGAGAAATTGTGCAATTGGATCACCAGCTTCTTTGCAGATCGGAGCATCAAGGTCGTTATAGACGGTGCGTGCTCCGACTACAAGCCATTTAACGCTGGTGTTCCACAAGGCTGTGTGCTATCACCAACGCTGTTTCTTCTGCATATCAATGATATGTTGCTAACTGGTAACATTCATTGCTATGCGGATGACAGCACTCGTGATGCTCTATACACCGGCCGTGCCAATATTTCTCGGAAAAACGTCGCCGAGTACCGGAACAAACTTGTGTCTAAAGTCTCGGATTGGGGGCGACTAAATCTAGTCGCCATATCGAGTGGCGTGCAGTTTCGTGGTTATTTGGAAGAGAAAGCAAAATTGGCCTCTAAAAAGCTTGGCGTGCTCAGCAGATCGGAACAGTATTTCACGCCGCCAGACCGCCTGCAACTTTACAAGGCGCAGGTTCGGTCTCACATGGAATACTGTTCCCATCTCTGGGCAGGGGCTCCCCAGTGCCAGCTGCTCCCACTTGACCGCATCCAGCGCAGAGCGGCTCGAGTCGTCGGCGACCGAGTCCTTTCCGATTGGCTTGATTTTTTGGCACTGCGAAGAGATGTTGCATTCCTTTGCATTTTCTTTCGCATCTACCACGGGGAGTGCTCTGAGGAATTGTTGGGATTAATTACAGCCGCCAAATTTCACGAACGCATATCTCGGCAGAACTCCCGATACCATCCACACTATCTGGATGATTGGCGGTCCATCACTGTGCGATTTGTTTTCTTCCTCGCACGACTTTCTTGTGGAATCGAGTACTATCAGCAATTTTTCACCTGACCTTCAAGAAAATGGCCTACTCCTTTTTAAAAGGCCGGCAACGCATCTGCCATTCCCTCCCTGGTGTTGCAGTTGTTCATGGGCGGCGCTAGTCACTTACCATCAGGTGAGCCGCATGCTCGTTTTCCCCCTCTACTATAAAAAAAATATTCTTCCAGATATGTTAGAAAAAACCGTGAATTTTAACGTGTAAATACGAAAAAGTGCAACGCGGCTTAGGCAATCTGATCTGCATGGAACACGATTTGTTTCATTTAAACGACATGAAGTGGGACTGCTGTGATGTTTTTATTGCTTATTCCAAGCGGAACTCACATGTATGCGACTAATAGGAAAATAATGTATTTTATTTTTCAATTAATTTACTCTCTTTCTCTGTAAAAAACACTACAAATTTTATTCCTCCATAGATGGCTAGTCTCAGTTGAGACTAGCCACCGTGACCGAAATTCGGTCACGGACCTTATTCCTGCTGCCACATGCGGGTCGAGTACTGCACTAGCACTAGCTACTTTGAACTTTGTGATATTAGTGTTATTATAGAAGTAACATTGACAAATGAGTTTACCTCACGAATCAAAATGTAGATATATTGTTAGAATGCGAAGCAAAAGCCGTTGGTTCGATTCCGCTTTCGAATACATCGCGGTAGACTTATAGCACAATAATTTTATATTTAGTAATAGCTTTAACAGTTTTAATTAATAAATTCACATACGTGTACTTCCGCAGTCCGCATCAAGCTGCATAATTTTATTCAATTATGAAAAGGAAATGGCGTGTTGACTCTTTATGTGGTGTAAATATTTTACTTGCTTTAACTTGTTAAAACGAATTATTATAATTGTGTACAACTTATACACTTTTAAGTTAATATGCATAAAAGGTTAAAACTTTTAAGATAAATAAAGGAAGTAAAGCTAAATAAGTCCCATGGCTGGAAATGGGCTTTCTCTCAATTCTCAAAGACTTTCAGGCACTAAAGAATTTATTGTAAATAAAGTCTATGATGACAGGTAATGAGATGAGAGCAGCAGTACGATTGCGAGGGAGTGAGAACGTAGTCTCAATTTACTTTCCCTGTCCCTACACGCATTAGTGATTCCGAAAGTGTATTTACCAACTGCTGTGTGATATTGGAGTAAGAGAATCCATCGCCTCATTTTGTCTCTTACAAAGCGACAATAGAATATGTCAGAAAGATGACGTGATTTCAGACATAAGACAGAATAACCACCTCGATTACGTCAGACTTAAAATCTTTGGACCGGTGATGGACAGCAGCATCAAAGGTGTGAGAAGTCTGGTGCTGCGATCGTTATCCCGTCTTTCAGGCGAGGCGATTAAGGCAAATACTTCATACTATGGGAGAGGCTCATGTCCAGAAGTGGGCTTTTATGGGCTGGTGAAAGTGAAGTAGATATACCAATTAACAATTAAACTTTGTCTGGAAAGGAATCATTCTTAAGCAATTAATATATGTGAAAAAACAACCGTAACAAATGTAAAATAAATAATGTCTTATACACTGAAATTCGTGCATGTTACGTATTTTGCAGTAAATATCCCTTTACTAACTTTTTACAGTCATACCAGCTGACTAGGCAGATGTTGTTCTGTCCTTTTCGACGACCCTTCATATAAAAAATCCTTAAATTCGTAATAGAAAATATTGAGTGTCACTTATCAGGATAAAAACTATCCTATCTCTCAAGTTGGACCAAACTGCACAGAGTGTGCAAATTTCATAGAAATCAGTTCAGGAGTTCATCGCGGACAAACAACGTGTATGTCATCAAGAGAAACGAAGCAAGATATTATATATAATAATATAGGATAATAAATTATAATTTGCATTTAGTACATAATATTTTATTATAGCAATATTAAAAAAATTAGAACCTAGCTTTACCCAGCTTCAACTGGAAAGTTCCATTTAAAGTATCTTTATTAGGCTTAAGATAATTATTAAAGACAATTTACTATTATTTATTTAAAAAAAATCTTAATAAAATCTAGATAAAAATATAGCCTACATCACTCCTTCATCGATCTCTGTCTGTTCGGTCCGTTACAATCGGTTCAGTCCTTTTGAAGATTAGCCCGGACAGACCACCAAAAATATTAAAACTGATTATTCATCTCTAAATGGCATCCAAATAACCCCTCAGCTCAATTAAATACAAATTATTCAATATTGCAGACCGACACTTCATTTTTATTTATATTTGAATAGATTATAATATATTTAAGAAAATATACAATATTAAATAACTATACTAAAAAAAAAACTATAACTAATAACTTATCATACAGTCCAACTCCCCGTGGCATCGTGCAAAGAACGCTGGCTGCGTTTCCACGCTGAATGGCTATACTTAGCCTTGAGCGCTAAAAGAACCAGCCCTCTTATCCCCAGCAGCGCTGATTAGTCACGGATAAAGTTCCTTTCCTAGAGAATCGACGACTTCCAGCCTCCCGAACAAGCCGGTTTCCGAAAAGCCTTTAGTACCATAGACCACACACACACCCCTCGGCAAATCGTAAAGAAGACAGAAGAGTATAATCTGCCACTTTGCCTTGCGTATGTGGACTATGAGAAAGCCTTTGATTCCGTCGAAACGTGGGCGGTGCTACAGTCCCTTCAGCGGTGCCAAGTTGACTGTCGGTATATCCAAATGCTGAAATATTTGTAAAGTGTGGCTATCCGAGTACAGAACCAGCGTACGTAACCTGTACCTGTACGTAACTGCAGCAAGGTGTAAGACAGGGTGACGTTATATCCCCGAAACTCTTCACCGCTGCATTGGTAGACGTATTCAAGCCACTGGACTGGAAGGGATACGGTATTAACATCAATGGCGAGTACATTACTCACCTTCGATTTGCCGACGATATAGTCCTTATGGCAGAATCGCTGGAGGACCTAAGCACTATGCTTAATGACCTCAACAGTGTCTCCCAACGGATGAAATGGACAAAACAAAGATCATGTTTAATCTCCGTGTCACACCTATGCCGGTAGTTGTTGGGAGCACTGAGCTCGAAGTTGTTGACGAGTATGTTTACCTGAGACAAATAGTCCAACTAGGTGACTCCAACTTCGACCGAGAGGTCAATCGACGGATTCAACTCGGTTGGTGAGCGTTCGGGAAATTACGGCACATCTTCTCGTCAAGTATACCTCAAAACTTGAAAACAAGACTATACAACCAGTGTGTGTTGCCAGTGATAACCTATGGAACTGAGACGTGGTCCTTCACTACTGACCGCATGAGGAAGCTCAAGGTTGCTCAGCGAGCTATGGAGAGGGCTATGCTTGGAGTTTCTCTACATGATAAACTTATAAATGAGGATATCCGCAGTAGAACCAGAGTGACTGACATAGCCCAACGGATAAGTAAGCTGAAGTGGCAATGGGCTGGCCATATAGCTCGAAGAACCGACACCCAAAGAGGAAAAAAGGTTCTCGAGTTGCGGCTTCGTACCGGTGGACGAAGTGAAGGGCATCCCCCCACTAGATGGAGTGACGACCTGGTAAAATATGCAGGAAGTCAATGGATGCAGGTGGCTCAGAACCGTGCTCTGTGGCATTTTTTGGGGGAGGCTTATGTTCAGCAGTGGACTTGTGAAGGGCTGTAATAATGATGATGATGATGAATTCCTTTAGGAACTTTACCCACGTGTACCTCACGTAGTATCCAGTATTGTTCAGTAAATTTCAGTACATCAGTAAAATTTTATGTGTCATAATCATCACAGCCCACACCACCTCTACTGCTAAACAAAGACTTCAACGATGAGATTTATGGAGCTATATGTACCCGCCGATTCGCTGCACTCCCACAAACAATCACAAAAATGCAAAAATAAAACTTCGAATTTCTGACGGAATAGTCATTATGTAAGATTTTCTAAACGACCTTAAATTTATGCCCAGTAACTCTTACAGTCTCTCCTATCAGATATGTCTTAAGAAGAATACGGGAAAAACAAATGTCATGAAAGACATGGATCACACCTACATATGTCGGTAGATGTTTTGAATTTTTTTTTATAGAATACGGGTGACAAACGAGCACACAGTCCACCTGATGGTAAGTGGTTGCTGCGGCCCATAGACATCTACATCTATCTTCTATTACAAATCAAAATGTAGATGCGCTGTCATCCGTGAGGACTAAGATGGAATGCCTCATTTCCAGTAAAAAGGGTCTCCGGCCACCTGCACTCACCAAGCGAAACGTAGAGGTAAACCTCTACTGCACGCTGGTTTTTTGTGAGGTCGTGGTACCACCCCGGTTCGAGCCGGCCCATCCGTGCGACAGCAAAAAAACCACAGTTAATTGAATATTAACAAAATTGAATACTCTATTTTAAATAAAAATTTGCCATGTTAATCCTGTAACAGTAAGCAGCCTCAGTATTTGAAATAGACAGGCAAGTAGAATTTAAGAATAACTCGTAACATTCCAAGAAAATATTCCAAGATTCAATACGTTAATGTAGATAAACGTTTTAGTTTTATATTACATTAGAGCAGGTTTGCGATGAGACAGATTGCACGATTGTTTTTAAGTTGACCAGGACGTCGTTGGGATTGAAACTTCAACTTAAAGCTTCCTTACAGTAAAGCTTGAGCCTATATGAGTCTCACGGCTGGACACAAGGTTACTTTCATTTCATATATGCGAAAGTGTTCCCGTTACTTTGCCAATATGCGCCGAAGGTATAACACCATGGGGTTTTAGTCGGTACGAGTCCGAGTATGCGTTGACAGTACGTCCTTGCCCCCGCGAGGCGGATATGCTTGGGCATTATCCCATTTAAAAAAGGGATATTTCGCGGACATCAGCTCCGCCACGTCGGCGTACCGAAACTTCCGTCATTATTCATGTTAAATATTTGTGATAATATAAGTTAAAGAATACAAATATAAATAAAGTTAATGGATTACCCATCTTCAAAAGAACATACTTAATGTATCCAATCTGTTGACATAAGCTCTGTACATTTATTATATTATGTCCTAAGGAGAGTAGGACATCCCTCATTTCTGGGAACGTAGGTGAAGTAGATAAATCATGTCCCAGAGAGAGACTAGTTAAAATTATAAAAATTGACATGTCTTCGAAATGTTTTCATTTTGAGACAAATAATCTTTTAACATTTAGCTTGTGTTCATCAAATCTCAGCAGAGCACTATTAAAAAATATTATTCCGCATTTCATTCACTTTGACAAAAACGGATCTAGCCTGCAGCTAACATGGAAGTGCTTTTACTTTCCTTTCACAGTTAATTGAAGCTGCGGAGCGTTTCGACTGACGAAAAAGGAACAAAATAGGATGTTTTTAGCCTTTACCTCGTAATTCTTGAACAAATATAATATCATGTCGCCTGTTAAATTATTGTGCATAGTGCTATATATTTTACTGCTGGGCACAGGCCTCCTCTTATTTCTGAGAGGGTTTTAAGGCCATGTCCAGCCATCTAAGAAAATGTCTGCTGCTCTGCCCCAATGTGTGTTGGCGAACTTCACATGTCTTCGAAATATTTTTTTTTATAATTCTCAGATATGCAGGTTTCTTCACGATAAGTTCCTTCAGCGCCGAGCACGTGGTAAATTAGCACTTTAAATTGCGATTAACAATTTTATAGGTGCCGGTGGGGTTCGAACCAGAGCTGCTCGCGCACTGTGAAATTTTCTGAACTATCACGGCTCTCGATCTAGATGTCGTGGGACAGATACATACATATAGCACTAGATTGGAGTAGAGTTCAAAATAGCGTAAACACAGGGAGTGTTTATAACGTAAACACTCCCTGGTGTTTACGTTATCTTTATATATAAAAATTACTTGTCGCATTGTTTGTTCGGGATGTATTCCTAAACTACTGAACTGATTTCAATGAAATTTTTTAAACTGTGTGCAGTTTGGTCCAACTTGAGAGATAGGATAGTTTTTATCCCGAGAAGTGACCCTCAATATTTTTTTATTGCGAATTTAAGAATTTTTTATAGGAAGGGACTTCGGAAAGGGCAGAACACCGTCTGCATGTCCAGCTAGTTTTAAATACATCCTTACATTCTCGTACTGGATGTAAAATCTGGAGGACTATTCGGATGAAGTGTAAGAAACACAGATACACAAATATACTTAAACAGAGCACCAACAATTTGTGTCTGCACAAAAGTTGTAGTCAGTTAAGTATATTCATCCTTGATTAAGAATCAAAACGTAAATGCAGTGTTACCCCTGAGACCTTAGATGGACAACCTCTGGAATTACTCTCTGTTCGTGATGTTTTATTACAAACGGTTGTGATATTTCGATCAGCTCAGACAGAAAAACGGATAGAAAAATTAACATTTTGAATGTTGTGTAACCTGAAGAATGGCATAAAATACGACCGATTATTTAACCTTGGGAATTTATTTGTAATAACCCAATAATCGTTTATTTACTGGTTGCCACACTTACTTTCACTTGCTAGCCTATATTAGAAAGGTTAATAAATCTCACTCATTTGAAGATATGTGGTGAGAAAAAGACTCCTTAAAAATACAGCGAATGAGAGCTAATGATGTTGTACGTAATAAATAATACAGGTCGTGTCAGAGTGGTTTTATTTATTACTTGCAACGTAAATTATAGAAGGAATATAACATTTTGTTTGAATACTGAAAAAAAACACATTCGTAACCTGTAAATAATTTATATATTTTTTTATATATTTATTAATAATTCTGAAAATATTTTATTATGTAACTCAATATGCTTTGCGATTGGATTATGGGGAGATGAAAGGAGGAGCGCGGCATTAAATTGTAGTGTACACTTTAGTCGACCTAGTTGTATACCTAATTTATTTCGGCGATACTAACACACACGTGCTTAGAACATGACATTGTAAGCGATAAAATTTATGCATGGACAACTACACTTTTCTAGTCTAGATACACTTTCCCAACTGCGAGTTCTAAGCAAGAATGCTTCATTTCTTACTTTCTCTTTAAATTTCTTTTCAGCCTATATTAATCCCACAGCTGTATGAATGCCTTTTCCAGGTAGCATGTCTGCCTGTCCAGCGTGATGAGTGTTAAGTAATTATCATCATCATCATCAATGTAGTATTTTACAAGTCCACTGTCTTAACAGTTGATATTCACTTCCAACAAAAAGTTAATTAAGTTGCCACAGATAAAGCTTTGAAAATGCTTATATACATAGATTAAACATTTTTATCAACAGTTTGTTTATGAGTGAAGTTAAAAGAATTCTAACAATGTTATACGATTTCTTTCATAATGTTTTTAGAAATTCCGTTAACGGACAAGGCTTTGTGCCTACGTCTGTTTTAATTAAAATTATTAGAGTTTTAATTTCGTGACGTACTGAAGAACTGCCTGGGATGCGTGGAACGTCGCATACGTTCAGAAATGTAATTGTGTTTTACGAACTTTGCATATTATGTATAATATTGGTACCAGAGATTAAAGAAAAAATATATGTCGGAGCGTCTATAAAATATCACTTGGATCGAGGTGAACATGAGGATATATCGAGAAACCCCCTCTTGTGTCTGTAGTATAAAGTTCACTGTAGGTGCCGTGCGCGAGAGTTCGCTCATGTCATTCAACGAGTGTGGTCATTCTACTAGTGCTAAGATAGTGTCTTGGTTTTGTTCGTTTTTGTAATTCTTCTAGTGCAGGCAAGGACGATTGTTGTTGGAGGCTGCTCTGTGTTACACTGAGATAAGTAGTGTTGCTGTTCGTTTACATATTTTGGTGTTATCATGTAATTACGTACCTCACGTTACACTGGTGTGTGATTGTGGCGGAGACGTGTTACGGTGTGGTCGAACTGTAATTTCACTATACTGAATGTATAGTGCGTTACGTTGTCTTATTACTGATAATGATTAAACTGCGTAAGCAAGAGAGCAAGTTGAACATCCGCTCTCACACTTTTATTATTTTTAACAATTAACGCTATCCTGATGTACTTCCTAAACTACAAATTGCAATCCTCTGTTGTAATCTCCGACATCAGAAGTGGGATCTCTTGTTGTCATTTTAGATATCAGAAGTGGGATAAAGTCCCTGTTATCGTCCACATATAATCTTCGAATGAGGGTTTATAACGTTGGTGAAAGACTATGACGCACCTCGCGTTATATTTGGATGTTAAATGTCTTAATGAAGTTTATCGTAATGAAGTTTTTTGTCCTATTTACGACTTTGACGTACCATTAAAGTGTCGAGTAAAAGTTTAAAGTGAAATGTTTTAAGCCAAAAATTAAATCTTTTTATTCGATTTATGATAAAAAGAACCCGCAAGAACTTATGTCGAAAGAAATGTTGAAAGTATGCTAAATGAGTTATAGTTTGCATTCAGTGGAAGTTTAACTTGCTTGAGTTAAGTTGTAATTTGGTACACGAGGTGTGATTTAAATGGGCTTATTTTAAAGTTCAAAATGCTTAAACGATGTACCGAAAAAAAGAACATGTTTACTTTAACGTGCTATGACTTAAAAACACTAAGTAGTATTTTTGTGTTCTAATGTGATGATAAGTGTTGCAGTTTACTTCGAGTACTACGTCGTCGACAAAATTGGGATTTGATGATGAGAGTTTAGTGAAAGGCGTTATGCTGTGGCGCTCGCCCTTGAGTGGAAGTATGCTGTCGGCTTATGACGACGCGAACACATTATTTGCCGCTGCTTCCGATCACCATTTGATACACGAGTTGGTTGCGAAAAATGCCGGAAAACCAAAGTATAATTGAAGAAACTGAAGTAAAGCAAATTACTTCTGACATTGAAGAGAGTTATTTAAGTTTACATGAGGATCGGACCGTACCAGAAGTTATCGTGTAGCCGCAGCCCAGTATATGGTGCCCTGGAAAGGCGAATGATGTCTCGAGAGTAGTGCTGCATTCTTTTGAAAAAAAAGTTCCTACTGAATCTTTCAATGTTTTCTTTTATGTGTTACAGTAGTACGTGTGATGTGGTTACATGTGCGCGAGCGTGAGGCGTGCGTTGCTAGTCGAAACGGACTGCTGGGTCCAGTTGTAGCATGGCCTGGTTTCGGCGGAGCCGTATACGCGTATACGCAGGCGCCATCCCGGAGCGCGCGTATGCTGTACATGACGATGCTTCTGAAGTCGTGTACTCTGTATGCGCGGAAGTCATACACTGTGTGCGCATAAGTCATACTCTGTGTGCGCAGTAGTGTTTTCTGAACATGTATCGGGCTCTGTCCTGGCAAGCGCTGTCCTGGTCCCCGTTTTTAACGTGGTTCACATGGTTAACGTGGGATTTCGCAAGTTCAAAAAAGAGTATGTGTCAGATACTTGTGAAAGCGAAGTTTTTTTATAGTCAGCGGTATGAGAGCGTATTTCTATTTGACGACCTCGTATGCGTGATGGATGAGAGGAGAGGCAGCTGTGTATGTTGTCCTGATAATTAACAACTTGTTTTTCACGCAGATCACGATGACGGCAACCCCGACGATGCCTGTGAACCCTCAGGTGCTCCTGTTGCTCCCGTTGACGCTTCGAGTGCGTGGTGCGACGCAACGAATCGGTGTGCGAGTGCGGCACGCCCTGTGCTGTTGTTTTGGCCATGTGAATTTGCTTAATGGCAGCTAACTATGTCTGTGCTGGTTTGTTTTAATAGCCACGTGCGTTTGCCTTATGCCTGCTGCAACGGCGAGCAGTGAGCAACGTGTTGACGTTTGCTATGTGAGCAATCCCAGCGGTGTGCTGATGATAATACTGGTGAGTCGTACTCATTTTATTAAGATTCTGGTGCCGAATGAGAGAGCCTTATCAAAGATTATGTTGCGCCAAAGTGTAAATAATATTGTAAATTTAACCGAAATCGGTCATGTTAGTGTGCAAAGTACCCTACAAATACCCCCATGATCATGTGAGGAAGATCTCCGATCACCAAGTTGCTAGAGAATTAGATGTCATTGTTGATGACAGCGGTAGTGAGATCAAATCTTATAAATAATGGCTTGTATACTCATACTCCAAAACTTTAGACCGCACCTCATAAGCAACATGTGGCGATAGGTCTGTAGGGAATCGTTGGTGCGATTTCTGTCCGTGTTGGTGCACAGTGCCCCTCATGGTGCGATTCTAGCCTGTGTTGGTACACTGAGCCCCTAATGTATTGTAGCATATTTGACGGCAGATATGTAGAGAATCGTGGTGCGATTCTGGAATATGTGATGGCAGATATGTAAAGAATCGTTGGTGCGATTCTGACCTGTGTTAGTGCACAGAGCTCCTCATGTGTTGTAGCATATGTGGCTGTAGATATGTGGAGAACCGTTGGTGCGATTCTGGCATATGTGACGGCAGATTGCAAAGAATCGTTGGTGCGATTCTGGTCTGTGCTGGTGCACAGATTTCAATGAAAGTTTCACGAGTTGAATATGCATTGCTTATGAATTGTAAAGAGTAACAAAATTGTTAAAATTACTGTGTTTGAACTTGTTGACCGGACCTTTCACAATAAATAATTTTATGCAGGAAGCACTAAGTACAAAGCCTTAATGACAAGGCATTCTCAATTATAACAGTTGACTATTGTACTTAGACTTAGGAGAAGTAAAGTACCATTTGGAATCGACCTTGTTTCTATTGGCTGGATAGCCGAGCTAAATTACTCTGAGCATATTTTTGTCCACAGGCACTGCAACCGAGAACGGGTGCTAGTCAGGAATGGCCGTGTCATGGATTGATGGCGCCATAGCGCAACAAGCAGCGTTATCTAACAATTAGGTTTGCGAACTAAGAATATGTACCTGCTCGTGTTAGGACGGACGAGCGGACGAATTGGCGACTAATAGTGTTTGTTACAGGAGTGCATGAAGGTACACGCCCGAGGACGGTCGTATGTCAGGATGGCCGTGTCGGAGCGTCTATAAAATATGACTTGGATCGAGGTGGACATGAGGGTATATCGAGAAACCCCCTCTTGTGTCTGTAGTATAAAGTTCACTGTAGGTGCCGTGCGCGAGAGTTCGCTCAAGTCATTCAACGAGTGTGGTCATTCTACTGGTGCTAAGATAGTGTCGTGGTTTTGTTCGTTTTTGTAATTCTTCTAGTGCAGGCAAGGACGATTGTTGTTGGTGGCTGTTCTGTGTTACACTGATATAAGTAGTGTTGCTGTTGGTTTACATATTTTGGTGTTATCATGTAATAACGTACCTCACGTTACACTGGTGTGTGATTGTGGCGGAGACGTGTTACGGTGTGGTCGAACTGTAATTTCACTATACTGAATGTATAGTGCGTTACGTTGTCTTATTACTGATAATGATTGAACTGCGTAAGCAAAAGAGCAAGTGGAACATGCGCTCTCACACTTTTATTATTTTTAACAATTAACGCTATCCTGATGTACTTCCTAAACTACAAATTGCAATCCTCTGTTGTAATCTCCGACATCAGAAGTGGGATCTCCTGTTGTCATTTCCGATATATAAATGTTCAAGTAATAATTTTTCATAATTTATTCAGATACAAATTGTTGATACATGTTTAGATAAAGATGTGTTGTACAGGAGAGCCGCAACACACAAGGCCACCGCATTATTGTACTGGATGGGTCTTTACCTTACATCCACTAAAACTTATTACACTACGTGTTTACTTAGAATAAACTTGAGTAATAAACTGTCTTTAATTAAATATTTACTCTCGGCTCAATATTAGTTGATAAAATTGTTGTTCCTAAGGATGTCGGAAAAGTTTAATGTCAAAAGGTATATCTGTCCCACTTATAAAAAATATTCTGTATCATCTAGTTATCTGTCAGAGGTTAAATATTTATATTAGTAAAGTATAGTTGCAATAAAATAATGAAAAGTACCTAACAAGGTACAGTAGTAACAGTTGTTATTACTGTTCCTTGTTAGGTCGTTTTCATTATTGCAGGTTGTAATAACAACCAAGACAAAGCGTTCAATTCGTAATTTCTGTACAAATTAATGGCTCTAGCACTAGTGTGCAATTTTCTTTTGGATAAGAGATGACTTAAACGTGTCACGAGCTTTACATAGCTATATTGAAAACTTTGTGAAGTGTCAGTACGTAGACACAGCGTAGCGTATGATATGCAGGCATGTGGCAACGACAACTACATTTTTTGCTAAGCAATCACTGTCACATTGAACTTAATTAACTTATATATAATACATACTCTATGTCGTGCCTTAGTAAATTAAGAACTAGGGGCTTGTCGTAATTTCACTGTGTAGAAATAGGTAACAGGTAACGTTTCATAAAGATATATGTAACAAATAAGACTCACTTAAGGTTGAATATCACATAGCATATTTGAATCGTGGCTGCAATTATTAAAGCAACATAAACTCAATTGGAATCGATACAGCTTGTGCAAGCTATACCGATTTGAAACCGTAATGCTCACCTACATAAAATATTTGCTGATTGAATAATAATAATATGAAAATATTTCAAATAAAATAATAATAATATGAAGAAAAAAATAAGGTATGAAATTTAAAATCTAAAGAAATAAAAATCTTGTTAGGTTTTTGTGACACCGTGTTTTATTAATTTAAGCTTTGTATTTGATTTGATTTAATAAATTAAAAAAGTATGAAATAATCTTAAAATTAACATAAAAAGTAATGCAAGAGAAGTCTTAAAAAAACTTAAATAAAATATCGCAAAAGTTGATTACTGACCAAAAGAAATAAAAGCAAAGAATTGTGATAAACATGAAGCGAATTCATTCGAAATTATTAAAACCAATTAATTATCACAACCAAATCAATTAATTATACTGAAAAGAGAAGTGTAGGGCGACCCCCCACGAGATGGAGTGACGACCTAGTAAGACATGCAGGAAGTCGATGGATGCAGGTGGCTCAGGACCGTGCTTTGTGGCATTCCTTGAGGGAAACAGTGGACTTGTGAAAGGCTGTAATGATGATGATGATGATACTAAAGAGATACTATTTTAAAACCATCTATAGCTTGTGTCCAACATATACATGATAAGCGTACATTTTGTGCCAATTCTCAATGGCTTACTTTGACCATAAATTTTACAAGAATTTTACAACTTGTATAAACAAAACAAACGTTTGAAAAGTGATTACTTGACTATACACATATTTTGAAATTTTGACAAAACAAAATGTTGAAATAAATCAGAACAACAGAATAAGAACGAAAAATAAAAAAATAAGACATATAAGTGATACTAAGCGAACAAGCTTATGTAACAACGTAATTACTTTTATAACACAATATATTTTAAAATTCATTGTACAAGGAAAAATTATACAAAAGCAAAAAAAATGCGCTTCAATGATATAAAAATAAAATAGATGCAAAAAATTAAAACAAATAAACAAATGACATGAAATCAATAAAATAGCACGAACAATCGTTAGAGGCAACAGGCAAAAACATCTAGAAAGAAAGCAGAACATGGTATTTGTTTATTGTGAGTCGCCGAGACTGCTTAGTGTCTTCACTTTGAATTAGTGCAGGAACTTGTTTACCTCGGGCTGCCCTAATCTGCAGATTGGCATTGGATTGTGAAGATTTATCACTATTCTTTACATGCAATGTGACCATAGGGATGCCATACAAAGAGCAATCAGAAGGACTAGCTGTGGGAAAACTTGTCATTAAAGTTCGAGCTGCTCTTGAGGTGTAATCTTTTCAAGGCCACTGAAATGTTTAATGTAGATAATTTCTCATGCCAAAGTATTTTCGGACCCTTGTGTGAATTAATTGTCGTTCTCTTGTCAGAAATTCACATAAGGAAAAAACAAAACATTTAATTTTGCTTTAGAATTCCACGCCACAGTTTTTATATGATGATAGTGGAAAAATAAGACAACTGACTTAATCCGATCACTTTTTTGTATGCCGAGTCTGTGGAATTGTTTTAAGCAGGTGCCAGTTATGTGTGAAAGACCCATTTTGGAGTGCATCAATTGCAGTTCATCATCCTGTATATCCAATCCTGAAGCCTCAGCGATGCTACTTAAAAGAAGGGCACGTTAACTTATATTATATTTAATAAATATTTACGAGAGATTCAAATCAGCTGTTACTTATTTGAATAGGTATTAACAATTTTATTTATTATTTTCTTTATTTTCCACTCTTAGAAATAGAATTCTTACATACATACATACATAAACACTCACGCCTGTCACCCAGAGGGGTAGGCATAGACTACGGACTTCCATTTGGCGCGATCCTGACACACCTCTCTCGCCTCTTTTACATCCATATATCTACGCATACACGCTCGTCGGTTAAAGGTACTCCTAATCTGGCCCATTTTTAATGTATCGCCGATTTGGTCGATAAACCTTCGTCTAGGCCGTCCCTTCCCGACCCTGCCGTTCACTTCTGCAACATAAATTTGCTTTGTCACTCTTTCCTCGTTCATTCTTTCTACATGCCTAAACCACCTAAGCATTCCTTTCTTAATCCTTGTCACAACATCATCTTGCAAACCAAACTTTTCTCTTATCACACTATTTCTTACCCTGTCATTCAGATTCAGCCCTAGCATACTCCTTAAGGAACGCATTTCTACAGCATTTATTCTACTCTCATGGTTCTTCTGCCAGACCCAACTTTCACTACCATACATTAAAGTAGGGACTAACACAGCACTATGAATTGCCATACGTGCCTTATTTGACACATTCTGGCTCTTCATAATAGCGTGTAGAGCCCCATTCACTCTATTTCCTACGTTTACTCGTCGTTCTATATCCTTATCATATCTACCATTCCCGCTAAATAAACATCCCAAATATACAAACTCATCCACTTGCTCAATCTTCTCTTTCAAAAACCATTACTTTCGTCTTACTTGCGTTCACTTTCATACCCCTTTCTTTTAATGACTAATTCATTAAAGCAACCATCATTTGCAACTCGGCCGCCGACGATGCAAATATAACTTGATCGTCGGCCTACAAAAGGCATTTGACGGTTGACTCACCCATTCTTAACCAACATTCTTCAACTTTCAAAGTTTGCAAACAACTGTCCATAAATAAGTTAAACAGCCACGGGGAAGCCACACATCCCTGCCTGACACCTTTATGAACCTGACACAAGCACTAGAGTCCCTATAAAGAGACCTTAATGCCTGTATCAAGCCAGCGCTCAACCCAAATGAGTTCAGTGTTTGCCATATCCTGTCCACTCTGTCATAAGCCCTTTCCAAGTCCATGAACGCACAAAAAACTTTCTGGTTTTTGGCCAAAAACTTCTCCGCTATCATGCGCATGGAAAAGACTTGATCCGTACACCCCATCCCCTTTCTAAATCCAGCTTGCACATCCCAAATTTTTCCATCAGTTTCTTCCATAACTCTTTCAATTAACACTTTAGCATACAGTTTACCCACAATGCTAAGCAAGGTGATACCACGGTAATTTTTACAGTCCTGCTGCGACCCCTTTCCCTTATATATTGGGACTATAACGGCTTTGCACCAGTCTTCCGGTACCCGCTTCAGTTCCCAACACAAATTAAATAAGGTGTACAGCAGGCCTGCAACCACACCCCCACCAGCCCCTAGCATTTCGAGTGATACTCTATCATATCCGGCTGCCTTACCAGCTTTCATGCTTTTCATTGCTTTCATTATTTCATCTACACTTATCTCCCTACCTCTCTCCACTTCTTCCGGAATTTCTATTTCACTTATTTCAGACGACTCTTCACTCTTAAACACGCTTTCAAAGTATTCCTTCCATCTCTTTAAATTCGAAACTTCATCATTCAACATGCAGCCATTCTCGTCTCGTATAGCATTCGTTCTAGGCTGTTTTGAATTTCCCCTGGCAGTTCTTACGAGCTTCCAGAACATTTTAATATTTTCCTGGAAGTTATCGGATATCCTTCTATCATTTTTATCTATCCTTTCTTGCTTTTTCCTTTCAACAACTTCTTTTACTTTCTTATTTATACGTCTAAAGTCTGCCTTTTTTCTTTCAATCTCATCATTCATACCGCCAGAATTACCAGCTTTAGTTGCTAGTAAATCTAGCCATGCTCTCTTCTTTGCTTCAACTTCCATCCGTACCTCGTCATCCCACTACAACGTATTACTTTTCCTTTCATTCGTTCTCTTACTTACACCACATAATTCGGTGGCTGCATCCACCAAAACTTTCTTAATATTATTCCATACATTCTTCAATTCTAAATCATTCATACATAATTCATTCAACCCACCTATTTTTTCCTTCAGTCTGCATTTATACTTCTCTTTCACACCTTCATCTTGTAACCTCTCTATTCTTATACGCTGTAACGCAATGGTAGACACAGATGTCCGATGCCGCCAAAGTTTGTATAGACCATTAATTCGGCATAAGACCAAGTAATGATCCGTCCCTGCGTTGGACCCCCGGTAAACCCTTGTATCTAACACTGCGCTCCTCATTCTTTCATCCACAATTATAAAATCTATCATGCTTCTATCATCCCCTCTTTCCCATGTATACATGTGAATCCTCTTATGACGAAAGAAAGTGTTCGCCACAAAAAGATTCTTTTCCACACATACGGTGAGGAGGTCTTCACCATTCTCATTTATTCTTTCATCGCCAAACGTTCCTAATATCCTTTCATAACCAGACCTCTTCACCCCAAGCCTTCCATTAAAATCTCCTAACATAATAATATTTTCATTTTCCTTACATTTCATCAACACCAGTCTTACCATGTCCCAAAACTGCTCTCGGATATAAGTGGGCTTAGACATATCTGGGGCGTACACCCCTAGCACAAACAACTTCTTTATGCCCACTTTCATTCGTATCCACAGCAGCCTTGGGCTAACACATTCATACTCTTTCACACATTGACCCATTCTTTTTGAAAGGGTGACACCGACTCCCTGGCATGCCCGCTCGGTCTCGTCTACTCCAGACCAGTAAGCAGTATACATGCCATGTGCAGTGACATCTCTTCCCTTTCGTTTCGTCTCGTTCACACATAACACATCTATTCCTCTATCATTCATCATTTCGCATACTTCATCCATCTTATCATTCATTGCTCCACATACATTCAGCGTAGCCAGACGGGCCTCCGCAATCCACTTTTCGCCCCCCCCGGGAGACAGGACGTGACGGGTGGCGAACCTCGTCGCCGGTTTTTCTCCCGGAGATTCTTCGCACCCCTGCCCCATTAAAGGGGCGCCGGAAACTCGGGGCCATTTCTTTTTCTTCTTGGCTCATGGTGCGAACTAAGGGGTGGTAGATTTTACGCCGCTACCATACGGCGAGAAGTCGAGTCTGTCGTTTCGGCTTTGTCACTCGTTTAGCACCACCCGGGGGACACGTGTAGGGTGGGCCTAGGATTAGGTGGTCTAAGCCTACAGACGCGAGCGACATAATTCTTCTCCAAACTTATTGGGACAACCCCTAATGTAGAACCTATTTAATAAAAAAAATTACACACTTAGCGAAGAAACCGCGTAACGTCTCTATAAATAAAACTTAATTGCTGTTCCGTGAGGTTCGCTAAACCTAGCAACTGGCTCGACCGATTCTGATGATTTTTTTTTGTGTGTATTTGAGTGGGTACCTGAATGGTTTAGATTCATTTAAAATTATACACCATCTTCATTCTAACCTTTACTTTAACACCCTTACTGTTGTAATAATTTTATTTTAAATCAACGTTTTGAGTCATTATTACAAGTTTATGTTTAAATTTTAACACATTTTAATGAAACATAGTAGTCTGAACTGTTAAATTAAGTATACAGAAACCTAAAACGTGTTAAAGGAACCCTAACGACAACAATAAAATCAATTTGCACACAATGTATTAAAGTAGTAGGTAAGTTCGGTTGCATTTCTATACTAACCCGAATAATCTATTTTTTATATTTATATATTACGAGCGATGTGCCCCGGCTTCACACTACACTACACTTCACCTACCGCGACCAATTAGCTTAGCTGAAATTTTGATGTTTGAATTCCAAAAGCTCTACATTTTTTTAAATCTTTATAAAAATTACGTGTCACGTTTTTTGTCCGCGATGGACTCCTAAACTACTGAATTGATTTCAATAAAATTTTGCACACTGGTCCAACTTGAGATGTAGGATAGTTTTTATCCCAATAAATGACTCTCCATATTTTTAGTTACGAATTTAAGGATTTTTTATAGGACAAAAGGTCGTCGGAGAACGTCTACCTAACGAGCTAGTTCTATTATAAAAATGACTTATTTATGAAAAGATCCTCAGTTGATTTTTCATATTTTCTTAGTTCTAGCTTTAATAATATGGAATCGGTAATAGCGTCGTTCATGCACACCTTATCGTTGATAGCCAGTCAAATTTTAACCAAGCTACAATTGGCTCCACTAACTGTAATACAAAAAAGGCAATTAGAAATGTTTGTACTAGAGTAGTTTCAAAGAGCATCTATATTCCTTAAATACGCTTAAAGATTATGGATAAATATATGTATATATAATATCCTTTATATTTTTCCTCTAGCAAATTATTTATGTGGGCGAGCATTACGGATTCAGCTTGGTATAATATACGCAAGCTATATCGCCTTCAACAGAGCTAATGTTGTCGCCGCGACGATTCAAGACATGCTATGTGATATTCAACCTTAAGTGCGTCTTTTAAATTTATTTTATGAATGTTACGTACGTAATGATTCTCGGATTTTTTTGCTATAATAGTTTATTCATATTACAATGAGTATATAAAATTGAAAGTTGTAGCCTATAATATAACATGTATGCAGGTCGGGTTCAAACTCGCTCTATAGTAATAACCCATACTACGTAGTGCACTGAGAAACTATTGCAAGCGCTTGACCTCTAATTTACCAAGGCACGGCATGTAGTATATATACAGAGTATGTATTTAATAATAAGGTAGTCAAATTGAATGGCTGCCGGTGCCACGTGCCTGCATACCATACGTTACGCTGTGTCGAAGTACTGATGCTTTGCAGAGTCTTGAAAAGAGAACGATGTATAGCTCCTGATACTTGTAAGCCATTGCCCATCCAAAAGAAAATTGTACGTTAATGCTAGGACCATACATTACCTGTAGTTTTTGTTATTACAACCTGCAGATGTTATTATTTTAACTTGTTAGGTCTTTTTCGTTGAAAACCTGGAGCAGAACTAGACCAACATTCACAGATAGCACTTGATCCTAGCTTGTGCGTCACTGGTGTACTAGAATAATAATAATTTTGCTTACCACAGACCGATAAGTTAGAAAATTAGGAAAATTGGAAGATAATCCTCAAGAAAAATGGTGGGATAATTAATCACTTTGGGGACCAGTCCTCCGAGCTTAACAATATTTAGCGTAGTTTGGCAACAATATTTGATCCAGCTGCAGGCCAGGATAGGCCAACTAAGTCTGCCTACATTTGAAACTGTTACGCAAACTGTTGTTGGTGTTATGCCAGCAGCTGAAACTCCTTATGATAGTATGGAATCACATTGGGTGACGACCCAAAAGCTGTCATCAATCCGTTATTTGTAAGTATGCCTGGTAATGAGTTTGACGAAGATTCGCACACTGTCCCCAGCGGATAGCAGCGTTTAACGCAGATCAGGCTAAAATTAAAAAATATATCAATGCCTTTAAGAAAAACGTATAACGCAGTTTATTCAAAAACACACGATTAAAATAATATTAAATATTAGTATATGCTTACCAACAAAGAAGAGACAAGCTCTGGAGCACATTTGTACTACTGCTAGGAGATTTACGCAGTGATTTCGATTTGAAAGCGCTATATAAACCGAAATATTTATTTCATTATGAATTAGTGATTATGCTTGTAGTCTATGTGACGCCTTTGTTTTATCAAATCATTCCTTTCTTACACAGTACACATGCAATGCAATTTCTCAGTTGCATATTTCGCTAAATCAGACATTTTGAATAATGGACATAATTTATAATTAAATTCCAATTTCCACGCTTCACTGAGTTTGCAATCATGTCATTATTTACTTCGTCATCAAGTTAATTGCTTAAAATACGTTAAAACGAGAATGTATAATATAGGCATTATAATTTGTAAATTTAATACGTGAAACTCATGTCACAGTACGACTCTAATGAAGTTTTTCTTGTCAACACTTAAAAAACCAGCATATGAAGCAGCAAGAAGTATAAGCGTTGGCACAGGAGATTTGACCTGAGGTTTCTTGAGAATTACACTATTATATTATAGGAGTAAAAATATATTTACAATCTAAATTATAAAACTATTTTTTTATAATTTGGATTGTAAGTATTTTTTTTTCATATTAAAAATCTGGAGAATTGTTCGAATGTATTGTAACTGACACAGAGCGCTGAGTTTGTATATTTATTATCACTTGCAAATAATGCAAATGTAAGAAAATTAAGGCACAGAAAAATAAATATCCTATTTGCTGAAATTTTCATCTGAAGCAATAATTTGACGTTAAAGAGTAATTTTTATTATAAATTTTCTTGGCAAAATAGTATTTGCTGAAGCACTAAACTTCAAACAATTTTTCCATTGCAACGAATAAAATATCAGCTGGCGTTTTTAAATACGTTGTTTATCGGAGACTCTCTTTACTGGAAACGAAGCATTCTATCTTAGTCCTCAGGGGTGACAACGCATCTGCATTTTGATTCTTAATCGAGGATAAATGTAGATGTGTATGGGCCACAGCATCCACTTACCATCAGGTGGACGGTGTACTCGTTTGTCACCCTTACTCTATAAAAAAAAAAACAAGTACGTCTTTTAAAGAGTGACATTAGTCGTACCTCAGGCGTTTACGCGGCGTGTCAGTACGGCATTTTATAGGTGACTATAAATTATTTGAAATACTGAGCGGCCGATATTTACATACGAGTAAAAGCGGGATGTTTTGTAAATAATTTGGTTTAAGTAGACGTGTGAGTCACCGTGTAGTGGTGGTTTAGGAGAATCCACTACCTTTTACCAACCCGTGGGTGTCGTAAAAGGCGACTGAGGGCAATGAAACAGTATATTGGCAGCAGCACCTTGCAAAAACAAATGGCTGTCAACCCTTCTGCCAAGAGCGGCGACTACTGCAATATCTCTCCTATAAGGCATTTTATTGGAGAGGCCTATGTTCACCAGTAGATCTTTTGTTGAGAATTCAGTCAGTCAGTAATACAAATTAATAAATTTGAACTTTCATGTTTTCCTTCAATTTTTTTTAGTAATATTATTTTAATTATATGGTTGGTTATCATGTGAAATTAGCCTTAAATATCAAAGTTGTAAGTTAAATAAGCTTTGAAAATTGCAATATATTTCAAACAAACTATAGAATTCTGAGGCAAACCAATATCTTTGTTTGAGATGAATCACCTCATCACATTTTCCTGGGTGTTATATGAATAGTGCCGTGGAGATAGTGCTGAATGCTGGACATAGACGGCGATGGGGAACAGCAGCGAAGTTGTGTGTCCTCTTATAGTACGATTGTGATCCATCTGCCAGTGCATTAGTTTTGCAGGCTAGGGGATCAGATGAAAACATGAAAACATGTTACAATTTCGAATTTCAATCAACTTCTTTCGTTAACTTTTTAATCCTTCTTAGCCGTGATAGTTTTCTTTTTAACTTCATTATATATACTACTATTGCGTATACCTTCTACATTTCATAAATAGAGGTTTAGTTGGTGGAGGGTTTAAAGTGGTATTTTTCATCGGAGTCATGTGATGACACATTACTCCGATGAAAAATAACACTGTAAAGCTATATATTTCGCATACAGACCCCCGAATCGAAAAATGTTGTTCCACATACCCAATGTTTAAAAAAAAACTATCTAACGATACCCCACAGGATGGAATAGACGAGTAAAAAATAATATCATCCTCCATTTACTTCTATGGAAATAACCCAAAATAAAAATGCTTTTTTACGATTTTATTTCACATTTTTCTAGGCGTGATTAAAATCTATAACTATGTCAAATTCAGATATCTAGCATGGAGGACGAATGGACGTGCTCTGAGGAATCGTTCGGACTAATTCCAGCTGTACAATTTCAACATCGCACATCGCGACAAACCTCTTGATACCATCCATAGCATCTGGATGACTGTCGTTCCAACACTGTGTGATTTAGAAGAAGTTTTCTTCCTCGCATAACTTCCATGTGGGATCTACTTCCACCAGAGATTTTCCGCACCGATACAACTTAAGAAACTTCAAGAAAAGAGCGAACTCCTTTTTAAAAGGTCGGCAACACATCTGCAATTCTTCTGGTGTTGCAGTTGTTCATGGCCGGCGGTAATCACTGACCATCAGGTGAGCCGTATGCTCGTTTGCCCCCTCTCCTATAAAAATAAAAAAGAACGGATGGACGGACATGGCGAAACTATAAGGGTTCCTTGTTGTGTAACTAAGGAACCCAAAAAACTGCTGTTTCCAACCCGCTTGCGAATTGTGGCAACTATGGCAATTATCCCCCCTATTAGCTGTGAAATTTATTACATTGTAGCGGTAACACTGTAGCTCTAGGTTCTGATTTTGCATTCATTTTGCGTACATCTTTTTCTCCACTTGCTCAAATGATTTCACTGGCTATCATAGGCCTTTCCGTTTGTAGCGAGGATTTGCCTTCGTGACCATATCTGGCGGGCTGAATAATCATCGTAGCACCAGACTTCTCGCACTTTTTACGCTCTTTCGAAATCACTATGGACATTGAAAGTAAAGTGAAAATATGTTCTCACTTCTTCGCAATCGTAATGCTATTTTTTATCATCCAACTGCGGATCAATAAAATTATTTTTACGATTTTTGTTAATTAAACGCAATAAAATCCGTCAAAATAATAGTTTTATTCAATGTGCAGTGTTCGCGTAAATATAAAAAAATCACTATCTAACTGCGATATTTACGTTCGGTATTTAAAGTGAACTTAAGGCCGGCCACATACATACGGAATTACGTTTCGGGATTCCTTTTCGATATTCCGATTCGAGATTCCGAACGCAGCAAGTCCATATAAAATCTATAATCCGCCACACACGTACGATATTTTTCCGTACGGAATTTCTCCGATTCGAGATTCCGTATGATCGCCTGTGCGTTCGAAAAAGCCGCTCCGAACGCAAGTCTACCATAGATTTTGTACGAGTCGCAACACACATACCAAAATTCTGTACGGAACACGCTCAGTGTTCGTCGCACGACCGAAGCGAGTAGGTGTGTTTATGTATGTTTTTACATTTAATCTTATAGGTGTATAGTTTTTCCTAACCTTTCATCTTATTTCATTTAATAATTCGTCGAAAGAATTTACAGACATCAATATTTAAAAAAATATCTCTGGATAGATAGATCTTTTTACATAATATTGACTATATTGCAAGCTTAGGGTGATAAGGGGATGCATCTAGTAAGAATAATACAGCAGCAATGAAATCGCAATCAGAAAATCGTCGTCATTGCCCACCGACACTCACTTGTCTCAACCAACTCGTAGTCGATGTACTGTGATAAACTGTGCACTGGTAATATAGATAGATATAGATACTGAGATATTCACAATACATATCAACAATTCATACAGAACCTGAAAGCCAACAACTGAACGATTTTGCGCGAATGTTGGTTTCAGCTTGAATGGAACTCAGGACTCGCGACGCAAGAGCCAAGTGTCTGGACATGCCAACAGACTTCCGATGCTGAGTTGTTGAAGGTATCATTGATAGTAAGGAATTCATTTTTTTACCAGAATACTAATAACACGTTCTCGTAATTACAATTATACTCTCAAAATTGCTTAAATAACTCAGTGTTCATTTTACCCATATATTTTATCTTATCTTTACGGTTAAATTCGTGAAGGTGCGTAGAAAGAATAATTAAAGTTGTAAAAACAAAATGAACTCTACATGTGATATACACATTCTTTAACTTGCTTACGTGCTAATGAAATTCCCTTTCTCATTTCTTCACATTCAATTCCCATTTACCATCTAATGTTAAATTTAATTTAATTTCTTGGAAGAGGCCTATGATCAGTGCCACAAGTTGACTTGTGATGGGTTGTATGATGATGACGATACAAAATATGTTGTATATAAACGCAGATTTAACGCTTGAAGTAATATTGTACTGTTGCTTGACTATATAAAACTCTTAACACTTATATCAAATCTAAAATATAAAATACAGTACAAAAATGAAAGTTGTAAAAACTTTCGTGGCTATTAAAATATCGTAAAATAAAAATAAAATGTATTTCAATGGAAAGTTTCCGTTATATTATGAAATCCGTTATATTAAATTGATACTAGCTACCACGGTTAAAAATGAATTAATAAATAAAAATATTTATAACACAAAGAGAAAATTATTCCTAGTAATCAACTACCGCTTAACCTGCTCCGGTCCCGGCTTGCTCGTAAGGACACTAGTGTTAGATACGGGTGCGCTGCACGCTCTCGTTTGTTATTTGTTCTGGGCTCTTTATGTAATAGAGGAAAGCTCTTCTAAGATTTCTAGTGGAGCATTCAGAATACTGAGTGAAACTCGCTTTATCATTTTATTTGCGCATTTAACTCTCATTTTATTGAATATACAGTAATTAGTCTTCTTTGATATAACTTTTTTTACAAGAAATAGGAAAACTTACTGTTGTGTATGTCTATGTGTGTAAAGGTGTGCGGGCTGCGTTCCCCACCGAACGGTCGCTGTCTCATTAAACCAGTGTGCAATTAACTAGCTTGTCTAATTGACGTATCGCCCTTGTCACTCCCTAAGTATATCAATATCAAACACTTACGTAGCCTGTAATCTTCAAATGGGTCGAATTCAAAACCCAAAGAGCGGCAAGCTTCTTGGACATCGTATAGCCTAAGTAAAGTTGAGTAGCCCGTCGCCTAATCAATTACAAACCCAATATCCTGCTAGTTGGCTTTTACGACATACTAGGCAAGTATCACTGTCAACACATTCTTTTTGGTTATTAGTCCCACATAAACTTGGGACCTATAAGTCCTAGACCAACATGCGAAATAATGACACAATATATAAATACTTGAGTTATTTTACCTTAACCGACAGGAATTTAAAAAGTTATCTTGTTTAATAAACTTTCTTTAAGCTCATTTATTACAATACCATCCTCTGTCACATCATCATATAACATGAGGTATATAACTCCAGTGCTGGCTTATAGTAGGTAAAAAATACCCAGATCTCAGTAAGTAGACATACACACTATCAAGTACAGCGTGAATAGAGATTTAACAAAAATATTTCTTAAAATTAAATATCATCATCATCATCATCATTACAGCCTTTCACAAGTCCACTGCTGAACATAGGCCTCCCCCAAGGAATGCCACAAAGCACGGTCCTGAGCCACCTGCATCCATCGACTCCTGCATGTCTTACCAGGTCATCACCCCATCTCGTGGGGGGTCGCCCTACACTTTGCCTACCGGTACGAGGCTGCCACTCAAGAACCTTTCTTCCCCATCGGTTGTCGTTTATTCAAGCTATATGGCCGGCCCACTGCCACTTCAGCTTACTAATCCGTTGGGCTATGTCGGTTACTCTGGTTCTACTGCGGATATCCTCATTCCTAAGTTTATCACGCAGAGAAACTTTTTTTTTATAGGATAATGGTGACAACCGAGCACACAGTCCACCTGATGGTAAGTGGTTGCTGCGGCCCATAGACATCTACATCTATCCTCTATTACAAATCAAAATGTAGATGCGTTGTCACCCGTGAGAACTAAGATGGAATGCCTTATTTCCAGTAAAAAGGGCCTCCGGCCACCTGCACTCACCAAGCGAAACGCAGAGGTAAATCTCTACTTCACGCTGGTTTTCTATGAGGTCTTGGTACCACCCCGGTTCGAACCGGCCCATCCGTGTGACAGCAAAAGCTGCCGCGTGGCTCTACCACTGTTAAAGTACACAAAACACAAAAACTCCGAGCATAGCCCTCTCCATAGCTCGCTGAGCGACCTTGAGCTTCCTCATATGGCCAACAGTGAAGACCACGTCTCAGTTCCGTAAGTCATCACTGGCAGCACGCACTGGTTGTACAATTTCGTTTTAAGGTTTTGAGGTATGTCTGACGAAAAGTGTCGTAGCTTCCCGAACGCTGCCCAGCTGAGTTGAATCCTTCGATTGACCTCTCGGCCGAAGTTGGACTTACCTAGTCGGCCTTTTTGTCCCAGGTAAACATACTTGTCAAGAACTCGACAAAATTAAATATAAAAAAATAAAATAAATTAAGTCCAATTTTATAATCAAATTATGTCACATTCCCCAGTTTCAATTAGAAGTTAATAAGAATGGAATCCATTTTATTTTAAACTTCTTACGCTCCGAATTTATCAAACGAGCGGTGCCATATTCATAGTATACCATTTCTTATTAAATCTTATTAATATTAAATAATGAATTTATGTGCATCGATTTCCTTATTAAATTAATTTAAATTTATCAATCTTTTTTTTTATAAAACTAACTTCCATGTGCACCAGCCGCAGCGAGTGAATGTACCTGCACACCAAACATAATCATCAAATATATGTTTTATTTAAACAACGAGTAAGTAAAATAATGTAGTTCCCGTTAAGTGCGCTATCAGAATCAGCATTCAAAGTTTTTTTAATATCCAAGTCTACCTGATGTTAAGAGGATACTGTGTTCCATAGACAGCTCCATCTTTCTTCTAATTAGAATCAAAATACAGATGCATCATAACCCTTTAGTACTAAGATGGAATGCCTCGTTTCCAGTAAAAAGGGTCTCCGGCTCTCTCTACACGTTTTTTATAGAACTCAGTAAGTGACTACTATAATCCATGAACATCTGCATCCAACGTCAAACAAAGATGGCTAGTGAAGTCGTTTACACCCGAAGTAAAATTCCCTGACTGGTGACAGGGATCAGCGTCAAAGGGGCGACATGTCTGGTGCTGCGATCACCGGTCCGCCTGGCAGGAGAAGCGACATATCGTCCAACTCCAGCTCTCGTATGTAAACGTTTCTATCACTCAAAACACCGAACACGTCAACTGTATGTTGCCGCATTTCAGTGTGTTTTTTTTTTAAGTGTTTAAGGCTCTATAACCAAATGGCTACCATTTGGTTATAGAGCCTACCAACTTTACTAAGCCTCCGCTATCCGTCCGTCAGTTCGTCCGTCCGTCCGTCCTTCCGTCTGTCTATCAGCGGGCTGTATCTCATGATCCGTAATAGGTAGACAGTTGACATTTTCACAGAATGCGTATTTCTATTGCGCTATGACAACAAATAACAAAATACAAATAAATTAAAAGTTAAAGATGACACCCTACTAGAAACGTGTTTTACGATTGCCTTCATGCGTGAGTCCGACTCGCACTTGGCCGAATTTGTTTTCTCCGGTTCTCTACATTGCCTTTTTCTTCCACAAATCGCAGTGTGTGTTCTACCAACTTACTTTTGTCCAAACGGGAGATGTAGAGCTGTATGTTGGGCTCTACATTACTCAAAGTTGTATTTGTTTGTATTTTGGTGGTTCCACGCTGGTTACCGATCAGTATCGACTGACGTCTCTTTTCAACAAGAGTGAACCCGTCATTATCGATCTTGTTTCGGGTCACCACAGGAACTGATTTTCTATCCACGTAACATATGGCAGTGAGGGAATAGAAAGTTCACTTGTGCTTGCGCATACACTCGAGCATTTTAATCATGTCCCACGCAGATGGCTAGTCTCCGTTGAGACTCATCACCGTGACGAAAATTCGGTCTGGAGGACAGTTTTAATTTGTAGTTGTCAATGCATTGCAATTCATGCTTAGAATAATTCGTCACATTAACAATTTCCGTTAATAAAAATAGTTTTAGTGTAGAATACTATCGTTTTTATAAATATTAAAGCCAATATATTGATATATGTTTTTTTATACGATAAAGGTGACAAACGAGCACACAGTCTACCTGATGGTAAGTGGTTGCTGTGACCCATAGACATCTGCATCTATCCTCGATTACGAATCAAAATGCAGATGCGTTGTCACCCGTAAGGGCTAATATGGAATGCCTCTTTTCCAGTAAAAAGGGTCTCCGGTTCTCTACACTCACCATACGAAACACAGCAGAATTAAGCTGCTATTTTACGTGAGATTATTCTGTGAGAGCGTGGTCTTTCCCCGGCCGAGCCAACCCATTCGTGCTACAACTATACTGGTATAGTTGTAGCACGAATGGGTCGCCTATAGCTGCACTATGGCTCTACCACGTAAAAATGTTGTTATTATGTTATTGTAGAAATAAATATGGGTTGTTTAAAATACACATGAATGAATTTCATAGCTTATGTGTGGTTTTCTTTATATTAAATTAATTTTGGTAGTCACATTTAAAACGAAAATCTGTCAGTACATTAAGATCTTATATAAAATGTTTTTAAACTGTCAACTTTCCGCATTACAATTGCAATGTGGTCGTTGTTTTATTTTTCCATCTACTCCGACAAACTTTTTATTTGAATGTGTTTTTTCTGGATCTTATAAGACTGTCCAATTGATATCTATTTGAATTCTACTTTGAGTAAAACTGTTGCTATCAAACAATCAGTCAGCAAACCAGTGCAATTTTCCTTGGTAGAACCACAACGCAGCCGTAGCACTAGTGAGTCTCTACGACCGGGCAAAGACCACGCTCTCATAGACTACGTGTACAAAAAACAAAATGTTGCCGTATATTGTATGGTGAGTGAACAGTTACAATTTACTGGAAACGAGACTTTCCCTCTTGATCCTCACGAGTGACGACGTATCTGCATTTTTAGAAATCGATAGACTACTACTAAAGAGTACATGATTGATAATAACTCCTGGGAATAATTTGATCGCTACTATACTCATTCTTAATGTTTTCATAACATTTGTTTAAATACTATGTTATAAGTTATGCTTTTAAAAAGAAAAAGTCCCGCTGGGTTTCATTCTGGTTTTTCCTAGGACAGTGGTGGTTCATCTCCTTGTGGAGGTTTTAATGTGTCGAGGAGACCCTCTTTACATGGGCGGCATCTCAGGAGGACACGACCCCCCGGTCCTGGGTGCTGCGTTGGCAGCTTTTATGTAGGTGTATTGCGCACCTCGCGCCATCAAGTCGAGTGTCGGGATGCTCACTCACCCCCGGCGTCCCCTGTGCCGGGCAGTGAGCGTAGAAGTTCACGTGGGAGTGGTCACCCGTCAGGTGGGCGGGCGTGGAGGGGAGCAATATTTTGCAGATGTAGGTGTGGCCCGTTGTCTGCGCGGTCAAACAACCGTCTCGCAGTACGGGCCACGAATTCAGAGATGGATTCGACCTTGAGGTCGCGTACGATGACATCGTTCCTGACGTAGCGACCGGCTCCCACGATCACCCGAAGCGCAAGATTTTGCTGGGCCTGCAACCTCTTGCGCTGAGTGGCCGAGGTCAACGCGTACCAGGCTGGTGCTGCGTAGGTCAGCCGCGAGCGGATGTAGGTTTTGTCGATACCTATTATCGTTCTTGTTGGGAGTTTGGATGCCAGTATAGGGTATAGTTTCGCTCGCGCAGCTCTGGCCTGTCTCACTACGTGATTGACCATCAGGGTCATGCGCAGCGAGCGATCTATCTGGCATCCTAGGTATGTAATGGTACTACTCCAACCCACATCCTGCCCGCGGAGTTGCAGAGTTGGTGGTGTTCTGGCCAGCCTGGTCATGAAGGCGACGGTCTTCGCGACATTGACCGTCAGCCTCCATTTGTCCAGCCACTCAGGCAAGAGGTCGAGTACCCGCTGCAACTTCCTGGCAGCTATGTCCACCCGACGTGATGACGCGAAGTACGCACTGTCGTCGGCGTACAAAGCTAGTACAACGTCATCCACCCAATCCTCCAGATGGCCTTGGAGGGTGGGGATGTCGTTGGTGTATACCGCGTACAGGTGCGGTGATAGGCAGCTGCCCTGTGGCACTCCCGCAAAAATCGGTCGTGCTGCCGAAACAACCCCCTCCAGGGTGACGTGGAAGCTCCGCCCCTACAGGAACGACGCTATTAACCGCACAAGCATGGGCGGTAAAGTGGTTTGCTGAATGAGTTTATAAACTAGCCCTGCGTGCCACACCCTGTCGAAGGCCTTCTCCATGTCGAGAAGGACCCCCACACAGATGCGGCCGAAGTTATATTCGGCCGCAAGATAGTGCAGCACGCGGGCCAGCTGAGAAGTTGTGGAATGTCCCCTGCGGAAGCCAAATTGCTCCTCACGCAGGGTAACATGTGGGAGTACCCTACTCAGGGTAATTTTTTCGAAAAGTTTTGCTATGTGCGGCAATAGCGTTATGGGGCGGTAGCTGGCCGGGAACCTCCTATCCTTTCCCGGCTTCGGCAGCACGATGATTTTGCCCTGCTTCCAGATGGTCGGGAAGTGGCCAGTCCTCAGGATGCCATTGTACAACCTGGTGAGTGCCACTATTACCCTTCTGGGCAGCTGCTTTATGGCAGTGGTAGTTATGCCGTCATATCCCGGCGCTTTACGGGTGGGTAAGCGCATGATAGTGCGCTTTACCTCAGCAGGTGATATGAAGTCGTCGCCCCGTAGGGGCAGCGCCGGGTTAGATAGGTATTCCTGTACGCGGTCCACTATGCTTTGTACGTGGTCTGCGTACCCCTCTGCTACACTGTTGGGTATGAATTGCTGTTCAAGGTGCTGTGCCATCAATTCCGCCCTCTTTTGGGCGTCGTAGATCCCGCTCCCCGTGCTGTTCACCAGTGGGCAGACAGGTGGTGGTGTCTTGGTGAGCTGCCGGTTGAGGAGATGCAGAGAGGCGGGTGTCTCCGAAGCTTCGTCGACTCGCCTCTCCCATGCTTCTCCCCTGTACGCTCTCATTGCTTCCGACAGCTCTTCCGTCATAGCGTTTAGTTTGGTTTTGATCCGTGGGCATCGTGTCCGTGCCCAGAGCCTCCTCATCTTCCGCTTCTCGGACAGAAGCGTTAGCAGATTGCGTGGGAGTCCCTCCTTCCCGCGCCCCGTGGAGACAAGGTGAGAGTGGAGTTGAAATTGATCTTTTATGGTTTTGTGAAGATGTAGGGCTGCAGTCTCCATATCTTCACTGGTGGTAATTGGGGCGCAAAATTGGAAGTCCTCCAGCGCACTACGAAAGCGGGTCCAATTTGTCTTCATTCGGAGACTTCTGGGCACCATGGCATCCGCACTGGTGTCGATAGTAATCAGCACGGGGATGTGTTGTGTATCTATGTCATACAACACTTCTAACCGTGTTGTATACGGCACTAGATGACACAGCACAATGTCAAGAACATCGGGCTTATGTTCGGGTTTTGTCGGGATATGGGTGGGCTCATCAGGGCCCAGCACCTCGTACCCCCACTCCTCGGCGTCGTCAAACAGTTTCCTGCCGGGTGGTGTGATCAGCGCGGAGCCCCAAGCGGGATGTTTCGCGTTGAGGTCTCCGGCGATAATTGCGGGTGTCGTGGAGTCAAATATGGTACGTATATCCTGGGGGGCAAATGAGGTGTCGGGAGGTCTGTAGGCGGCAAAGATTCTTACTTCTTTGGTGCCTACCTTCAGCCTTATACCCTTGGTTCTTGTGGATGTAAATTGTGTGTTGGTGCCAACTTCTTCGTGCATGACGTCCCTCCTCACAAGGACCGCAGTACCCCTGTACGCGATACCTTCTGGGGAGATCTCGTCGTGGCGGTACACGAAGAAGTTGGGGAGTTTTAGTTGAGCAGAGGGGCGCAGCTTGGTCTCCCCCAGCAGCACAATTTGGATATTGTGCTGCTGGACCAGGGTTCTCAGGTCGGCGACCTTCCCTAAGATGCCGCCGGGGTTCCAATAACACATCCTAAGTGGATGGCCTACTGACGGAGGTTAACTGGGCTAAGGCCGTTAGGATGGCCGAAAGGGGGTTGGTGCCGGTGGTCATGGCAGTCAGGACCTCTCCTAGGATCCTGATTACCACGCCCACCAGTTGGGCGAGGGCCTCCTCGATGGTGGTTGGTGCCTGGGGCTGTGAAGGGGGTGCGACAGTTATTGTCCTTTTAGGTGGGCGTTGATCTCGGGGTTGGGGTGCAGATTGCTCGTTCTGGTTTGATGGTGGGAAGGTGTTGTGGCAGTGGTTGTCGTTGCTGTGTGGTGGTGATGAGTGGAGGAAGAGGGGTTGAAGTACCACCCACTTGAGCTGGTTGAGTGGTTGCCTTCTTCTTCTTCTTCTTCTTCTTGCCTCTTTTCTTCTTTGGGCGCTCTATGCGCTCCGTGGGATCATTCGCCGGTGGGGCTAAGGTCGCTCCGGTCGTCGTGAATGTGGTAGGCGCTGGTGCTAATGTCACCTGTCGCTCTTGCGGTTGAGGCGCCTGGTGTTGTGGTTGCTGCTGTTGTTGCAGCTGTTTATATTGGTATTGAGTTTGTCTTTGTGGCAGTGGTGGTGCCCGTTGTTGTGGAGGTGGTTGGTGTTGCGGTGCTCGTGCTGGCTCGCGCTGCGGGGGCATGGGAGGCTGCATGTTTATGCCTCTCTTCCTCGCAATTCGCTGCAGCACTGGGCATCGCCTATCATTTGCGGCGTGATCCCTACCGCAGTTGGCGCACTTGGGCTGTGCATCCCGCGGTTGTGGGCAAGCTGAGGCGAGATGGTCACCCGCACAGCGTACACATTTGAAGGTCCGGTAGCAATTGTAAGATGCATGCCCGAACCCTTGACACCTGTGACACTGTGCAGGGCCAATTCTGCCTGTCCAGCCTTCTACTGTGACCCCCGGCATGTAGAGCAGCTCATCAATTTTGTATAGTCTGTTGAGCTCTTCGGGGCTTAGGTGATTCATTTTTACATGAAACAGGCAGCCAGGCCTGCCTCTTTTTGGTGGGATTGATCGGACAAAAGTGACAGGGAAGCCCTTCTCTATGAGGGCCTCCTGTATGTCCTTTGGGTCTGTGTCGGCAGGGAGCCCTCTTAACCCCACCTTCGTGGGTTGCTCCTCCTGTGGAGCGTAGCAATACCACACGAAGGTGGCGTCCTCCTTGCTTCTGTCAATAAGGTACCGTTGGACCTTCCTATACTCGTCGTCGGACTGGGGCCGAAAACGGACCCCCTTCCCAAATGGGCGAGCATTCGGGGCGTGGCCCAAAAGCTGGTGGATGATTTTGAAGTGCTTCGCCCAATCCCCAATTGCACAAAAAGCACTCCACTATGATTGGAGGATATTTGGCCGTTTGGTTATTTGCTAACTGTTGTGGTTTTTGTGCAGGTGGTGGTGGAGGTGACGGCTGCGCAGATCTCGGCGCTGCTGCAATTTGCGCGTATGAGTCCGGCGCTGAGGATGGTCCAGGTATGGGTTCATAATTAGAGGTTTGAGCATCTTGCATAGGGGCAAGGGTAGCGTAGGACGTATTGTCCCACTCCCTCTCCCCTTCTGGATCTTGCTCACCGAAGTCCTGCATGTCATTTGTGCAGGCTGGAGAGATGGTTGATGCAGGTGATTTTGGCGGGATGTTGTGCCTCACCAAGGGTTGTGGTGCTGGCCTTTCAAGTGGGGTAGGCGAGGTAATAGGCGATGCAGAATCAGACAATGAGTCAGATCCTGCTTTTAACCTTTTCTTCTCTTGGAGCTCTTCTTCGTTAATTTCCGTAGGGTCCTTCTCCGCGAGGCTAGGCTCCGGCGTGGTAGTGGAGCCAGTTCGACGCTAGGTGGAGACACAGCTTCACCAGCGCCGAGCGCGGCGCCAGTGGCCGATGAACTACCTATCCGCCTCGGGAGTTGGCTATACGGTGGGAGCACTCTCGATCTCTCAGGAGCGAAGAGGTCTCGCTCCATGAGGGGCCTGTCGAGAACTCCCAGACGCCTATCGGGTGGTTTTCGGCGTGTTGGGGGAGGTTCCCCCTTGTCCGACATCACTAATTACTTGTGCTCAGCCCTTAGCTATCACACACCTTACTCCCCTCAGCGCGTGCAACCACACCGGGTGAGACCCGTGAGGGAGGCCCAGCGACGCGCCCGCGAGCAGGGAGGGGTGTGTGAGGCGCAGATGGGTTGGGCGTTATCTCACACAAAAATGCGGAACACTTGTAAACACTTTTTATAATAAAAAGAGGGTACAGTGTATTTACATAAAACGTAAAGTAGGGCACAGCGTAGGTAGTGTCCTTTGCGCTTACCTTATTTGTAGTCCGACGCAGGAAATGCGCCAGCGACGCCTCGACGCCAAACGGAGCGAACTCGACGTCGGCGGAGTCGAACACTGACACAACACGAACACGAATGCAGGAGCGCGACTAGACACGTCCGCACTGTAGCACGGCCCGCGACGAACTGGCCTAGGACAGAGGATTTTTATATAATTAATAGAATCAGGCGTTACTTTGCGGAAATCCATTATATAAAAAGCTTATACAAAAATTTACTTCGCAAATATCCGCGTTATAAAATAAAATGATGTGTCTTACCTAGTATGAAGAAGCACCTACCGCCCTCCCTCAATTGCGTGCACTATCCCCGTCACCACTAATCCCAGCACCGCTACTCCCAACACCACTACACTAGGCAAGTGTGTGTGTGTGTGTGTGTGTGTGTGTGTGTGTGTGTGTGTGTGTGTGTGTGTGTGTGTGTGTGTGTGTGTGTGTGTGTGTGTGTGTGTGTGTGTGTGTGTGTGCGTGTGTGTGTGCGTGTGTGCGTGCGTGCGTGCGTGCGTGCGTGCGTGCGTGCGTGCGTGCGTGCGTGCGTGCGTGCGTGCGTGCGTGCGTGCGTGCGTGCGTGCGTGCGTGCGTGCGTGCGTGCGTGCGTGCGTGCGTGCGTGCGTGCGTGCGTGCGTGCGTGCGTGCGTGCGTGCGTGCGTGCGTGCGTGCGTGCGTGCGTGCGTGCGTGCGTGCGTGCGTGCGTGCGTGCGTGCGTGCGTGCGTGCGTGCGTGCGTGCGTGCGTGCGTGCGTGCGTGCGTGCGTGCGTGCGTGCGTGCGTGCGTGCGTGCGTGCGTGCGTGCGTGCGTGCGTGCGTGCGTGCTAGCGTGCGTGCGTGCGTGCGTGCGTGCGTGCGTGCGTGCGTGCGTGCGTGCGTGCGTGCGTGCGTGCGTGCGTGCGTGCGTGCGTGCGTGCGTGCGTGCGTGCGTGCGTGCGTGCGTGCGTGCGTGCGTGCGAGCGTGCGTGCGTGCGTGCGTGCGTGCGTGCGTGCGTGCGTGCGTGCGTGCGTGCGTGCGTGCGTGCGTGCGTGCGTGCGTGCGTGCGTGCGTGCGTGCGTGCGTGCGTGCGTGCGTGCGTGCGTGCGTGCGTGCGTGCGTGCGTGCGTGCGTGCGTGCGTGCGTGCGTGCGTGCGTGCGTGCGTGCGTGCGTGCGTGCGTGCGTGCGTGCGTGCGTGCGTGCGTGCGTGCGTGTGTGTGTGTGTGTGTGTGTGTGTGTGTGCTACCCGTAAGTTTATCACTTACGGGCAGCTTCTAAAGATTAATCATACAGGAATAATTGTTTTATGTGGAAAGCACTTAGTAAAATTTTAAACAAATTTTGAATTAATATCCTAAGGTCCTGGGTTCGACTCACGGTCGAATTACTTTTGTCGTATTCTTAGCAAATTTTCTTAGCAAATTTTTACAGAAATTTTAAGACAGTATTCAAGGGTCCCGGTTTCGATCCCCGTCGGGACGATCACGTTTTTGTCTTTTTGTTATTAATTTAGAGTCGTGTATTACATAATAATAATCCGTGTAATAAAATGCAAATTTTGTAAAAAATAAATGCTATTTTGATGTTTAATACATGGAAATAATTTTGTTTTGTGTTATCAAATAAGAAACATTATGACTGATAAGGATAATGTTTGTGAACCTTGGTGTTTCATAATGAACAGAGATAAGTGTTCTCTAAACAAGGATTTCATTTGCCTCCTATCAAGGTGACTAGAGTCGTGTAGAAATTGGTTGCTCATGTAGCGCGGACTATGAAACGTGCGCTAAACTCGCCCATAGGAGGCCAAAAAAATTTAATTTTAATTATTTGCACAATTTCAGTAATTTATGTAAAATTGAGTCATAAATGTTTCAGGATGACTGTGTAAACAAAAAAGGTGAATTTTGTTTTATAGCAAGTTTTATTTGCTTCAAATATAGTGAAATAATGATAGTTTTGTATAAGAAATTTAAAAGTGTTTTAAAGGTAAAAATATGTGTAAAATGTGAATTAAACTATTGTATTAGTTAAGATATCTGTATTTTCAAATAAAGAACTTTGTTTCAACCTTATATCTGTTAGCATATTTTAATAATATGTATTGTTATAACTAGTATTGTGGGTAATTAATTATTTTCTTACAATAAGTAGTTTCTTACAATAGCGGGTACATTAATATTTTCGATTTAGTTGAGCTATTTATTTTCGCTCATATTTATAACTGTGATGTAACATTGTTAAGATAATTAAAATAAATATAAATCTTTTTTTTTTTTTTTTTTTTTTTATAGGAGAGGGGGCAAACGAGCATGCGGCTCACCTGATGGTAAGTGACTACCGCCGCCCATGAACAACCGCAACACCAGGGGAATTGCAGATGCGTTGCCGGCCTTTTAAAAAGGAGTAGGCTCTTTTCTTGAAGGTCCCTAAGTCATATCGGTCCGGAAAAATCGCTGATGGTAATCGATTCCACAAGGAAGTCGTGCGAGGAAGAAAACATCTTCTAAATCGCACAGTGGTGGACCGCCAATCATCCAGATGGTGTGGATGGTATCGGGAGTTCTGCCGCGATGTGCGTTCATGAAATTTGGCGGCTGGGATTAATCCGAACAATTCCTCAGAGCACTCCCCATGGTAGATGCGAAAGAAAATGCAAAGAGATGCAACATCTCTTCGCAGTGCCAATGAATCGAGCCGATCGGAAAGGGCTCGGTCGTCGACGATTCGAGCCGCTCTGCGCTGGATGCGGTCAAGTGAAAGGAGCTGGCACTGGGGAGCCCCTGCCCAGAGATGGGAACAGTATTCCATGTGAGGCCGAACCTGCGCCTTGTAAAGTTGCAGGCGGTGTGCCGGCATGAAATACTGTCCCGCTCTGCTGAGCACGCCAAGCTTTTTAGAGGCCAATTTGGCCTTCTCTTCCAAGTGACCACGAAACTGCACGTCACTCGATATGTCGACTCCGAGGATACCGATACTGGCTGAGGCAAGAAGGGGAGTGCCTTGAAACTGAGGAGATACGACAAAGGGGTTCTTTTTAGCGGTAAACGCGCAAACTTGTGTCTTCTGAGGATTAAACTGGACTAGATTTAGTCGCCCCCAATCCGAGACTTTGTCCAGCAAAGACTCGACTTCAGACACAAGTTTGTTCCGGTACTCGGCGACGTTTTCCCGAGAAATATTGGCCCGGCCGGTGTATAGAGCATCACCAGTGCTGTCATCCGCATAGCAATGAATGTTACCAGTTAGCAACATATCATTGATATGCAGAAGAAACAGCGTTGGTGATAGCACACAGCCTTGTGGAACACCAGCGTTAATAGGCTTGTAGTCAGAACATGCACCGTCTACAACGACCTTGATGCTCCGATCTGCAAGGAAGCTGGTGATCCAATTGCACAATTTCTCGGGAAGCCCATAGGAAGGGAGCTTCGAAAGAAGCGCTTTGTGCCAAACCCGATCGAAGGCCTTCGCAATGTCCAGACTAACGGCCAACGCCTCCCCCTTGGACTCTACTGCCTCCGCCCATCTATGGGTCAGGTAGACTAGAAGATCACCAGCTGATCGACCCCGACGAAAACCGTATTGGCGGTCACTGATCAGCTGGTGATCCTCAAGGTACCGGATGAGCTGGCAGTTAATAATGGATTCCATTATTTTGGAGAACAAGGAGGTGATCGCGATAGGCCTATAGTTGGACGGGTCTGAGCGGTCGCCTTTTTTAGGGATCGGGTGGACAAAAGCTGTCTTCCATGAGTTCGGGACAACGCCATGGGAGTAGGAGTACCGGAAAAGACGCGTTAGAACCGGTGCCAACTCCGGAGCACACGTCCTCAGCACAATTGGGGGGATTCCGTCAGGCCCACTCGACTTGTGGATGTCAAGGGAGAGGAGTGCTCTGCGAACCGAGCGCTGTGAGAATAGCACATCCGGCATAGAGCACTCACACCGCGGGATGGTCGGCGGTGTGTTCCCCCCGTCATCAACAGTCGAGTTGGACGCAAAAAGGGAGCCTAAAAGGTCGGCCTTCTCTTTGGGTCGTGGGCCAGTGAGTCGTCCTCCCTGTGCAGAGATGGTAGTGATGGCTTACAGAAATTCCCTTGGACAGCCTTGGCGAGAGACCAGAATGCACGGGTTCCCGAAGGAAGGCGAACTAGTTTCTCGCCAATTCTGCCTATGTGCTCTGACTTTGCCTTGGCAATAACTCTTTTGAAGGACCTGGAGGCGAAGTTATACTTCTTTTTAAGTGTGCTGGTGTTTACATCCCGAGTCACCGAAGCCGCAGCCCAGGCTTGATAACACTCCTGCTTTCTGCGCAATGCAGTCTTACAGGAGCGACCAAACCAAGGCTGAGACCTGCCTCCGATGGGTACCACAGATGATGGAATAAATAGTTCCATTCCCTGTAGCACCACATCAGTGACAGAGTCAGCAACAGCGCTGGGATCATCCGGCGAGAAGCAAACCCGCCCCCATGGGTAGGATGCAAAGAAAGACCGCATTCCGTCCCAATCCGCCGACCTGTAATGCCAAACACGGCGGCAACCTGCAGAACGCAACCGCGAAGGGAGCGTGAGTGGCACCATACTCCGGATCAGACAATGGTCCGAAGAGCCGAGAGGGGCATCGACGGAAACCTGATATCCGTCCGGATGAGAGGTCAGCAGAAGGTCCAACAGGGAAGGTGTATGATCCTCCACATCTGGAATCCGCGTAGGCGAAGTAACCAGTTGTGTCAGACCATATGCCAAAGCAAAGTCATAAACAGATCTCCCCGCATGACCGGTTAAACGTGAACCGAGCCATTCGGCATGGTGGGCGTTAAAATCGCCAAGGATCACGATCTCTGCGGATGGGACCTGTTGTAGCAAGGAATCTGTAGCCATTTGGACGTGGTCGATGAGTCGGTCTGTTTCGGCATTACCGCTATGGGACCTATAGAGGCACCCGTAGACGCGCGGATGGTCGTCGCTGTCTACGCGTAGCCAAAGGATGGACAGGTCCGAACCTTCAAGACTGCCGAGGCGTCGAGAACAGATGTCCTCTCTGACATACACGCAAACTCCAGCCCGAGGCACAAAGGAGTGCTCCAATTTGTACCCCGGGCAGGAGAGATACGAAATATCAGCCGGAGAGGAAACCTGCGTCTCGGTCAGAAAGAGCAAGGCCGGCTTCGCCGTCTCGAGATGGTAGTGGACGGCGTTTAGGTTAGAGTGAAGTCCCCTGATGTTGCAGAAATTCACGGATAGCGTGGCAGGGGTCGCCTTGGTATTATTGCTCAGTTTGCCCCAAGCAGTTTTGTTTTTGAGCGGAATTTTGCCCCCCCCAGAATACGCGGGGCAGCCTGAGCACCCACGCTCAGGATTGGAATAACATGGTCGTGGATGCTCAGCGAGGGATTCTCCAGGGGTACTGGTACCCTCCTGGGGTAGTCTACTTTGTAATTCCGCTACCATGTTGATGGGGGGGGGGGGGGGGGGGGGAATTGGGCCTCCGGCCACCTGCACTCACCAGACGAAACGCAGAAGCAGAGCCTCTACTTCACGCCGGTATTCTGTGAGGTCGTGGTACCAACCCGGCTCGAGCCTGCCCATACGTGCAACAGCAAAAAACGGCTGCGGGGCTCTACCACCGTTAATCAAATCATGTTTTTTAATGTAAAAACACACTTAATAATATCCTATTTTATTGGAAACTTGTAACGGAAACCAAACAAGCGGCGCCATCTGTAGTTTAACAATGGTAAATTACAAGCCTATAAAATACAGATGTCGGAGGCTTGTGGGGAGTCCTTTTGGAAGAACTGTTGAGTAGAGAGAACGTACACGGAAGATAAATTGTGAGTATTAATAGGAATTTAAACAGTGGTAGAGCCACGCGGCAGCTTTTGCTGTCGCACGGATGGGCCGGCTCGAACCGGGGTGGTACCACGACCTCACAGAAAACCAGCGTGAAGTAGAGGTTTACCTCTGCGTTTCGCTTGGTGAGTTCAGGTGGCCGGAGGCCCTTTTTACTGGAAATGAGGCATTCCATCTTAGTCCTCACGGGTGACAACGCATCTACATTTTGATTTGTAATAGAGGATAGATGTAGATGTCTATGGGCCGCAGCAACCACTTACCATCAGGTGGACTGTGTGCTCGTTTGTCACCCTTATCCTATAAAAAAAAAAGAATTGTTATACTTATTTTGTTATTCTGTGTGTCTAATGTACATTGATGTTATTGTGGATATCTATAACCTTGTTTAGATTTAGTGATATTTTGTACAATTAAGAAAATATATGATATTAGTGATGCATTGAGTGACTTTAACAAATCAGAAGTGGGATATGAACTTTTATGTATGTAAAAGTAGGCTTTTTAAATAGCGGTCAATATTTAACATTTTTTTTTCTTTCCTTTCTCCTTTCTCTGAAAAAAAATATTATACTACCCGAAACTCAGGCTATCTTGCTTATTCGGCGTTATTAGTATTCCTATTAATAATTGAAGGGTAAGCTAAAATATTATCATCCGTTACCTTCGGGTTATTGCAGTAGGTACTGATTAACTTATTAACACGATCTCTTTATTACGTTTAGAATAGAATTAATATTTAATTGTTAATGTTAGCCTTGTTGTTGGTGTAATTTATACAAATACTATATCAAACCCACGATAATAATTTTAAAACTCCGTTGCTGTAGTTTTGTTGAGACCTACTAAGTATTTGTAACTATATTTGGAAAATCTAGACATGCATGTATTATGTTCGTGTATTGTTACGCATAATATGCATTGATGCTTATAAATACTAGTGTAGAAGTTTACAAGTCTGTATACTCTGCAAGCTGTGTTTAGTTTCTCATAGCACATTAATTTTTACACAGATATTTAATGTACACAATATAATTTTTTTTTTTGCTTATATTAATGCGTATACGTTAATGTATATTAATACATTTCTTCTTCAATAATGTATATACATTTCTACCTTAATCTGTGCTGAATCTCATACATGCGCAAAATATGAAGAGTGTGGAGGGTTCTCTCTTCACATATAAATAAATAAATGCTGTTCTATTGAAATAACTTTTATAATTTATTTTTATTTTATGCATTGTTTCTGTGTACTTGTGTTCTTTTTGTCCTTATTTCTATCTATATATTCATTAAAATGCATTATTTTTTTCTTTTCTGACATTCGAATTACGCGTTATGTGTAAGCTACTTGGTGTTATTGCCCAAGTACATAGTAGTTTATTCATCTCGAATAAAACAGATCACCATCTCTCGTGAGTTATTATTTCTGTTTCAGTCTGAGATGGAAGAACACCATAGTAAGGGAGAGATAAACTCTCCTATATTCTCCTTCATTGCGAAAGCGTGTTCGCAACCGTCGAGATCGCCAGTCCCGAACACGTTCAAGAACACCTGAATCTTTGGTATGTGACCGGGGTATTCACGACCGAAGCCGAAGCCGCGTCCGCAGTTGTGACCTTAGCCACAGACGCGGCCTTAGCACCAGACCTGACTCCAATCTATCCAACTCGCGACTGCCCTCCTACAGCCAGTCGCGACACCGTCACCGCAGCCGTCAGCCCAGCGATCACCACAGGCGTGGTAATCGCTCATCCATCCGACATCAAGAGTTGGTTCTCCGCGCAGCACGTCTCGTGATCTAATGAGTGGTCACTTCAGCCGTTCTCCTGACGGCCCTCGATGACGTGAGGCGCCTCGCAATAGCTGCACCAGAACCGGAATGCAAGGTAACTTCAGTGTTCATGAGCCCGCAACGTCTAATTCTGACATTGTCTTTAGCTTTCAATGCACGCATTGAAATCTTTAACGCCCTCAGATTCAGATAGGATAAGTCACTTAATGACTCATAATCATGCTATACCGGAATATGACCCAGTTAGAAAGGAGCAAACAATTACTATGTGGTTACATAAGGTTCACGAGTGCGCAACCGTATATGTTTGGAGCAAACGGCAAACAATACACTTCGCTCTCCCGATGTTAAAAGGCGTGGCACAAAGGTGGTACGAAGGATTGTACTTTGATTTACCTCTGTACTCTTCTCCTGGTCGGAGTGCCGATCTAAATTATTGTCCGCATTTCCATCTGGGGAAAACTATAGTCAAATGCTTAGTGATATGTTAGCTAGACGTGCTAGGTTTGGAGACTCGTTATAGGATTATTTTTACGTTAAGATTGCGTTAATTAATCGATGCAGTATAATGGAGATAAGCGCGGTAGAATGCGTATTGCAAGACATAGATGATCGATCAGTCTGGTTAGGAGTGGGACGGTACAGTATGAACATTTGGATAAACTTTTGACCTATTTAAAAAATTCTAGAAACATCAATACGATGATTGAAGGTTAGGTAGGGTTCAGAATTTTAGATCACGCATCACTGGTAATACGACACTATGCTATAATTGTAAACAAGAAGGCCATATTATAAATAAATACCAACAACCGATTAAAACCCATAGTCGATATTTTAAAGTAGCTCATCTGACAGAAAACTGTTAAACCAAGCTATTACCATCTCAAAAGGCCGTCAATTTTGTGAATAATAACAATATAATTAATAAATATTACAAAACTGCCTTCGTAAATTCCATACCAATTGAATCGTTTGTTAATCTTGGTAGAGAGTGCTCTATGTTCAAGCAATCAGAATTATCGTAACTAGGAATAAAAAAAACGTTCAAACTTATAACCTACCCTTCCTCAGAGGTTTTGGTAACGCCAATGTAAGATCTTTGGGTAAAGTTATTGTTAAAATCGTAGTAGTTGATGTTGAGGCCAATGTTGAACTGCTGATTGTCCCCGATGACGTGCGTTTGTGGTATTTCGCTTATTGAAGTTTATACCAAGCCGAAGTTTGTCGGAATCTTGTATATTGAGACGAATTGTATGAGACAAAAACCTTTTTTTCGAATATAGCGTGTTAACTGGGGTCTATAAATTTGATAGTGAGGGCAGCGGTTAAATAGTAGTTAACTCGTTAGATCCAGAACCAATTAATTTAGTAGAATCGCTCTGCTATAGCTAAAAATAGAGTTATGCAAGTTTCGTCATTCAACACTTGTCCTGCACAGAAGTCTATACAACTTTCTGATCTAAAGCTCGGTGATAGTTTAAATCTATCGGAAGTTGACCGTTTGGTAATTCTTCTTTACAAATTTCTTAAGAGTTTCGCATTCGGACTTTCTGAATTAGGAAGTTGCACTGTAGTCTAGGTGTCCATTCGTTTGGACGACAAGAAGCCTGTTGTTTACAGACCGTATAAATTGGCGAAAAAAAAAAAGAGTAAATACCCAATGAAGAAGCATTAGCATATCTTGACGACATCATTATTCCTTCTCAGACCATCGATCAAGGGATAATAAAGCTACATTCTGTTCTTAAATCACTAGACAGTGCGGAGCTTATGCACGCTTAAACTCGCAAAGTGTGTTCTTTGGCCTTTCCGCTGATTATTTAGGATTCGAAGTTTCGAGTGAGGGAATATGTCCCGGGGCAAGAAAAATTAAAGCAGTAGAGTTTTTTCGAGTATCAACTAATCAACACGATTTTATGCAGTTCTTAGTATTAGCTAGCTTTTTCCGAAGATTTGTACAAGGTTTTTCGGTAATATCAAAACCATTGACAAAATTATTAAAGAAGGAGGCGACCTGGGAATGGGGACAGGAGAAGCAGAATGCTTTCTACACCTTGAAAAGGGGAGTTGGCGAAAAAAAAACCTATTCTGACTCTTTATAATACATCGACTGAAACAGAACTTGACACAGATGATTGTAAGCTGGGAATTTTAGGTATTCTGCTGCAAAGATTCGATAAAAATGGACTACGACCTGTCTCTTATTACAGCAAACAAACTACTCCAGAAGAGCAAAATTATTTCTCTTACGAACTAGAAACACTAGCTGTAGTAGCTTCTCTACAAAAATTTCGCGTATAGCTTCTCTACAAAAATTTCGCTTATATTTGGTAGGAATTCGTTACGAGCCACATTTTTAAAACGGGATATGCTGCCACGTGTTGCTCGTTGGTGGACTCAAATGCAAGAGTTCGATTTTTCTATTGAATACATGCCTGGCACATCAATGGCCCATGTGGATGCTCTTAGCCGTAATCCAGCATTGCCTGGCGAAGATCTTAAGTTTAAGGATATTTTTCATGTTAAAGAAAATGACTGGCTTGTTACTGTACAAAACCCGGATACTGACGTAGAGCGAATAATTGGTATTCTAAATAGTCCTAATTTAAACGTGCTTGATATTAAAAACAATTACAAATTGAAAATGGCGAGTTATTTAGAAAAATTGCAGAGGGTCATAAGTGGGTTGTGCCTAAGGGCGTTAGATGGCAAATTGTAAAGCAAAATCATGATGACATTGGTCACTTTGGTCTGGAGAAAACTCTAAAGAAATATGTAACCTCTTGACTTGAGTGTACATATTCTAAATAGTTCGTTTTCTAGATTAAAAAAAAAATAGAGATTACCTTTGATACATTCACATTCACATTCAATTCACATTGATCATGTTGGACAGTTCGTAAGAATTAGTACAGGTTTTACGCATATTTTAGTTCTGATAGATGCATTTACTCATACTTAAAACCGGTTAGAAATACCAAATCTAGTACAACCATTAAAGTTATTCGCGAGTATATTAGTAAATTCGGTGCTCCAAGACTTATTATTTCCAACCGTGAGACTGCTTTTACCAGTAATATTTTTAAAGCATTTGTTCATGAAAAGGGTATAAAGCACATTCATAATGCTGTGTCTACCCCAAGATCCAACGGACAGGTAGAACGTTATAACAAAATTATAATTGACTCTTTGACAGCAAAGTGTATCGGCACAGCAGATAACAAATGGGACTCCCACCTTCCAGATATACAATGGTGTATGAATAATACTTTTAATAAGGGTATTAACACTACACCATCTGAAGCACTCTAAGATTTTAATCTTAGTATTTCAAGCTATAATAAAATAATAACAGCTCTTGAAGACATTGATAATTTAGAGTGTAATTGCCGTAATGTTGACACCATTCGAAAGGAAACAAGCTCCCATATTAGTTCTTGGTAGTTAAGCACAAAAAAATCGCTTCGATAAATCTCGTTGTAAACTCATTAAATACCAAGTTGGCGATCTTATAAGTATAGAGACAAGTTTCAGCTACCGGTAATAGCTAAAAACTTATACCTAAGTTTCAAGGTCTTTATAGAATCGTTAAGTTGTCGAAGATACCCCATTAACGCGAAAAATAATAAACATTATTCTTCTGTGGTAGCTTTGATAAAATAACACGTGGCTAAATTTTCAGAGACCACATGATACGATGTTAAGTGACGGAAAAAGTGAATCCGAATCTGAATCTGAAGTTGCGTCATAAATCTTAAAGGGCTAAATTGTTTTATAAGTGTATTCCAGACATCAAGATGATTTTCTTTTAAGTGTTGTTTAGTGTGTGTGTTTGGTGTTCAGGACAAGAGGGGCCTGCACTAAAGTTATAAATGTTCTAATGGTGTTCAGGACAAGAGGGGCCTGCACTAAAGTTATAAAAGTTCTAATGGTATTCAGGACAAGAGGGGCCTGCACTAAAGTTATAAAAGTTCTAATGGTCTTCAGGACAAGAGGGGCCTGCACTAAAGTTATAAAATGTGCTAATGGTGTTCAGGACAAGAGGGGCCTGCACTAAAGTTAAAAAATGTTCTAATGGTGTTCAGGACAAGAGGGGCCTGCACTAAAGTTATAAATGTTCTAATGGTGTTCAGGACAAGAGAGGCCTGCACTAAAGTTATAAAAGTTCTAATGGTGTTCAGGACAAGAGGGGCCTGCACTAAAGTTATAAAATGTTCTAATGGTGTTCAGGACAAGAGGGGCCTGCACTAAAGTTATAAAATGTTCTAATGGTGTTCAGGACAAGAGGGGCCTGCACTAAATTTATTAATGTTCTAATGGTATTCTGGACAATAGGGGCCAGCACTATGTTATAATTTTGTAATCAGGGCGAAAAGAGCCTGTAGAATACTTAGAGGAGTGTTCAAAAATTGTTGTCTAATTGTGCAAGGACACACAATCTGTCAGATGGCCGAATCTGTTAGCATATTTTAATAATATATATTGTTATAACTAGTATTGTGGGTAATTAATTATTTTCTTAAAATAAGTAGTTTCTTACAATAGCGGGTACATTAATATTTTCGATTTAGATGAGCTATTTATTTTCGCTCATATTTATAACTGTGATGTAACATTGTTAAGATAATTAAAACAAATATAAATCATGTTTTGTAATGTAAAAACACACTTAATAATATCCTATTTTATTGGAAACTTGTAACGGAAACCAAACAAGCGGCGGCAGGCAAACAAGGTCTTTTATGTGATCGAAATATAATGAGTGTCATAATATTAAGGTTTTGTTGTGCTATCATTATAAATAAATTGTATAACCGTATGTTTTATACAAATTAATATATTGATAAAACTGTAAGAGTGCAATGGTGAAAGATCAATGTAATTGTATTGTGAAATCGAGCACGGGGCGCGGCTCTCTTTCGAGTATAGCTTTGAAGTACCTTATTAAACTGGTTTTATATACCTAATTAGGAAAACCAAGATCAAGATATACAAGCTCTACATAAGACCGAAACTTACATACGCCGCTCCGGCCTGGTACGCGCTCTTGAGCAGCAGACAAAGGCAGCGGTTGCAGGCCCAGCAAAACCTATCACTAAGGACAATTGTCGGTGCAGGTCGCTACGTCCGGAATGACGTCATAGCGGCCAACCTAAAAATGGAATCCATAGAAGAGTTTGTGGTCCGGTTGTCACGCAGTATGTTTGACCGCGCTGACAACGGACCACATCCACATCTCAACAACTTTGCGTCGCTACACACCCGCCCCCCGGACGGGCGACCTCTGCCAAGAGAACTCCTCTCTACAAGTGATTAGAGAGTTGAGTAAAACCCTCAATGCCGCAGATAGGCCAACTTAGACGCCTTGGCCGTATTAGCCGCCCCCATGGCGACTTACCCGACCAGGCAAAATTGGATAACCACAGGCCGAAATAGGCGCCTTTTTCAGGCTTAGGCCGAATTAGGCGCCTTTTTCAGGACCAGGCCATATAATACGCCTTTTTTCAGGCTGTTTCACAAAAATTTAGAAGACCCACAATGCCAGATCTTATCGGCTCCCAATGACCGGCCCATAGAAATGGGCCGTGAGGAAAATCCGGGTTATGGGGAAGATGCCCCGAGGCCCGAGACCTGTTGGGTGTAGTACACCTCAGCAGATGACAACGTAGTATACCTAATTCGTTCGGGACCAGCTACCAGTTATATTTGTAATCAAGAAGAAAACGCATAGGGAAGTGATAGGAATAGGGAAAGTAATTGATTGCACTTACACTCTCCTGAGGCTTTCGGAGACTCTTACTCACTCGCTAAGAGATGTTTTTTAAATTTGAAAAGGCGTTTTCAAAGGCACCCGAAGTTGAAGGAAATGTATAGTGATTTTATACATGAATAGGCCATATTAGGTAATTTACCAGAAATAGATAAGCCACCGACTGGAAATATCCAGTGGGTGGCCATAAATGATATCCAGTACGTGGGTCCGGTAGAACAAAATAATTTGATGTCAATTTTGTTTCGATTCCGCCAACATAAGTATGTATTAACTTTTTCAATTATCAAGTTATTATGCACCAAGGCTAGGGTTGCCCCCTTGAAGCCCAGTACCATACCGCGGCTTGAACTGGCAGCGGCCCTGCTCGGTGCTCAGTTAAGTACAAAGGTTTGTTAGTCACTCAGTCGCAAGATTGACCAAAAATATTTTTGGAGTGATTCTAAAATTGTGCTTGGATGGATTAAAAATGCCAACCCTAGTAATGTAAAGCAATTTGTTTACAATCGAGTAAATTAAATTCATAAACTGACTGACAAATCTTCCTGGCATCACATTTCTACGGAAATGAACCCGGCAGACATAGCTTCTCGAGTAGTCAGCCCTAGCAAGCTTCAAGTAACGTACTACGTAATCTTGCACGCAATACATTTAGTAAATGTATCGTGTGTGTTCGTATTCAAAGTAACTTAATACATACTATGATGGGTAACTTACCTCCTCCTCGAGTCACTCTTACCTATCCCTTCCTCGTGACAGGCATAGACAAGGGCAGAGGATGTAAGGTATCCAAATGTTGGTTTAGTCTTTTTGTGTGTCTAAGCACTAAGGCATTAACGTTGAAGGTGGTTAGTAGTCTGAGTACTGAAGCATTTTTAATGTGTTTGCGTAGATTTATCTCGCGTCGTGGCAAGCCTCATGACATTTATTGTGACAATGGTACCAACTTTGTGGGTGCCAATAATGAGCTTGTTGCGAGTAAGCCAAAGTAAGGCTGCCCACGATGAGGGCATTAAATTTCATTTTTCGCCCACTTATTCCCCTCACTGGAGGGGGTTGAACGAAGCTGGAATCCGTTCAGCAAAGTTATTAATGAAACGCTTAATAGGGAACGCGAATCTTACGTTCGAGGAGCTTACGACACTATTCACTCAGATCGAAGCAATCCTAAATTCCCGCCCGTTAACTCCTCTAACGTCAGACCGATCTGATATGACTCCTCTGACTCCAGGGCACTTCCTCATAGGCCAACCGCTGATTGCTTTACCAGAACCACCTATTGTTACGAATTGTCCAAACAGATATCAAAGATTGGAACAGATTAAATGGCACTTCTGGAACCGATTCCATAAAGAGTATTTAAGCGAGCTGCAGCAGCAGACTAAGTGGAGAGAACAGAGGAAAACGCTTAAAGAGGGCGATCTTGTTGTCATCAAGTACGACAACCTTCCCCCAATGCGATGGCGAGTTAAGAAACTGTATCCAGGGGCATACGGCTTCACCCGCGTAGCCGATTTCACGACTGCGCGTGGCGTAATCCAGAGGACCTTAGGCAGGGTCCGCCTGCTCCCAGCTACCAACCCAGAGGACAAGTCTCTTGGTAACCAGGGTTCCCAAGGCGGGGAGTCTGTTCACGCGCACGACACGTGATCTGCACTAGCGGCGGCGGGTTGCGGGCCGCGGGGCGCGGGCGGCGCGGCGCCGGGAACGAGACTACGACCGACAGAGCTACAGCGGTTGCACGGCAAGCGATACGCCTCTCACAAGATATATTTTTATTTAAATACACATTTTTATTGTCCAGGTTGTTTGATTGCTGCAATTCCATATCAGCCAAATCAGCTCCCGGACAAAAGTGGGACCGCTTTTGTCTGGGAGCTGATACGCTGTCGAGACAAACTTCTGTCGGTCTACACTGCCTCCGCTGGTAAAACCAGGTGACTCTCCTAAGGAGAAAGCAGACTTATTTGCTTCTAATTTTGCTTGCAATTTGCGTCTAGACAGTATCTCAATGTCAGAGGTCCGTATCACTAACAAGGAGGTTCTTAAAACCTTGCGAAGTCTGGAGGTGAACAAAGCTAGTGGACCTGATGGTATACCAGCTACAGTTCTAAAGCTTTGTGCACCTGAGTTGTCTCCTGTGTTGATACGCTTGTTTCGCCTCTCATTCAGGACTGGAATAGTGCCTAAATCTTGGAAGCTGGCCAATGTGCAACCTGTGACTGAAAAAGGTAGCCGTACCGACCCTACCAACTATCGGCCAATTTCTATGCAAGATTATGGAGCGTATATTGAATGTCCACCTCATGGCATACCTAGAGCAAAATGATCTCCTCAGTGATCGCCAGTACGGGTTTCGCCGAAATCGATCAACTGGGGACCTTCTAGCGTATGCCACTCACATATTGGGCGAAGCCCTTGAGAACAGTGGTGAAGCACTTGCTGTTTCCCTCGATGTTTCGAAGGCCTATAGGGTTTAGCACGATATTCTTTTGGGCGAGCATACGGCTTATCCCCTGGCCTCATTACCTGGGTCAAAGATTTTCTGAATGAAAGTTCTCTCCGGGTCGTCGTCGATGGCTGCTCATCCAATACTGTGGCGACTAACGCCGGTGTTTCTCAGGGGTCCGTTCTCTACGCAACTCTGTTCCTGCTGCATATAAATAATCTGCTCATTCCCGGTATCTATTGGTATGCAAGTGACAACACAGTTGTGGTGAGACACCAACCAAGTGCCCAGGCCAGTCTGGATCAAATCCAGTCAGAAAGAGAGGCTATGGTTGAGCATGTGAGTCTCACACTACAGGCAGTCCCCGAATGGGGCGATGCTAATATAACTAGTGTTGAACAGCTAGACTAGTTTAGCTAGACCACAATCACACACCAGTGTAACGTGAGGTACGTAATTACATGATAACACCAAAATATGTAAACCAACAGCAACACTACTTATCTCGAAATAACACAGGGCAGTCTCTCAGCAACACTAATCTTCCTTGCCTGCACTGGACGAATTACAACAACGATCAGAACCATGACACTATCTTAGCACTAGTAGAATGACCACACTAGTTTACTTTAGCTATTTCCTTAGCATAATGTCGTATGGTATTTTGCCATGGGGACACGCAGCTGACACTGAAATTATATTTGTTTTACAGAAGTGGGCCATAAGAGCAATTTATGATTTAAAGCCTAAAGAGTAGCTGCGACAAAAAATTAAGAAAATTAATATATTAACTTTGGCCTCTCAATACATTTATGAAAATGTAATGTACGTTCACACAAATAAAAGTAGTTTTACAAAAATAAGTGATATTCATTCTGTAAATACTAGGAACAGACACAAGCTAGTAGTACCAGTTACTCGACTCAATCGAGTCAGTAATTCATTCTTGGGGCGATGTATACGCTTTCACAACAAAATTCCAGAAAATATACAAAATTTGACCTGCTCAATGTTCAAAAAGTTTATTAAACTAAGTTTGTATAAAAAGGGTTATTATAATATTAAAGAATTTATAGATGATAATAACCCCTGAAAATGAGGTGATCGCTACTAAGCTATTTATAATTTGTTGTGTTGTTAAACATTGTGTAACATTAAAATACATGATTGTAAGCTGTTAATTAAAAAAAAGTCCTGCTGGGTTTCTTGCTGGTTCTTCCCAGGACAGAGGTTTTTTTTGGAACCAGTGGTAATTATACAAAAGAGTGACTTTCAATAAGTATTATTAATAATCTATATTGAATAAAAAAGTTTCTGTTTCCACGCCTTTAAAACACAAACGTGTCTTTTTACCGCTAAAAGGTACCCACTCACCTTGGCTCCTACTTTCCAGAATGTGTCCTTGGAGTACACTGACCGCATTCAGTTGTTAGGGATTGATTTTTTTCTGAACACAAACTATGGGCGGTTCATTGAGTCTAGAGCCGAAGCAGCCGCAAAGAAACTTGGCGTCCTCGCAAGGGTGCGGCGGTAAAATTTTTGATTTGACTAATACTTCTTGAACGCACTCAGTATACTAAATCCATTACCTTATTACAACAATCCATCCGATCAACATGTTTCAAACAAATTGTCAAAGTAAATAAAGTTCTGTTTTTTATAAGTAATCGTTCAGAACCAATTGTAGATTTTTATGGAATAATGGTGACAAACGAGCACACATTCCACCTAATGTTATGTGGATGCTGTGGCCCATAGACATCCATAATTATATTTGATTAGGAATCAAAATGCAGATGCATTGTAACCCCTAAGGACTTAGATGGAATGCTTTGTTTTCATTCAAAAGGGTCTCCGGTATTTACGAAACACAGCAGCATGAAGCTGCTATTTTACGCTGGCATTCATATTAGGCTTCCGTAGTCGTTTGTTATTTTCTTCAGAAGCAAACATATCGATATTTCTAAGAAATCCTTTCTAAAATCACATCGAATACAAAAAGTGATAAAAGAGTGCTTGTTCAAAATATACCATAAACATTCTTGCACCGTAATGAAATTTTTCAGCCGGTAACGACCGTGGCGACACCTTACACATAGGATCGTATAATGTCAACTGTGCAGGCAATAGCGAATTGCCACACGTTTGCGCACTGACACTCATTTGTCTCCACCAACTCGTAGTCGATGTATTGTGATAAACTGTGTACTAGTACTATGGATAGGTATAGATACTGAGATATCAACAATTCACACAATTCATACAGAACCTGAAAGCCAACTACTAACATTTTGCTCCGATTTTGGTTCAAGCTTGAATTGAACTCAGGACTCGCGACGTAATAGCCAAGTGACTGAACAAGCCGACAGACTTCCGATGCTGAGTTGTTTAAGGCGTATCATTGATAGTAAGGACTTAACTTTTTTACTAGAATACTAATAACACGTTCTCGTAATTACAAATATATTCTTAAAATTGCTTCAATAACTCAGTGTTCATTTTAGCCATGTGTTTTATCTTATCTTTACGGTTAAATTCGTGAAGATGCGTAGAATAATTAAGGTTATGAAAACAAAATTAACTTTACATGTGACATGTACATTATTAGCTTGCTAACGTGGTCATGAAATTCCTTTTCTCATTACATCACATTCACATCCCATTTACCATCTAATGTTAAATTTAATTTAATTTAATTCCTTGGAAGAGGCCTATGTTCAGCACCACCAATTTACTTGTGATAGGTTGTATGATGATGACGATACAAAATATGTTGTACATAAACGCAGATTTGAATATATAAAGCTCAAAAAAATATATATATATATAAAGCTCTTAATAATTATATCAATATATATAAGTATTAAAAGCTTTATATATCTCTTAATATATATATACATAATAGATATAATCTAAAATATATTTTATATTTTAATAGCCAAGAAAGTTGTAAAAACTTAAATTAATATCAGCTACCACGGCTAAAAATGAATCAATAAATAATAATATTTACAACAAAAAGAGAAAATTATTCCTAGTAATCAACTACCGCTTAAAATGCTCCGGTCCCGGCGTTCTTGTAAGGTTACACTAGTGTTAGATACGGGTGCGCTGCACGCTCTCGTTCGTTATCTGTTCTTGGTTATTTATGTAATGGAGGAAAGCTCGTCTTAGATTTCTAGTGAAGCGTTCAGAATACTGAGTGAAACTCGTTTTGTCATTTTATTTGCGCTTTTTAACTGTGACTTTATTGAATACACAATAATTAATCTTCTTAGATGTTACTGTTTTTTACAATAAAAAGGAAAACTTACGTGGCCTGTAATCCTCGAATGGGTCGAATCCAAAACGCAAAGAGCGGCAAGCTTATTGGATATCGTATAGCCAAAGTAAAGTTGAGTAGCCCATCGCCTAATCAATTACAAACCCAATATCCCACTAGTTACCTTTTACATACATACTAGGCAAATAACACACTTGGCATATTGTTTTTGGTTATTAGGCCCACATAAACATAGGACCTATAAGCCCTAGGGACCAACATGGGAAATAATGACACTATATATAAATACTCGAATTCTGTTACCTTAACCGACAGGAATTTAAAAAGTTATCTGGATTAATAAACTTTCGTTAAGCAAATTCAGTTACAATACCATCTTCTGTTACATCATCAGACAATATCCAGTGTATTCCAGTGCTAGAGATCTATAGTAGGTAAAAAAAATACCCAGATCTCAGTAAGTAGACATACACACTTTTAAGTAGAGCGTGAATATAGATTTAACAAAAATATTTCTTAAAACTATAAATAACATTCTCCAATTTCAATTAGAAGTTAATAAGAATGGAATAAATTTTATTGTAAGCCTCTTATGATCCGAATTTATTACATATAAACGAGCGGTGATATATTCATAGTATACTTCTTCTTAATCAATCATATTAAAATATAGTAATGAATTTATGTGCATCGATTTCCTTATTAAATTAATTTAAATTTATCAATCTTTTTTTATGAGACTGAATTCCACGTGCACCAGCTGCAGCGAGTGAATGTACCTGCACACCAAACATAATCATCAAATACAAGTTTTATATATACAACGAGTAACAAAAATCATGTAGTTCCCGTAATCATGTAGATCAGAATCAGCATTCAAACTTTTTTTTTAATATCCAAGTCTACCTGATGTTAAGAGGATACTGTGGCCCATAGATATTCACCTATATTCTAATTAGAATCAAAATATAGATGCGTCATAATTCCTTAGGAATAAGATGGCATGCCTTTGTTTCCAGTAAAAAGGGTCTCCGGCTCTCTACACGTTTTTTATAGAACTCAGTAAGTGACTACTACAATCCATGGACACATGCATACAACTTCAAACAAAGAAGGCTAGTGAAGTCGTTTACACCTGAAGCAAAATACCTCGACTGGTGACAGGGAGCGGCGTCAAAGGGCGACATGTCTGGTGCTGCGATCGCTGGTCTGCCTGGCAGGAGAAGCGTCATATCTTCCAACGGAAGAAGCTCTATATGTAGACGTTTGTATCACTCTAAACACGTCAGCTTTACGTTGCCGCATTTCAGCGTGTTGTTGTAGGGTTCCGTACCCAAAGGGTAACCAACGGGACCCTATTACTAAGCCTCCGCTGTCTGACCGTCCGTCCATCCGTACGTCCGTCCTTCCGTCCGTCTGTTAGCGGGCTGTATATCATGACGCGTAACAGATAGAAAGATTAAATTTTCACAGAATGTGTATTTCTGTTGCCGCTATAACAAATATTAAAAGTAAAATAAATTAAAAATTGAAGAGGGCACCCTACTAGAAACGTCCTTTACGATGATACGGAACCGACTCGCACTTAACCGTATTTTTTTCTCCGTTGACGATACGAAATAGTGCAGCATCATTTTGCTGTTTAACCCTGAGATTAAATCCTAATTAAAAACAATGGTTGTTTCGAAATGGCCACTTTCGGGTGTAACATCTAATTTACATATTGATTTCTTATATTTACGCGAATACTTCTCATTAAATAAAACTAATTTCACGGATAATATCGCATTTAATTTGACTATTTAATTCTCTAGGTTTCGGATGCTTTACAGCACCTGTGGTAATGGGGGGACTAAGGTGTTTGGCATTCCGATATCATAGTCGGTAGTTATTCTTTAATTTGAATTCTTGGTCCAATAGTCGGGAAAGTAAAATTAAACGCGATAAAATGCGTAAAATTAGTTTAATTTAATTACATCTAGTGATAAAAGCGAATCCTCCCCACAACATTAGCAGCCCATGTCCAGCAGTGAAGTTTTATGGGGTGATCATGCTCCAAATAAACCGCGAAAATTGTTTAATTGTTTTTCTGCTATAACAACAGGACGGGCAGTCCCATTTCATGTTTTTTCGAACGAAACCAACTGTGAACAATATATTGCTTGGCGCTCGTTTTGTAATATATATGTAAATATTTTTAAATGAGAAATGTTGTAATTTTTTGTCGTCTCGGACTTGGTAAATCAGTACCAAAAATCTCAACTAACACTTGTCGTGAAGCGACAATAAAGAACAAAAAGAACCTAACCTAAGAACAACAAAACAACAAAAATACAACAAAAACAAAAATATATTTAAAATTCAAAGATATTTACAATTTTATAAAAAAATGAAATGAGGATGATGATGAATGAAGTGAGAGTACAATTAGATTACAAAAAAAAAATAAAGGTAGGAGAATAGGGGAATATAAAGTTGTAGTGGAGCCTAAAAGTCGAAGCGACACACGTTGCGATTGTAGAGGTAGGTTTCTTAGCAGCGACGACACGCAGCGCCTGAAGCCAGCACACGCCGGTTGCGCTTGTAGAGGTAGGTTTCTTAGCAGCGACGGCACGCAGCGCCTGGAGCCAGCACACGCAGCGTCCGGAGCCGGCGCACGTAGCGCCTGGAGTAGGTGCGCTCAACGCTTAGAGTCAGCAGTTGCAGCGCCCAAAGGTAGCGCTGGCGGTAGGTGCACTCGGCGCCTGGAGTAAGCAGTCGTAGCGCCCGGAGTAGTGTGGCCCCCGCGCTTGAAGTAGACTGCCGACGACTCCCGACGTAGATGGAGGCTTGTAGGATTCCGGAGTGGTGCGGCTCCGCGCTTGAAGAAGGCTTCGCCGAAGACTTCACGTGTAGGTGGAGGCTTGCAGGATCCCGGGGCAGTGCGGCCCCGGGATAAGGCCTTTAGGAGATGCTTCCAATTCGAGAACTGAAGCGAGACTGCCTTTCTTCACCGATTGTTCGGCTTTTATACCTTTCTAGAGAGAACGGAAAAATTATTTAAATTAAACGCAATTTTTTTGTAAATGGTCAAGAGAAAAGAGTATTTATGTGGAATTATCGAAATAGGAACAACAGATCGGTAGCAAATTTGAATATAATTACTATGGAGACCAAATAAACAAAAATGTCAAAACATGTCAAATTTTAGTTTTAGGCTTGTAATAAGAAAACGGCAAGGTTTAAGTGGAAAATGAGATATTATTGATATAGGAAAAAAGGTAGCGCAACTGCCCACACAAAGCCCGAAATTGTAGAGTTACGGAAAACTAACTAAAAGATCGAAAAAAGGTAGACTCCATTGACACCAATTTAAAAGTGCTGATAATGTGAAAATACGAAGTAGAAATGATTTGTTATTGTGTTCTTATGGTTTAAAATCGTTACAGGATCCTATGGAAATAAAGGTGATGTCAAATATCCAGTTTTGAAGTGAATGCAGAAAATCGAAACAGAATAGAAAAATGAATTTAAAATAATGTAAAATGATAAGTAAGTAGCATAACACTACACACTCATTGGTGCCGGCGACGTTTGAAATCGGGTTGCTCGTGAACAGTAAAATTTAAGGCGAGTAGGTATAAAGTAGTAAATATTTTAAAGCAGTTTCCGATGATAAAAGATTTTTGAAGTGGAAATCCAATCAATTGCAACTATTAATTTTTTATTATCTATTTTATTAAAAATAATTTTATTAAAAAATTTTGAAATCAATAATTTATTTTCTATTTTAATTAGTTTTAGTCTAACGCTCACTAGATGCAGTTGCAACCGGATGGTACTAGCAACCGTATAACCGTGTAATGGCGGTGTAAGAATATCCACTAGCCCGTATCGTCCTGTGGGTGCCGTAAGAGCTAAACTGAACAAGTTAATAGCCAGCAGCAACTCCCTACCCGCTTGCCAAGTGTGGCAACTATGGCAATGAACCCCCTTAGGAACATTCAATGGGGATATTTAATAGGCTGTAATGGATGGAATAGATGGATGGAAACTCTACCACGTCAAAAATATCACTGCAGCAAGGCTCTCCAAGGTAGAGCCATGCTGCAGCTATATTTTGTAAATGGTAGAGCCATGCTGTAGCTATATTATTAGTATAGTTGTAGCACGAATGGGTCGGCTCGACCTGGGAAGGACAACGCTCTCACAGAATACCAGCGTAAAATAGCAGCTTAACACTGCTGTGTTTCCTATGGTGAGTTTAGAGAACCGGAGACTCTTTTCACTGGAAAAGAGGCATTCCATCTTAGTCCTCACGGCTGACGACGCATTTGCATTTTGATTCTATACTAAGGATAATTGTAAACATCTACTGGATATTTATAAAAACGATAAGATTGTGCGTAATTTTGGTGTCATTACAACACAACATGTAGATGCGAAAATTAACAGTTTGTGTTTTACACGAATTAACTGTTTATTTAAGCCCAGACTACTTAAGTCTACGAATAATGACACTGACTTATAAGACACATTTTTATTTTCTTTTCCATATATCAAAACTAGCAAGCAGACTAAGTTCTGCAGCATATGCCGTATAAAAAATTAGAAATTTTACCAGTGTTGAAACAGCTAGACTAGTTTACTATAGCTCCAAAAATCTTGGCGTGCTCAGCAGAGTAGGACAGTATTTCATTCCGGCACACCTCTTGCAACTTTACAAGGCGTAGGTTTGGACCACTTGTAGCGGCCAATTTCCTAGTCAACGCAAGCAATAACGGTACACATTACGTGCGCGTTTCATTACCGGCGGTAGATAATATCTCATTTCCCTGCTCCATCGAATACTAAGGCAGTTTTCCATACCTGACCTGTGGGTAGAAGAAAATAGTGGAAGCATTTGGCCAGGAGATACATTAAATCAGGCCCGGTAAACGTCGGGCAGCTCAGGACAAATTATCCATGTAGAGTGTTTGCCATGTCTTATGTGTACATAACAGATATTATATTTTATTTTATCATATTTACGAATTTAGATGGACTCCTAGACAGAAAACGAGTCCTACCACCTAAAATAACACGTCGACTACTTGTAATTCCAAAATTATTTAAAAATATTGAGTAATAACTAATGGTATTAATATTGCTTTGAAAATGTGATATTTTCTTTCTTTGCTTTCAATTGAAAAGCTTTTGCACTTCTTTCATACAACTTGACAAAACGTTTATAGAGAGCCGAAGTCTCTTTCGATTCTTAACACGATAATCCACGTGCAGAAATTTTTTTAAGTCATAGAATACTCATCGCAATTTATCTGTCCGGTAGTTGTGGTATGGTATACGGGTATGTGAACCCGGCTTCCCTAGCTATTACTGTCCTATCCCTTGCCCTCCTGGGCAGTAATATCATACATTTCCTGTTTCCCACTCAAACTTACCGATCTTCCTTTTCACACCACCTATCCTTCCCTTTCCCTATTCCTACCCTCTCCGCCAATCCCACGTCTGCCGTGTGGATGGACACATGGCTAGGGGAAAGCCTAGTTGTTAGCGTGCCACACTGCCCTGGGACCGGGTGACCCCAGAATTAGGCTAGCCTTACCCTGGCATGCGGGGCTCTGCTGGGGGGGACATACCTTTCCCTCGCTATTCGTGGGAACGCAATGGACAATAATAAAAATAATTTAAGTAACCAAAATGGCGGCGATGTGGTTCGCCACCCATCAAGTCTCGTTTCTCGCGGGGGTGAAAAGTGGCCCACGGACAGCCGTTTCGCTACGTTGAATGTAAGAGGAGGAATAGATGGTAAGGTAGATGACGTATGTCAGATGATGGATGAACGATGCATAGATATTCTGTGCGTGAACGAAACCAAGAGGAAAGGATGTGACACCACGGTTCATGGCCCCTAGACGGCATACTGGTCGGGAGTCCTCGAAACCAGCCGAAGATGTCAGGGAGTTGGTGTGATTCTTTCATCTCGAATAGTTGAATGTGTGATGGAGCATAAATGTGTAAGCCCAAGACTCCTATTGATTAAGTTAATAGTCGGACTCACTCGCTTGTATCCTTGGGCCTATTCACCGACGGATCTGCTCGGAGGTTGGTCATTAAAAGCCCAACAAGAGAGAGAGAGCAATTTTGGGATAGCATGAGAGACGTTTTGAATAAATGCGGAGAAAATGAACGGATCGTGATGTTAGGGGACTTTAAAGGGTAGGTTGGAGTAAAGCGTGATGGGTATGAAGGAGTTCTGGGTAAGTTTGGGGCCGAGAGAGTGATGAAAAAGGGAGAAGCCTGCTTGAAGTATGCTTGGAATGGAATCTGTGCGTGGCCAACACATTGTTTGACCACAAAAAGACATTGATGACATTATAACGGTGGTAGAGCCGCGCAGCAGTTTTTACTGTTGCATGTATGGGCCGGCTCGAGCCGGGTTGGTACCACGACCTCACAGAATACCGGTGTGAAGTAGAAGCTTTGCTTCTGCGTTTCGTCTGGTGAGTGCAGGTGGCCGGAGGCCCAATTCCCCCCCCCCCCCCATCAATATGGTAGCGGAATTACACGAAGAACTACCCCAGGAGGGTACCAGCACCCCTGGAGAATCCCTCGCTGAGCATCCACGACCATGTTATTCCGATCCTGAGCGTGGGTGCTCAGGCTGCCCCGCGTATTCTGGGGGGGGGGGGGGGGGGGCAAAATTCCGCTCAAAAGCATTACTGCTAGGGGCAAACTGAGCAAGAACACCAAGGCGACCCCTGCCACGCTATCCGTGAATTTCTGCAACATCAGGGGACTTCACTCTAACCTAAACGCCGTCCACTACCATCTCGAGACGGCGAAGCCGGCCTTGCTCTTTCTGACCGAGACACAGGTTTCCTCTCCGGCTGATATTTCGTATTTCTCCTACCCGGGGTACAAATTGGAGCATTCCTTTGTGCCTCGGGCTGGAGTTTGCGTGTATGTCAGAGAGGACATCTGTTCTCGACGCCTCGGCAGTCTTGAAGGTTCAGACCTGTCCATCCTTTGGCTACGCGTAGACAGCGACGACCGTCCGCGCGTCTACGGGTGCCTCTATAGGTCCCATAGCGGTAATGCCGAAACAGACCGACTCTTCGACCACGTCCAAATGGCTACAGATTTCTTGCTACAACAGATCCCATCCGCGGAGATCGTGATCCTTGGCGATTTTAACGCCCACCATGCCGAATGGCTCGGTTCACGTCTAACCGATCATGCGGGGAGATCTGTTTATGACTTTGCCTTGGCATATGGTCTGACACAACTGGTTACTTCGCCTACGCGGATTCCAGATGTGGAGGATCATACACCTTCCCTGTTGGACCTTCTGCTGACCTCTCATCCGGACGGATATCAGGTTTCCGTCGATGCCCCTCTCGGCTCATCGGACCATTGTCTGATCCGGAGTGTGGTGCCACTCACGCTCCCTTCGCGGTTGCGTTCTGCAGGTTGCCGCCGTGTTTGTCATTACAGGTCGGCGGATTGGGACGGAATGCGGTCCTTCTTTGCATCCTACCCATGGGGGCGGGTTTGCTTCTCGCCGGATGATCCCAGCGCTGTTGCTGACTCTGTCACTGATGTGGTGCTACAGGGAATGGAACTATTTATTCCATCATCTGTGGTATCCATCGGAGGCAGATCTCAGCCTTGGGTTGGTCGCTCGTGTAAGACTGCATTACGCAGTAAGCAGGAGTGTTATCAAGCCTGGGCTGCGGCTTCGGCGACTCGGGATGTAAATACCAGCACACTTAAAAAGAAGTATAACTTTGCCTCCAGGTCCTTCAAAAGAGTTATTGCCAAGGCAAAGTCAGAGCACATTAGCAGAATTGGCGAGAAACTAGTTCGCCTTCCTTCGGAGACCCGTGCATTCTGGTCTCTCGCCAAGGATGTGCAAGGGAATTCCTGTAAGCCATCACTACCATCTCTGCACTTGGAGGACGACTCACTGGCCCAAGACGCAAAAGACAAAGCCGAACTTTTAGGCTCCCTTTTTGCGTCCAACTCGACTCTTGATGACGGCGGGAAAACACCGCCGACCATCCCGCGGTGTGAGTGCTCCATGCCGGATGTGCTGTTCTCACAGCGCTCGGTTCGCAAAGCACTGCTCTCCCTGTACATCCAGAAGTCGAGTGGGCCTGACGGAATCCCCCCAATTGTGCTGAGGACGTGTGCTCCGGAGTTGGCACCGGTCCTAACGCGTCTTTTCCGGTACTCCTACTCCCAAGGCGTAGTCCCGAATTCATGGAAGACAGCTTTTGTCCACCCGATCCCTAAAAAGGCGACCGCTCAGACCCATCCAACTATAGGCCTATTGCGATCACCTCCTTGTTCTCCAAAATAATGGAATCCATTATTAACTGCCAGCTCATCCGGTACCTTGAGGATCACCAGCTGATTAGTGACCGCCAATACGGTTTTCGTCGGGGTCGATCAGCTGGTGATCTTCTGGTCTACCTGACCCATAGATGGGCGGAGGCAGTAGAGTCCAAGGGGGAGGCGTTGGCCGTTAGTCTGGACATTGCGAAGGCCTTCGATCGGGTTTGGCACAAAGCGCTTCTTTCGAAGCTCCCTTCCTATGGGCTTCCCGAGAAATTGTGCAATTGGATCACCAGCTTCCTTGCAGATCGGAGCATCAAGGTCGTTGTAGACGGTGCATGCTCTGACTACAAGCCTATTAACGCTGGTGTTCCACAAGGCTGTGTGCTCTCACCAACGCTGTTTCTTCTGCATATCAATGATATGTTGCTAACTGGTAACATTCATTGCTATGCGGATGACAGCACTGGTGATGCTCTATACACCGGCCGTGCCAATATTTCTCGGGAAAACGTCGCTGAGTACCGGAACAAACTTGTGTCTGAAGTCGAGTCTTTGCTGAACAAAGTCTCGGATTGGGGGCGACTAAATCTAGTCCAATTTAATCCTCAGAAGACACAAGTTTGCGCATTTACCGCTAAAAAGAACCCCTTTGTCGTATTTCCTTAGTTTCAAGGCACTCCCCTTCTTGCCTCAGCCAGTATCGGTATCCTCGGAGTCGACATATCGAGTGACGTGCAGTTTCGTGGTCACTTGGAAGGGAAGGCCAAATTGGCCTCTAAAAAGCTTGGCGTGCTCAGCAGAGCGGGACAGTATTTCATGCCGGCACACCGCCTGCTACTTTACAAGGCGCAAGTTCGGCCTCACATGGAATACTGTTCCCATCTCTGAGCAGGGGCTCCCCAGTGCCAGCTCCTTCCACATGACCGCATCCAACGCAGAGCGGCTCGAATTGTCGACGACCGAGCCCTTTCCGATCGGCTCGATTCATTGGCACTGCAAAGAGATGTTGCATCCCTTTGCATTTTCTTTCGCATCTACCATGGGGAGTGCTCTGAGGAATTGTTCGGATTAATCCCAGCCGCCAAATTTCACGAACGCACATCGCGGCAGAACTCCCGATACTATCCACACCATCTGGATGATTGGCGGTCCACCAATGTGCGATTTAGAAGATGTTTTCTTCCTCGCACGACCTCCTTGTGGAATCGATTACCATCAGCGATTTTTCCGATACGACTTAGGGACCTTCAAGAAAAGAGCGTACTCTTTTTTAAAAGGTCGGCAACGCATCTGCGATTCCCCTGGTGTTGCAGTTGTTCATGGGCGGCGGTAGTCACTTACCATCAGGTGAGCCGCATGCTCGTGTGCCCCCTCTCTTATAAAAAAAAAAAAGTTTCATTTGTATATGACGGCACCAGCACCATTTCACGTGCGGCGCCGTTGGTGTGGCTAGACAGAATTCTTATAAATAACACGTGTTCCGCACATCTGCACCATTGCACCTGCGGTGGCGCCCGTTTTGCTTGTATAAAACGGACGGAGCTGCCGCCGTTAAGACAGTCTTGGCTCTGACGTGGAACGGTGCGCTTGTCGTATTCCGTTATTAGTTAATCCTCGACTCGTTGGATAATTAATTCGTGTAAACGAATTAATTATTATTCCTAACTACAAAATCAGTCTCTGTACCCTCTATACTTCTTACATATACAAGAGATGAGGGTGAGTCTAGAAGTATGATTGATTTTGTAATTGTGGATGAAAGACTGAGGAACAAAGTGCTAGACACTCGGGCATACCGCGGTGTAGGCCTCGACACAGACCACTTCCTGGTCATAGCCCGAATACATGGCCTCTTTAAACGGTGGCGACAGCGAAAGGCCGAGCCTACGAGTGTTTTGGAGAGATTAAAAGTGGAAAATCTACAAGAAAAAGAAAAGAAAGACGAGTATGTAGAGAAACTGAAAAAAAATTTAAATTCATAGAAGAGATAGGTGTGATTGAAGATTTGTGGGAGACAGTTAAGAAAGGGGTCGTGAATGTTGCTATTGAGGTATGCGGGGTAGCTAAAAGAAGGAAAGGAAGAAAGAACTATAGTGTGTGGATGGATAAAGATGTACAAAGGGTTGTACAAGAAAAGTGCACTGAAGATTTCCAGTCCAACATTAAGTTTTTCTGGAAATCCATCAAAACAGCCAGAGGAAAAACTTATACCTCGGAGCTGAGTACAATCAGGAGTCAAGATGGGAGCATTATAAAAGGAGAAGAACGTATGTTAAAGAGATGGAAAGAGTATTTTGAAAGTTTGTTTGAAAGAGAGGAAGTGCAGGTACAGCATCCGGCATCTTCCATGGAAACCAATATAAATGAAAGTGAGATAAGTATGGATGAAATAGTGAAAGCACTGAAAAGTATGAGATTAGGTAAGACTGCAGGATATGACAGGTTTTATACGTGGTAGAGCCATGCTGCAGCTATATTAGTGGTATAGTTGTAGCACGAATGGGTCGACTCCACCGGGGAAGGACCACGCTCTCACAGAATACCAACGTAAAATAGCAGTTTAACACTGCTGTGTTTCGTATGGTGAGTGTAGAGTACCGGAGACCCTTTTTACTGGGTAAGAGGCATTCTATCTTAGTCCTCACGGGTGACAACTGATTTTGCATTTTGATTCGCAAACGAGAATAAATGTAGATGTCTATGGGCCACAGCAACAACTTACCATCAGGTGGACTGTGTGCTCGTTTGTCACCCGATCCTATAAAAAAATTACAGTCGAGGTGCTGAGGGCTGGACAGGGCATAGTGGCTAGTCAGCTGTACCGCCTTTTCAATTTGTGCTGGCGAAATGGGCAAGAACCGGGAGACTGGTGAAAAGCCGTAATCGTGCCATTGTATAAGGGAAAAGTTCACGGCAGGACTGCATAAATTACCGCGGTATTAGCCTTCTCAGCGTCGTCGGTAAATTGTATGCGAAAGTGCTGATTGAAAGGGTTGTGAATAAAACAGACGAAAAAGTATGGGATGCACAAGCGGGGTTTAGAAAGGGAATGGGATGTACAGATCAGGTCTTTTCCTTGCGGTGCATAGCCGAAAAGTGTTTGGCTAAAAACAAGAAGATCTATTGCGCGTTCGTGGATCCAAAAAAGGCCTATGATAGAGTGGTGAGGAATGAATTGTGGTCAGCACTGTCCGTGAACGATGTGAGCAGTATCTTCATACGAGCATTGCAATCTCTTTATAGGGATTCTAGTGCTTGTGTAAGGATAAACGGGGCATACACTGAATGGTTTAATATCGAAAAAGTTGTTAGACAGGGATGTGTAGCGTCACCGTGGCTGTTAAATCTGTTCATGGACAATTGCTTGAGAGATTTAAAAGATAATGAAAGTGAGTTGAGAATGAATGAGTTACTCGTCAAATGTTTTCTCTATGCTGATGACCAAGTGCTACTTGCGTCTTCGCCCGAGGAGTTGCTGAGATGGTAACTGCTATGAGTGGAGCTTTAGTTAGAAAAGGAATAAATATGAATGTAAAGAGGACGAAAATGATGGTGTTTGAAAGAGATGAGGCAGTGACAGACTGCAATATCGTGATTGGAGATGAACAAATTGAACAGGTGAAGCAGTTTGTGCATCTGGGTTCAAAGTTTACGAGAGATGGAAAGTGTGAGAGTGATATCGAAGGAAAAGTGAGTGCAGGAAACATGGTGAATGGAGCTTTGCACTCCTTTATGAGCAGTTGCAAGGTTTCTAACAAGGATCGTTTGGCTGTGCATGAGGGGGTGTTGGTTCCGACACTCATGTACGGAAGTGAAAGTTGGGTATGGCAGAATAAACATGAAGGCAAAATAAATGCAGTTGAGATGAGAGCGTTAAGCAGTATGATAGGAGTTAAACTGAGTGACAGGATAATAAATAGTGAGATAAGGAAACGTTGTGGTCTGAAAGAAGATGTAGTGACAAAAATTGAGAAAGGTATGCTGAGGTGGTTTGGCCATGTCGAGAGAATGAATAAAGAACGTTTGACGAAAACGGTGTATAAGGCGAGTATGAATGAAAGACCTGGGCGGACGTTTCTAGATCAAATCAGGGATGTCTTGAAAACAGGCCAGGTCAAGAGTACCCTTAACCAAAGAGCATGTATGAAGGGAATAATGAAATTAGACGAAGCGAAATAAGTATGTAAGGATCGTAGCAAGTGGAAAGAAGTGGTCTCTGCCTACCCCTACGGGAAAGAGGCGTGATTATATGTATGTATGTAGAAAAATTTTAGCATTTAGACAAGTAGTTGTTACAATTTTATTTCCCGCTTTTATTTGTCCAGACAGCCATTTTTAGTAATTTGTTTCTGATGGAGCAAGTGCTCTTTAGTGCTCCTTACTTCACTGATCCTGGCTTGCTTGTAAGTTGACTAGTAGGCATTAGTCACACGGCTCTGTTCTGCACGCTCTCGTTTATTATTTGTTCCTTAGCTAATGGAGTGGAGCTCTACCTAGATATTTAGCGGAGCGTTCAGGACATCGAGTAGAATTACTTTGATACTGAAAAAGAGAAGTGATGTTTTGAGCTATTTGCGCTGTAACTTTACTTTTGTATAAAAATACCAACAAATTAATAGGCCTAATATTAAATATATTAATTAAAATTCTATTCCATTTAAAAGTACAAAAAAAGCGAAAATTTTAAGCGAAATATTTGATGGGACGTTGGTAATTCATATAATCTTACCTAATTAAATTTACTTACATAATGTGCATAGTGTATACTCAATTATATCTTACATAAGTAGCCTTGTCAAATCAGGGATCCTGGGCTAAGCACTCATTGTAAATTTATATTCACGGTAGTTACGCTGGAGAAAACTTGAACTCATCAGCACCAATTAAATTGTTAATTGCTAAGAAGTGTCGTAAAATAAATAATTGATAATGAAGGAAGATATCGTGAGGATATCATAGATTTATCTGACAACATGTCATGGATAAGTTAAATTCGTCATCCAGTACGTGTGTTGACCACAACGGCACTCTTAAAAAAGATGCCAGGCTGTGGATCGCCTTACTTACGCCGCCATTACGGGGTACATTGTACTGGGACGGATATACGAGTATAGACGCTGACTAAGAACGCATCAACCTGCTCATTGCTTTCCTTTAATATCCTTGGCTGTCATAAAATGTGTATTGTAATCAGAAAAAACATTCGCTGTGTAACTTATGTTAACTTCTGGAGCCGAACAATTACAACTACTTGAAATAAAGAAAGCAGAATTTAAACCGAATTCTATATTACTAGATCGAATACGTAACAGCAGACAACCGTTTTTGTTTTACTATACAGCTGTCGGTTAGTAATGGAACAGATTGCACGAGCTTGTTTTGCGATTATTTACGTGGTATGACGTACGTGGATGGCATCTGAACTTTAAATGTGAACTGAACGTAAAGCTTACGTATGATCACAAGCATTTATCTTTATTGGAATGACAAGGAATGTACTAAGACAAACCAAGATGACCACGTGACCTAGTTTTAAAAACTAAGAAAATATTAAGGTCCTTCAAAAATTTCCTTCATTTTCCTTTTCTTTCACCTTTATAGGCTACTAAACGTTCAATAAAGTCAGAAGTCATGGACGTATGCAATTTTGTTGAAGCACAAACTGGTTATGAACACCAATGCGATTAAAAAGGAACTTTACAAAACTGACTCGGTAAAATTTAACCCTAATTGAACAGAATTTTAAAAAATTAAAAATAAAAGTAATTTAGTCCAAACTGAATTTTTTTGGTTCGCCTGAATAGTTTTTGGAATATGATAGTGACAAGCTAACTATGGAACATTATATAATCATATCATGATTTTTACAAATAAGTGAGTACTCATTTTCACAGCAGTTATCCCACATAAAATTTAACTAATTGTATGTAGTTGGTTATATTTTTCTTATTTATTACATACTTACAGAGCTACAATATAAAGTGTCGGTTGAGATCCTTTTTAGGGTTCCGTATACACAAAGGGTACCAACGGGACCCTATTGCTAAGGCTCTTCTTTCCGTCCGTCCATCCGTCCGTCTGTCTGTCTGTCAGCTGGCTGTACCTCAAAATCTGTAATAGGTAGACAGTTGAAATTTTCACGGAATGTGTTGCCACTATTACAACAAATAATAAAAATTAAAATAAATTAAAAATTAAAAGGGGTTCCCCTAATAGAAACGTGTATCATGATGGTATGGAACCTTTTATGTGCGAGTTTGACTCGCACTTAGCTGGCTTTTAACTTTTATCATTGTTTTGGAAAAACCTTTGTCCTGGGAAGAACCAGCTGTTCCTTTTACTAGAAAGAAATGATCTATAATCCTATAACTTTTGTGGATAATAAATTACTATGCATTAGGATATCTAAACATAACGTAAGAAATATTAAAAGAAAACCATTGCATGCCAAGCGTAACAACTGTAGCAAGTATCCCCTATGAGGAAATCTATGAGGGGGTCTATGTTCAACAGTGGACTTTTGATAATAATAATAATAATAAAGGCGTAGGGAAGTGACGACCCTATCGCCCGCTGACGTAACAGTTAAGTGACAAAACTGCTATGTCAGCGCAGTCAGTCAGCGCCTTGCCAAGAGGTGTGAGCGCCCTGCCTCGGCAGTATTAAGGGTGCAAAGGCCCGTTTGTGCTTACGGCCATACTATTAAACGGCGCCGGGTCTGGGCGTCTCCCGTAAATTGACGCCCAAATAAATGGATGATGGATAAAATAAAACGCGCATAGGGCCGCTGCCTCGAGGTCGCCGGGGCGCGTCTGAAGCTGGCGGTGGACGTGACAGCATGCGAGCCGCCAGCCGAGCGCAAGGTGCTGCACGACCACCTAGCAGCCCCTTGCGTCCATCGTCCCCATCAGACGGCTTGGTGTCGGCAGGGTCCTCTCGGACTCGGCAAGCGGCACACGCCACTGGTGGAGTACGCCGCATGCGTTGGACAAAAAATATGAACATAAACGCATTGCGGGCGTACTATAGGGCGAAAGGGGAAGAAACTGGAGGGATAGCGTATCGGGCTCGGATGCATCGCTTTTTTGCTGAGCTTGAGCCGTCAGTTTCCGTCACAGAGCAAAACCTGGCAGACCGAGTTCGGTACATCATACGCTCGAAAATATTTGATGATGCCGAACTCGAACGACTACGGCGTGAGGCTATTCCCTCATCGAATGAACCAGCTATAGCTGGGGATGCGGCTCCTCAGGCCACAAACCAGCAGCCACATATAGAGGGCGCCATGGATCACCCCGCTCTGGTTGATTCATGCGATGATGGAATGGTCACCCAAGAACTAGAGCAGATGAGGAGTAAATTGGAGGAGGCGATTGTGGAAACGCGCAGTACGCCTCTCGAAAATCGACCGCGACTCCCGCGTATACCCCTAAGCAAGCGGAATCGGGCTGTCGTGAGGGCTCTCAACCCAATGCTGGTAACCTATTTGGAAGCTAGCCGGGACCTTTGCGAGACGGACTCAATTCTTTTTGGCGCCGCACTGGCAGTTTGCCGTATTGATGGCGCCAAACTTCCCACGGCTGGACGCGCTACTAGACAAAGTAGCGCCATCCCAGCCTGGAGAAGAAGGATTGAAGACCGTATCGTAAAGGCAAGGGCCCTCATCGGCAGGCTGATAAGCTTCAGGTCGAGCAAGAATAGGCCGAAAATTGTGCGCACCGTCAGGATGGCGTTTGCTGGGACAAATATCAGTTTGTTCCAGCCGGATATAACGCAAAAACTGACGGAGCGCATAGAGGACCTGAAGCAGAGAATCGCTGCTTGGGGAAAGCGGATTCGGCGATATACCGAGAGGTCGACACGGTTCAACCAGAATCGTCTCTTTTAGAGTGATCAGAAGAGGCTCTATGAATCATTGGAGCGGCCAATGGTACGTGGAACGGGCCCAGCACCGAATCAGGCCGATACTATTGCATTCTGGCGCGGCCTGTGGTCAGAGTCCGTAAGCCACAGCGAGGGCTCTTGGACGGAAGTTGTGGCGAGTCAGTGTGCGAATATTACGCCCATGGACCCCGTCATCATAACGCCGGATGACGTAGTTGAGGCGGTCCGTAGGGCCCCGAACTGGAAAAGTCTGGGACTCGACGGGTTGCATCACTACTGGTTACTGGCACTCTGCACCATTTTCACAATTCTGAACGATCCATGTGCTCCCGAGTATCTGAAATCCAAATTTCAATACCTGGGAGATTCTCATAATCGCTCTCTTCGTTCATCGGCTAATCGTAAGTTGCTCACTCCTTTACAATGTACTGGTTATTTATCTTAATCTTTCGCCCTCACGGCCATCAGACTCTGGACATTAAAAAAGCTTTCAACAAGTTTATTTTTAAAAATCAAGTCCGTAAGCATGTGAAAAAATTGTTGCAAGTTTGAACTAACGTAGCTTTTATTTTCATACACACATGTATATTTCATATTTGTTCTGACATAGATAATATTTATAAGTATTGTGTATATATGTAGTGTATACGTGTATATGTGTATGTATGTATTTATATATGTATATATTGTGTGTATTTAAGTATATATGTCTATGTATGTGTGTGTATATGTATATTTATATGTATATATGTATATACATTTTTTTTTCTTTTAGGGCTTTCTATTTTGATTACTGCTGCACCGCCTCTTGTTTGTATATCTCTGTTTAGCCTATTGGTTGACTGGGAGAGAATGCCCTATGACATTAAGTCCGCCATATGTACAACTTTGTGCATGAAAGCCTAAATAAATAAATAAAAAAAAATAAGATTAAATTTTCCCGAGACAGTTTTGTATCGTTTCTTTTGAGAGAAGTTTTGTACAGTTTCTTTTGAATGTCATGGATTTTTATTAACGAGTTTTCGCTATGTACAACAAGTTTGTATATTAAGTTAATAAATTCTAAATTTATTAAACGTTTAGTAGTCTGTGAAGGTGAAAGGGAAGGAATTTTTCAGTTCAATTTTTTAAACAAATTTCAAAACTATATGTTAATGTAAATAATGATGGGCAAATGCGGGCTGACGTTCCTTATGCATATCAAACGACAAACAGCATAACATAGCAAACGCCGTAAAATTTGAGCAAAAAAAATTGTTAGTAACGATTTCGCAGATTTATCACGTTATGATTGTGGTAAAGTTTCACCAATAATTCATCATTATAAATATCATTTGATAGGCATATTGAACATAGTCCAACAGCCTACCAAATTATACGATTAGTGACTAAGAAGATATCCACTTTTAAATTATCATTATCAACCTAATAAAGTCGAATGCTAGGCATGGGACTATGGATTTGCCCGGCCAAGACCACGCTCTCACAGAATACCAGCGTAAAATAGCAGCTTAATGCTGCTGTGTTTCATATAGTGAGTTTAGACAACCGGAGATATTCACTGGAATTGAGGCATTCTATCGTAGTCCTCAAGATTAATAACGCATCAGCGTTTTGATTCTTAATTGAAGATGGAATAACACGTCTATGGACTACCAGCATTTACTAACCATCAGGTAGACTGTGTGCTCGTTTATTACCTTTATTCTAAAAATTTATTAAGATTTTTCTCAATCGCCACAACACAGGGCGCAGTGCCAGATGTTTTGCACCATCGTCTTGCATAAACGGGATGGTTATACACAATTTTATTATTGAAGAAGGCGGAACTCTTTCCCGTAGTCGTATCTTATGAGACCCACGAGATAAAATGGGATAAAACGATAAATCTCTTCGAATTAAAAAAAAACCAATTAGGATGAATAAAATGTACGACGTCGAAATATGTACAGTTATACCACGTCCAGGAGCTACGATTACTAAAATTCTTGAATTGACTTGAAATCCGAAGCAGCCGCAAAGAAACTTGGCGTCCTCGCAAGGGTGCGGCGGTAAAATTTTTGATTTGACTAATACTTCTTGAACGCATTCAGTATACTCAATTAATCACCTTATTACAACAATTCATCCGATCAACATGTTCCAAACAAATTGTCAAAGTAAATAAAGTTCTGTTTTTAATAAATAATCGTTCAGAACCAATCGTAGCTTTTATATGGAATAATGGTGACAAACAAGCACACACTGGTGTTGCGGTTGTTCATGGGCGGCGGTAGTCACTTACCATCAGGTGAGCCGCATGTACGTTTGCCCCCTCTCCTATAAAAAAAAAAAAAACACAGTCCACCTGATGGTACGTGGATGCTGTGGCCCATAGACATCCATGTTCATCCTCGATTAGGAATCAAAATGCAGATGCATTGTTACCCCTAAGGGCTAAGATGAAATGCCTCGTTTTCATTAAAAAGTGTCTCCGGAATTTACGAAACAAAGCAGCATGAAGCTGCTATTTTACGCTGGCATTCATATTACGCTTCCGTAGTAGTTTATTATTTTCTTCAGAAGCAAACACATCGATATTTCTAAGAACTTCTTCCTGAAATTAATATCGAATGCAAAACGTGATAAAAGGGTGCTTGTTAAAAATATACCATTAACATATCTGTAATGTGATGAAACTTTTCAGCCGTTAACGACCGTGGCGACACCTTACACATAGAATCGTACAATGTCAACTGCGCAGGAAATAGCGAATTGCCACCCGTTTGCGCATCGACACTCACTTGTCTCAACCAACTTGTAGTCGATGTTTTGTGATAAACTGTGCACTAGTACTATAGACAGATATAGATACTGAGATATTCACAATACATATCAACAATTCATACAGAACCTGAAAGCCAACAACTGACGATTTTGCGCGAATGTTGGTTTCAGCTTGAATGGAACTTAGGACTCGCGACGCAAGAGCCAAGTGTCTGGACATGCCAACAGACTTCCGATGCTGAGTTTTTTAAGGTATCATTGATAGTAAGGAATTAATTTTTTCACCAGAATACTAATAACACGTTCTCGTTATTACAATTATACTCTCGAAATTGCTTAAATAACTCAGTGTTCATTTTACCCATATATTTTATCTTATTTTTACGGTTAAATTCGTGAAGGTGCGTAGAAAGAATAATTAAAGTTGTTAAAACAAAATGAACTTTACATGTGATATATACCCTTTCTCATTCCTTCACATTCACATCCCATTTACCATCTAATGTTAAATTTAATTTAATTTCTTGGAAGAGGCCTATGATCAGTGCCACAAGTTGACTTGTGATGGGTTGTATGATGATGACGATACAAAATATGTTGTATATAAACGCAGATTTAACGCTTGAAGTAATATTGTACTGTTGCTTGACTATATAAAACTCTTAACACTTATATCAAATCTAAAATATAAAATACAGTACAAAAATGAAAGTTGTAAAAACTTTCGTGGCTATTAAAATATCGTAAAATAAAAATAAAATGTATTTCAATGGAAAGTTTCCGTTATATTATGAAACCCGTTATATAAATTGATACTAGCTACCACGGTTAAAAATGAATTAATAAATAAAAATATTTATAACACAAAGAGAAAATTATTCCTAGTAATCAACTACCGCTTAACCTGCTCCGGTCCCGGCTTGCTCGTAAGGACACTAGTGTTAGATACGGGTGCGCTGCACGCTCTCGTTTGTTATTTGTTCTGGGCTCTTTATGTAATAGAGGAAAGCTCTTCTAAGATTTCTAGTGGAGCATTCAGAATACTGAGTGAAACTCGCTTTATCATTTTATTTGCGCATTTAACTCTCATTTTATTGAATATACAGTAATTAGTCTTCTTTGATATAACTTTTTTTACAAGAAATAGGAAAACTTACTGTTGTGTATGTCTATGTGTGTAAAGGTGTGCGGGCTGCGTTCCCCACCGAACGGTCGCTGTCTCATTAAACCAGTGTGCAATTAACTAGCTTGTCTAATTGACGTATCGCCCTTGTCACTCCCTAAGTATATCAATATCAAACACTTACGTAGCCTGTAATCTTCAAATGGGTCGAATTCAAAACCCAAAGAGCGGCAAGCTTCTTGGACATCGTATAGCCTAAGTAAAGTTGAGTAGCCCGTCGCCTAATCAATTACAAACCCAATATCCTGCTAGTTGGCTTTTACGACATACTAGGCAAGTATCACTGTCAACACATTCTTTTTGGTTATTAGTCCCACATAAACTTGGGACCTATAAGTCCTAGACCAACATGCGAAATAATGACACAATATATAAATACTTGAGTTATTTTACCTTAACCGACAGGAATTTAAAAAGTTATCTTGTTTAATAAACTTTCTTTAAGCTCATTTATTACAATACCATCCTCTGTCACATCATCATATAACATGAGGTATATAACTCCAGTGCTGGCTTATAGTAGGTAAAAAATACCCAGATCTCAGTAAGTAGACATACACACTATCAAGTACAGCGTGAATAGAGATTTAACAAAAATATTTCTTAAAATTAAATATCATCATCATCATCATCATTACAGCCTTTCACAAGTCCACTGCTGAACATAGGCCTCCCCCAAGGAATGCCACAAAGCACGGTCCTGAGCCACCTGCATCCATCGACTCCTGCATGTCTTACCAGGTCATCACCCCATCTCGTGGGGGGTCGCCCTACACTTTGCCTACCGGTACGAGGCTGCCACTCAAGAACCTTTCTTCCCCATCGGTTGTCGTTTATTCAAGCTATATGGCCGGCCCACTGCCACTTCAGCTTACTAATCCGTTGGGCTATGTCGGTTACTCTGGTTCTACTGCGGATATCCTCATTCCTAAGTTTATCACGCAGAGAAACTTTTTTTTTATAGGATAATGGTGACAACCGAGCACACAGTCCACCTGATGGTAAGTGGTTGCTGCGGCCCATAGACATCTACATCTATCCTCTATTACAAATCAAAATGTAGATGCGTTGTCACCCGTGAGAACTAAGATGGAATGCCTTATTTCCAGTAAAAAGGGCCTCCGGCCACCTGCACTCACCAAGCGAAACGCAGAGGTAAATCTCTACTTCACGCTGGTTTTCTATGAGGTCTTGGTACCACCCCGGTTCGAACCGGCCCATCCGTGTGACAGCAAAAGCTGCCGCGTGGCTCTACCACTGTTAAAGTACACAAAACACAAAAACTCCGAGCATAGCCCTCTCCATAGCTCGCTGAGCGACCTTGAGCTTCCTCATACGGCCAACAGTGAAGACCACGTCTCAGTTCCGTAAGTCATCACTGGCAGCACGCACTGGTTGTACAATTTCGTTTTAAGGTTTTGAGGTATGTCTGACGAAAAGTGTCGTAGCTTCCCAAAAGCCGAGTTGAATCCGTCGATTGACCTCTCGGTCGAAGTTGGACTTACCTAGTCGGACTTTTTGTCCCAGGTAAACATACTTGTCAACAACTCGACAAAATTAAATATAAAAAAATAAAATAAATTAAGTCCAATTTTATAATCAAATTATGTCACATTCCCCAGTTTCAATTAGAAGTTAATAAGAATGGAATACATTTTATTTTAAACTTCTTACGCTCCGAATTTATCAAACGAGCGGTGCCATATTCATAGTATACCATTTCTTATTCAATCTTATTAAAATTAAATAATGAATTTATGTGCATCGATTTCCTTATTAAATTAATTTAAATTTATCAATCTGTTTTTTTATAAAACTAACTTCCATGTGCACCAGCTGCAGCGAGTGAATGTAGCTGCACTCCAAATACGAGTATAATCATCAAATACATGTTTTATTTAAACTACGAGTAACAAAAATCATGCAGTTCCCGCGCTATATAGTGCGCTATCAGAATCAGCATTTAAACTTTTTTTTAATATCCAAGTCTACCTGATGTTAAGAGGATACTGTGGTCGAAAGACATCTCCATCTATCTTCTAATTAGAGTCAAAATACAGATTCATCATAACCCTTTAGGACTAAGATGCAATGCCTCGCCAGTAAAAAGGGTCTCCGGTTCTCTACACGTTTTTTATAGAACTCGGTAAGTGACTACTACAATCCATGGACAAAGGAACTGCATAAGCGAGTATTTTATTCTGATTATAATTGAATTAAATTACCCGCTGCAGTTTAGCATTAAGCCATTATACGTTCTTTGTGCATAGCCAGCCTTAAATGATAGTGTATTTGTATAACTTCTAATTTTATTGTAATTAACTTTGGGAATAGTTTGCTGTACGACAATTATTTTAATAATTATAAATGTAAACAATGGAATTTTCATAATTTTACAACATGAGAGCTTGGATGGCATGGCGTTCGTTTGATTTGCTATAATTTTTTATTGCTGGTGCAGTCTTAGTTCGAATACTGTCGTCGGTAATGAAGTTGAAGTGTAGGACTATGTCCAGCAGTGCGACGTTTGTGTACATTATATTAATTTCCATCATTACCGCTGCTTTGTGTTCATTCATACATTTGTACCCAAACATATGACTTCAAAAAAAGTTTTCAAATATGTTTTAAGATCTTGGGTTTTAACGTATTTGTAACAATCATTAAATACGAATTTTTTAAGTAAAATTACAACATATCTAGAACGCCACTCTTCATAATAAGCTATGCTCATTTTCTACGTGCGAGTCGTGTTGAACTGAGAGCTTGCAAAATTTCTATATAATATTTATGAAACTGAAGAAGGCTGTGACGAGATGAGGTTACATAGTTAAATGCGCATCTATTTTGTAAACTCTTACGTATGTATAAGCCTGATATAATTTTTACTTATAGGGTGATAAGAATAAGTTATTATTTAATATATTATATAAAAGCCTATATTTATTATTATATAAAAAATTTAGACGCTGTCACCCATCTCCTAGTTACAGAAACAGAATTTTTTTATTCAATATAGATTATAAATAATACTTATTGAAAGGCACTCTTTTGTTTTATTACCACTGGTTCGAAAAAAAACCTCTGTCCTGGGAAGAATCAGCAAGAATCGCAGCGGGACTTTTTTTAAAAATAACAGATACAATCATTTAATCACAATTAAACACACAAAACAAATTAGAAATAGTTTGGTAGCGATCACCTCATTCCTAGGGGTTATTATCATCCGTAATTTCCTTAATATTATGATAACCCTTTTTATACAAACTTTGTTTATTAAAGATTTTTGAACTTTGAGCAGGTTAAATTTTGTACATTTTCTGGGATTTTGTTGTAAAAGCATATACATCGCCCCAAGAATAAAATTTCTGAATCGGTGGAGTCGAGTAACTGGTACTACTAGCTTGTATCTGTTTCTAGTGTTTACAGAATTAATATCACTTATTTTTGTGCATCAACCTTTATTTTTGTGTACGTACATTTTAGTTTACAAGTTATTTTCCCTACGGTTCTTCTTACGGCACCCACAGGTTAACGAGGCAGTGGATATTCTTACACCGCCACTTCATATTTTAAGAAAAAAATTTCGAGTTTTAAATTTGTGATGTTATTAATGTTCAATGAAACAATGAAATAAAATTTATATTTGTGAGAACGTAACAAAATTACTCAGCTGCAATGGTAGCCAAATTAACGAAAATTGAAAATTGCCGGTACGATCAATGCTAGTGTGCTCAATTTAATTATTCCTGGTATCTTGACGACTTATGTTTAATTATAAATAATGGCTGGATGGATAAATTAAATATAATAAGAAGACATTGGACAATTTTCTCCTATATTGGAACCCGGAAGAAATCCAGCAGAAGCTGCAGAAATTCCGCACTATCACCCAACAGCAAGACATACATGTAATACTGCTGGGCGAAACGAAGTAAAAACAAACTACGCGCATAAAGCTGCTAAATTACTACATAAACAGGAGGGACGAGGTTAACGCTCAAGGATCCGCCTATAGAGGCAAGGCGGCTCTTGTAAAAAGAGATATCGTCCACCTAGAGCTAGAACCATCCCAATATCGAACTATGCGCTCAATCGGCATAAAAATGGAGGCGGTGGGCGAGTAACTAAGGATCCACGCAGCATACCGCCCGCCAAGGACTTTATTTAGATCCTCAGACATCCGGAAAATAATGGAAGGTGAAATACCTACCATTATAGCAGGGGACCTAAACGTGAAACACCCGGCATGGGGATCTAGACTGATGAACCCGCCGGGTCTTGCACTTTATGATGATGTGGAGACGAACAACTACGACGTATTAGGTCCCGAAGAGCCGACGCACATTCCAGCCGATCACCGGAGTAGTCCGGATGTGCTTGACATCGTGCTCACTAGGAACATCAACTGCCCGATAGTGGTAGAGATGCTGTACGACTTGAACACACAGCACCTCTCAATTTTAATCACCTTAGGGCACAGTGTGGTGACGTCGCCTCCCAGAGCTTTCAAAACCAGGATCAACTAGAAGCTCTACCAACAACATCTACTGGAGAGGCCTCCAGTAACCACCCTAATCAACACAGCGGACGACGTAGAGGCCACTGCAACAAGAATATCAACAACGATCACCCAAGCCCTCAACGCGGCCTTTACGATTGTCCCCCTCACAAAAAAGAGAGAAGGAGTACCAATGAACATTATAGTGCAACTGAGGAGAAAGGGACCGAAGAGAAAGCTTTGGGCGCGCACGCGCTGCCCCAGAATCAAATTGCATCTAAATAGAATAACGGACGAGCTGTCGGTTGCAATCCAGGCGCACTTCGAGGAGCAGTTTATGCCGAACTCAGCAAGTGCGGAGTTCATGGAGCTTCACGCCCAAAAAGGAGAGCCACGTACAGGAGTTCTTGTCGTCGCCCGCGCCACCGCTTGCAGGAATTTGGTTCATCTCCCCCGCTGAACTGCGGAGAACAGTAACCCGCCTGCAACCTGGGAAGGCACCGGGGCTCGAACGGATCACGAACGCAGCACTCTGACAGCTGCCCAATAGAATTATTCGAACGAATTATCTTAAGAAGAGTCCACCCGTACATACAACTTCAGGCGGAACAACACGGATTTCAGAGAGGACACTCTACAGCTACACAGCTGACCAGAGTGCTGCACCTCCTATCAGCTGAGCACAATTGGGAGAGAACTTCGTCGGGCGTCTTCTTGGATATCAAGAAGGCGTTCGACAGAGTGTGGCACTCAGGATTACTCTACAAGATAGAACATCAAACGAATGTCCCTCCTGCTATGCTGCGGCTAGTGGCGTCATTTCTAGCTGACCGGAAGTTCTACGTCTGTGTCGAGGATGCCGAGTCCGCAGTTAAGCCTATAAAACCCGGCGTACCACAGGGCAGCAAACTCTCGCTGGTCCTGTACACGGCGTACACCAATAACATACCAACGCTCACTGGACATCTGCGCGAATGGGAGGACGACTCGAGCCGGGGTGGTACCACGACCTCAAAGAAAACCAGCGTGAAGTAGAGGTTTACCTCTGCGTTTCGCTTGGTGAGTGCAGGTGGCCGGAGGCCCTTTTTACTGGAAATGAGGCATTCCATCTTAGTCCTCACGGGTGACAACGCATCTGCATTTTGATTTGTAATGGAGGATAGATGTAGATGTCTATGGGCCGCAGCAACCACTTACCATCAGGTGGACTGTGTGCTCGTTTGCCACCCTTATCGTAAAAAAAAACGACGTAGAGCTGGCACTATACGCGGCAGATAACGCCTACTTTACCTCGTCCAGAAGAGCCCATCTCGCTATCGCCAAGATGCAGCGCCTGCTGGACCTGCTGTCACCGTGGCTGGAAGAGTGAAGGATGGCCGTGAACGTGGGGAATACGGCCGCTCTCCTCACCCGCCGTTACAGAATCTTACCACCACCACTGAAGCTAAGAGGCCAAGAGATCTAGTATCAGAAGGCCATAACCTGCCTTGGGTGCTGGATTGATAGGATGTTGCGCATGACCGGGCACGTCGACATCCTCGTCCGCAATGCCAAATGATGACGATGCTCCGCCCAGTCCTGGCATCCAAACTACCGATGAAAGCCAAATTAAAATTGTACAAACTTTATGTAAGACCGAAGCTCACATACACCGCTCCGACCTGGTACGCGCTCTTGTACTCAAGAGCGCGTACTGCCGAGCCAAGCCGAGCCGAGCCGAGCCGAGCCGAGCGAGCGCGTACGGCCGAGCCGCTGCCTCTGTCTGTTACTATAGACAGAGGCAGCGGCTGCAGGCCCAGCACAATTTAACATACGAACCATCGTCAGTGCAGGCCGCTACGTCCGGAACGACGTCATAGCGGCCGACCTAAAGATGGAAACGATTGAAGAGTTTGTGGTCCGGCTGTCGCGCGGTATGTTCAACCGCGCCGACAACGGGCCACATCCACACCTGAATAACTTCGCGCCACTACACGCCCGGCCCCCGGATGGGCGACCTCTACCAAGAGAGCTCCTCCCTACATAGAATAGGGAGTCGAGTAACAAAACCCACAATGTCACAGAATGACCAACATAGACTTTTTAAATTTTTGACACCATTATGCAGCGACCGGGGAATCGAACCCCCGACCGCTGCTTATACTAACTAACAATGCCGAAGAAATCGGCTCCCAGAAACGGCCCATAGATGTGGGCTGTGAGGAACACCCGGGCAATGGGGGAGTGCCCCGATGATCGAAACCGGCTGGGTGTTACACACTCACCGCAGCAACGAAGCAATGAAGACAACGCAGTAGTCGGTAAAAGTAAAAAAATGACTTTCAATAAGAATTACCTGTAAGCTATGTTGAATAAAAATGATTTTATTCTATAATTAAAAACTAATAATTAGTATATAATATAAGTAACTCATCAGCCAGTCTATATCCACATAATGTCTATACGTGTAAGTCTATTAAATGAAAACTGGGGCTCAATGTACTTACTTATGTGAACTATCACTGTAGACAGCGAAACAAGTGCTCCGGTAGAAACTTTGATCCTAAGTATGATAAACTTTTCCGTTTAATAAGCTTTGTGATTATTTATTGGATAATAGGACTTCTTTTCTGCCCGGACTATTAGGAACCATGCAGTAAAGTCTGGTTCTGAGATTCTGTCTGGGTAGGTACCATCCTCTTACATATTTTTGCAGCCAAATAGCACTTCTCTGTTCTGGTCTGCAGGGTATAAGATGTCAGTGTAATTACAGGCCATGAGGCATTCCATCTTAGTCCTCGGAGGTGGCAAGCCTCCTTTATTTGAACTTGGCTGCGGTATGCCCATGAGCTTCAGTAGTCACTAACCATCAGGTGGACCGTAATGACCGTGCCGTAGATGGTTACTAATGCTCACATCGAATTAGCGTCTTATTTCTTGTTGCTCCATAACCTTCCATAAATATATTAAATAAGAAGAAATTAAAAAAAATTAAAATACGAGTACCTAACTTTTGTATTTTATTTAAATAATGCTTTTAAGTATTTGTGTTTGTATTAACAGTTTTATATTGCACTAGCTCTGCCCAGTGGTTTCACCCATATTTATCACGCATATGAGCCGCGCGACATGACACCTTGCTTAAAATTAAAATTATACCAAACGAGCATACGGCTCACCTGATGGTAAGTGACTACCGCCACCCATGGACAACTGCAACACCAAGGAAATTGTAGCTGCGTTGCCGTTTTTGGCCTGAACTATAAAATAAAGGATAAACCTCAAACCACTATAATTATTTTTAGATATAATCTCCTTTTATTTCAATACATTTATCACAGCGCTTTACTAACTATTCTATACCTTAAAAATTGTCTGAATTTTTGCCCTCAAATGTAACAAAATACTTACTTCCCCTCATAATAAGTTGGATTTCAATTATAAGTATAAATAACATAAAAGGGGCCAAATCGGGGCTATATGGTGAATGGACGAGCTCAGTGAAACCGCATTCCTTAATGGCAGCCTTGGAAACACCGGATGTGTAACGGAGCATTGTCATGAAGCAACAACCCTCCTTGCAACAATTTCTCTCAATGTTTTTCTGTAATAGTATCTCGAAATATATTTAGTAAGGAAGCATAGTAATCGCCTGCTACTGTTATGTTGCTATCTTTAAAATATACAACCGGTTGGGAGGAGGACTAAATCAAGTCCAATTTAATCCTTAGAAGACACAAGTTTACGCGTTTACCTCAAAAGACAAAAGTTTGCGCGTTTACTGCTAAAGAGAACTCCCTTGTCATATCTCCTCAGTTTCAAGGTACTCCCCTTGTTGCCTCAGCCAGTATAGGAACCTCGGCGTCGACATATCGAGTGACGTGAAGTTTCATGGTCAGTTGGAAGAGAAGGCCAAATTGGTTTCAAAAAGCTTGGAGTGCTCAGCAGAGCGAGACAGTATTTCATGCCCGCACACCGCCTGCAACTTTAAAAGGCGCAGGTTCGGCCTCACATGGAACTGTTCCCATTTCTAGGCTGAGGCTCCCTAGTGCTAGCTCCTTCCACTTGACTGCATCCAGCGCAGAGCGGCTTAAATCTTTTATGTCCGAGTCCTTTCCGATCGGCTCGATTCACTGGCGCTGCGAAGAGATGTTGCATCCCTTTGCAATCTCTTTCGCATTTACCACGTGGGGTGCTCTAAGGACGTGTTCGGATTAATCCCAGCCGCCAAATTTCACGGACACATATCGCGGCAAAACTCCCGATACCATCCATACCGTCTACATGCTTGGCGGTCCACCACTGTACGTTTCACTAGGAGTTTTATTCCGCTTACGACCTCTTTGTGGAAAAAATTACCACCGGCAATTTTTCCGGACCGATACGATTTAGGGACCTTCGATGCTGGCAATGCACCTGCAATTTCCCTGATGTTGCACTTGTTCATGGAATCCGTAAAGATTGTAGTCATAATCTTTTTCTGAGATTGAGTCACCTTTTGTTTTTTTTGGTCGCGTTGAGCGCGGTCGACGCCACTCAAAACTAAACGTATTAAATTTACAACAACGAATGTTAAAAATCTGAGTACCAATGTGTTTTTAAATGGAGAAGAACTGAGCCCTGTTGAATCCACTGTTTTTCTTGGCATCACTCTCGACGCAAAGCTACAGTGGGGCCCCCATATATCAAAACTAGCAAGCAGACTAAGTTCTGCAGCCTATGCTGTAAAAAAGATTAGAGGTCTCACTAGTGTCGAGACAGCTAGATTAGTTTATTTCAGTTATTTCCATAGCATAATGTCTTATGGGATTTTGCTATGGGGAAATGCGGCTGATTCAGAAACTATTTTTGTTTTACAGAAGAGGGCCATTAGAGTTATTTACAACCTATAACCGAGAGAGTCTCTAAGAGATAAATTTAAAGAATTAAATATATTAACTTTGGCCTCTCAGTATATTTATGAAAATTTGATGTACCTATGTTCACAAAAACAAAGGTAGTTTTAGTAAAAAAAGTGATGTGCATTCTGTAAACACTAGGGAGTTTTGGCGGGAACTTGACCGGCGGCGGTTTGCTGCTCCTATTTATTGTTGAATAATGGTTTGAAGTGGACTTTAATATGTAAAAGTGGTGCGATTTTGTGTATTAAGAGTCTGCGCATGTGAACTATTAGTGGAAACTGTGAAACAAGTTCTCTGATAGTGATGTGATTCTCAAAATAAGGTGCCTGTCTGCTTAGGCGCCTTGAAATACCATCACCAACCGTCAGCTGTCTGCTGGCTCAAGTTACCGTTAAAATCTCCCAAGGGCTGCACAATGTGACGCATCAACATATTGTGAAGCAGTATACTATGAAGAATAATTATTATAATATAATATTATAACTACAGGCTCAGAAGGGCTAGGTCCCAGAGCCGTAATGCCAGTTATTAAGAAGAAGTGTAAACACTAGGAACAAACACAAGCTAGTGATACCAGTTTCTCGACTCCACAGAGTCAGCAATTTATTCTTGGGGCAATGTATACGCTAATACAACAAGGTCCCGGAAAGTGTACAGGCTCTCTCTATTAGCAAGTTTAAATGTTTTGTTAAGTTGAAACTGTATAAAAAAGGTTATTATAGTATAAATGAATACATGGTTGATAATAACCCCTGGGAATGAGGTGATCGCTTCCAAGCTGTTTCTAAAATAAATTTTGTATTTATATAGTTTGTACAACCATTATTGTAAAATTTGCTTTTAATAAAAGTCCCGCTGGGTTTCTTGCTGGTTCTTCACAGGACAGAGGCTCTTTTTCGAACCAGTGGTAAAGTAAAAAATGACTTTCAATAAGAATTACACATGTGATCTATATTGAATAAAAAATTATTGTATTCTATTATATTCTATTCTATTCTATACTCCATCGGTTCCTTGTTTGACAGAGGATCATTATAAAGAAACATAGTTTTATCACCTAAAACAATTGTATCCAAAACTTCTTTCTGTCGGTTTTCACAAAAGGATAAAAACTGAGTACAGCACTTCACTCGTTCATGTTGTTGAATAGTGGAAAGAAGTTTTGGAACCCACTTAGCACTGACCTTATTAATACGCAAATGTTTATGTAGGATTCTAAGCAAAGTTGTTTTTGAAAGTCCCGTCATAACTGATAATGCTTTAGTCTTAATTCGTCTGTCTTCCCGCTCGTGACCATGGGTGCTGTAAAGTGCTCGACACGTCGGGAATATAAAATAAGTTAATATACGCTATAAAATCCGTCTTTTCCACAATTTTGTGTTTTTATCCTTAATGTCTTTGAATGGTCGTCTTGGGCTCGGTTCGTTATCAATTGATTCTCTTCCTAATCGAAATCGTTTCGCCTGTTCTTTTGCGGTGGAATATGAAGGGGAAGAATGCACGTACACAGCATCCGAAACGATGTTAGATTTCCGCCGGTGTCTTCCCCTCTTTTACCAAAAATTTTGTTACAGCTTCGTACTCGATTTTATGCATATCGAAAATTTTATCGACAGTCTGAACTAATTAGGCTATATCACTGTTACAAAATAAAAGAGTGTTATTATTTTTGTGGGTAGGTAACAAAAAGTCCAGTAATTTAATGATATGAAAGTTTTTATTCTTGATTAATCTAATGTGGGTAGGTACAAATTTTTTGAACCTGACCTAATATGTCCTCTCTTTTCTTAAAAGGATTTAGGCCAAGGAAGTGTCCGCCGCGCTGCCCCAATGCGGCGGAATTCACATGTTTTCGAAACATTTTTCCAATTTCTCACACATGCATATTTCCTCACGATGTTTTCCTTTACCGTCGAGCACGTGGTAAATGTAATGGCACGTGGCCACCTAGCGCACCGGCGTTCACTGCTGGTTTCTCTCGATTGTCATCGGTCGGCTAGGCTTATGCGTCGTTTGTGCTCCGAGCCAAGTGTTTAATTACTTTAATTTTTCATTATCTTCTATAATTTGATTTTACAATTAATAGATTAAAATAATAATTATCGAAAGCAAAATTAAAATAATGCACAGTATACATAAAATAAAGTCTTCAAGTCGTAACTTACTGCTACAACAGCATGTCGGTGACGCGAAATCACAAGATTTTGCCCATCCAAAAAGTCAAACACGCATATGATACAGTCGAATATATACAATGTATTAGTGTCTATGTGCGTATACATTTACACGGGTCGCTATACTACGCTTCGCTGGTCTGATGCAAGTGCAATACGTCACGAGCGTGTCGAAGTCATCGGTGATGCGAACCCATAAGTTTTTATCCTACCAAAATCGATCAATGTCGCTAAAGAAGTTTTTACTTCAAAAGCTTTAACTTCAAAAAACGTGTATTGTTTAAACGCGGTAAAATTGAAATATTCAACTGAAATTAAATATAAAACATGAACATTTCACAGTAAATGGTTTATTTAATTTGATAATTTTCAACTACAAGTTCGGCATAAAATATGAGATAAGAGTTTCATATTATAGCCAATAAATGTTCCAATGCTCATTTTTAGACATATGTAAAATTGCTAGTAATAGCGACGTCTACTTCATTCTATAGGTAAAATCATTTTATCGCACAAAAATTGAGGACTCTCAAGGTGGTTTCGGTCTCGGTCGGCTAGGCTTATGCGTCGTTTGCGGTCCGAGCCAAGTGTTTTATTACTTTAATGGACTTTTTTATAATCGAAGTAAAGGTTTATACTTTTGCGGAACATTGTATTCACGTATCACTAACCAGTACTGCTTTATCAGTTCCTTTTCGTCTGAATTGCTTAACAAAAATTAATACTTAATGCTAGATGTGAAGTATAGCCTAGTGCTAGATTGAGTTACTTTATGCTATAACTCATAAATTTGGCTAAAATATACAAAAAGTTTTTTTTCTAATTTGACTGAAAGTTTAAGAGATGAACGTGTTTAAATAAACAAAAAAAAACAAAAACAAACTCCTTCGGTTTATTATATTAGTATAGATATAGCTTATTAGTATTTTGTTTCTAATATTAATAGAGGATCACTTTAGTTAAAGCTTTGTGATCCATCTAATAGCTTGGACCAGCGCCATCCGCAGCAATATTGCTCTATGCTTGGCTTGTTTTGTACAATAACTTTCATTAAGTTGCTTAAAGTTCGTCCAAATGTGTTGGCTACGACATTTACGTTTTCTTCCGTTGATATATTAAACCTACATTTGTTTACTGAACTAGCGTTAGCCTCGGAAAAACTAAATATACTACTAAATATACTAACTAAATTTAAGAAACATTGTGATACCATTCTTCTAGTAGGTTCACAATTTATCGATAATAATTTATAGCATACTGATACATAGTATATATTATATGGCTCCTTAGTGGCGGTGTAAGTATATCCACTATCCTATAAGGTTCCGTGGGTGTTTTAAAAGGCGAATGTGGGAAACAAACCAGGAAATGGGCAGCAGCGTCTTCTTAATGGCAACTATTACAAATATCACGCCTATGAGGCAATCTACGGGGAGGCCCATGTTTAACAGTAGTCTTTTGATGGGCTGAAATTGGATATAATTACTTATTATAATTACAAAATTCTAACAATTAATAAAAGCTTTGTTCGGCGTTAGAAAATAAATCCTCAGAGATGACGCGTAATATTTATACAAATACAATATTTTATCCAAATCTTAAGAGACATTTTTTATAGCATAGGGTGACAAACGAGCACACAGTCCACCTGATGGTAAGTGGTTGCTGTGACTCATAGACATCTACTTTTATCCTCAATAAAGAATCAAAATGCAGATGCGTCGTCACCCGCGAGGACTAAGGTGAAATGCCTCTTTTGCAGTAAAATGGGTCTCCGGTTCTCTACGCTCACCATACGAAACACAGCAGTGTCAAGCTGCCATTTTACGCTGGTAGTCTGTGAGAGCGTGGTCCTTCCCCGGTCGAGCCGACCCATTCGTGCTACACCTATACTACTAATATAGCTGCAGCATGGCTCTACCACGTATAAAATGCGTTTCTGAAATACTATTTACATAAACAAGTAGTTAAAAATAAAACTAAGAATTGCTTACTGAAAGTATAGGATTTAATGAAACCACTTTATTATGTAACAATAATTTTTAATATGCTAAGATTTTTCTACAAAAATATCTATCTATAAAAATCACTTCTGTTTATTAATATCAAAGTTATTTTAGTCTGTGTTCTGAACGCTCCACTAAATACCTGGGAAGAGCTCGCCCCTATAAGTTAAAGAACAGATAACAAGCGAGAGCGTGCAGCACTGAGCCGCGTGTCTAATACTAATAGTTTACTTACAGGCAAGCAGGGGCTGGTTTTAATAAAAACCAAGTTAATTATTGGGATTAATTTTGTTACGTACGTAAGTAAGACAAGACAAAAATGTATGAACTACACATCACTACACCAAATCATTCAAAATGTTTTAAAAAACAAAACATATTAGAAGAATAATTAAAACCATTACTTACACGAAAAGTTGAATATATACTCGCGTCGCTTGCACAGGCTACATATGATATGTACTTGTGCTAAGGCATTTTCCACGTAAAAATGAAATTGACGACGAATCATGCAGCTAACAGAAAGTACAAACTGCCAGTATAACGATATAATAAAAAAATATAAAAATAATGCTTTGACAGTCTCAAAGACCAACGCGTGGGTAAAGAAAGGATAATTATGTGTTTATTTTTAAGATTTCCATTTATAAGTTATTATAATGGATATGATCATCATGTGCCAACCCGTCTGCCAAGCGTGACAAGCATGTCCTCCTTATCAGCCAATCTATGGGGAGGCCTTTGTTCAGCAGTGGACATTTGACACGCTGTAATGACTGGATGAATGAATGGACAATGTGACATAACTCAGTTGCAATTGTGTGCTAAAGGAACCAAACTTAAAAAGAAAAGATCTGGCTTGATTAGAGCAAATTTATTTATTTCCGGTATCTTGGCAGCTTGAGTTAAATTTATAACAATGACTGGCTGGAGAAATATAAAATACAATCATAGGTCGTAGTAACAACTATTTGTCCAAAAACCACAATCACCTGCACGTGGTGTACCGTGCTAAGTAACGATCGAAACGTCAGCACGGCTTTTGGACGAGCACACAGGTCACGTTTTAAAACGTGTTAGAGCCATACTGCAGCTATATTAGTAGCATAGTTGCAGCATGTCGGCCACTTCCCCACTTCCCGGTCGGCTCGACTAGGGAAGCACTACGGTCTCACAGAATCCCAGAGTAAAATAGGAGCTTAACACTGTCGTGTTTCGTATGGTGAGTGTAGATAACCGGAGATCAGTTTTACTGGAAGAGAGGCATTCCATCTTAGTCCTCACAGGTGACAACGCATCTGCATTTTGATTATTTATTGAGGATAGGTGTAAATGTCTATGGGTCACAGCAACCACTTACCATCAGGAGGACTGTGTGCTCGTATGTCACACAATCATATAAATAAAAAACGATGTTAAGAGGATGCTGAGGCCCCCTATATTTACCCTCGTATGAGAATTACAGATGCGTTGTGACCCCTGAGGACTAAAATAGTATTTCGCGTTTCGTGTAATAAGGGTCTCCGGCTCTCTGCACTACTAACAGCTGTTTATTCTTCGCTGGTATTTTGTGAGAGTATGGTCCTTCCCCGGTCGAGCTTCAGCTAAATTATAGTAGTAGTAATCCATTGCTACTACTATAATTTAGCTGAAGCGAGGCTCTACTACGACTTGAAAACTATTTTCAGCGTTGTATACAAAAAAAAGTAACCGTTAATTCGCTGGATGAGCACAAAACAAGAAACGTGATAGCAAAATAATTATTGCGTAAATTGTCTCTAACCAACATGGTCTTAAGTAAATAATCTTAATATTTTCTTCTCTTTCTTGAGAGACAAACTTAATATGCAGGAATATTAATGGACACCGGGTTCAAATTCAAGAACATCGGCTGTAATTCATTTACGTTTCCTTGCGACGCATAAACTACATTGCATAGAAATTCATGAATTTTTCTTTGTTCTTAACTTGGAGAGATACCAAGAAATTTTCGTAAGGAAATTATTTTGTGTTTGTAATTTAGAACTTAGAAATGAGGATATCCGCAGTAGAATCAGAGTTACTGGGATAGCCCAAAGGATTAGTAAACTGAAGTGGCAATGGGCCGGCCATATAGCTCGAAGAACCGACAACTAATGGGGAAAAAAGGTTTTCGAGTGGCGGCCTCGTACCGGCGGACGAAGTGTAGGGCGTCCCCCCACTAGATGGAGTGACGTCCTGGTAAGACATGCAGAAAGTCGATGGATGAAAGTGGCTCAGGACCGTGATATGTGGCATTACATGGGGGAAGTCTATGTTTAGCAGTGGACTTGTGAAGGGCTGTAATGATAATAATGATGAATTTTCAAAAATAATAATCAGAAATGTTAATTTATTAATAGTAAATTTTACAATAGGAATATTTATTCGACGAGTTTTATTTGTAAGAAAGATTTCATTTTACGTATAAGTATGTCTTAGTATTCTTCCATTCGAGAAGTTTCGTCTTTGACAATAAATCAGAATTATTGTTGGCCATATAATTCAATTAGCTTATCAACATGTCTAGTTAATATTATTCAATTATTATCTACAAGTTAAAACGTCGACGTGTATGATTGTTCCAACTGATACAGTCGTCTACTTAAGTATCTTCTGCCATTGTTGCGACCATTTGCTATTATCTCTTCTTTTGCCAGACAGGTTTGCGTCCGCAGCACCAGACAATGCGCCCTTTTGACGCTGCTCCTCTCAGCAGTCAGGGTGTTCTAAGTCGGGTGGAGACGACATAGCATACTACTTGTTTGAAGTTGGCTGTATGGGTCCATACACTGCAGTAGTCACTTACCATCTGGTTGACTATTAATGTACATTTGTCACTTCCGTTTTATAAAAAAAAATAAGTTGTTAATTTTAAATAATTTTAGTAATTGAACTTGACTAACTTGAATTCGTTTTTATATTTTAATAGGATTAACGAAGAAATTCTATAATATAAATTTAATATCACTCATTTAATAAATCCATATTCTGATAGTTACAATAAAATTACATTGTTATTAACTTGTAATTGAAACTGGGGTTACAACATACTTTCATTTTATCATAGAGACTTAAATAGGTAAGAGAGTGATACTTTTTTGCTTCTACGTGAATTTTGTGGTAAACTGAATGTCCTATTTAATATAAACATATGCAAACGTGCGCAACGATTAAAGAAAATCCTTCTTATTTTGTAAAACAGACCTAGATAGCGAATAGTTCAGACATAATGCAAAATAATTTATTTATCTATAGCTCGCATCCACAGCGCTATGTGAGTGCGGTTTTGTTAAATTGAACTTGTTACTGCACTGTGCACAAGTACTAACGTCACACCAACAAAAAAAAAGACGGAACATTGGGCATATTATTTCAAATAATACAAAAACCATGCCAAAAACACGCTTAACTTATTTGAAGTACAATATGCATCTAAACTATCATTTGCAACCAACAACATGGTTTAGGTGCATTTGTGTGCGTCCAGCAATGAATGTATACGAGAAGTTGAGCATGGTTTTGGCATCACTTGAAATGTACGCGGCGCAGCTCTATCTCGTTTTGTTAGTATTGGGTCCTAACAGTTAACATTCACTTCAAATAAAAAAGTAAATTAAGTTGCCAAAGATGAAGCTTTGAGAACGCTTATATATATAGATTAAACATTTTTATCAACAGTTTTTTTATAAGTGAGGTTAAAAGTATTCTAACAATATTATACGATTACTTTCATATTTTTTTTAGGAATTCTGTTAATGTAAAAGCCTTCATGCCTTCGTCTGTTTTAATTAAATTTTTTGAAGTTTTAATGTCGTGCCGTAATGGAGAACTGCCGGGAATGCACGAAACGTGGCATACGTTCTGAAATGTAATTGTGTTTTACGAATTTTGCATATTATGTATGATATTGGTACCAGAGATTATAGCAAAAATAGAAATGTTCAAGTAATCATTTTATATTAATTATTCAGATATAAATTGTTAATATATTTAAATAATAATGTGTTGTACATGAGAGCCGCAAGACACAATCCCATCGCATTAGTGTACTGGATGGGTCTTTACCTAAAATGCATTAAACCTTAACAACACTTTGTGTTTACTTAAAATAAACTTGAGTAATAAACTATATTTAATTAAATATTTACTCTCAACTCAAAATTAGAGACGCGTGGAGCGGGTATAAAGTACCTTAGGATCGCGAAAACTACTGGAGTATGACTAATATCGTTTTTATTTTAAAAAGTAAGTCTATAACACGAATACACAGATATGAATGTTGCGTGTACAGCGTCACTTTTCATGCCAAAATTTTAAATTAAGCACCTATGAATTATTGTTGTGTTATATATATTATGTTAAAGTAAAAGCTTTTTCAAATTTGGCATGTCATACGGATATTTACAGATTTATCAATAAAAACTATAAGCAAACAAAAATATTGGACACGTTGGATATTCTTAAAATTCAGTAATAATAAAAATAGTCGACGAATAACTTTCGCGTCTGATACAAAAAAAAAACACTGGTATCTTTTATTGTAATCTTACCAAATTCGCGTAATTATATATTTATATTGTAAAACTTATAATGTCAAAATTTATTTCGAAAATAAAACCATATCATATCTCTATCTTTATTTTTACTATTCTTATTCTTATTTATAAATGGATTCCCATTGAATGCTGACATACTTGGGTTTAAATAAAATAAAAAATGTTGGAAAAGTTTAATGTCAAAAGGAATATCTATCCCACTTGTCAAAAATGTTATGTCATCTAGTTATCTGTCAGAGGTTAAATATTTACATCAGTAAGGTATTACAATAAAAAAATGAAAACGACCTAACAAGGAATAGTAATAACAACTGCGGAGTTTCATAACAACCAAGACAGGTCTTCAAAGCATTCAATTTGCAATTTCTGTGCAAATTAATGGCTCCAGTACTAGTTTGCAATTTTATTTTTGTCGAGAGATGGTTTATAAGTGTCAGGAGCTATACATCGCTCTCTTTTCAAGACTCTGTTAAGTGTCAGTAGGTGGAAACAGCGTAACGTAGGACACGCAGGCTGTCTGTGGTACTTATTAAAGCTAATTTTGACTGAAAGGTACTGTGACTCTTGAGATAATATTCCGGACATTTCTAATATATTGCTACACAGAAAGCCTCTCTTGTTGTTGATATTTATGTATGTTTATCATTTTCATTTACAATTATATATTTATACAGCCAAACCAGATGAGAAATCTATACTAAACAAGACTAATATCGAACTTGTTCCCTGTTGTGTATCTATATAGATACCCCACATAATAATAATCTTTATAGATAATTATACAGTGTAAGATGTTATGAAGCTGTACCTATAATATTTTCGGGAACAATTTCGATATTAGTCTTGTTTAGTATAGACCAGCTGTTGTTGTTGTTGTTGATCATTATTCAGGCTTGATATATCAAATGTTACAATAATAAAATTTGCTACTGGTAAAAGTAGATATTATACGAGTAAATATTCTTCAGATAGCTCTCGCAAGTTGGAGCTCTGGGTATAGACAAAAGTGCAATATTGACACGCTAGTGTGTGCTCTGCGAATAACCGACCCTGTTTTACATTCTCAGAGTTGGTCTAGGCAGTACAAGCACCTATATAAAGATGTTCTAACACCGAAAATAAACAATCTATCGATATTTATGGTGCGTTGATATCTTTAAATATATCGATTGGCAGAAGAATACGATAGTTTAATACAATAGTGTATTAAAGTTTCATCTTTTAAGTACGATGTGATATCTGATATTATGTGCTAGATTTAGATATATGCTTGTATATAACAACTATTTGCTAACAGAAATGAAATTTATTATCCTTAGGTATGCCTTTTTTAAAGTATGAGATGAATTCTGCATGATGTGGCAAATTTTTCACCATAGTGTCACTGTGATTGATGTCACAATGTCACATTAACTTACACCCGCTGATGTTTGTTCTCCTGGTGGATTAATATGGACCTTGCAATATTTTGTCCTTACAAGAATATATTTTATTTTTATACGTAAAGATGTTATGATAAATAAAAGATATACAGTATCCGAGTGCGCAAATCTAGCCTCTTTGAGCCTGATCATTAAGTGTTTCTTCTCTAATATGTACAAAATATTTTTATTCGAGCACACCGGCACTTGTTTGGAATACTTTGTTTAAAGTAGTCTACACTAATATTATAAAGAGGAAAGAGTTGTTCGTTTGTTTGAATTGAATAGGTTCCGAAACTACTGGACCGATTTGAAAAATTCTTTCACCATTAGAATCCTACATTATTCCTGATGAACATAAGCTATAGAATAATTTCAAAAAGGTTAGGGATCCATATGAAAACTGCGTTAATGTAATTCAAGGTGTGAAAAAATACCTAAAAGAATCCTTATATCCCGTACGCTGCGGAAACTATTCATAATAGAGCAAAGTGATATATAACAGTTTTATAGATAACATCATCCGGTTCTGAAATACAACGCGTATTTAGAATCCAAGAAAAAAATGCATTCGAGCAATCCGTGTAGCACATTCAATGGCATCGTGCAAGCCATTATTTAAAGAAATGAAAGTTTTACCACTCGCATGTATGTATATAAAACAAGCCGCGATTTTTGTCAAGCAATTCCCTGAATACTTCCCAAGTAACATTTTTTTAAGAGATAGAAGTTTTAGAGAAAAATTTAATAACAGAATATACCTTCCAAAATGTAGATTGACGTACTTTGAAAAAAAAATCGTACATAATGGCGATTAAAAACTTTAATTCTTTACCCGACGAGTTTAAAAATTTCCCAATGACAAGGTAAAAAAGCAAATTTCATGAATGGCTCTTACTTAATTGTTTTATACCGTTAATGAGTATCTTGATCATAAAAATCAAAACAAAATATTTAATGTCTGTAAATTGCTTGAATTTTTTTACTGTGAGTTAATAAAATAAGACTTCAATAGAATAACTTATCACAAAATTATAAATAGGGAATTAAAGCGATCTCTTAATGAGTCATACTACTCAGCGTTAAACACAACTAAGTTCCTTCATTCGACACCAAAACACCACGTCGCGTAAAGACTCAAAATACGCCTCGTTGACACGTAAACTAACAAGCCAACATACACAAAAAGGGCACTCAACACGACGGCACAATCACAACGATTTCCTGACGATCAACCGGGAGAAGCTTTCGAACAAGGAATGCGCGGTTCGAATCCTAGACCGTATCTCTACTCGACGCGCGCGTGCACAATTCCGCATCCCCGAACAAGTTAAATATTGCAAAATTCACATATCCACGTAAGGAAGTAACACGCCCTTAATCTAACTATCTGGACCCGACAACGGTCGCGTGAACTTCAGCCGCGATAAACCAGCTACGCGGATTCCCCGCTTCGCGGCCAGTGGGCAACTCCCTCATCATCGCCCACGCATCGAGCTACTGCAAGCCGCAACCTGCCGCCCCACCTCGGCGCTTATCTCACCGACATACTATCGGATGACGCGCGAGCTCGAACGCAATTGGGTGGCGTTCAAACATAACCAAATTTGGGCATAAACAGTTGATTTTACTGTTTTTACATGTGAACATTTACATTTTGACATTTTTGTAAACGATTGTGTGACATTGTACTTCGTAATTATTCTTTAGACATTTATTTTATTATTAATTGGACATTTTTATTAGTACTTTTATGACATATTTATATTAGTAAACTAAAATTCATCAATAATTATTGTAAAGAAAATGTATTGCAACTTATAACTATTCAGTCAAAATTTGCACGCCTTGATAAGGCAGAATGTATCGGAACTTTTATGCTTTAATAATACTTTTGTAATATCTACCTACATTCTATGCAAATAAATTATTATGGTTTATTATTATTATAATCACTGTCTGCAAAGTTTAAATTTGCTTAACCTTTTTGCAAACGTTGGTAATAACTGTATTTACTATTCCACGTGCGGTGAAGTTTCGAAAAGAACTGTATCCGCGACTGGTCGATGCCACTGCAAACAAGAGAGCTGATTCGTTTGTCATCTAAAGACTAAGATAGGAGTTCGAGGCAGTACACCGCGGGTATTAGAAATATTTATTTATACAAATTTTATTTTCCCCTATTTTTATAAATATTGTATTTTATGTAAAAGTTGGTTTAAAATCTCATTGAAATATAATTTTTTTTATACCGATACCAATACCGATAAAATTTGGTTGTATAAAATGTGAATGATGGTTTCCTCAACTCTGTGGCAGCTTACTAAAGTCACTTGCATGCGAGCCTCTCTCGTTATACGGTGAATTTGTCTTAATCGTCACGCTTTCTGACGCACGATTTATGTCCGCAGAGATCGCAGACATCTCATACATTTAACGTTACTTCCTATCGCCGGTCTTGATATTATTACACGTCTAGCGTAAACGACTTCAATTACACAATTTAGACGCGAAATAATTATTTACCGGTCATACAAATACTTGTTCCGTGCGAGATTCAAATCTGCGGCCATCAACGCCAAAACTCAATGATAAGCCACTGCACTACGAGCCGTTGGAGCTGCCAAAACCGTTATGATAATGATGTGGATATAATTAATCTATCTGTTTCCTTTTGCACAAAATATTTATGTAAGTAACTGACCAATGTTGTTCACTTCGTCAGATGGATTAAAGGATCATTAACTCTTTTCTTAAACGTTTAAAAAACTGTTATTTTTATTACATTAGGAATATGTTATTACTGTTATACCAACCTATATAAGCCCACGATTGAACATAACACTCCCTATGAATTGCCTGATTATTCAACTTATGCTTTTTATTCGAAATAACCTAATAATCATCTATTTACTGGGGCCTCTATTATAGCTTGCTAGCCTATATTAGAGAGCCTAATATATCTCACTCATTTGAAAATATGTGGTGAGAAAATCTCCTTCATATTACGGCGAACGAGAGTTAATGATGTTTAACCTAATAAATTATACAACTCGTGTCAGAGTCGTTTTATTTATTACTATCAACGTAAATAACTAAAGGAATACAATATTTTGTTTGTATAATAAAAGAAAATCCACATTTGTTACTTGTAAATAATACATACTAATAACTACCAGGTAAGCATTTTGCTGTGTGACTGAATATGCTTTGTGATGGGATGAATAATGGGGAGCTGAAAGGAGGAGCACAGCATTCAAGGCAAGTATACTACAGTTGACTGAGTTTTATTCCTAATCTATTTCGGCAATACTTATACACATGCGCACAAGACATGACATTGTCAGTAATCAAATTTTTGCATGAACTGTTTTACTTACACTTTTCTAGTCTGGGCATATATAATTAGGTTCTCGACTGTGAGGTCTAAGCAAGAATGCTTCATTGCTTACTCTTTATTCTAATTATTTATCAGCCTTTATTAAGTCCACATCTGCTACAATGCTTTCTTAAGATGGCATGTCTGCCTGCCCAGCGTGACGTCATCATCATCATGATAGTCTTTCATAAGTTCACTGCTATACACAGGCCTCCCCAATGAATGACATAAAACATTGTCCTGAGCCATCTGCAGCTATCGACTTTCTACGTATCTCACCAGGCCATCACTTCATTTAGAGGAGGGCCACTCTACGTTTCGCTTACCAATACGAGGCTGCCACTCGGGTAACTTTCCTACCCAATGACTGTCTGTTCTTCGAGCTATATGGCCGGCCCAGCATCAGATTAACTGACATAGACCAATGAATCATTAAGGTGGAATGTAAGTAATTACCACATGATATTTATAACACCTAACAGATTGATTGCGAAAGTTCTCCAGTCGTCTTGTCTTTAAACTGACGCAAAGATCTAAAAAGACACTAATGTGTATAAAAGCATTCACTAAGTCAGTGAATCAGATAAATAAACGGACGAAAAATGAACCTAAAAAAGAATTGGGCAAATTATATATTTGTATTGTGACTGCGAAAGTGATCGCATTAACGTCATCCACAATTTGATGCCAAATTTCTTTAACCGACAATTGGTTCATATAAAACAGAAAAAAGATTGCTACATATAAGCGAAGTCCATGACTAGTTAATACTGTGGTATTGGTATTTGTGTAACATTTCTTTAGTACGTCGTAAAATCGTTGCGTTGTTCTTAATCCAGGATTTTTTGAAACAACTTGTTCGAAACAAAGTGTTGAAGTAAATAATTAAACATTCAATAGTTTCGTTGTAGTTGATTCCTTTCTAGAATTTGCAAATAAAATATCATAATGATTATAAAACTTAATAAGTATTTAAGTAAGATTTCATGATGGCCGCCGCTACACAGCGTATGAAAAGCTGCCTCATGTCATCCCGTGGATGTCGTAAGAAGACACATGGAAATGAAACACGAGATGGGCAGCATCGTCTTCCTGATAACAGCTCTAAAGGAAATGCGGTTCCCAAGCCGTCTGCCCAACGTGGCAACTATGGCAAATATCCCTCCTATGAGGTAATCTAATGTCCACATGGCATGTGTTCAGCAGCAGACTTTGACAGATAGTCATGAATGAATAAAATAAATACAACTCATTTGAAATACACAGTTATGACCTTAACTACATAAAGACGTACTGCAGAAAAGAACTTGGCTCAATCTATTTGATGAAGTTTGAGTAACTTCTTACTCTTATCTACGCAACAAAGAGATTAAAGTCATGCAAACAAAATTTTTTTAATCGATTGTATTAGTTTCTTCTTCATCCCTAATCCATTAATAAGTTCACATTTTACAACACAAATTCTATTTGCAAAAGTTTATATCAACTAGAATGTCGTCTGAATAGTTATTAACAGTTTTATCCCTTATTTTCCACCCTTAGTAATATAATTTTTTTCTCCAAGCTTATTGGGACTACCCCTGAAGTATAACCTATTTAATAAAAATTATTTTCAAAATTGATTCACATTTGGCGAACGTCTATTTTAAAGATGTTGGCGCTGTTAGCATATGCGGCGCTCTCGGGTTCTATAATATATTACATCATATTACATTATAGGGCGATTAGCGTCCTATTGGCTTCCTAGGAATATATAGGCTATTGCCTCAATAAAGTTGAAGTGTAGTAGTTGAAGTGTATGAAGTTGAATCGAACTCAAACTACATTAGTAATAAGAAATTAGAGCGAATCAAACAACCGCCATACAACCCCAGCTCTCATGTCGTAAAATTAAAGAAATTCCATTTTACACGTACAATTATTAAAATAATGGCCGCGCAGCAAACTATTTCTGAAGTAAATTACAATAAAATTGGCAGGTCTACAATTGCATTATCCTCTAAAGCTGGCTATGCATAAAGAACAAGTATAATAAACGCTAAACTGCAGCGGGTAATTTATTTCAATTAGAATCAGAATAAAATAACCGTTTAATAATTTCCTTTGTTCCCTTCGTCTATATTAAATGTCGATTGATAAATTAAAAATAAAAGTGATAAGTACATTGCGTAGTAATTGAAGCTGCTGTTTCCAAATGTATAACAAAATACTTTTCATCTGTTATATATTTGTTATCTAAAATTGTTAATTACAATATTAAGTGCTTGTTTACCACGTGCGTCACGTCTACGGTGAAAAAAAACATCGCGAGGAGACCTGTACATCTTAGAAATTAAAATAAAATATTTCAAAGACATGTGAAGTCCAACAACACGCGTTGATGCAACGCGACGGACTTTTACTGGTTCAAAAACCTTTTCAGAAATGAGACGAGGCCTGTGCCCCAGGAGTAGGACAGGACATAGCAGGCTGCAACTACTGTATCTGAATTCATAAACGTCATGCGTTGAATGTAGATTTTATTTAGGCAGTCGAGCAGCTAATTTCTATATCTCGACGTTATTAAGGTTGTCGCTTTTTCAAATATCTATCCCAATTATTTAAATAATTTAATTTTCGATCTTATCGTCTCTCATCCTCTTATAATATCTACCCGTGATTAAGAAAAACGTAGCAAGATATTAAATTAATTAAATGTTTTATCCCCAAAGGAATATAATCTTAGATGTAATTAGAAGAAATTAGAGTGTCATCTTATTTTCGGTATTTTTGTCTCTTAAAATTATGAGAAAATTATCAGCGTTAGTTAAAAAGTTCAATTTTTTCTTAATAACTTTTTTTTATTTGATCTTAAACTTCTATTCAAATGTAACTAAATGTTTACACACATTATAAAAAGCTAGTTTAATGAAAAACTAAAACTAAAAATTAAAGTTCGAGTTAAGTGTCTCCTTTTTTGGGTCACTAAAATGGTATGCAAGTCAACATTAAATCCATTAAGTTTAGAAAGTGTAATTAAAATTTTCTTAAGCTTCATTTGAACGTTTACTACGTTAAAAACTAGTTTTCGCACCTGCACAAAATTTACCCTAAAGATTATGTACAAAATATGGTTAAAATGCAAACAAACATACGATTTTCTGAACGATCACTAATTTGGGACACAACTTTTTTTACTTTGACAATTTGCTTGGAACAAGTTGATCCGCTGAATAGATGCATTAAGGCGATGAAATGAGTTTACTGAGTTCGCTCAAGGATAGACAATAACGCTGGTAAATTCTTGCTCCTCAACGTAGCTATGACGGCGGGCGAGAGACAGTAGCTCGAGGACAGCGGTGCGGGCCATTACCGTATTTTAGTAACCACTGCAGATGTTTCGCGCGACCGGGATTTGGGTTGTGGTCTAGATTTTTAGAATTTGTGCGCGTTACTTTGCTACTTAATTGTGGTTTCGTGAAAACCGTCTCGGTTTAGTTTTTCTAGGTTTTAAGTTCGTGAAAAGAGGCTTGTATTGTATTTGACTCATTAAAGTAATTTCGTTTGAAAGTAATTGCGCCAATTATATAGTGATTGCGTGTTGAAGTGCATTTTGCAATATTTAACTGGCTCGTGTATCGTGGAATTTCGCGCGCGCGCCGAGTAGAGGTACGGTCTTAAATTTGAACCGCGCATTCATATTCGAGATCGATTGTTTTGGAAATCATTGTTTAATTATACCGTCGCGATAAGAACTTTTTGTGTGTTGACTCAGTAGCTAGTTTACGTTGATATAGGTTGATTTTGAATTCCTATTGCGGCGTAGTATTTAATATCGAACGAAGGAGCTTAGTTGTGCTTGTAACGCTGAACAGTGTGACTCATGAAGAGATCGCGTTAGTTTCCTATTTGTAATTACCATTTTACAGTGGTACCACGACCTCACAGAATATCAGCGTGAAGTAGAAGTTTACCTCTGCGTTGCGCTTGGTGAGTGCAGGTGGCCGGAGGCCCAATCCCCCCCCCCCCATCAACATGGTAGTGGAATTAAATAAAAGACTACCCCAGGAGGGTACCAGCACCCCTGGAGAATCCCTCGCTGAGCATCCACGCCCAAACTACTTCACTCCTGATCGTGGGTGCTCAGGCTGCCCCGCGTATTCTGGGGGGGAGGGCAAAATTCCGCTCGCGACTAATGCTGCTCGGGGCAAGCGGAGCAATACAACCAAGGCGACCCCTGTCACGCTATCCGTGAATTTTTGCAACATCAGGGGACTTTATTCCAACCTTAACGCTGTCCATTACCATGTAGATACGGCGAAGCCGGCCTTGCTCTTTTTAACCGAAACTCAGGTGTCCTCTCCGGCTGATACTTCATTTCTCTCCTACCCGGGGTACAAATTGGAACACTCCTTTGTGCCCCGGGCTGGAGTTTACGTATACATCAGATAGGACATCTGTTTTCGACGCCTCGGCAGTCTGGAAGTTACGGACCTGTCCATCCTATGGCTGCGCGTAGACACCGACGACCATCCCCGCGTCTACGGGTGCCTCTATAGGTCTCATAGCGGTAATGCCGACACAGACCGACTCATCGACCACGTCCAAATGGCTGCAGACTCCGTGCTACAACAGGTTCCATCCGCAGAGATCGTGATACTCGGTGATTTTAACGCCCACCACGCTGAATGGCTTGGTTCTCGTTTAACCGATCATGCGGGTAGATCTGTCTATGACTTTGCTTTGGCATATGGTCTAACAAAACTGATTATGTACCTTCCCTGTTGGACCTTTTGCTAACCTCTCATCCGGACGGATATCAGGTCTCCATCGATGCCCCTCTGGGCTCTTCGGACCATTGTCTGATCCGGAGTACGGTGCCACTCACGCTCCAATCGCAGTTGCGATCTGCAGCTTGCCGTCGTGTTTGGCACTATAGGTCAGCTGATTGGGACGCGATGCGTTCTTTTTTTGCATTCTACCCTCAGGGGCGGGTTTGCTTCCCGCCGGAAGATCCCAGCGTTGTTGCCGACTCTGTTGCTGATGTGGTACTTCAGGGTATGGAACTTTTTATTCCATTCTCTATGGTGCCATCGGAGGCAGATCCCAGCCATGGTTTGGTCGCTCCTGTAAAATAGCATCACGCTATAAGCAGGAGTGCTACCGGGCCTGGGCTGACGTATCAACGTCTCGGGATGTAAACACCAGCGCACTTAAAATGAAGTATAATTCCGCCTCCAGGTCCTTCAAAAGCGTCATTGCCAAGGCAAGGTCTGAGCACATCGGCAGAATTGGCGAGAAGCTAGTTCGCTTTCCTTCGGGAACCCGTGCATTCTGGTCTCTCGCCAAGGCTGTCAAGGAGAACTTCTGTCAGCCATCTCTTCCATCTCTGCACAGAGAGGACGACTCGCTGGCCCATGCCGCAAAGGAGATAGCCGATCTGTTGAGCTCTCTTTTTGCGTCCAACTCGACTCTAGATGACGGGGAACACACCGCTGACCATCCCGCGATGTGAGTGCTCCATGCCGAATGTGCGGGTTACACAGCGCTCGGTTCGCAAAGCACTCTTCTCCCTGGACGTCGGCAAGTCGAGTGGGCCCCATGGAGTCCCTCCCATTGTGCTGAAGACGTGTGCTCCGAAGTTGGCACCGGTTTTAACGCGTCTTTTCCGGTACTCCTATTCCCAAGGCGTAGTCCTGAATTTATGGAAGACAGCTTTGGTCCACCCGATTCCTAAAAAAGGCGACCGCTCAGACCCGTCCAACTACAGGCCTATTGCCATCACCTCCTTGTTCTCCAAAATAATGGAATCCATTATAAACTGCCAGCTCATGAGGTACCTTGAGGATCACCAGCTGATTAGTGACCGCCAATACGGTTTACGTCGAGGTCGATCAGCTGGTGATCTTCTAGTCTATCTGACTCATAGATGGGCGGAGGCAGTAGAGTCCAAGTGGCAAGCATTGGCCGTTAGTTTGGACATAGCGAAGGATCGGGTCTGGCACAAAGCGCTTCTTTCGAAGCTTCTTTCCTATGGGCTTCCCGAGAAATTTTGCAAATGGATCACCAGTTTCCTTGCTGATTGGAGCATCAAGGTCGTAGTAGACGGTGCATGCTCTGATTTCAAGCCTATCAACGCTGGTGTTCCACAAGGCTGCATGCTATCACCAACGCTGTTTCTCCTGCATATCAATGATATGTTGCTAACTGGTAGCATTCATTGCTATGTAGACGACAGCACTGGTGATGCCTTATATACCGGCCGTGCCAATATTTCTTGGGAAAACGTCGCTGAGTACCGGGACAAACTTGTGTCTGAATTCGAGTCTTTGCTTAACAAAGTCTCGGATTGGGGCCGACTAAATCTAGTCCAGTTCAATCCCCAGAAGACACAAGTTGGCGCGTTTACCGCTAAAAAGAACCCCTTTGTCGTATCTCCTCAGTTTCAAGGCACTCCCCTTGCTGCCTCAGCTAGTATCGGAATCCTTGGCGTCGACATAACGAATAGTGTGCAGTTTCGTGGTCACTTAGAAGGGAAGACCAAATTGGCCTCTAAAAAGCTTGGCGTGCTCAGCAGAGCGAGACAGTATTTCATGCCGGCACATCGCTTGCAACTTTACAAAGCGCGAGTTCGGCCCCACATGGAATACTGTTCTCATCTCTGGGCCGGGGCACCCCAGTGCCAACTCCTTTCACTTGACCGCATCCAGCGCAGAGTGGTTCGAATCGTCGACGACCGAGTTCTTTCTGATCGGCTCGATACACTGGCACTGCGTAGAGATGTTGCATCTCTTAGCGTATTTTTTGCATCTATCACGGGGAGTGCTCTGAGGAATTGTTCGGACTAATTCCAGCCGCTCAGTTTCACCATCGCACATCGCGACAAAACTCACGTTACCATCCATACCATCTGGATGATTGGCGGTCCACCACTGTGCGATTTAGAAGAAGTTTTCTCCCTCGCACAACTTTCTTGTGGAATCAATTACCACCAGCAAATTTTCCGGACCGATACGACTTAGGAACCTTCAAGAAAAGAGCTTACACCTTTCTAAAAGGCTGGCAACGCATCTGCAATACCCCTGGTGTTGCGGTTGTTCATGGGCGGCGGTAGTCACTTACCATCAGGTGAGCCGCATGCTCGTTTGCCCCCTCTTCTATAAAAAAAATTGGTGATAAATTATTCCGGAACATTGAATGTTGAACTTTGAGCTACTGTTCGTTACTTGTGTCGGGTATCGCGTGTTCGATTTTATGATGAACGTTGAATTAGTTGAGTTGAAGTTAGTTAAATGTACAATAAAGTTGATAGACTGAAATAGTGAAATTAAGAAAGAAATTGTCCATTGAGGACGCCTGCTGGAATGATGCAGCTTTGTGGAGCAGCATGAAAACCGGCCGCTGCCAGGTTACCTCAGCTGGGCCAGGTCACCTACATATACACACCACTAAACACCACTTTACATGCATCTACTCTACCTACGGCCTGACTGAGCCTTGGGGCGGTCTTAGATTCGGATCCAGGTACGTACTGTTTATTTTCCTAGCCTTCTCCCTATTGTATATTATGATAGGTCATTTTTCCATAAGGCCATTATGGCCCGAACCCTCGGCTGCCCGTCGAGGAAGCTACTATGGGCCCTAGACAAGGCGACCTTTGCAGGGGCAGCTGTGGGCCGTAACAATATATATATATCTGGCTATTTATTGATTGGGCCGTATAATTTTAATTACAATCATTCCATTTACGCGAGACGTAAATACCTGGATCAGAAATAAGGAATAGCGTCAAAGGTGCGAGACATTTGGAGTTGCGATCGTCAATCCGCCTGCCACTTAAATCCTCTCTACAACGAGGTCCGTGTGTAGCAGTAGACTTGTTTGAGCTGATAAAGTTGAAGTCCATTAATGGATATAGGCCTACTAAATAATACGATAAGTGGTAAAACTTACAATACAACAACCTTTATTGTACACTAAGAAAACAAATAACGTAACAAGAAACAAACAAAGAGAAAAACAAAAGGCGGTCTTATTGCTATAAAGCAATTTCTTCGCGACAAACTACAAACAGGTCATAAATACTACAATAATTACGTGATAAATGTGAAAAATTATAATTAACAATTTCTTAAGGCTTTTGCTACAAATATCCCTTCAAAAACGGCAAGCCGCCTGTGACCATCGGTAACCAATTTTTTTAAATCTTTATTAGTTAAGTTTAACGAAAAACTTAGTTCCAATATTAAGGTAGTTAAAACTCTCTTTTTTCCCTTTTTCTTTCACCTTTTACAAACGAATGAACGTTCAATAAAGTTAGAAATCATGGACGTATACAAATTTGCTGGAGCGGAAATAGGTTAATAAAAACCAATGCGTTTAAAAAGAAATTATGCAAAACTTCTTTGGAAAATCTAGCCCTATTTTAACGGAAAGTAATAGAATTATACTAATATTGAATTTATACCTAATTGAATGCTTTGGTCCGCCGGAATAAGCTTAAGTGTCACGATTATATTAATGACAAGCCGACAACGAGAAATTCAAGGATTTTTTATTTTGAAAGTATACTTTCACAATAACCCCATAATATATAAAATTGCCTGCTCCGTGGTGCTGTGGTTTAGCATTGAGTTGCAGTGTTGAGGGCCATGGAATCGAAACTCACACTAAACAAGCGTTTGTAAGGCCAAAATATAATTCTTGCAGGTCTTTGTGCTTATGTAAACAGCCTCCGTGATTACATGCAGTGCTGCGACTGCGAGAAAGTTAGCATGGTGTATTTTCACTTTACTTTCACTGTCCTTACACACATCAGAAATTCCGAAGGAGCATTCACCATTTGTTGTGTGATGGTGGCGTAAGATCACCCAATTTTGCCCAGAAATTTCACAAAAGGCGACAATAGGAAATGTCAGAATGGTGACGTGACTTCCGACATATGGCGGTGTAACCATCTTGTATACGTCAGACGTAAAATACCCGGACCGTTAACGGGCAGCAGCAGTGGCCACCAAGCGAGGTAATTAGGGCAAATCTTCCCTAAAAAGGGAAAGGCCCAAGTTCAGCAGTGGACCTTAACGGCCTGGTCAAGAAAATGTTAATTTACAAATTAAATTATTAAATCTCGTTTCGAATGGAATCATTAATATGCAGTAAATATTATACGGAATCAGAATCAAACCGGATTTTTGTACGTAATGTCTTAATAATTTTTAATAATAAAGAAATTTAATTAATAATAAAGAATACATCATACACGGTATCGGAGTTTCTTACTAAAATGCGACAGAGTACATATAAAGAAGGCTCGCAGACATTTCGGCATGAATAATGTTTGGACTCTTGATGGAACCATAAACATTAAACTCCCAGATAGTACCCGCATAAAAATTTTCACCGAGGAAGAGTTTGATATCCTTCTTACTAAATGGCCCCAGCCTAGTTCCTCGTCTGACACTGTGCAGCAAGGGCCATTAGAACCCAGTTGTCAGCAAGATGGGGCCAGTCGTAAACAAGTCATCCAGGCCGTTCAAAGTGTGGAAAGTAAGAAGACACGTCGTGTGGTGCCCAAAAAATAATTCCACTGTCGTCGGCAGTTTGTGTATTGTATCTTTGTATCTTCGATTCTTAAGTTATTTTTTTTCTTTTTTGTTATTGTGTTGTTTTTTGTCATTATCAGTTATCATTAGTTGAAGGTAATTGTATTATTTACGTTTACCTGATTACACACAAGGTCTACAATAGAGTAGATATACAATATGCAATATTGTAATACTCTTTATGTCAAATGTCAACAAAAGCAAAAGGTGCAAAATCAACTGAAGATCTGACAGCACAGAGTGTTTCTTTTATAATTGGCTTTACAGCTCTGGGTTCTAGCCCTTCTTAGCCTGAAGTTACAGTGTATAATAAATATCATTCATAGTACACTGCTTCACAATAATATTAATCTTGTCTGTCGAAACATAATAATTTTGTATTCCTTTTTGTATTGCACCTACTTGCTGCATTGTTAGTAACTTTTTTTATGCTTTTTTTTGTGTCACACTGTAAAAATACTTTAAGGTTTTTTTTGCAATACTGTTTACAACTGGTTAATTTCGTTGTTTAATAATTCCATTAAATTATCTTGTTAATTTAGTCACTAAACAACCTAGATTAACCTTTAAACCTTTGTGGTCTTGTTATGCCTGATCAAGTAGTCTTTTTTTGTGTAGATTACCTTTTGTTATTATTATTATCTTTGTATATTTCATTCATAATGCTTTTTGCAATCAGTCAACTGTTCGGTTATATATTTGAATTGAGTCGTATTTTTATTAGTTAGTTTAAGTAATTTATATTCTGTGATATATAAGTATTTTTAACATATTGTTTTATATTTATCATATACATATTATTATTATGTCAGCTACGTCGGATGATGAAACTTTTTATTCTGCACATGATTCAGATGTCTCGTTCGAGTCTTGTAATTATATTAATAGCTTGCCCTTCCTTTTACAATTTTAGCTTCACCATCTCCTTATTATGCCTCACTGGAGTTTCTGTTTCTGGAAATCGATATCAAAGGTGTAAAGGCAATTCTTTGGGTAGTATACTGTCCACCGGCTATTAACTTTTTTAACGCTTTTGTAAGCGCTCTCTCTACCATTTCATCTGAGTACACGCACTGCATAATAATGGGTGATTTCAATACTGATTTGTTGAGAAATTCTTCTTGTTCTCAAAAATTTCGGTCAGTCATAGAGTCAATCGATCTCCACATTCTGCCCTTAGAGGCAACTCACCACAACATTGACACTGATGACTCATGGATTGATCATATTATCACAGCTTCTCCCGATTATGTTATTAAGCACGGACAACTATCGGCACCTGCTTTTTCACGACATGATCTTACTTATATATCATATAAGCTTGTTTCTTCTAAGCACAATCCCGCAGTACTATATATTCGTAATTTCGCTAAAATGGATTCTGATAAACTTAAAAGTGACGCATATCGTATGGATTTAACCCCTGTTTTTAAATGAACTTCTATTGACGATAAAGTCTCCGAGCTTAATAATATAGTTCTTAGTGTGTACAACAATCATGCTCCTAAACATCAATTAAGAGTAAAGCGTCCACCAGCCCCATGGATGACTAGGGCCGTAAAGGTGGCAATGACCAGGCGAAATCGAGCATTTGTCAAATTTAAGAAGCATCGTACTCAGGAGAGCTGGGATTGCTACAAAATGCTGAGAAACAGATGCAATCAGATGGTACGAAATGCTAAACGCCGTTATATCCATAGCAATATTACAAATTCTTCGACCGCCGATGTGTGGAAATTTCTTAAAACACTTGGTATTAGTAAGGCTGTTACATCTGATCATGGTCCATCAATCACTCTGGATGAAATAAATCATCATTTTATCTCTACTTCTCCTTTGGATCCCACAGTTCGTTCTACAACAATAGCTTCCATTCAATCCATGCCTTCTCCTCCTATTCCTTTTTTTTCACTTTTTACCTGTGACTGAAGATGAGATCCAGAAATCAGTATTAGCTATTAAATCCAAGGCTGTGGGTTGCGATGAGGTTAGTAAGGTTATGATATCCATGATCCTTGAGTGCCTTTTGCCTGCAATCACACATATCGTAAACTTTTCCCTTGACTCAGGACAATATCCTACTCAGTGGGAAAAAGTATTTGTGCGACCACTTCCTAAAATACCTAATCCCTTATTACCTACCCATATTAGACCAATTTCAATTTTGCCGTACCTATCTAAAGTTCTGGAAGCATGTGTTCACAAGCAAATCTCTATGTTCATAACCAAACATAACCTGCTGAATAAATATCAGTCAGGCTTTCGAGCAGCTCATAGTACTACCACTGCCTTGATAGAAGTCACAGATGACATTCGAATGGGAATGGATGAGCAGAAGCTAACAGTGGTAGTACTTGTTGATTTTTCAAATGCTTTTAACACAGTCGACCACGATATCCTTATAGCCTTTCTAGCTAATCTTAGATTCTCAATCCCAGCTTTGGAATGGTTTTCATCCTATCTTCGCGGCCACCAGCAATCAGTTCGATTAGGACAACAGTCTTCAACATGGGCTGACATTGTAACAGGCGTGCCGCAAGGCGAAATACTTTCTCCTATAATGTTTTCTCTATTTATAAATTCTATTACTTCAGTTCTCAACTGTTCGTACCATCTTTATGCAGATGATCTTCAGCTCTTTGTGCAATCTAGTGTTCATGACCTTAACCATAATATTCACAAAATCAACCACAACCTTGATGCCATAAGAGATTGGTCGTACAGACATGGTGTTTCGGTTAACCCTTCCAAATGTAAGGTAATGGTTATAGGTAGTAGCAGAATATTAGCCAAGATTAATAACAATGATCTTTCTCCCGTAATTTACAATGGAACATTGCTGCCATTTTGTAAATCTGTTAAAAATCTTGGCTTACATATAGACCATACCTTGAGCTGGGGAGTTCAAGTCGCTGAAATAAGCCGTAAAGTTACTGCCACCTTACGATCTCTTTGCCGTCTCAAAAACTTTCTGCCTTTTAAAACTAAACTTCTACTTGTCCAGACTTTGATATTACCCATTATTGATTATGCGGATGTGTGTTACCCAGATCTATCTCAATATCTTCTCGATAAGTTGGAGCGCCTTCTCAACAATTGCATTAGGTTCATTTTCGGCTTACGTAAGTATGACCATGTTTCTCAGTACCGTTCTAAGCTTAATTGGCTTTCTATTCGTCAAAGGCGTAGCTCCCGAATTTTACAAGTACTATATTCAATTTTAAATGACCCAAATTCTCCTTCTTATCTTAAGGATAACTTTCAGTACCAATATTCTACTCATGATAGAGTTCCCCGTTCCCAAAATAGTCTTAAAATTCGTATTCCACCACATAAGAGTGGTTTCTTTAATTTCTCTTTTACTGTGCAATCCATACTGCTCTGTAATGCCTTGCCTGTTCGTATAAAAAAAAAACAGTTACAAACAATATTTTAAAAGACTTGATCGAGAATTCTTTAACAAGAATAATACCACCTGATTTATCCGATTTTTGTTTTTCTCACTCTTTCGCTTTGTAATTGATATTTTGTATAATATGTATTTTAATAGGCATCATGTTATTTTATTTTTGTGTTATATTATTTTATATTTATTTAGAGATTTGTATATATATGTATATTATATACGTTTATATTTTGTATATATAAGTATATTTTATCCGTTTATATATTTGCTATTAATTTTTTTCTGTTTATTACAAAGTAGATAACATTAAGTTTGTATAGTTTAAAAATATTTTATTTATTTGCTTTTTGTTATAAAATATAATGTTTTTACTTATTTATTGATTTATGAGTGGTGTTGTACCTACCACAGCTTCTCAAATCATCCAGGGTTGACTGGTAGAGAATGCCACAAGGCATTAAGTCCGCCCTTTATATCCCTTATTATAAGGTAGATGTAAAAAAGAATAAATAAATAAATGTCTTGTTAACTGGAATTCATAAAATATAACAGATTTTCCAATTACTTTACCTTTTCATTTGAATAATTAAATTTGCAATCTTATAGTTTCTTAAGCTCTTGTTCTAACAACCATCCGTTATTAAGAAGAACAAGATTTTATATTAATTAAATGTTTAATTCTCAAGGGAATGAAACTCAGCAGTAATTAAAAGTTGAGGGCAATCTTATTTTTACTTTTCTTTAGTTTTTTTTATTTTCTCTGAAGGTTATATCGTAGTTAATTCATAGAGTCTTGGCAGCTCAAAGATTAAACGCGAGCAACTTGAGCTCGATTCCCGCAGACACCATAATATGATATTAGCAAAGCATTGAAAATATTGGGAGTATGAAAATATAAATATTTGTGAATCCGTACAGAAATAATTTCATTCAATGTGAAGCCTACGTAATAAGATATAATTAAAAATCCTATCTTTGTGATAAAACGTTTTGTCTAAATAATTGAAATGTAATTTTATATAGCCTTCATCTTATGATCTCTTATGATACTTAACGTACTGAATATAATTTCAAATTAAAAATTTTATACAATCGACTTCAATATAAATTATTAAGAATAACTCTAAAACTATTGGTCAGAACTTGATTCACTTTATATGGGACCACAACATGTGAAGCTTTCAGATAAAAGAAGAATCATCAAAATCGGGTCACTCAGTAAAAAGTTATGTTACCTCATAACATCATTTATGAGGTAACACACACAAGAAAACATACAGTCGAATTGAGTACCGTCTCTTTTTTGAAGTCGGTAGAAAATATCACTAAAGGCCCATTTCATACTATAAATACTCGAATTTTTCGATGCAGAAATAAATTTGATAACAACTCTGTTGAATACCAAATCATACCATATAAAGCCTGAGTGGTTGTGATCCTGTACGTACTATGTGAAATGTCAAAGGCCCATTTCAAAATAATACTCGAATTTGGCGATATAAAAGTTGGTAGCCGAGGCGCGCCGTACAATTTTATTCAATTACGTTACAAAAACAAGCGTCTCTAGGGTAGCTTAACATCTCCTAATCTGATTATAAGTTGACAATCGCGTGACACAGTGTAGCTTGTAAATTATAGGAGCTAGAAAAATAAAACACTTTCCTGTTTGTTTTTGTAGCTCTGTAGTAGATATCATCATTCATCCTCACCATTACAGCACTTCACAAGCTGAGCTGAGTTCAATCAAGTAATGCCACAAATCACGGTCCTGAGCCACCTGCATCCATCGATTTCCTGCATCAGGTCGTCACTCCATCCAGTGGGGGGACGCCCTACACTTCGCCCACCAGTACGAGGCTGCCACTCAAGAACCTTTCTTCCACATCGGTTCTCGGTTCTTCGAGCTATATGGCCAGCCCATTGCCATTTTAGCTTACTAATCCGTTGGGTTGTGTCTGGTTCTATTGTGGATATCTTCGTTTTTAAGTTTATCACGGAGAGGAACCCCGAGAATAGCCCTCTCCATAGCTCGCTGAGCGACCTTGAGCTTCCTCGTACGGCCAGCAGTGAAGGACCACGTCTCAGATCCATAGATCATCACTGGCAACACCCACTGGTTTAACAATCTTGTTTTGAGGTTTTGAGGTATGCCTGACGAGAAGTGTGTCGTAATCTCCCGAACGCTGTCCGGCTGAGTTGAATCCGTCGATTGACCTCTCGATCAAAGTTGGACTTACTTAGTCGGACTATTTGTCCCAAGTAAACATACTCGTCAACAAATTTGAGCTTTGTGCTCCAAAACGGCATATTTATGACATGGACGTTGCACATATCTTTTGTTTTGTCCTTGTTCACCTTCAGACCTGTCCGTTGGAGACACTATTGAGGTCGTAGAGCATAGTGCTTAGGACTTCCAGCGATTCTGCCATAAGAACTACATCGTCGGCAATACGGAGGTGAGTGATGTACTCGCCATTGACGTTGATACCCTATCTCGTCCAGTCCAGTAGCATGAAAACGGCGTACAATGCAGCGGTGAAGAGTTTCAGGGTATTAGGACAGCCTGTGTTATACCTCACTGCAGGTGGATAGGCTTCGTACTCTAGTTATCTTTATTGGGATAGCCATCGTAGCTCTACTGTACAAACACTTCATACATACCTCTTTTACTTTTCGATTTTAAAGGAATGCAGGTGATTCACCTCGCGTAATGACGTCATCCCGTAAAATTGCTTCACGTTATTACTTCCATATATCTCCCATCAAACGTGATAGGTACCAGCCATAATACTTTTATTTAAATTCCATATAGCTACAAAATGCAAAATTTAATATATTAATTTTTACAATTAAACATTTTGTTTAAATACCCAGGTAGGATGGTTATTTTCTATTTATCTTCTAGGTTAGGTAATTTGGATTTATTTGGACCATCTTACACCTTTTCTTGCTGCACGTCAGCAGTGCACCTGTAGGTGTGTTTCATTCTGGAAGCTTAGGGAGTTGGTGTCTTCTATTTGATGGGTTCGAGCGCCAATATAATAACATACTATGTTGCATTTCATCTTGGTTCTCAAGAGGGACAAGATATCTCTTTCTTATATTTGAAGTTGATTTGAATGAAAATGTCCAATTACTCTAGAACTATCATATTTTTGATTAGAAAATCTGAATTGTGATTAAACGATTGCATAACTTTATATTTTACGGCATTTATAAGGCAAGATTCGTTAATATTAAACTTTGTGTTCCTTTGACACTAATTCGCGTTATTTATGCTTTCTATGCTTCATAATTATATTTGACTATTGAGATAAGGTAATGCAATTATTATTTAGTTGCGGGTCCCGACTTCGTTCTTTATTGGATTAAGTATCGGCGTCCACTGGTGCGGTACTGTCAAAAGCAGATAACAGAGACGGACTCGGAATGTATTTCAATTTGATATAGAAAGTTAGTTTTTGTTTCATTTATTCATTCATTACAGCATCTCAAGATCGGGAATTTTCATCGGGTGACTCTTACGAAATCTATGGGATGACATCTATGGGGCGATATATTATGAAGCAATATTTCATATTATACCGCTAATATGGCGATGCGAACGAGAAAATAACGAGGAGAATAATTATGCTTTAATCGTTTCTTGTAAAAAAAATGTAATAAAATATTTTGTATTCATAAGCATTGTTTTAAAATCCGTACCTACATCATCACTCAACCCAATGTAAAACGTAGGAATCCTATTCGTTTTTGTACACCTGTCCCGCTCCGAGCACATGTACTGTCATGCACATAAAATAACACGTTTAACATATATAATACTTTGTGTTTTTCATGAAATAGTGTAGCGAGAATTTTTGTATAAGATAGTACTTAAATTTTCTTGTACCAGATGTTTATGATATGGGATTCGCTTTGTTTGTGGTTTAAAACATGGAAGAATTATTTTGTAAATCTATTAAATTTGTAAATAAAAAGGTTTCTTTGTGGTCTTTGTTGTGTGAATATTACAGGTGTCAGCAATTTCTGATTATTTCAAATAAATATACTTTAATAACAATATTAAAATCGTTAGAAAAATAAACTGCTATTTGGTGACGGTTCAAAAGAATGCATCATTAAAATGATGCATTCTTTTGAACCGTACGTACTTTTACGTGTACGAGTTTTGTTTTATAGAAGAGGGGGTAAACGAGCATGCGGCTCACCTGATGGTAAGAAACTACCGCCGCCCATGAACAACCGCAACACCAGGGGAATCGCAGATGCGTTGCCGGCCTTTTAGAAAGGTGTAAGCTCTTTTCTTGAAGGTTCCTAAGTCGTATCGGTCCGGAAAATTCGCTGGTGGTAATTGATTCCACAAGGAAGTTGTGCGAGGGAGAAAACTTCTTCTAAATCGCACAGTGGTGGACCGCCAATCATCCAGATGGTATGGATGGTAACGCGAGTTTTGTCGCGATGTGCGATGGTGAAATTGAGCGGCTGGAATTAGTCCGAACAATTCCTCAGAGCACTCCCCGTGATAGATGCGATAAAATACGCAAAGAGATGCAACATCTCTACGCAGTGCCAGTGAATCGAGCCGATCAGAAAGAATTCGGTCGTCGACGATTCGAACCGCTCCGCGCTAGATGCGGTCAAGTGGAAGGAGCTGGCACTGGGGTGCCCCGGCCCAGAGATGAGAACAGTATTCCATGTGGGTCCGAACTTGCGCTTTTTAAAGTTTTTTTTTTATAGGATCTGGTGACAAACGAGCACACAGTTCACCTGATGGTAAGTGGTTACTGTGACTCATAGACATCTACATCTATCCTTAATAAAGACTCAAGATGCAGATGCGTTGTCACCCGTGAGGACTAAGATGGAATGCCTCTTTGTCAGTAAAAAGGGTCTCCGGTTCTCTACACTCACCATACGAAACACAGCAGCGTTAAGCTGCTATTTTACGCTGGTTTTCTGTGAGAGCGTGGTCCTTCCCCGGTCGAGCCGACCCATTCGTGCTACAATCATAATATAGCTGCAGCATGGCTCTACCACGTAGTAAGTAGCAAGCGATGTGCCTGCATGAAATACTGTCTCGCTCTGCTGAGCACGCCAAGCTTTTTAGAGGCCAATTTGGTCTTCCCTTCCAAGTGACCACGAAACTGCACACTATTCGTTATGTCGACGCCAAGGATTCCGATACTAGCTGAGGCAGCAAGGGGAGTGCCTTGAAACTGAGGAGGTACGACAAAGGGATTCTTTTTACCGGTAAACGCGCAAACTTGTGTCTTCTGGGGATTGAACTGGACTAGATTTAGTCGGCCCCAATCCGAGACTTTGTTAAGCAAAGACTCGACTTCAGACACAAGTTTGTCCCGGTACTCAGCGACGTTTTCTCAAGAAATATTGGCACGGCCGGTATATAAGGCATCACCAGTGCTGTCGTCTGCATAGCAATGAATGCTACCAGTTAGCAACATATCATTGATATGCAGGAGAAACAGCGTTGGTGATAGCATGCAGCCTTGTGGAACACCAGCGTTGATAGGCTTGAAATCAGAGCATGCACCGTCTACTACGACCTTGACGCTCCGATCAGCAAGGAAACTGGTGATCCATTTGCACAATTTCTCGGGAAGCGCATAGGAAGGAGAAGCTTTCTTTAGAAGCTTCCTAAAGAAGCGCTTTGTGCCAGACCCGATCGAAGGCCTTCGCTATGTCCAAACTAACGGCCAATGCCTCCCCCTTGGACTCTACTGCCTCCGCCCATCTATGAGTCAGATAGACTAAAAGATCACCAGCTGATCGACGAAAACCGTACTGGCGGTCACTAATCAGCAAAGTGTCGTCAGTTGACTAAAAAGGCAGGGTATTTGATATTAACACATACTGATGACGACTGCTGTGTTTCGTATGGTAAATATAGAGAAACGGAAGTTGAACTCTGAGCTTCGTTATAAAGAACTGGAAAAATATGTAATATAAAACAAAAATGTTTCTCTACAATATTCTAATGCTACCCGTTCATTACGTATATGATGATAAGATAAGATAAGATGTTCAAAAACGTATTCTCTGGCGCCCAGCATTTTCTATAAGCAATGCAAAAAACTACGGCCGTATAGTAGTAGATTGCATCATTTTATAATTTGGAAACCATGTTAATCCGGGTTTCACTACAGTCTGTGGAGCTTGACTATTCTTTGAACATGATCTATTTTGCACGTTCTTGTCGTATGTGATCCACTTTTCGTCAAAAGTGATCAACATTTTCAAAAATGGTTCGGTTTCATTAAGTTTTACTAGAGAATCCGAAATGTGTACACAATGCAATTAGTTTTATTTCAGTGAGCTCGTGTGGTACATAAATATCGAGCATTTTTGTACAGCCAAACTTTTTCAAATGGGTCAAAACAATTTTGTAATCAATTTTTAAATCTTCGGCTATGTCATAACTACTAATATGCCGTACTGTTCCACTTTTTCAAAAATGGCATTGACTGTATCCGTATGAGGGCGACTAGAGCGAGCTGCATCTTTGGCATCAAAATTCCCGAACTGAAAATGCTTAAACCAACTTTGTGTTATTTTTACTGACACTGCAATAGGTCCACAAACTTACAATTTTTCTCTTTCTTGTAAAAAAAAACTTTAGATTACACTAACAGAAGAAAAAAAATTAAGGGAAGTGTTTTTCTACTTTCTTCTTCTTTTTTAATACAAACACTCACGCCTGTCAGCCAGAGGGGTAGCCAGAGACTAAGAACTTCCATTTGGCACGAGCCTGACACACCTCTCTCGCCTCCTTTACATCCATATGTTTACGCATACATGCTCGTCGGTTAAATGTACTCCTAATATGGCCCATTTTCAATGTATCGCCGATTTGATCGATAAATCTTCGTCTAAGGCGTCCCTTCCCGATTTTGCTGTTCACTTCTGAAACATAAATTCGCTTTATTACTCTTTCCTCGTTCATTCTTTCTACATGACCAAACCACCGAAGCATTCCTTTCTTAATCCTAGTCACAACGTCATCTTGCAAACCATACTTTTCTCTTATCACACTATTTCTCAACCTGTCATTCAGATTCAGCTCTAGCATACTCCTTAATATAGCAGCATTTATTCTACTCTTATACTTCTTCTGCCATACCCAACTTTCACTACCATACATTTTTCGTTGTAAAAATAAATTTCCGAAATATTAATTCGCGATATTAAATTACTACGAGTACCAGGTGCTTATAAACAATAAAGTGCTGTACAAGTGTGGGAGCATTAGTGCAGTGTTAATTGCGGCCTGTTAAATGAGTGAGATAGAATATCAGAGTAAGACCGGTCATTGTGCAACATAACGTCGAAAACTGCATCACTTAAACTTTGAACCTAAGAAAATTCTTCTTAATAATGAGCCGATTAACAAGAAGCCCTCCATCAAGTGGACTCATACCACACACAGTGTCGGATACTGACGTTTCCTTGGTTGGGCATGTCCAAGAACACAAACCATTTGTAACCCAACGAACTAAAAGACTAAGAGAGACATGTTGCAAAGACTCATTTTCAAAATTCAAAGAAGAATTGAAATCTATGATCAAAGAAATGAGTGAAAACCAAAATCAAATTCTCAATAATCTTATTAAAGATGTAGCCGAAATAAAAATTCAGAATTCCAAAATTCAACAGTCTAATCAGGAGATTGAAAAGTCTCTACAGTTTCTTTCCGATCAGTTTGACGGTTTGTTGATAAGAGTGGAAACTCTAGAACGAGAACGCAAAGAACAGCTATTGTATATCTCTTCACTTGAATCAAAAGTCGAAGACATGCAAAGATTGCTAAAATCAACTACTGTGGAAATTAGGAACGTACCATCTTCTACTAAAAACGATAACAAGTTGGAACTTACCAATATCGTACAAAATACCTGTAACGTTCTAGCTGTTGATTTCCAACCGAGTGATGTTAAGGACGTTTTCCGCATTAAGGGAAAATCGGGAACATCTACCCTTGTAGTGGATTTCTTGCGAACAAAAACCAAACAGGAAGTAAATAAAAATGCTAAGCTGTATAACAAAACACATCCAAATGAAAGGCTTAATTCAACTCTTATAGGTCTAAGTGGACCATCTGTACCTTTATATTTATCCGAAGGTCTTACACATAAAGGTCGCAGACTGCTGTACCTGGCGCGGGATTTTGCTACATCTGCCAAATTCAAATATTGTTGGACCAGCAACGGGAAAGTTTTTCTCCGCAAAACCGACGAATCGCCGCATATTGAAATAAAGTGTGAAGCTGATCTGGTAAAACTTAAAAACACGGAATGACAATTATTAATATCATTCTGCTACACATTCTTTCAATTTTGTTATATTATATCTTTACTTATATTTATTTTACATACTTGCATGCTCCTTAGTTTAAGTTTTAGTTCATACTTAATCAGAAAATATTATAATAACATATTTATAGTAAAGTTTGTAAACTCAGCTAATTTATCGTCTAAAAATAACTTAAATACTAGAAAGTCCAATAAAGTTAACTCACTGATTTCCACCAAACTGCCGATATTTGTGTCATTGCAAATAAATAATAAAATTCGAAGGGATAAATAATTTGTACATAACAAACGACATGGATAATATTATAGCCGGAAAATCTTATTTATGTGACCCAGAGTCTTGCAAACCAATATTAACTTCTACCTCTAGTTACCAAACCTTTAAAGTATTGACCCAAAATATTAGAAGTATAAATCGTAACTTTAATGAATTTAAAGTTTTACTTGCCAGGATTAATTTAAATTGTGAAATATATATATTAACTGAATCTTGGAATACAATTAATTCCTATTTTCCAACGATCCCAAACTATGACTCGTTTTATACTAAAAATAATATAAACCAAAATGATGGATTAGTTGTATATACTAAAAATGGACTTACTTGTACTGTTGAGGAACCAGGCTTCGATGGTGCTAGTTGTCTAATAATAAAAATAAATGTTGATACACTCATAATTGCCCTATATAGATCTCCATCTTATAGAAATATTGCTCCATTTATCGAATCGTTGGTCAAGCTATTGTCCTTACACAAGTCTTATAAAAATATAATTATAATGGGGGATATAAATATAGATATAAAGCCTAATAATGAGGATCAAAATTCTCATGATTATTTAAACTTACTTGCTAGCTATGGATTTCTTATTGGTCATACTTACCCAACTAGAGGAGCAAACTGCCTGGACCATTCTATGGCCAGTACTAAAAGATCAGTAACTACTTTAGTTTTAAATACACCACTCACAGATCATACAGCAGTCATCTCATGTTTGGATTTAACATCTAAAAACTACCAAAAAACAGACTTTGTAATGAATAAAGTTAATTACGAAGGGATTCTCAAAGATTTAGATGCAACCAGTTTTTGATGAAATTTTTATGTCCATGGATGCAAATTGGGCTGCTGAGAGACTCGTAAATATTCTTTCAAATTACCTAGCTCGCCATTCAACTAGAATCTTAGTGCCCCGTAGATTTCGTTGTCTTAAGCCCTGGATCACACCAGGGCTGCTACGTTGCATCAGAAACCGAGACAGGATGCACTCTAAATGTAAAGCACAGCCCAAAAATGAGATTATGCAAACAATATATAAAAGGTACAAACATTTTTGCAACGATCTGCTTAAGAGATTAAAAAGAACTTATGAACGGAATGAGCTGAAAAAGTATTCTAATAATCCTAAAAAGACCTGGGATACCATTAAAAGTATTGTTCATATAAATAAACAGATGACTATACCCAAAGACCTACTGTGTATTTGTGACACCCCTCAAAGTTCTGTTGAGCATATTAACAACTTTTTCGCTAATATTGGGAAAAACCAAGCAAATAAATTAGTTAATGATCGTACAGATGACCAAAGAACCACATCTAACTTGAATGCACCCTCTCCCCTAAATTCCATGATCATGCTTGAAGCTACTAGTGAAGAAATTAAAGCCATTATTATAGGGCTTAAAAATGACAGCGCTACTGGTTGGGACGGAATATACAATAAACTTTTAAAAAATTGTAACAATCATATAGTACCCGTCTTGACACATATTGTTAACCTATGTATAACCTCAGGTGTATTTCCACAAATATTTAAAATATCTATTATCTATCCTATTCATAAATCTGGACCAAGAAACTGCATCAACAATTACCGCCCAATCTCGATTTTGCCAGCCCTATCAAAAATTATAGAAAAGGTAATAAATAAAAGATTGATATGTTTTTTGGAAAAGAATGCTCTTCTATCGAGTAATCAATATGGTTTTAGAGCTGGCAAGTGTACTTCTGATGCAGTTACTGGGTTAACAGATTATATTGCTCAGCAAATTGATAAGAAAAACAAATGTATAGGTGTATTCTTAGATATTGCGAAAGCATTTGATACGGTCTCTACTCCTATACTTCTAGACAAAATGCATAAAATTGGTATACGCGGGAAACCATTAAGCCTGTTTGAAAGTTATATTTCTCACAGAAGGCAAAGGGTAAAGGTTGGAGACCTAACTAGTCTAGATTCTTCCATCACTTATGGCGTGCCACAAGGCAGCGTCCTCGGCCCTAGTCTCTTCTTAATATATATAAATGAATTATGTAATCTTAATTTGAATAATTGTAAGATTTTTACATTTGCCGATGATACAGTGCTAGTTTTTCATGGTAAAACTTGGGAGGAAACTAGAATCAAGGCAGAAATAGGATTGCAACAAGCAACACAATGGCTTCAGAAAAACATACTGACACTAAACGCGTCAAAAACTAAGTTCATTACTTTTGGTATAGCACAAAATAACATTCCTAGTAAAATACACATTCAAGCCCATACTTGCAATAAACTTCATCCACATATAACACCATGTCAGTGTATATTATTAGAACGTACAACTACAATAAAGTACCTTGGCGTAATTTTGGATCAAACCTTAACGTGGATACCACAAATGAAAATGATATCAGAAAAAATTCGTAAACTGATGTATATTTTCAAAACGTTGCGGCATGTTGCTGACTTTGAACTTTTAAAATCAGTCTACCATGCCATGGCCCAATCCGTAATATCATATTGCATAAGAGCGTGGGGAGGTGCTAAAAAATCTCATATATAAGAGTTGAAAGGGCCCAACGCGCGTTACTTAAGGTTATCACTTTTAAACCCTACCGATTTCCTACTGTTGAATTGTATGCTATGTGTGATGTGCTGACGGTAAGACAACTGTACGTAGTTGATACGATCTTATCCCAACATAAGAAAGTCTCTTATGACCCAAAGCAACCCCTAACGCGAAGAAAGAACAGAGTGTGTCCTAATATTCCCTTTAGAACTTACTTTATTAAAAAGTTTCAATGTTTTATTGGTCCTTTTCTATATAATAAAATTAACCGAATGATTAATATACATCCTCTTAATAACTACAATTGCAAAAAAAAGTTGACAGTTTGGCTTAAATCACAAACCTATGATGACATTGAAGATCTATTTACAATAAAAAAATGAGCTGAGTTCTATAATTTAAACTTAAATTAAAATAAAACACTTTTAAATAATTATAAGCACGTTATTAGCACGATATCAAAAAGTAGTAATTTGTAAAGCATTTAAGTGTATATCCTATGTTAATTTAATTTGAGGAAGAAACTAGCATTTAAGACACAGGCTTGGCTTAGTTTAAATGCTAGCAATTCATATCTTTTAGTGTACACTTTTCGTTCTATTCTCTATTATATTCTATTTCGAAATAAAATTACAATTAACTGTATAATTAAAGACACAACATAAATTACATTCCAAGAAATGTTCACAGTCTTAGTGGTGAAACTTGATTTTTGTTCGAATGAAATAACATCTTATGCATCCAAGTATCTATTGATAAAAAAAATTGTAATAGTCATTAGTCATTAGTCATTTATTCCAAAAAACAATATACATTGTGTGGGAAAACTTAATTGTAATATAAAATATTAAATTAAATAAAATTAAATTAATTAGCATTATACGTGTTTCCTAAAAATGTCAACAACTTAATTATTAATTAAATAATGCATGCAATATTAATTTTTACCAAACTCAATGTAATCATTCACCGAATAGAAACATTTTTCCAATAAAAAAGATTTTAACCTTTGGTTAAAAATTTTAACATTATTTATGGTTTTTAGGCCATTAGGTAGTCTATTAAAAAGTTTTACAGCTTGATTTCTAACGCTATGCTCAACAACCTGTAGTTTTGTTTTGAAGACATTGGGTATATTCTTTCGTCTCGTGTCGTATCTTCTTGCCATTTCATCATCAGTTTCATATCTATTCGGATGTTTGACAAGATCAGTGAGTAAAGTAAGAATATACAAACAGGGCACAGTAAGGATTTTCAAATTTATAAAATGTTCTCTACATGATTGCCTCTGGTGTATGCGAGATATTATTCTAATTGCTCTTTTTTGTAGAACAAACGCTTTTTTTACATTATAGGCATAATTATTTCCCCAAAACTTAATACTGTATCTTAAGCGAGATTCTATTAGAGCATAATATACAATTTTTAATATGTTTCGTGGTTAGTTCTTCCCTCAAGCTTCTCAAAGCATAGCATGCAGAGCTGATTTTGCTCTCTATATTATTTAATTCATCTTTCCATGCCAAATACGAGTCTATATAAACACCTAAGAATTTCACCGATTGTACAAGTGGTATGCAGTTTTCATGTAGTTTGATGTTCAAGGTATCTCGCGTTTTTGCTGTGGTTTTGAATAGTATAGCTTTAGTTTTTTCTGCATTCAGCATAAGATTATTTGCATTAAACCACAGAGAAAACGTTAAAAGAGCTCTATTTAGTCTATGGTTGAGATCATTTGTATTCTGTGCCGATATTACCGCATTTGTATCATCCGCAAAAGCTACAATATGAACTTCCGGTGGAGAGTTATAGATAAAGGGGATCAAATCATTTATAAATATGATGAAGAAGATTGGTCCCAAAATGGAACCTTGTGGCACTCCTCTATTAATTTTATCTAATTTAGATTTATACGTCTTTTCATACTTATCCTCGATACCCTTCAGTTCAACATATTGCTGTCTGTTTTCTAAATAAGACTTGAATAGCTGTAGCACATTTTGCTTTATTCCGTAGTATTGAAGTTTTTTTATTAATATATTATGATCAACCATATCAAAAGCAGAGCTTAAATCCAGAAATAATCCCGCCACTTTCTTTTTATTATTTAAATTTGTGATGACATCATCAATTAATGTATCTATCGCATCGTTGCTTCCTATTTTTGGCTGATATCCAAATTGTCGTGTATTTATTATTTTATTATTCTGTAGATGTTTAGTTAATCTAACTTTAATCAGTTTTTCAAAAATTTTTGAAATTGTTGGTAAAAGCGAGATAGGTCTGTAGTTTTTAGAGTCATTTTTTGAACCTTTCTTATGTACAGGTAATACTTTTGCAATCTTAAATTCATCAGGAAAAATGCCCTTTTCATAACATTTATTGTAAAAACTCGCTAATGGTGATTTTAAAAAGTCTATGTTTTTCTTAAATATTGAAATTGGTATGTCATCCCAACCACATGACTTCTTGTCTTCCATACTTTTTACAACTTTAGATATTTCCGCAGGTGTTATGTGATCCCAACACATATCATTTATGCACGGTTGTACATTATGCTCAAGAAACTTCATTGATAGTTCTATGGAACCTCTCGAGGGTGATAGGCAATGATAAAAGTTTTCCGCAAAGATATCCACAACTTTTTGAGTACTTTCGATATATTTGTCATTATGCTTTAAGACAAATATATTCTCGTGTACATTGGGAACTTTCTTCCTGTGTTTGTTAACTACACTCCAGATCATCTTAACAGAGTTATTCGATTTCTCTATTTGTGACTGTATTGATAACCTTTTGGCACACCTAATTACCCTTCTGTATACTTTTATATAATTGTTTCTATAATCAACAATAGATTGGTCACTGATGGATCTATGTGCTGGCACAAGGAAACGCTTCATATTGCTGGCCACCTTTATCCCTTTTGTAATCCAGCTTGAACTTTGTTTAGTTTATATTCTAATAGTTTTTAGCTTTTTCTTAAAACTCTTATCAAAAATTGCATACAGTTTTTTTTATGAAACTATTTATTCCATCATTTTGCCATTCATGTTTCAATATGTGTTCTCTGAATAATTTATTGTTCATCTCATTAAATACTCTTTGTTCTCTTGTAATAGTTTTATTTTTATTATTTTTTGTGATTCCCTGGATTTGAAGATCAACATTACATATTAGTGCTGCATGACCATCTGACAACCCATTTTGATCTATTATAGTATCTTTTATGCATTCATCTGGAAGATTTGTTATGAAATTATCCAAACAGGATTGAGCGTGACCCCGTGTGAAAGTAACCGATAAAATAAGGGGTCTAAAATTATAACATTTTAATAAAGATAAAAAATCTGACTTTTGTTTAGTGTCACTTAAGAGATTAACATTAAAATCCCCACAGATTATACATTTCTTATTAATAAAATATTCAAACAATGTTTCAAGCTGCTCCATAAAAGCTGAGAAAAATTCATCTAGTGTATTCCTATACAGACAAATTACGTTTAATTCGGTTTTAACACCCTTAATGCCACATACTTCAAAATACTGTGTTTTATACAGTTTTTTACACTCAACTAAATCTATAAAATTACAGTCGTTTAGTCCTAATATAAGACTACCTCCTCTAGTTTTTTTTGACCTAGTGTTATATGAAATTATGCTATAATTAGACAAATGAAAAAGTTCAATATTATGACTATTTAAAAAATGTTCCGTAATGCATACATATTGTGGCGTAGAGGTACTTAATGTTTCTAAATATACATCTAATTCAGCCTTTTTGGTATTTAAACCACAAACATTTTGATGATATATAATAATATTATGTAATATGTCTTTATCTGTAAAGTCATCATTAGCTAATTTTATGAGTACATTATTGTCAATGTTTACAGACGGAAGATTTCCTCCGAATTTATTTTTAGAACAAACGAAAAAAATATTGAGATATATTTTCAAAAATATTTTTTATTTCTAAATTATTGAGTTTACCAGTTGTCTGAGAAAACATGTCAAAAGTTAAGTCATAATTTGAGTCAAAATAGTATGCATATTCAAATTTCTGTATGCTATTTTGAAGACTAGAATTGAAAATTTCTACCTTATAGTTATACAAGGGTGCACCACATATATACGTAGGTAATGCTAAGATTACATTAGTATGCTTTATTTTTTATAGCGTGTTTTTTATGTTACTTATAAGATTTGTATAGTTATAGGATTTTTTGAAGTCTTCTTCTCCAATCAAAATAACACAGTAGTCATTCATAGTGTAGTCTATTAATTTGCTATGTAGTCCACTCAGTAGCTCGATTATTCCTGAATGTGGTTTTATAAAATGACAGTATTCAAAATTCTCAGTATCTAGATTCTCTATAGCTTGTATCACTTTATTCCTGTTGTTACTGCTTATTACGCAAAGCCTAAAATCCTTATTTTCATGCATAAGTGTAGAATTTAAATCGCTCATCTGCTCTTCTTTATCTAAAATTGTGCTTTGATGGTCTTCATGTGTTACATTATTCAATACAGTTTTTTCTTTGGTTCTTGGTGTTGGTTGAAAACTTTGCCCACATTCGGCCTGACTTAGAAGTGTGTAATCTAATTTTGTTTTGTTTCCCTTTTTTTGTTTCTTTTTGTTTTTATCTATCTTTGGAGTTGAGCGACATAAATAAGCCAGTGTATCAGTTTTCTTTTCATAGGCTATGATTTGTTTTCTTAAAGAACTGTTTTCTTTTGATAGATTGTCTATTTCTTTTTCCGCACTTTCCAACTTCTTTTCTAAGTAAGTGATTTTAGCTCTTAGTTCTCCCAACTCCTCCCTGTTTTTGGGGCTTATTTCAGGGCAGCTGCGATTTAATTTACTAGTCTCTATACAAGAACAATCCTCATCGACAGAGCTCTCCAACTCCAGAGACTCGGTATGTTTTTTTCTTTTTTTGTTTCGATTGGTAATGAAATCAAAAAAATGTTGAGGTGTTTGTGTATTATTTTTACCCACTTTCGGTGATATTGATGATGTCTGTTCATTAGTTTGTTGCGATGTTTTTGGTGTATTTGGTGTATGTGGATAATTTTCAGACTCTGTGCAAAGTGCAACAGTGTTTGGACGAAAGTGAGAATTATTAACCAAACTTGCTGTTGACGTTGATGAGTTATTCATTGTGTGCATCATGTTTACAGGTACAGCCCCTGGTGTCAATGGTGAGCTTGTACATTCTCTTAGCAAGAGTGCGCACTTTACGCATTTCCATTTGTTGCTTTTCTTCTCTTTCATTGAGTTAAATGTTTTTTCTGTTACGTTTGCGCAGTTTAAGTGGTGAAACTTTAAACAGTTGAAACATTTAAGAAATTGTTTATCTGAGATTATTTTATCACACTTCACACATTTCCTTACCATTTTGATATAGTTCGTTAAGAGTAACGAAAAATATGACTCGGTCGTTTGAACGCAGCACAGGCAGCGACGTTATTATTACACTGATAACAAATGTATTTAAGTTTGGGAAGATTTAACAATATTAAGTCATTAGTTACCACGAGTTATTTAAAAGTTCAAACAGTTGTTAAAGTCGTCATGTTCGTGTCTTAAATTATACTATTACAATCCACACAAATATTATTTTTTGTTCCAAATATTTTAAGGTACAGTCAAATTCACATATTAAATTATGAATATTTTTAACTTTTGTTTTTAAAACCAAAATTTATTTAAACTAAGAAAAAATCCCTATACTAAGGAATTCGATTGGACTCGATCCAACAACACATTGACTTCATACTAACGCATTAGACCGTTTGACCAATTTACTAATAATTGTACCCGTTCAAAAATGTCATTACTATGTTTCAAAATTATGATTTGCGCTCAGCTAATTGGTTGGTTTGCGCAGTGTTATCAATCATGGAAAGTTTTAGACATTCAAAACGTTAACCGACTTCTTGCAAATAAAACTTTGGTTTTCACTTTTTTCTATCACTTTTTCTTATGTAATGATTAGGTTAAACACAACACAATCAGTCTAAACTTGATTTATACACTGGTAAAGAAAAATAGTTTAATTTAGTGAGTTTAACATGTTTTCACTGTCTTTTTATGTTGGATTTAAAAATATGACAAAAAAACGTTTTAAAACACTTTCACTTAATAATCAGAACAGGAAGACTTTGTATTTAACGTCTAGCGATTAAGATATCTATAAAACAAATTTTAAGGATTTAATTTAAGCGGAGCACTTGTTACTCGATCGCTAGCGTTGAAAGTAATATTCTTTCAGCGAATTTGTTTCGATTTATGATGTTGAAGCACCGAGTCAAACGACAATATACCGCTGGTATGCCGAGTTCCAACGCGGTCGTGTGTCGCTCAGCACTGTTTCTTCTGCAGGTCGACCAAGAACAGCGGTCACGCCTCAAAACATCGCAGCTGTGCGAACTATTAATAATACCCGAAACTTTAATCTTAAGGATAAGATAATAAGTGTGTACCATATTTTGTTTTATCAATAAAGATTATTATTATTATTATTATACATTAAAGTAGGGACGGGACTCACACAGCATTATGAATTGCCATACGTGCCTTCTTTGACATATTCTGACTCTTCATAATAGCGTGTAGAGCCCCATTTAACTATATTTCCTGCGTTCACTCGTCGTTCTATATCCTTATCATATCTACCATCCTTGCTAAATAAACATTCCAAATATACAAACTCATCCACTTGCTCAATCAACTATTCGTTACTATTCTTACTTCACATAACGTTTTACTTTCTTCTCTTTCAAAAACCATCATTTTCGTCTTACCTGCGTTCATTTTCATGCCCCTTTCTTTTAATGATCAGTTCATTAAAGTAACCATCATTTGCAACTCGGCCGCTGACGATGCAAATATGACTTGATCATCGGCGTACAGAAGGCATTTGACGGTTAACTTACCCATTCTCAACCCACATTCTTCAACTTTCAAAGTTTGCAAACAATTGTCCATAAATAGGTTAAACAGCCATGGAGAAGCTACATAGCCCTGTCTGACACCTTTTTGAATGCCAAACCAGTACGAGTAGGCCCGGTTGATCCTGCCACAAGCACTAGAGTCCCTACAAAGAGACTTTAATGCCTGTATCAGACCAGCGCTTAACCCAAATGAGGTCAGTGTTTGCCATAACACGTTCCTGTCCACTCTGTCATAAGCCTTTTCCAAGTCCATGAACGCCCAAAAAACTTTCTGGTTTTTGGTCAAAAATTTCTCCGCAATCATGCGAATGGAAAAGACTTGATCCGTATACCCCATCCACTTTCTAAATCCAGCTTGCACATCCCAAATTTTTCCATCAGTTTCTTCTATAACTCTTTCAATTAACACCTTAGCATACAGTTTACCCACAATGCTAAGCACGCTACCACGGTAGTTTTTACAGTCCTGCTGCGACCCCTTTCTCTTAAATATTGGGACTATAACGGCTTTGCACGAGTCTTCCGGTACCCGCTTCAGTTCCCAACATAAATTAAACAAGGTGTACAGCAGGCCTGCAACCACACCCTCCCCAGCCCTTAGCATTTCGAGTGATACTCTATCATATCCGGCTGGCTTACCTAAATCATTCATACATAATTCTTTCAACACATTTTATATATTTAAATATATCATTCAACATATTTTCCCTCAGTCTGCATTTATATTTCTCTTTAACACCTTCATATTGTAACCTCTCTATTCTAATACGCTGTAACGCAGTGGTAGACACAGATGTCCGATGCCGCCAACGCTTGAATAGACCATTAATTCGGCATAAGACCAAGTAATGATCCGTCCCTACGTTGACCCACAGTAAACTCTTGTATCTACCACTGCGCTCCTCATTCTTATATCCACAATTATGAAATCTATCATGCTTCTATCATCCCCTCTTTTCCAAGAATACATGTGAATCCTTTTATGGCGAAAGAAAATGTTCGCCACAAAAAGATTATTTTCCACACATACGGTGAGGAGGCCTTCACCATTTTTATTTATTCTTTCATCGCTAAACGCTCCTAATATCATTTCTTAACCATACCTCTTCATCCCAAACCTTCCATTAAAATCACCTAACATAATAATATTTTTATTTTCCTTACATTACGTCAACACCAGCCTTACCATGTCCCAAAACTGCTCTCGAATATAAGTGGGCTTACACATATCTGGAGCGTACACCACAAGTACGAACAACTTCCTTAAGCCCACTTTTATTCGTATCCACAGCAGTCTTGGGTTTACACATTCATACTCCTTCACACATTGACCCATTCTTTTTGAAAGGATGACACTGACTCCCTGGCATGCCCGCTCGGTCTCGTCTACACCAGACCAGTAAGCAGCATGTATACACATGCCATGTGCAGTGACATCTCTTCCCTTTCGTTTCGTCTCATTCACACATAACACATCTATTCCTCTATCATTCATCATTTCGCACATTTCATCCATCTTATAATTCATTGCTCCACATACATTCAGCGTAGCCAGACGGGCCTCTGCAATGAACCGCATGATCGTTTGCCCCCTCTGCTATAAAAAAAATGATTCTTAAATAACAAGGGCAGAAAAATAGTTGACAAAATGATTGCGTCTATAAATAACTTATATATAAAATGAGTTCTATTATTATTCAATGATTTTTTTAAATAAAAATGTATATTAATCTAAGCCACAAAAAAACATACATTTTTGGGAGTATCAAATTACTTTAATCATTTTCATTATTCACGTGTTCCCATTTACTATATTCATACTATTTTCCTATACACTTTGTAAGACTACCAACATACAAACAAAAAAAAATTATAGGTAGTTATTATTAGTAATAACTACCCATAAAAATTTTACTTACTATAAGTAATAATAAAAATAAAACTAATAAGGTTGAAAATAAGTCTCTTACAAAGAACTTCCTGCAATAATACGTTGTCTCAATTATAGTACTATGTAACAATTCCATTTAATATTATGGCAACACTTTGTGACTTGAGAAGAGATCGAGTTCGTTCCCTGTTTGTAATTTGGTGATAAATGAATCCGGAGCATTGAATGTTGAACTTTGAACTACTGTTTGTTACTTGTGTCGGGTGTCACGTGCTTGATTTCGATGAACGTTGAATTTAGTTGAGTTTGACATTAAGGAAATGTACAATAAAGTTGATAGACTGAAATAGTGAAATGAAGAAAGAAGTTGTCAATTGGTAATGTTCGCTGGAGTGATACAACATTATGGGGTAGCATCGGACCAGGCCGATGCCCGATCACCTCAGCTAGGTCAGGTCACATATATAAACACTACTACGCACTACTCACATGCACCTACACCTACCTACCGCCTGACCGAGCCTTGGGGCAGTCTTAGCTTCGGAACCAGCTACGTAATATTTATTTACCTAGCCTTATATCTATTGTTACCAGAAGATTGGAGAAGAATTTTAAATGAAGGTAAAATACAACTATCTACCAAGAAAAAGGAACAAGAAAATGGCCCCGCCTTGCTGTTATGTTGTTAATAATTTATACCTGGCACAAAATACATTGACGTAAGTTCTACTTTAACCCAACAGGCCAACCGACGAACCCAACTCAGCTGGACTGCTTTCAGACAATGGTGACAAATACAGTATCAAGGAAAAGTATGTATCTAGGTAAAAATATAACCCAATATGGGCTGAGAGATTCAAACCATGGAAAACGTTGCTTAAACTTTTGTCATTTTATATTTAAAGGTTAAAATTTTCAGAACACATTCATTGTATCTTTCTCTTCCATGTTTGGTCTTTTCAGGCTCACTTTATTCGCATTGTTTGACCTGTTTGTAAAAAAGTACTTATTGTATTGTATTATATTGAAAACAAAATTATATAGTAGCTGGGACATGTATCTAGACATGTTATTTAAATAAACCCCCAGTTATCCGTAGCACTCACCATATCGTATGCGTAGCTCGTAGCTGCAGTATAAATACCAACGGCTCAATATTTCACATTTATCGACATCCGAGTATAGCAGCGTCAAGTAGCTTCGAGAAAACGACATAATTCGCCCGTCTTGAGAAATGTCACCTGTATTTACAGGAGTGAGTAGGCTTGTATTCAACATTATACATTATTTATTATTGTGGCGTAGGTAATACGCTCTTAGTTACATACTGAAGTAATAATTTCACTGGAACACACCACAACGCAATGTGAAATCAAGTGAATAATTCCAAACTAAACCTGCATATTGATTTTAATTCATAAACCCCGCCTTGCTGTTATTTTGGAGATGTGCTAGCATAATATGTAACTAAAAGGTCGTCTATGAAATATAACTGGTTATTCTAGAAGAACAAATACTTTCCCGTTAATGATGTAAACAAATGTTACACTTAATAAATGGAAAACAAAAAAATAAATAATATTATTATTGTAGAGAATATTCACATAACTATAAAGTACTTAAAGTTAAAGCATCAAACTATTAGCCATGGAATTAATGCCAAATATAAAAGTAATAAATGGAGTAAGAAAACCCGCTACCTCATATCATCAGTCCGTAGATGTCGTAAGGGGCGACAAAGCTAAACTGAATCAGGAGATAGCCAATAATTCATCTTCCTGATAACAATTCAAACTAAGAAAAACTGGTTTCCACCTACCGAGCGTGCCACCATAGCAAATACGGGGTAATTTGCCATAATTTTTGGTCATTAGTTTTCCTCTCTATTGTTTTTTCTTACAAAACGTTACCTTAGTTACATTATGATTTTTTCTGTATCGTGGGGATAGTTTATATGCACATTGCATAGTTTGCACATACAGACATAAAGCCTACCCTCCAGGTCTGGAACAATTATTTGTAGGCCATACTTGTTCCGAAGTGGAACATAATACTTGTTCCATGAGGGATTTTAACCCACGGCCCGGAACGCTGGAACTCAATGCTAAACCACTGTGCTAAGGAGCAGTCGCTCTACGGGTAAGCCTATTATTATTTTTATTTTTTATTTTAGTGCACCCTACCCATTGTTCTTTTTCTTATTTTGTATTTATTTCTTCTTCTGGGTTGTCTGGAAGAGATTGCTATGTAGCAATAAGACCGCCCATTGTATTTCCCTCAATAGTTGTTATTTTTTATTTTTGATTTTGTTATCTTTTCTTGGTGTACAATAAAGAGTATTGTATTGTATTGTATTGTATTGTAAGCCTATGTTCAGCAGTGGACTCCAAACTCAAACTCAAACTCAAACTTAAATATTTTATTGCGTTCATTTGGTTATAAATAGTTCTTATGTTGGATATAATAGAGCCAAACATGAGCCCTGATAGGGCATAGCAACATTATATATTAATTTAATTTAATTGATTTATAAAGAATAATTACTTATTTTATTAAATTAAGCTAAACATTACTTTTAGGTTTAATAAACATTTGCAATAACTGTTAATACAAGGATAATAAAAACGTATATATATATATTTAATTAAACAATTATTATTTTTCCCCGAAAAACTCTGACAACGAATAAAAACTTTTTTCAATTAAATATTTTTAAGCTCTCTTTGAAATTCATTTATTGATTCTTCATTTTGTAGACATTTTATTATAAATTTTTACACACATACCATAGGCTCCTGATTTCACTGTCTGTAATTTTGTGATAGGTGGAGCTAATTTATTATTAGCACGTAAAAAACAAGGCCGGGAGTATATTGAAAAAAGGTGCATATTCTTTTTGACAAATGTGCATACTCCTAGTACATATATAGATGTAAGTGTTAATATTTTTAATGAAATGAAGTAAGGTTTACATCTGTCAGTGTTATCTATATTTGTAATTATGCGGATACATTTTTTTGTAGAATAAATAATTTATTTACGTCTGTGCTGTTTCCCCACAGAATAATGCCATACTTGAGCCATGCATGGGCATAAGCATAGTATGCACACGTAGCCGTTTTTGTATCTGTGACTTTTTAAGTTCGTATAGAGCATACGAGAAACGGGAAAGTTTAGATGATACTTTCTTTATGTGTTCTTTCCAGTTTAAACCCGAATCTATGTTTATACCTAATAACGTATATGAATCAACACATTTTAATTTAGTATCGTTGTAAGAATAATTTATAGATAGGGGGTATTTTTGATACGGCTTATATTGAATTATCTTAGTTTTTGTATAATTTATTACGAGATTGTGATTTATTAACCATTCAGAGATATCTGTTAATACACTATCTAGACAGTTGTTAAGATTGTTGTTCTTACTATTGTCAAATGGGATGACTACAGAAAGATCATCGGCGAACAAGGTACAGGAAGCTTTGATTATTTTTGGCAAATCATTTATATAAATCAAAAATAATAAACAACCGAGAACACTACCTTGTGGTATTGATTTAGTGACCGGTGCAAATTTAGATCTGACTTTAATCACGTTTCCACTGGTTAGGTCATGGTGTTCAATCTCTACACACTGCTTTCGATTGGTAAGGTATGACTCGAACCAGTTGTAGGGTGGGCCTCTTACTCCTATTCCGTGTAATTTCCGTAAAAGTATGTCAAATCGAACTCGATCATAAGCTTTGGTCATGTCCAGTAAAATACCAATCGCATATTTCTTTTTATTGAATATATTTAGTACTTCATTGACATATTTGTATACTGCTATAGTTGTTGATCTGTTTTTGCGAAAGCCATATTGATTTTCATTTAATATATTGAACTTTTCGCAGTAACAGTACAGTCGATTAGACATAGCAGATTCAAATATTTTTGAAAACGTTGGAAGAATTGCAATCGGGCGATAGTTATTACAGTCAGTTATAGAGCCTTTTTTATGGAGTGGTTTAATTATTGAAATTTTTAGGTGGTCTGGAACTATACTTTCTGTAAACGATTGATTTATTAAGAATGTCATAACTGGGGCTAGTTCTTCGGCGCATTTTCTAATTAGACAAGGTGGTAATTCATCATGACCGAAGCTACGCTTGTTTTTTTAAATTACGTATAGTTTTTATAATTTCTTGATTAGTAGCGGGTTGTAAAAAGAATGAATTTTTTACTGGATCAAGGACAGGCTGGCCGGTCGCACTTGTTGAGCCAAAAGTTGCATTATCGTTTCCAACCGATAAAAATAAATTATTGAAACAATTTACTATCTGATCAGGGTCTGCAGTGATACTATTTTGGACATATAATTTTATGTTCTTTTTATTTTGTGTAAGCTTATTGGTTGGCTCCTTTACAACATTAAAGTGGAAAGTAAAGGCATTAAGCTGGCCTTATGTATTATTCTATCCTGAAAATTAATTAAAGGTCTTGTGCAAATCTACGCTTACTATTCTTAGCCTCAAAGGACAAGTCCACGAAGTGATTAAGTATCCCAATATTTTTCCATTAGGATTGTCTTCCAAAAAAAATAAGTCAAACTTTTTACCAGGCATATTTACAAAGAAAGCGTTAATGCCAGCTTTGAATCGTGACCCCAATAAGAATCCATACTATCTGCAAAGAATATTAGCTGCTAATATAAAACCAATCACAGTTCTCGAAACAAATACAAATGTAGACGGATTTAGCTGGCCTTATGGTTTATCCTATCCTGAAGCTAAAGTAAATGTCGTGTGCGTAACTACGCCCAATATTCTTGGCTTCGAAGGACTAGTCCCCGAAGTGATTACACATCCCACATTTTTCCTTCAGGATTGTATTCCAAACAATACAAGTCAAACTCATTGCCAGGCATAGTTACAAATGACTAATTGATGCCAGCTATTGAATCGTCAACCAGTGAGATCTGCAAGCAATATCAGCTGCTAATATAAAACCAACAACAGTTCTCGGAACAAATCTCAATGTAGACGGACTTAGCTGGCCTAATGGTTTATCTTATCCAAAGCCTGGATCAAATATAGTGTGCAAAACTCCGCCGAATATTCTTGGCCTCGAAAAACTAGTCCCCGATGTGATTAAATATCCCAACATTTTTCCTTCAAGATTGTCTTCCAAACAAAACCAGTAAAACTCATTACCAAACATAGGTAAAAATAACGAATTGATGACAGATTTTCAATCGTCACCTAAAGAAATTCCGTACTATCTGCAAGGACTTGCAGATCCTGACATAGTACCAACAACAGTTCACGAAACAATTGCAAATGTAGACGCATTTAGCTGGCCTTATGGATTATCCTATCCTGAAGCTGGATCAAATGTCGTGTGCGAAAATACGCCCAATATTATTGGCCTCGAAGGACTAGTCCCCGAAGTGATAAAACATCCCAACATTTTTCTTCAGGATTGTATTTCAAACAATACAAGTCAAACTCATTGCCAGGCATAGTTACAAATGACGAATTTATGCCAGCTTTTGAATCTTCACCCAGCAAGAATTCATACTATCTGCAAAGAACTTCTGCTGCTGGTAAAGCACCAACAACACCTCACCAAACAAATCCAAATGCAGACGGATTTAGCATGCCTTATGGTTCATCCTGTCCTGAGACTGGATCAAATGTTGTGTGCGAATCTACGCCCAATATTTTAAGCCTCGAAGGACTAGTCCCCGAGGTGATTAATCATCCCAACATTTTTCCTTCAGGATTGTCTTCCAAACAATACAAGTCAAACTTATTACCAGGCATAATTACAAGGAAAGCATTTATGCCAGCTATAGAATCGTCACCCAATAAAAATCCATACTATCTGCAAGTAATATTAGCTGCTTATAGTATAACACCAACCACAGTTTCGAAACAAATCCAAATGTAAACGATTTTGGATGCCTTATGGTTTAATATATCCTGAGGCTGGATCAAATGTCGTAAGCAAATGTACGCCCAATATTCTTGGCCTCGAAAGTCTAGTCCCCGAAGTGATTAAACATCCCAACATTTTCCCATCAGGATTGTCTTCCAAACATTACAAGTCATACTTATTACCAGGCATAATTACAAGGAAAGCATTGATGTCAGCTTTTGAATCGTCACTCAATAAGTTTCCATACTATCTGCAAGGAATATCAGTTGCTAATATAACACCAACAACAGTTCTCGCGACAAATCCAAATGTAGACGGATTTCGTTGGCCTTAAGGTTTATCCCATCCTGAGGATGGACTAAATGTCGTGTGCGAATCTCCGCCTAATATTCTTGGCCTCGCAGGACTAGACTCCGAAGTGATTACACATCCCAACATTTTTCCTTCAGGATTGTCTTCCAAACAATACAATTCAAACTCGTTGCCAGGCATAGTTACAAATGACGAATTGATGCCAGCTTTTGAATTGTCACCTACTAAGAATCCACACTATCTGCAAGTACCTTCCGCTGCGTGTGTAGCACCAACAACAGTTTACGAAACAAATCCAAATATAGACGGATTTATGTGGCCTTATGGTCTATGCTGTCCTGAAACTGCATCCAATATCTTGTGTGATTCTACGACCAATATTCTTGGGCTCGTAGGGATAGTCCCCGAAGTGAATAAACATTTCAATATTTTGCCTTCAGGATTGTCTTCCAAACAATTCAAGTCAAACTTATTACCAAACATTGGTAAAAATAACGGATTGATGACAAATTTTGAATCGTCACCTAAACAGATTCCGTACTTTCTGCAAGGACTTGCAGCTGCTGGCATAGTACCAACAATAGTTCACGAAACAAATTCAAATGTAGACGGATTTAGCATGCCTTATATTTTATCCTATCCTGAAGCTGAATCAAATGTCGTGTGCGAATGTACGCCCAATGTTTAAATAAAATATTTTGTGAATAAGGTATAGAAATCAATGAAAGTTTCGACTAAATTTCTTAGTGAATGTATTATGTAGATTAAAAAGGTGTAAATCTTTCTGCAATAAAAGTTAACAAAGAAACTATTCTACTATCACAACAATGTTAATAAAACAAATTAAAACTTAATGTTATTTTTATTTTTTTATTTATTTTTATTTATTTATTTATTTAATAGACAGTAGGAAGTATAACAATTAATAAGGTGTAAACATAAACTCTTTCGAGTTTTACCGTACACCCCACGCCGTCGATATACAACAATAAAAATTAAAACTATTTATAACAATATTTGCTACACACTTCATACATACATATTTAAGGAACAATCATAAGACAGCCACACGTTTTATAAACACCATGCGGGTATATCACAAAATAAAGTTATGTAAAAACCTTTTGTGGACGTTCAATAAATGAAGACAATGCTGCATAGGATTATTAATTAATTATATTTTATTTTTTAATTGAATTATATTTTAATTTGAGTTTTGTTAACTTTTTTTCAATTCAGATTATTGTATTTTTTTATTTGACCACTGGTTTAGAAAAAACTCTGTCCTGGTAAAAACTAGCAAGAATCCCAGCGGAAATTTAGTATTCCAGTAAATATAAAAAATCATTTTCTTGTAAATTCACAGTTAAAATCAGTTCACTAAGTAAGTGGTAAGTGACTACAGCAACGCATGTATATCTTAACCAACTTCACGCAAAGCAGGTTTCACCCATGAGGATGCCACTCAAACTTTAACTATATTTATTGAAATTGAAGCACAGCAGTAGGGGTTCAGCCCCACGGTAGTAGAAATGTTCGAGAAGGTGTTTGCAGCTTAAACGGACTAAAATATCTGATAAAAAAGTACACACATCAGAACTGTGTTGGGTTTATTTCACCCTTATTAGCTATCGTATATTATAAAGAATTCTGTAGCAATTTTTTTAAATGATGGCTTATTAAAAAAAGCACATTTAAATGTAAGTTTATCCTGATACCAGTGAATGCAAATATTATGTTTTATCTCTTCAAATAAAATAAATAAAAAAAGACTGACGGAGGCCGTAAAATTTAATTGATAACCAGATGAACACCAAATCAAGTCTCACTTTTAAAAGATATACAAGTACGAATAGAATACTCTTCAGAAAACAGACTAGGTTAATACAAAAACTTGACATATCTATTTCATTGCCCATCAAGCAGTGTTCTAAACGTCCAGTAAGTTTATTTAGCAACTTTGTGGATAAAATAGCAGATACAAACATCACAGCCAAAGTACAAACAAATGAAACGTAAAAACAAACAGTGAAATTTCTGCAATATATTTAAATTCTTAAATATTCTCTACACGACTCTTCCGTTATCATATTTAAAAATTTATTCCATACGACAAAGGGATAGCCAGACATCATGATATTGTATAGATGCAGTTCTAGCTTCAAATGAGTTTGAATTAACCAGATTCCATGTTAGTCCTCTGAAGTGACAACGTATTTGTAGCCTTGCTGGTCTTTATTTAAGTAGGTATGTGGCCGGATGGAAGGTAAAGGGGAGATCTCTCGCCGGGCAAGGTGTTCTGCCTGGAGAGCGGCCAGAGCTCCGAGTGGCAGTTCGGAGCTATTCTATTTATACTGCTTCAACTTCGGAATTTCGTTAGCGCGATTTAGACTTCGATGTATTTCGCTTTGTGTTGCAACGACAGCGCCACCACAGGTACATCTCAGGATTTAACAAACAATACATCTTTCGTGTGTGTGTGTAATTTAAGGTGATTTTAAGCAAATAAATCATACAAAATAAAATTAATTTCCGATCTTCTACGCAAATCGTAAATTTAGTGGCTTAATTAAATTATTTTTGGCCTCATACTCGTAGTATGGTCGCGTAGCTTAACGATCAACACTTAAAATTATTTTAAATATAATTTATTCAATTACAAACTACAAAATTAACGCGATTGATAGGATGTTGTTAGTTAATTTTATTTTTATAGGAGAAGGGGCAAACGAGCATGCGGTTCACCTGATAGTAAGTGACTACTGCCGCCCATGAACAACCGCAACACCAGGGGAATCGCAGATGTGTAGCCGGCCTTTTAAAAAGGAGTAGGCTCTTTTCTAGAAAGTCTATAAGTCGTATCGGTCCGAAAAAATTGCTGATGGTAATCGAATCCACAAAGAAGTTGTGCAAGGGAGAAAACTTCTTCTAAATCGCACAGTGGTGGACCGCCAATCATCCAGATGGTATGGATGGTATCGCGAGTTTTGTCGCGATGTGCGATGGTGAAATTGAGCGGCTGGAATTAGTTCGAACAATTCCTCAGAGCACTCCCCGTGGTAGTTCATATTCTTACTGTAAAGATTTCATTTATTTAGATGATATGCGTACATAATGTTATGCAACTTTAAAACCATGCCAGACCAGTCAAGGGCACACCTGCCATTGCTCTCTGTCTGTTCGTAAAGCCTCATCGCAATCGGTTTAGCCATTCCATTGATTAGTCCGGACAGACAGAAGGACCGACAGTTCTTCTGTAATGATTATTCACATGTCTTTATAGTATACAAATAACTCTTTAAGCTATATAGAAGGCAGGAGTTTTGATATCACAGACAGACACTACACAACATATTTACTTTCGCTAACGCTCCGGAAATTCTGTCTTGTCGCTTAGCTACAGAAATGTATCGCTATGTGAGTATAGGTTGAAGGTGAGACAGAGAGAGAGAGAGAGATAGATAGATAGAGAGAGAGAGAGAGAGAAAGAGAGGGGATGCTTCTCAGGTTAAGGGAACAATTTCCATAATCACCACAGACGGCTCGGTAATCGTAGTGCCGAAAGTTTCGCACGTCTGACGGTGCTCCCTGTCGCCGCGCCGGCTCGGATATTTACTTCTGTATCTGGATTAATCGGAGTACAGACAATATAGGGTAATTAATTCTTTAACGTTGCCAATATATACAATATATAGACGAAATGGGTATACTGAATGAAATTTAGTTGCAGTATTTCAAAATTTAAGCGACATATTTCAACAATAATTGTTAAGAGATATAAGTTTCAATTATACATTGAACAGTCTCCTTGCAATTAATATTTATGTAGAGTTTGCGAAACGGATATCGAGCAATATTATTATATTATGCAGATACACCAGAGTCTTATAAAATTATTTCATTCTTAACATTCATGTTTTGCCATTATAATTGATTGCAGTCTAAATAGTTTAAAATTCGTATAACATTTAAATTATTAAACGTGTGCCACTTCCACGGCATTCCCGGCAGTTTTTCATTCCGTACGTAATTACGCACCTAAAGGATTAATTAAAGAAAATAATTACGAAGGTAAAGTGAAACCCTTTTTCTTTAACTGGATTACTAAAAAAGGTGTAAGAGAAACCAGGTATTTTTAAAATACATGAATATGCTTGTTATTTTTAAAATGCTTATAAAATTAATTTAGTGAGCTATATATTTGATAATAATTCTTAGATTTCATTAGGTTTTCTGTTTACTGCACTTTCGAAGTTAGAAAATATATAACAGTAACATTAAAAGACACTATAAATAAAAAGGGGATGGCAAAGATATAATTTCGATCAAATCAATTCATGCTTGGTTAGATCTCACAGTTGAGAAAGTAACTATATACATATTTCTGGACTAGAAAAGTGTAGATGTTCATGCATCAATTTGATCGCTTACAATGTCATGGCCTGTGCACATGACATTGTAAGCGATCAAATTGAAATAGTTAGGAAGAAGATACATTTATAAAAACAATAAAATATCATTTTACTAAGAAACTACGCGTTCTAGGCTATTGATATGAAACAGGGAACCAGCTGACGTAAATCGTAAATCAGCTAATAAAAAAAACCTGATATCGATACGTCATGACGTGTCGAGAGTAAATCTCTACCTCTTATGAGGCATGGAATACAATTCAGTCAGCTGAAGTAGGTATACACTTGATTTGAATTCCTCGCTTCTCCTTTCACCTCCCCATAAATCATCCCGCCACAAAGCATATTTAGGAACGCAGTAAAATTCTTACATGAAAGTTATTGGTTTTTCTTTTATTATACAAACAAAATATTATATTCCTTAGTAATAACTACGTTGCTAGTAATAAATAAAACCACTCTTTATTAGGTTCAACATCATTAACTCTCGTTTTCCGTATTATAAGAGTCTTTCTCACCACATATCTTCAAATGAGTGAAATTTATTAGGCTCTCTAATATAAATCTCCAAAAAATATTTATTTATTACGAAAGATTATTGGGTTATTTTGAATAAAAGTCAAAAGTTGAATAATCAGCCAATTTATAGGACAGGGAGATGTTAGGTCGTGGGCCTATATAGTTTGTAACAGTAATAGCATATTTCTAATGTAATAAAATTAAAAGTTTTCAAAATGTTTAGGAAATGATTCGTAAACATAGAACTTGCCTCATATTCTCATATTCGCGTCAATTCTCAAATCGACCCGCTCTCGCGTGCGATTAATCAATGTTGAACTCGTGATCATTTACGCGTTCGTTCACGGACTGTTGAGAAAGAAAAAAAGCTGCAATTAAACATGCAGTTACGACAAGTTTTTGTAGTACTACGAATCCAAATTAAAGATGAACTATTATATTGTATTTATTCTAAAATTTAAATACATGAACTTACGATCGTCACCGAGGAGATGGGTAGGTATTACGGACTTCCGTTTGGCACGATCCTGACACACAGCTCTCACTGCTTTCATATCTATATATTTATGAATACATTTTCGTAGGTTAAATTTACTCATTTGATATAAAATTCAAAAAGTAGAGTTTACTAAAATTTCCTTATAATTCACAGAAATGCTTTCAGTACTAGAAGCAACTATGGATTAAATGCAAATATTATGTCAAACGATGCGCATAAATTGAGCGTCGAAGTGACGCGTTGATATCGAAATAGTGCGGGGTTTCATCGTGCAAGTTATTGTTTCTTGGTATTTGAAATGTTTATTACGAGCAATGATTGTACCAGGTGTTTTTATTAAATATACATTTATCAATAAACTGGTGCGTAATACGGGTTGGGGTAATTTTTACTACATAACTATTTACTCGCAAGCAGGACCTTAAGGGGAGGTACTCGTATATGAGTTCGTATTAAATTAAATATTGGTAATTTTTTTACCTGCTATTAAGACATTAATAGTAAAAATATGAAATTTCGTTTGAATTGAGCTGAAATAATTCAATCGTAAAGACAATTTTTAAAAGAAGACTAAGTCGAGTTTCGTACCCTTAGTTATCAGTTTAAACATTTTTGGAGCAGTCCTCAGTCTACGGGTTCTTGTACTGGAACAAACCATATTTTACTCATGAACTACCCTTATAATTAATGTTGATGTGCGAAGCGGAGATCGAGCGTAAGTCTGCACTACCACATGCGAGCGATCCTATAAATCCTATGTCAGTCGGCGAAGTCACACATGTAAAAAAAAAGAAATCGGCACCGATGACATTAGCAACAGGGTACTGAAATCGCTCTCCGCACCGCTCGTATGCCTCCTCGTAGGTATTTACAACATTTTTATTTTACACTGCGCCTTCCTGGATGCCTGAAAAGAAACAGACGTAAAAGGAATTTCGAAACTGGGGAAACCGTGCAATCAAACCCCAGTTACAGACCAATCAGTCTCCTCAGCACACTGGGGAAAGTTTACAAGCGACTCATATTGAATCGCTATCGTAAACACGGCGTCGCTAACAAGCTTCCTCCAGACGAGCAGTTCGACTTTAAACCTCGTGCACAAATAAGTTACATCGCTTTACAGAGTACATTCTGAAAGGCTTCAACCTCCCAAAATAAGGTCATAGGACCACTAGCACCGAAACCCTCTTCTTTAGAGGTCGCAAAAGCGTTCGACAAAATATGGCAGGACAGCTTGCTTTACAAGCTGTACAAACTCACTCACACGATCAGAGCCTTTCTCGCCAATCGCTACTTTCGTTATCGGATAGAAGGAACACGCTCTACAAAGCTGCTCCACAAGGATGGAGTCCCTCTGGGCTCTGTCCTCACACCACTCCTCTTTACACTCTTCACGAGGGATATCCCTAACGACCATTTTTTACATGGGGAAATGCCTTCGCAAACCTGCCTTGCAGGGGCAAGGACGGGTTATGTCGGACTTGCACCGATTAAAAACCCAATGGTATTCTACTTTCATCGTATATGGAGAGGGCCACGGGAATGCTTTCGCACACATGCGCAGCTCCACCAGCGTTGGCCCTTCACGGCGGCCCCTACTCGGGAAAGGACAACTCCTCCCCCATCTCCTAGTAAGGTGGCGTAGCGCCATACCAACACACCTCTTCCTCCGAGACTCCACCTCGGCTGCAGCGGTAGGAAGAGAAGCCACCCCTCTCACCGCAGCCCACCAACACACATCCTCAGTGGGCGACCTAGAGCCAGCCTTACACAATAAGCATCCATACACCCTCACAAATTTTACGTTTATAATATTATAGTAAGAAGTCCTTTCCCCCTATCGCTACACACGAGGTAGAGTCGCGGTGGAAGAGTAGTGTTGGTATGGCGATGCGCCACTTGCCTTATCCTTCGTGACTCTGGCGAGGCCGCTACTGCCGATACGGTGGTGATTGGGCTGCGGGGAGGGAGGAGTGACGGTAAAGTGAGACGCCGCTCTCCCAACCCTCCGCAGTCGAATCTTGATTAGTGGTGGCCACTTACCAGAATAGCTGCTAGGGTCGAGAAAGATGGTGCTTCCAAGTGCTTGTTTTTCCGGGCCCATGTACTACGTTGGTGTCCGTTACGCTTTGGTGGAATCAGCGCAACAGATGGCATCCGTCAGTATTCTGATGCTATTGTCGTTGTTGAAATCTCCCAGGGGTATTGTGCGCTTTAAAATAATATGTACAATACAATAAATTACCCTTTAATATATAAAAACAAATAACGTAACTAGAAACAAACAGAGAGAAAAACAAAAGGCCGTCTTATTGATATACAAGTATTTCTTCCAGTCAACCTACAAAAAGGAAGTACATGTTGCAAAAAACTATATATTTAAACGTGTAAAAAAACGAAAAAGTGCAACGCGGTTTAGGCAATCTGTTCTGCATGGAACACGATTTGTTTCATTTAAACGACATGAAGTGGGACTGCTGTGATGTTTTTATTGCTTATTCCAAGCGGAACTAACATATATGCGGCTAATAGGAAAATAGTGTATTTTATTTTCAATGAAATTTACTCTCTCTGTAAAAAGCACCACTCAAAATTTCATTCCTCCATAGATGGCTAGCCTCAGTTGAGACTGGCCATCGTGACTGAAATTCGGTCACGGACGTTATTCCTGCTGCCACATGCGGGTCGAATACTGGATGAATACCACTAGTACTAGCTACTTTGAACTTTGTGATATCTGTGTTTTTATAGAAGTAAGAGTGGCAGATGAGTTTATTTCACGAATCAAAATGTAGTTATGTATATTGTTAGAATGCGAAAAAGTCGTTGGTTCAAATCAAAATATTTTTAATATGATCGCTTAAAATGTCATATGTACAGGACATTACACTGTAAGCGATCAAATTGATGCATGAGCATCTACACTTGGCAAGGTTTTCGCAAGAATGTTTCATTGCTTACTCTATCTTCTAATTCTTTATTAGCCTTTATTAAACCCACAGTTACATAAATGCTTTTTTAAGGTAGCATGTATGCTTGCCTTGCGTGACGTCATCATCATCATTACAGCCGTTCACAAGTCCACTTTCACAAGTTCACAAGACACACAGTCCTCCAACAAGGAATGCTACAAAACATTGGTCTGACCCACCTGCAGCTATCGACTTTCTACATATCTCACCAGACCGCCACTTCATTTAGAGGAGGGCCACCCTACGTTTCGCTTACCAATACGAGGCTGCCGCTCGGGTACCTTTCTTCCCCATTGACTGTCTGTTCTTCGAGCTTTATGGCCGGCCCATTGATACCGACATAGTCCGCGAATAATTGAGGTGAAATGTAAGTAATTATCACATGATATTGCTAAATCCTAACAGTTTTATTGCGAAAGTTCTCTTGTCGTCTTGTCTTTAAACTGACGCAAAGATCTAAAAAGTCACTATTCTGCCTATATAAAAAAATTGCCTAAATAAAAGCATTCAGTAAGCCGGTAAATCGGACAAACAAACGGACGAAAAATGAACCAATAAAAGAATTGGGCAAATTATATATTTGTATTGTGAACGCGAAAGTGATCGCAATAACGTCATCCACAATTTGATGCCGAATTTCTTTTGCCGACAATTGTTTCATATAAAACAGATCAAAGATTGCCCCATATAAGCGAAGTCTATGACTAGTTATCGGCACTGTGGTATTGGTACGAGTATTTGTCTAACATTTCTTAAGTACGTAGTAAACTAGTTACATTGTTTTTTAAACGACGTATTTGAAACGAAGTGTTGAAGTAAATAACTCATCGGTCACCAGCAATCTTTAGTTGCGTTGTAGTTGATTCCTTTCTAGAATTTGCAATTAAAATATCATAATGATTACAAAACGTAACAAGTAGTTAAGTGAGATTTCACGGTGGCCGCCGCTACACAGCGTATGAAAATCCACTGCCTCATGTCATCCCGTGGATGTCGTAAGATGCAACACAGGGAAATGAGACATGAAATAGGCAGCATCGTCTCCCTGATAATAGCTCTATTGAAAATGCGGTTCGCAAGCCGTCTGCCCAACATGGCAACTATGGAAAATATTCCTCCTATGAGGTAATCTATGGGGGGCCTATGTTAAGTAGCGGACTTTTGACAGATAGTCATGAATGGATAAAATAAATAGAACTCATTTGAAATCTACAGTCATGATTTGAACTTCATATAGGCATACTGCAGAAAAAAAATTGTCCTACACTTCAACTTCATTGAGGCTGTCGCAGGTGTGTGAAGTTGATGAGCTTAAACTGCACCAGTAATAAGAAATTAGAGCGAATCAAATAACCTTCATACAACGCCAGCTCTCATGTCGTAAAATTAAAGAAATTCCATTTTACACGTACAATTATTAAAATAATGGCCGCGTAGCAAACTATTTCTGAAGTAAATTACAATAAAATTGGCAGGTCTACAACTGCACTATCATTTAATGGATATGCATAAAGAACAAGTATAATAAACGCTAAACTGCAGCGGGTAATTTATTTCAATTAGAATCAGAATAAAATAACCATTTAAAAATTTCCTTTGTTTTTTTTTAAATAAATGTCGATTGATAAATGAAAACCAAAAGTAATAAGTACATTCCGTAGTAATTGAAGCTGCTGTTTTCAAATATTTTTCCTTTGTTATATATTTGTTATTTGAAATTGTTAATTACAATATTAAGTGCTGATTTACCACGTGCGTCACGTCTACGGTGAAAGAAAACATCGTGAAGAGATCTGCATATCTTAGAAACTTAAATAATCTTTATATATAAAATTACGTATCACATTGTTTGCCCGTGATGAACTCCTAAACTACTGAACTGGTTTCATTGAAATTTTGCACACTCTGTGCAGTTTGGTCCAACTTGAGAGAAATGATAGTTTTTATCCTGATAAGTGACACTCAATATTCTTTTATTACGAATTTAAGGATTTTTCATATTAAGGGTCGTCGAAATGGGCAGAACAACGTCTGCCTGGAGAGCTAGTATATAAAAAATAATAATAATTAGAAGACATGGGAAGTCCACCAACACGTAGATGGAACGCGACGGGCTTTTCCTAGTTCTAAAACCTTCTCAGAAATGAGACGAGGCCTGTGCCTAGGACACAGCAGGCTGCAACTTCTATATCTAAATACATAAATCTTTTCCTTCTTCTTTAGCCCGTAGAATTCAAGTCCACGGGTGGATATGGGCCCCGCCCGTTGTTGGGAAGATTTGTTTTAATTGCCACGCTTAGCACGTAGATGGACGATCGCAGTACAGACCACACGGCAGAGCAGACGCCTCACAGCTGTGATGCTGCTGTTTGCCGCTGGTCTGCATATTTTTCATCTGGTCTAAACGAGACAGTATACCGCTATCTATCACATACATATATTTATTGCGTGTTTGCTTAATAATTTAAAGAATAAATACATTTAAAGTTATTATATTATCAGATATTAAGAGCTTTGGCGACGAGTGGCGAATATTAGCGCAGAATTCTACACCCATTATCTTTCACAGATGCACTCGCTCTAACAAGGTTTAACTTAATTGATTTATAAAATGGATATAATAAGATATCAGGCAGATGTTTTGTTGTTTGGAAGTAGGTAGCTAATTACCTATTTACTAAATATATTGTAATGCACGCCGTGTGTCGGTTGACTTTGAGAATACCGTCCCATTTCGTACCGTATGAGTCAACAGCAGGATATGGATGAAAAATACACAGGGCGGATAGTTGGTGTAGTTACCACGCTTGGCAAATGGGTTAACAATCGCAGTTTATTGTTTTTATTATTAGGAAGAGCTGCCGCCCATCTCCTGCTTTGTTTCCCGCTATCGTCTCTTACGACACCCACGGGATGATAATGGATAGTGAATATTCTTACACTGCCAATACACGGGTTATATAATATATAGATATATTTTTAATAAAACAAATGCTTAATTAATAGAATCAGGCGTTACTTTGCGGAAAGCCATTATATTAAAGTTGGTAAAAATTACCTTGCGTATATCCGCAAGGTAATTTTTACCAAATTTAGAAGAGCACCTCCCGCCCTCCCTCAATTTTGTGCACTATCCCCGTCACCACTAATCCCAGCACCACTAATCCCAGCCCCACTACTCCCAACACCACTACAAACAACATTTTATTTTATTGAGCGGATGTACGAAAGTTAATTTTTACCGAAATGTTTTGTGTTGCTAACTGGTAACATTCATTGCTATGCGGATGACAGCTCTGGTGATGCTCTATACACCGGCCGTGCCAATACTCGAGGCACAAAGGAATGCTCCAATTTGTACCCCGGGTAGAAGAGATACGAAATATCAGCCGGAGAGGAAACCTGCGTCTCGATCAGAAAGAGCAATGCCGGCTTCGCCGTCTCGAGATTGTAGTGGACGGCGTTTAGGTTAGAGTGAAGTCCCCTGATGTTGCAGAAATTCATGGATAGCGTGGCAGGGGTCGCCTTGGTATTGTTGCTCAGTTTGCCCCGAGCAGTTATGTTTTTGAGCGGAATTTTGCCCCCCCCCCCCCCCCCAGAATACGCGGGGCAGCCTGAGCACCCACGCTCAGGATTGGAATAACATGGTCGTGGATGCTCAGCGAGGGATTCTCCAGGGGTACTGGTACCCTCCTGGGGTAGTCTATCGTGTAATTCCAATACCATGTTGATGGGGGGGGGGGGAATTGGGCCTTTGTATGAGGTTTACAGACAAAATCCTTATTGAAGTATTGCCTGCTCGGGCAAGCTCACAAAATTTATAAAAAATGTGTGTGAAGAACACAACAACCACACGTACTCCAATTAATGACTGCTAAATCCTCATAGCACTTCCTTTAATAAACTCCTGTGTTTAATACTTCCCGGTCATGCTGATGTCCGCCAACCTGCATGGGGGATGAGCGGTGAACTTTATACTGCCAGCATTTTACTCGAGGAATAATAGGAGGCCTGTGTCCAGCATTGGGACGTATGTATGCTTTTACTTAACTTGTAGTTCCTGCTGCACCTAGGGTGAAATAGGTGTGATCGATTAGATTAGATCAGCAAAGTCATTCAGTTTATTCATATTATCTGAAGTACTATGATATGAAGTTAATACTAAGTCTAATCATAACATAGCAGGTTTAATAAACCATCAACGAATATAAAAACGTCATTATGCTCAGTACAAAACGAGCTGCACACACAGCTAACGCGAACTTTGCCAAGTTGAATCCGTAATTTTCACCGACGTTTATACGTTACAGACGGAATATTCCAAGTTTCTTGTTTAAAAGACCATTTTTAATGTTGGAGCGTTCTTTTATAGCCACTAAGCAAAAATACGGAGGCAACAATTCAACTACACCACAAGTTTTGAAAGAACTACAAATAATTATATCTTAATACGTTTTCAAACATTTTTGCTGCTAGTAAGATTTTCCACTATATAGTGGATCGGTTTTATGTACGTACATTGTACAAAGACAATATATCCAGATCCGGAACATTTCTTTGTAAGTCACAATTATTTATTTCGTGCGGGATACGTAGAGCCGCAGACGAACGCTTCACACTGTGCCAACGAATCGTAACTGAACTAACTGTAGCTTGACTTGAACGTTATTGAGTCGAAAAGTTTGAAGTTCAAGAAATTCTTGCACTACCAATATTATTTGAAGAAAAGAATGTGTATATTAAAATTTGTAAGACGGAGTTGTTCTTTGGAGCGTGCTGGCACCGTAACGGAATTCCTGCGACGAAGTATTCTGAATTAGACTTTCACGTCTTTTAAGATTGAATTCTCGAAAAAAATCCTGCCTTCTACTCGTATTAAAATCTATTCTTACTTATATATATCTACTCGTACTTAATTATTAACATTAATTTATTAAATAGCCTCGAAATTAAACACGCGTGTTTAAAATGCTGCGAAAATGCTAGGGTATAAAATAACGTCACTATTTCAAAAGCGAACATGTCGATCGTTATAATTTTATCATCAGTGGTGTTTGTTTTTTAATAAGTTACTATTTTATCCTCAGACTCGTAAATTCAAGTATGGAAACAATTTTTCATATCGGTCACGATTGGCAGACGTTTGGCGGTCGCAGTACCAGACGTCTCGCACCGTTGACGCTCTGGTCGCTGTATTATTTTCGCATATTTCTGTAGGGTAATAGTGGTTATTATAACGAAATCTATCGGAAGAATGGAAATTTATATTGACAAAAACTAAATTCTAAACAATTGACTGTAATATTTGTGCAAAATTGAAATTTGCTGACGGCAGGGGTGGAGTTAGTTTTCTCACAAAGTATACAGTATTAAGGCGTTTGCTACAAAATCTTACATAGTAGAGGTCGTTATACGCGGTAGAGATATGCTGCAGCCATATCAGTATTATAGTTGTAGCACAAATAGGTCGGCCGGGGACGGACCACGCTCTCACAGATTACCAGCGTAAATAGCAGCTTAACGCTGATGTGTTTCATATGGTGAGTGTAGAGTACCGGAGACTCTTTTTACTCCATCTTATCCTCACAGGTGACAACGCTTCTGTATTTTGATTCGTAATCGAGGATAGATGCAGATGTCTATGGGCCACAGCAACCACTTATCATCAGATGGAAGGAGTGCTCGTTTGTCACCCTTATCCTATAAAAGAAATCCTTATTTAAAAAGATTACTAAGTGGTAAGTAGTACGAAACATTTGTAATAAATATTAAGGCTTTACTGTACACTTTGTGAATAAATAAATACTTGAATAGTAAACGTTCAATAAAGTCAGAAGTCATGGACATGTACGAATTTTAACATAACATAACATAAACACTCACGCCTGTCACCCAGAGGGGTAGGCAGAGACTACGGACTTCCATTTGGCGCGATCCTGACACACCTCTCTCGCCTCTTTTACATCCATATATCTACGTATACACGCTCGTCGGTTAAGGGTACTCCTAATCTGGCCCATTTTTAATGTATCGCCGATTTGCTCGATAAACCTTCGTCTAGGGCGTCCCTTCCCGACCCTGCCGTTCACTTCTGCAACATAAATTTGCTTTGTCACTCTTTCCTCGTTCATTCTTTCTACATGACCAAACCACCGAAGCATTCCTTTCTTAATCCTTGTCACAACGTCATCTTGCAAACCACACTTTTCTCTTATCACACTATTTCTCACCCTGTCATTCAGATTCAGCCCTAGCATACTCCTTAAGGAACGCATTTCTACAGCATTTATTCTACTCTCATGCTTCTTCTGCCAGACCCAACTTTCACTACCATACATTAAAGTAGGGACTAACACAGCATTATGAATTGCCATACGTGCCTAAGGAAAAAGCAAGAAAGGATAGATAAGAATGATAGAAGGATATCTGATAACTTCCAGACAAATATTAAAAAGTTCTGGAACCTCGTAAGAACTGCCAGGGGAAATTCAAAACAGCCTAGAATAAATGCTATACGAGACGAGAATGGCTGCATGCTGAATGATGAAGTTTCGAATTTAAAGAGATGGAAGGAATACTTTGAAAGCGTGTTTAAGAGTGAAGAGTCGTCTGGAATAAGTGAAATAGAAATTCCGGAAGAAGTGGAGAGAGGTAGGGAGATAAGTGTAGATGAAATAATGAAAGCAATGAAAAGCATGAAAGCAGGTAAGGCAGTCGGATATGATAGAGTATTACTCGAAATGCTGAGGGCTGGTGAGGGTGTGGTTGCAGGCCTGCTGCACACCTTGTTTAATTTGTGTTGGGAACTGAAACGGGTACCAGAAGACTGGTGCAAAGCCGTTATAGTCCCAATATATAAGGGAAAGGGGTCGCAGCAGGACTGTAAAAACTACCGTGGTATCAGCTTGCTTAGCATTGTGGGTAAACTGTATGCTAAGGTGTTAATTGAAAGAGTTATGGAAGAAACTGATGGAAAAATTTGGGATGTGCAAGCTGGATTTAGAAAGGGGATGGGGTGTACGGATCAAGTCTTTTCCATGCGCATGATAGCGGAGAAGTTTTTGGCTAAAAACCAGAAAGTTTTTTGTGCGTTCATGGACTTGGAAAAGGCTTATGACAGAGTGGACAGGAATGTGTTATGGCAAACACTGAACTCATTTGGGTTGAGCGCTGGCTTGATACAGGCATTAAGATCTCTTTATAGGGACTCTAGTGCTTGTGTCAGGATCAACGGGGTCTACTCGGACTGGTTTGGCATTCATAAAGGTGTCAGACAGGGATGTGTGGCTTCCCCGTGGCTGTTTAACTTATTTATGGACAGTTGTTTGCAAACTTTGAAAGTTGAAGAATGTGGGTTGAGAATGGGTGAGTCAACCGTCAAATGCCTTTTGTACGCCGATGATTAAGTCATATTTGCATCGTCGGCGGACGAGTTGCAAATGATGGTTACTTTAATGAATTGGGCATTGAAAGAAAGGGGTATGAAAGTGAACGCAAGTAAGACGAAAGTGATGGTTTTTGAAAGAGAAGAAAGTAAAACTTTATGTGAAATAAGAATAGAAGGGGAGTTAATTGAGCAAGTGGATGAGTTTGTATATTTGGGATGTTTATTTAGCAGGGATGGTAGATATGATAAGGATATAGAACGACGAGTGAACGCAGGAAATAGAGTGAATGGGGCTCTACACGCTATTATGAGGAGTCAGAATGTACAAATTTTCTGGAGCGGAAATTACAATACGTTTATATAACAGACTATAGGAAATCCCATAAAAATATAATGATATTTTTATCGATAGAGTATATTTTCACAACGGTGATTCCACAAAAATCCAACAGATGACAACTGAAGTCGGTTATATTTTCTTTATAAAATAATCTAATTGTTTTCACCTCACAGCCTGTAAGAATGCTCTTTATACGTTTCAAACAGAGAGACAGTGCATGCACTGCTGCCTGGCAACAGAAATAGTTATCAGTGTGGTTCCTACCCAGACCTACTACAGACTAGTCCTAGACACAAAATAATTCCCTGTGTAGAAGATGTCAGTAAATAAAATACACGTTGTACGTATTTGATAAATTCGACCTAATGCCAACTACACTGACGACATTGTACACTTAACTTGTGTGGAAATGCCAAAGGCTCGATATTTCGTATTTCACGACATCCTAATAAGCGACGCGGCACCTTTACAAATCGAGGGCGATTACAAATGTCACCTGTGCATTACATGCATTTCACAATCTATGAGTCTATTGTACGCTCTCAGTAACCTCTAACATGTGATTTTAATGTAACACAACTTAAAATTAAGAAGAGATTTCCAGTCAAAATATGTTAACTAATCAGTAACTGTTCAATCGTGTGTGGCGAGTAAGAATATCTACTGTCCATATTACCCCATATCATACCGTGGCTGTCATAAGAGGCGGTAGAGGGAAACAAATCAGGAGATGGGCAGCAGCTTCTATCTAAAAGCGACTAAAAATAGAAAAAACTAGTGTGGTAACTAAGGCAAATATCCTGCTATTAGGCAATCTATAGGGGAGGCCTATGTTCAGTAGTGGACCTTAATAGACTGAAACGGTAACTCTGCCTAAAAAGTGATTCAGATTAAGCAGTTTGAGATAAAATTCATACAAATTGAAGAACAAGAAAATTCAAAAAAGCGTTCAATAGGATGAAACAAATTTGTGATGAAAAAAAGTCAAGCTGGATAATAAATAAAAAACACTGAATGTGTTTGTTATTTATTATCCAGCTTGACTTTGAACACATAAATCAGCCGATGAAGCTAGATGTATATAAGTGAGAGTAATTTGCGTTTTTATTTTAACATGGAATGTTTTGAATAAAGGGTTGTCCAGTTCTCTCGATTTAAAATTATTGTAGAGAATAAGGGTAAAAAACATAAAAGGAAATACGAACAAATGAAGGTAGAATAGTAATCACCCACCCGTTCTAGCAGTATAAAATATCGCGCAGGCGACTAACAGAGATCAGTTGGTAATTCTACGAGTCTCTGTCGTTACTATGCCCTATTGGGGTATTCTTCTAGTGTAGGAAGATCGTGTTGTTGAGAGGCTGCCCTGTGTATCATTGAGGTGGGTAGTATTGCTGTTGGTTTGCATTTGGTGTTATCATGTAATTGAGTGCATCACATTACACCGGTGTGTATTTGTGACAGGAACACGTTACGGTTGGTCGAACTGTATTGTTATTGATAATGATTGGTTACGTAAACAGGAGAGCAAGTTGAGCATACGCTCTCATACCTTTATGATCCTTAACAATTGGCCTACAGAATAATTTTTGTAAGTAAAGAAGGTTTTTTACCGAGTAGTGTTCTTTTATTTAAATAATTTTGAGTATAATTTATAAAGACCGAAGTGGAATAGTTTCTTACATTATATATTATTACTGACTGAAGAGATGTTGTAGGTATGTCTTCGTATTTACCACGGGGAATGCTCTGAGGAGTTTCTTGGATTACTTCCAGCCACCAAATTTCACCACCGTGGTGTTGCAGTTCACGTGGGATTGTCTACACTTACAACGTGAATCTGCCAAATTTTATCAAATAATAAGCAGTATAAAAAACAGTGCGAAATAAATTTAAGTCTCATATTTGATTTTGATTCTTAACTGATGAGGATAGTTAAATCACGCCATTGATCCAGATATATAATATATTTCAGATTAAAAAGAACATAAAACACCAACTAGCGTCTAACAAGCACTTGCCGCGTAAGAGAATCTATCGCTGCATTTTGTCCCGTTCTTTTTTTTTTATATAGAAGAGGGGGCAAATGCATGCATCTCGCCTTATGGTAAGTGACTACTGCTAAGATCGGTAAATTTTGGTTTGTTAGAATATATTTACCATAATATCAACTGTAAGTAACTTTGCTAAAATGACCCAATTCAGTGATATCATTATAACTACATAAAAGTATATTCGATAAAACATGTGACAGTTCATTTCAATTCCATTTTGTAGCTTTAACGTAAATACGGGGAATCATTCCTGCATCAGCAGCGCCTTGCAGCAGTATATTATTTAAACATTCCTCAAAATACTGATTCTGATCGACGTGACCAGAAATTCGTTCTAGCAAACATTATTATTACAATAATATTATTACCTTTGATAGTTTGTTTTGTAGGCTGATGATGGTGATGACGAAGATAAGCAATAACGGTCAATAGAACAATAAAAATCGTATTTTAGAATCGTTGTTTGCTATTGAGAAAGATATTCCGTGACTGGTAGTTCTCAAAATCAGCCCCATACCGTCTTTGCACATTACACAGATCCAGCAATAGACAGATGTTTGAACATGCGCACTGAAATTTCCGGCGTTCTATCGTGTAAATATTTAAGCTATAAATCACATATGTGAAGCCATTGACGCCTAGAGTAAGATCATTAATTCAATTAAAGTTATACATTCCGTTAAAGAAAATGCAAGGAAAGCTAACGTGAGACGGGTGATGGATTACCAATCTTCATCAGACCACACTTAATGTAATCAAACTGTTGATATAAGCTGTGTCTGTAACAATACTTCATTTGTTATAACAAGACATAAGGAACAGAATATCTTTCATTTCTGGGAGATGTAAAAATTTAAGCAAGAAAAACATATCCCACAGTCCCACTTTTCCAATACGAAATCACCCATGCACGAAATTAAAGCGTAAAATTATAATAAACTATTTCATTGATTTAAGCAGGGATTAAATTTGATTTACTCGGCACATACAAAAATTTGCAATACAAATATTTGTATTATGAAAGTCAAATTTATATAATTGCGCTATAGGACTATGTAATTGACTCTTAAAATTTAGCACCATTAAAAAAAGAAAAAAATATAGCATCCCGTGATTCGTTCTCGTTGGTGAAAACCGGATCTAGGCTACAGCTAACATGGAAACGAACTTTCTTTTTACAATTAATTGAAACTGTAGAGCTTTCGTATGACCGAAACGGGGAAAAACATAATATTTTAGCCTTAACTCCGTGATTCTTGAACACAATACAATACAATATGATGTCACCTGTGGAATAATCGTGCAGAGAATTTGGCCTAGATGCACTTAGTTGATCAATAAGTTTTCGGAATAGGACACTTATAAATGAGTTATAGAAATGCGTTCTCATTTAATTCGAGTCTTAAATTTGTTAGTAGCCAAGGCCAGAAAAAAACTAAATTATAAACTATAGCCATTTTTTTTCTAACTTCATATTTCAAGGCAATTTATTGGTAATGCAAAATGGAGAAACTCGAACTTCGTGCGATTATATGTATGAACTTTGTCAAACTTAAGACTTTTGAATCATTTAGATAACATAGTTGTTAATGGACAGTCGCTAGAAGTTACTATAAGAGAGCAATTATAGTAATAGTAAAATATTATTCTTTTTTAAGGTTCCGTACCCAAAAGGTAACCAACGGGTCCCTTATACTAAGCCTCCGCTGTCCGTCCATCCGTCCGTCTGTGTGTCAGCGGGCTGTATCTCATGATCTGATGATGAAATTTTCACAGAATGTGTATTTCTATTGCCGCTATAAAGACAAATAATAAAAATTAAAATAAATTAAAAATTAAAAGGGGCTCCCTTACTAGAAACGTGTATTACGATGGTACGGATATCATAATGTACGAGTCGATCTCGCACTTGGCCGGATATTTATAAATACCTAATCTTCTTACATCTCCATCAACAATAACCCCAATACGCAGGTAGGAATGATGGGTGTGCAGCACCACTTTTCAAGGTAAAATTATCAATATTACATCTATGAATTGTGTGATAGTAAGAGCTACTTTAAATTCAGCGTGTAATACGGATATTAACAGCATTACTAAAAAATAAGCAAATAACTAATGTCGGACACATTGCGTTATTATTTTAATTGAGTGTAAATAAATTAAAATTGCACTAACTAAAGACACGTATCAAATTTACGTCAAATTTCTCGAGTGACTGATAAAAAAAGCATATTTCTTTTATTTTAATACCACAAAACTCGTGTAATTATTTACTTGTATAGTCAGAATAGTATTTGATTCACAAATAAAACTGTATCATATCTCTACTTTTTACAAAATCTCTAATTAAAAAAAAATAAAACGGCCTAACAAGGTACAATAATAACTTACGTTAGGGACAAAGTGCTTACCATGATTTCACAGAACACTAAGTACTAAGGGTATTTAGTATATTATATTATACTACGGGTTTGCACCCCGCCGGCGTATATATTATATAGGCTGCAACTTTAATTTTCTATACTCAATGTAATACGAATAAAGTAGTCCAGCATAAATAAATCTGGGAGTCATGATATAGGTAACATTTATAAAAGTAATATTATTATATTTATAACAAATAAGACGTAGGTACTTAAGCTTGAACATTACATTAGTTGAATCGGCGCGGCGATTATGAAGACAACATTAACTCAGTTGAAAAAGATATAACTTGCGCACACTATGTCGAGCTGAATCCATAATGTTTTAAATTATTTACTAGAGGAAAAATATAAAGGATATTTACTCATAATCTTGAAGCGTATTTAAGGAACAAAAATGCTCTATTAAACTTTTCTAGTACAAGTATTTTTCAAACTACAGTTAGTGGAGCCACTTGCAGCTTGATTGAAATTTAGGTAATTTTGTTTTCTATTTATGAGGTTCTTGAAATTGAGTAAGAAAGTATATTCTTACATACATATGAACGAACAGTGTCAACATAAACTATATATCAGAATGTCTGCTACTTTGTATTAACTGCATTGATCGCGTGTCCTAATAAACAAAGTACCTGAATACTGTGCCTATCCTGGACTCTATTCCTGGCTGAAGCCATAACTTGTGAAAAAAATACAACTCTTATGTTTTCGAGTCCGGACGTCCAGAGTTGTATCTGTGTCTGCTACTGTCTGCTTAGCGTAATGGATGTGCAAGAAACAAGAGAGGTGTGTCAGGATCGTTTTAAATGGAAGTAGTATCTGCCTACCCTCTATGTGATAGTATTTGTTATATAGTTTAATGGCCGTCTCATTCTTTAAAAAAATCATAGAAAATTAGGAGGAGTGACGATAATCTCTTTGAGTAAACATTTGTGATCCATAAAACAAGATTGATTTTTCTTTCATAAGTCCTGGCAAAGGGTCCAATTTTTGCCTTGCGGAACTATTAAAAGATTTGATTTTGCTCATACGTGTTGTTAAACATAAAATTCTATGTCGAAGAAATAATAAATTCAGTTACATTATTTCTGTTTCCATCAATATTAATTCCGTCTGTCAATACATAATTTAAAGAAACTTCGATAAACAAGACGTGTCTATATTAATAGCTTATTGTAGATTTAAAAGGTCCTTTATTAATACTATCAAAACGAAACGAACAGAATAGAATAAATAAAGTAACATAAATTTAACAAAATTACTTAAGCGAGAAGAAATGCATTACTCCAAATAAGTTTTGTAAAGTTTCTCTTAATTACCGATGTTTTTTGCAGCAAATTTGTATACGTCCATGACTTCTGGCTTTATGGAACATTTAGTAGTCTATAAAAGTGAAAGAAATGGGAAAAAGGAGAGTCTAATTGACTTTATAAGATAAAGAATTCTTCAATCTTTTTAATCGATCTTCAAAACCAATTCCACTAATAGCAATATGATTGTGATAAATTTTAACATAAGACGTATAATTTGGTAAGCCTATGTTATTCGGACTTTAACTTTATCAGCCCATAAAAGTCTATTGCTAGACATGGGTCTACAACGCATAGGGAGGCTTTGCTTTAACAGCCACTTTTAGCAGATGGATTGGCGATAGAATGTTCATTTCAGCTAGAATTGAACTCTGTACTCGCAACAAAGTAGCCAAGTGACTGGACTAGCCAACTGACCTCTGACATAAAATCACAATAACACTCTCAAAATTGCTTAAATACCTCATTGTTTATTTTAACCACATTTTGTACCTAATTTTTACGATAAATTTCGTGCAGTCGCGTAGAATAATTAACATGCCAATTAAAATAAAGTACACTTTGTTTAACTTGCTAAACTTGCTTATAAAGAATGAATTAGCAGTATATAGTAGTAGATTACATCGGTAAAAGAATCCTAAAAGTTAGTTGTGTAGTTTCTAAGGAAACCCGCTGCAACAAACATATGGGGTAAAGAGAGAACGTTTTTCTGTAGTCGGTTAAAATACTTTAACTAATAGTTTTGTGCGCAGGATATATATCATATATATAAATATCAATACAATAAAATAACTACATAAAAGTATATAAATAAATAAAAACCCAACCAGATGGAAGCCCTCGGCAGGGGAGACAATACGGCCGAGGGTTTTGTAGAAATGGAAAGAAACCGGCGGACGATGCGGGCGGTATTGAGGAGCACCACCTTCTGCATCTGAGTCCGGAGTGGTCTGTTACGGAGTCCTAGTCGCCTCAGATGACTTGAGCGGCTGACTGGGATTAATCCGTTCGCAGAAACGACCACAGGAATAATTTCGGTCGGCAAACCACCTCACATGTCAGTCACTATTATTTATGATTGTTCGCATTTAATATAAATATGATTGTTTTCTTAACACACTGTTTCTTTGTATTTTGTTTAACAAATTGCAATTTAAAATTTAATTTAATTCCCGAGAGGTCTTCATTTCGGCACATAATTCATAATTACGATTCTACGCTTAATTAAAAGTAATTAATTACGAAGGCAAAGTGGAATCCTTTCTCATTAACTGGATTCCTCATTAACTGGAAAAGATGTAAGAGAAATCAAATATGGTGACAACAGATAAATATCCATGTTATTATTGAAGTCCTTATCTATTATTCAAATATTATTAAATATTTGATAATATTTCTTGCAATCCGATGGCTACAGTAAACTACAGTGAACTCATTGTTATGATACTCTGTTTACTCCACACATGAGATTTGAAAATATAAGAAGAACATTGATTGAATGATACTTCAAATAAAAGTGAGATCTTCTTGACATTCTAAATAAGTGCTTGATTACTGTCCCAACTGGTGGTAAGTGGTGATGCAGCCGAAGAAAGTAAAGTGCACTCAATAAGCAAATATTGTATTTTGGTAAATATTGTGCATCATGTCTGAGGAATTTGTTTTTCTAACGCCGAACAAAGCTTTAATTATGACTTAAACTTATATAATTTTTAAAAGTAATTAGATCTCATTTCAGCCTATCAAAATTCTACTGTTTAAATTAGGCCTCCTCCGTAGATTGCTTCATAGACGCGATATTCGCCATAGTTGGCACGCTTGGCACACGGTCTGGCAACCATAGCCCTAAATTATTTAGTTGCTAATAGGAAGACGCAGCTGCCTACCTCCTGATTTGTTTCCCTCTATCGCCTCTTACGACAGCCACGGAACGACATGGGGTAGTGGATATTATTACACCGCTACTACAAGATCAAGTAATTGCATAATATGATATATTAGTGTTATCAATTGTTGAGAAACCTAATAAAAGGAAGAAAAGCTCTGTAGTCCCGATATTATAAGTTTTTATCGATGATCTGTGTACCTGCCAGAACACTGGTATGTCAAAGTTTCGTATATTAGCCGAGGCTAGTGTTTGGTCACTATACAAATGTAGGTTTAATATATCGACGGAAGAAAACTTGTTTCTTAGTCGCTGGTGCGATACTTTATACTGATAAAATAAATGGGAGATTACCTGTTCCTAATTTTTTACCCTCATTACCAACAACAGTTAATGTTATTATATTTACGTATTTAGACGGACTCGTGGACAGACAATGAGTCCTACCGCCTAGTAAAGTAGTAAACTTACAGTTCGACTGTTTGCAACTCTAATGTTATTTAAAAATATTAACTTACTACTCGTATTAATATTGCTTTGAAAATATAATATTTTCTTATTTCGGTTCAAATTGAAAACCTTTTGTCTCCTTCGCTATACGTATATAACGTACTAAACGTTACACAACGTACAGAAAATTATAGCATTTGGACAAATATTTGTTACACTCTCTCTGTTTAGGGTTTTCCCATGTCCTAGAATTATTATTATTTTTATTATTATTATTCTTATAATAATCCTAGAATTATGTTTTATTTCTCCAGACATCCATTTTAAGTAACTTAACCCAAGTTACCAGGAAAAATAAAATGCACAGACTCTGATGGAGACAGTGCTCTTTAATTTTTGTTTATTTGATATTTAGTTTATTTATGAGATATTATCAGGAAGATGCTAATGCCTATTTACTGTTTTATATCCCAGTGTCACTTGTTAAAAGCAAACACAAGTGAAGTAGAAAATCATTTCTTGCTTCACTGATAATAATTTACTTCACTGATCCTGGCTTGCTTCTGAGTCAACTAGTAGGTATTAGTCACACAGCTCTGTGCTGCACGCTCCCGTTTATTATCCGTTCCTGAGCTAATGGAGGAGAGCTCTACCTAGATATTTAGTGGAGCGTTCAGGACATCGAGTAAAATTACTTTGATACTGAAAAATAGAAATGATGTTTAGAGCTATTTGCGTCGTGACTTTATTTTTGTATAAAAATTAAATAGACTAATAAAAGTTGGAGGAATTGTACTAAATCCTATACTTTCAGTGAGAAATTCCTTGTACCACTTTGTAACACTTGGTTATGTAGTTGGTTTATCGGAAACGGCTTTAAGAAATTGGATAAAATATTGGATTTAGGCAAATATTGTATAAAATATCTGAGAAAATTATTGTTTAATAAATACACGCACGTTAGACGGTCAATAGTCAAGTAGAACGTAATACACGTTGCGTGTGTAATAACTTAAGATATATTTCTTGGGAAATAAAATGTAGGTTGAGATGTAATGAACAGTACATCACCTGTCTGTATAGATTAAATGTTACGCACATAAATCTACTGCTAAATAGATCTTCTTAGAATCTCATATATCTGGGCATATCTCATATTTCAAGTATTATTGTAGTCACTATGGTTACGTAGCTTATCGATCAGTAACAACCGTATATTTTAGTTACTTAAAATTAATTTTCTACATATATTTCTATAATTCTAAAAAGGTAATTCATGTAATCAGATAAATATTTGCTGTGTAATTTATGTAACAGAAGTTTACAAGCCTAACAATTTTTTTTTCATTTATTACCCATGAAATGTACAATTATTAATACATATTGAACACAGCGCAAACCACTGAGGTTTAATTGCTGTGCTTACGTTCGCTATGCTTTAAAAAAAAAGAAGAAACAAAGTTACTATACTTATATACAAAGAACTCACTAGAAAGATCTTTAGTTTGTTTTTTAAATTTTTTTCATTAATAGAATTCCTAAACTCAGGATCCAATTTATTTATGATTCTAGGAATCAAGTATACAGCAGTGCGTCTGCCGTAAGTGTTCCGCGCGGCTGTCGTAACTAACTTGCCGCGAGTGATCGCCCGAGTACCCTTATTATGTTCCACTTTTATTTTAATGGAATTATTAAAAAAATCTTCCTTCAGAAATTGGAGTATGAACTGGTCGTGTACGGGTAGTACGTTGCAATATTTAAATAATTTTATTTCATTTGATGAAAATTGTTTTTTTACGATAGGTGAGACCACTTGTTTTAATATTCTTATTTGTAGATTATATATCCTATCCAGATATGACTTGAAAGTTCGCCCATAACTGGATAGGCCATAGTTGATTATAGAGTTAGCAAACGCGTTATATAAAGCTAATCGTGTCCTAAAAGTCATTTGTTTTTTTATGATTCTTAAGTTTGCGAGGAACGCTCGTAATTTGTCACATACTCGCTCAACTTGGGGGGCCCAGTTAAATGCACTATCAATTACTAATCCAAGGTACACGTGAGAATCTACTATTTTAATTGGTGGACACCTACAGTGAATGTAATTCGAATTATGAAGGCAACTGTGATCATGAGCTATAAGATTGTACGATGTACTTTTCTCTCTAATATAAGGAGATCTTATGTGTAGCATCTTAGTTTTAGCTGCATTCAACACTAGGCCTGAGTCATGACACCATTTATTTAAGTTGTTGAAGTCGTATTGTAAATTATTTAATGCTACTTGTGGATCTTTTGCAGCAGATATGATACACGTGTCATCTGCGAATTGATAAGATGTACAGTATTTAAGTACATTAGTCATATCGTTAACATAAGCCAGAAAGTGCAGTGGACCGATCACCGACCCCTGGGCCGTACCTGTCGAGACCGATACGGGCTTACTTAGGCATTCATCTATTTTTACTCCATAAGTTCTGTCTTTCAGCTAGTCTTGGCACCAGTTTAGCATTACACCTCGGATTCCAGTATTTTCTAGCTTAGTTGTTAGTTTTTTATGATCAAGCGTATCAAAAGCGCAGGAGAAATCAATAAATACTACTAAGACGTGAACTTTTTCGTTTAAATAACTATTGATCTCATCCGTAAATGTTCGCAGCAACGTTGTAGTGCTATTACCGGTTTGGAACCCATATTGGTTCGTACTAAGTATATTATTTAGCTTATAAAAGTTATGCATCTGTTCACAAATATATTTCTCCACTATTTTGTCGATAGCGGGTAACAAAGTTATGGGCCGGTAATTTGCTACAACTCCTTTAGAACCCATTTTAAAGATAGGTCGCACACAACCAGTCTTTAATCCTTCCGGGTATCTACTAACTAAAAAGCTTGCGTTTATAAGGTTAGCGATGGCAGTGCATAATTTGTCACCTATCTTTTTGATATCTAATACATTAATCCCGTCTAAACCTGGAGCTTTCCTTGCATTAAGGTTCTTAATTAAATGAAAAATGTTTTTAGGGGTGGCTTTTTTGAAGCGCATACTAACTTGGGCAGGTTATGTATATGAACTACATTTTAATAAATTTGTATGGCACCTAGGGATTATTTTCTTAACAGCATCTTTAAACTCACTCGCAAACTTATCAGCAATAGCCTGTGGAGAAAATTTTTGTGCTGAAAAACCAGATAATATCAATCCGTCTATTGATGGACTACTTCTACCATATAATGCATTAATAATTTGCCAAAGTTTCCTAGGATTTCTATAATTTTCATTAATTAATTTCCTCAAATAAGTATTTCTGTAATACTCAATAACTTTATTTAATTTATTACGTATTTTTTTCTAATTTCTAGACAAAATATTGTTATTAGGATCTCTTCTCCATTGGCGAAAAGCTATATCTCTTTTACGACTTAAATTATTTATATTTTTATTTATCCAAGGCATATTTGATTTAGGAAATTTGATTTTATTATAGTATTTAATGGCTTTATTATATGCTAATGTGAATTTTTCTTTTATATAACTGTAAATTTCATGTGGACATTTCATCGTACCTGTACATGACCAGTCCACATCTTTCAATTCATTATAAACAATATCGGAATCATAGTATGCGCGACGAGTGCAGGCGACCGGTTCGGGGCAACAATCACTAATATTATGCATGTGTGCGGATCGCATCGAGTGACTATTACATAATGCAATAATTGTGACTCTGTGGTCGGCTAGTACAGTGTCGAGTGCGGCCGTGCACGGCTCGGTTTGGTGGTATTTAACAAATATGTGATCTATACACGACATATTAATTTGGTCTAATTTTCGCTCAATTCGGGTATAATCTGTAATACCACAGCTGTAGCCGTGCTCGGATAGCATATCTATGTAACCATCTCGGCTGCTATTTACAGTTTTTAAGTCGATATTCATATCCCCAAGTATGATTGCATTCCCCGATAAAAAATAAGTTTTTAGCATTTCGTTTAGCTCAGTGATAAAATAACTTTTACTACTAGAAGGTGGTCTATAAACTAAGCACACGTCAACAGAGAGGTTCGAAGCCGTTTTAATTGTTCCAGTAATGCTTTCAAAAGTAAATGTTTTAATGTTATGAACGGTAAATTTTAGGTATTTTTTAACAAATAAAACAACTCCACCTCCCCTTTTATTCGTTCTCAGCTGTGTATGCATTACATAACCAGGAATATAAAACGAATTACAAATACTGTCGGAAATGCCAGCCTCTGAAATTGCAATCATATCTATTGGGTGGGTACTTGTGTTGATAATGTGCAATAGCTTAGAGAAGTTTTTTATCAGTGATCTAATATTGACATGCATACATAGTAGATGAATGTTGGTAGATATTTGTTTTACAAAATAGTTTATATTTAAACAATTATGATATTCGTTAGGCTTAGGTAAATCTAAGTTCATATTACAATGAGAAAAAAAATTAGTTTTGTATACTAATATAAGAAGAAAAAAAACTTAACTATGTTAATTATTCTAAGAGTTTCGATATATCTTGGTTTGAACGGATAATAAGCACTTTACTGTCGTCTGTTTTACGGCAGTAGATCAATCCATTTTTGCACCATACATATTTATGCGAAGTCTTGAGTCTATTCCTGGCGTTGTAATATAGGGTCTTCATGTAGGGAGATAGTGCTTCTCGAATAAAGATTCTTATTCCAGCTTGTTCACTCGGTACGTTTTTACCAAATACGCTTAGGGTAAGTTGGGCTTTTTTACCCGCTTCTATCCACTGGTCCCGGGCGTTTTTAGATCTCAATTCCACTATAATGTTGCCTGGATTTTCCCTGCGGGTTGGAAGTCGTCGTGCACAAACTATTGAGCCAGTGTAGAGATCGAGCTTCTTCGCAATCTCTTGAGTTATAGTGACCTCATTTGCTTTAATGTTAGAAGTAATACCTGATATTTCTAGAGAACATGAAAGCGTCCGCTGCTCCATTTCTCGTATTTCTTGTTCGATGGCTGCAATTTGGAGTTCAAAATGTTTGTTTTTATTATGAGAATCATTACTTTTGGTTTCCAACTTCTTTATTCTTGCATCTTGATTCTTTATTGATTCTTCAATTGCTTCCACTTGATGTTCTAGAAACTCCAATGAGCTCTTGACTCCATCCAATTCTTTTTTGAGAATTCTATGCATTTGGGTACTGATATCATTGATCAACTTATTGTAATTATCTGACGACCTATTATTCAAGCTAGGAGGTAATTCTTCTTCGTCAGTATCGTCATCCATAGTTATCATATAAGAGGATCTCCTTGAAGTGTTGTTGATACATTCTTCACAACTCCACTCGAGTCCAGTGGCATTGCGAAGGGTAGTCAGCTGTTTGTTACTGAGCTTCGAGCACACTGGTGTAGCATGAACTGACTTTTCACATCTACTGCACACTAGACCTGGAGTTTTTTTGGTGATATTTTTAGCACAAGATGTACACTTTTGCACCATTTTTAATTTTTAGTGAGTGCGGGTATTATATTATACACGTATAAGTAACAGTAAGTATAGGTAACGTCAAACTAGTGCGCACAAGTAAACGCAATGATGTGCGAATGCGAACTGATGCGAAATGCTATACTACTGTTGCACAATGTATAGTCCTATATTAGGAACTTAAGATGTTAAGGTCTATGATACCAAAGCATTAATGTGGAACGATTTTATGATGCATAAACATTATAATAGCAGAGTTATAACTTGAAGTCCCATATATTTAAGACATATAATAGTCTATCAAATAAAGCAAATATGTCAAGGGTCTCAAAGATGTAAAAGCATTATATTGATAGAAATGGGACTTGAAAAGGATTATTATAGTGTTGTGTAGGTTGCTTCACAGTGTCCGAGACCGAGGTAAACTTGGACTCGCTAACCAACGTGTCCTAGGCATATCATCTTAGTGTTGGTGGTAAGCGGGTTTGTTATAGCAATACGACTTGCCCGTGGACATCGCACACCCCTATCATTTGTGGACATTGTCTTAGCGTATAGCGTTATGATACGTCGGCGATCTTTAGTTCTGCAGCATTGCTACTCTGCGATAGTTGCTTGGCGGGTCGCTTTTTTCAATGGCGCTCTCTGCATGTTGGTTTGACTTACACTTATGTAGCTTTTCCCAAATCAGGTCCTTTCATGATGGGGCTGCAGACTGTCTGACCTCCGTGATGTTTTATATAATAACATCATAAATTATCTCTATAAATTTCCCACCTTTGAATGATTGAAAGCAACTTATTGGTGGCGGAGACAAACATGATCTAAACATTAAATCAACACTAAAATAATTAACTTATAAAACAAACACAACGTAGATAAGGGTCCTACGTTAGACGATCATGCCATAAATTTATTAAACGGCTTATAACTAAACCTTTATAAAGATTCTTGAGCAAGACAATGACATAGACAATATGGTTGTTATACTGGTCACATAAATTTTTATATTTTTGAAGACGGCCTCTATTTACATATGCGGGAGGGGGGGGGGGGGGAGAGAAGCGCTATATAACTCTATATGTATTGAATACAGCAAAATGATAGATGAGAAATTAAGGGATGGAAAGGGAAAAGAAGAAAAGGGTTTTCGAAACAACGAAACTAAATTTATTGCCGTTCTGTTCCGTTACGGTCTACCAAAGTTCACTGCTGAACATAGGCCCTCCACATAGATTGCCTTATAGGGGGAATATTTGCCATAGTTGCGAAGTGGGTTAGCAACCTCAGTTTTTTGTTTTTCGTCGTTACTAGGAAGACGCTGCTACCCATCTCCTGATTTGTGTCCGTCTGTCGCCTCTTATGACACCCAAGGGATGAAGTGGATATTCTAACACCAACAGTACACGATAAAAAAGTTATTGTTTTCGTTCCTAATTTCAAGTAATGGGTTATCGTGTGTTTAGCGATATTTAATCAAAGTATAAACTTTACATAAAATGCTATTTAAATGTAATGAATTGATTAGGGTAATATGAAAATATTTTATCTTATGCTTACAAACCATTTCGGGATATTTTATTCAAAGTTAAAAATATTTTCAAATACTTGAATCTTATACTAATTAAAGTGTTACATTATTTATTTTAAAATCTACATCAGCGATTAAAATTGATTATATTCAAATATGTAAACATTTTCTTTGTATGTATAAATATTGAAAATTTTACTTTGATAAATCAGACGACCGCAAGATGGCGTGGGGTAAAGTCTTTTGGTGATCAGGTAATTATAGTTATTGTTATTTTAATTTTATTTTAATATTACTTATTTCAATGATTGTATCATGCAGGGAAGGTTTTTCTTTTCGGAGATAAAAACTCTATCAAAAATACCATTACTATCAAATTCTGATGTGTATTTAAATCCCTTTCCTAGAGGGTTATGGAGGAGAAGAGTGTCCGTCACGCTGTTCCAGTGTGAATGAGCGGGCTTCCCTATTCCCGGACATTTTATATTCTTAGACACGCAGGTTCCTTCTAAAGGTTTCAAATTTTAAATTTCAATCAAAAATCCCCGTTGGCACACGGCCAGATTAAATAGCCATTAATCGGAGACCTTGGAATCTTTATATGAGTCACTCCGTATATTAATAGTATATTATTACTTATTTAAATTTGTATTTTCATACATTGCAGCACTTCTTTTGGGCACGACTTTAAGTCAACCAATACCAGACCCAGATCCTCAAATTCCTTGCGAGGAGTATCCCCCATGTGAACCCTGTGAGCCAGTGTCTCCATGTGCTCCTCCGTGTTCTGATAATAATGAAGTCATAAACATTGGACCTTGCAATCCTTCTGAGTCATCTGTAAAGTATTTATATGGCCAGGCACCCCAGTGTGAGTACAAGACATTAATACAAACTAAATCATTTTAATATAATCAAAATTCAATCAAATAATTAAATAACGTATTATTAGTATGGTATTAAATGCGTTCTGTTTTTTTAGTTTTGAAATAATATTGAAGTATCTTTAAAAAATTTAAAGAAAATTTAATAATTACAGGTTCAGTGATCTTAAAACCTGGTCAAATTCGGTTTCGGGCACCTCCTCCAATAGTTGTTCGACCAGGAACTATACGCCTGCCAACACCACCTGCAATATGGGTGAAACCACCACCAGTTTAACCAGCTGCCCCGGCACCAATATACGTGAAGCCAGAGCCAGTGCAACCGCCTACCCCAGCCCCAATTGAAGTCAGGCCTAAGCCTGTGTACCCCCCTCGGCCTGCTCCGATCGTTGTTAAACCTGCGCCGGTTCAACCACCAAAGCCTGCTCCTATTAAAGTATGAATTTTTCATACTACTTGTTTAATATATTTTTTAAGTTTTATAATTCTTTACAATAAGACAAAACGTTTTATGAACAATTTTCAGGTACAGCCACCTCCAATACAGCCACCAGCACCGGGATTGCTAGTTGTGAAACCTCCTAGGATTACAGTACCGAGTCCACCCATCATCTGCTTCCAACCAAACCCTCCGTCTCGCTTTACGACTTCAGGCTGCGCGGTCTTTTCATTGTATCAGTCATCGTGTGCAACTGAACCTTCTCAATTGACAACTTACAACCCACCATGTCCATCTCCATGTTTTCCGTGCTATGCTTAGCTGTCCACATTATTAAATTTTAATTTAATATAGTATGTAATATATATGTATGCAATATACTTTATAAGCTATATTTAGAATTCATGTGAGCGATTGAAATAAAGTGCGGGTATTGTCAAAAAATCACGGAGTTTTGTTAAACTATTTGCCCAACCATTGATTTACAAACTGTTCTATGTTTTTTTTTCTGATATTTTTAAAATATTCACAATCACGAAGCCACATCTCACTCATTAATTTATATAGACAGGCCTGTGAAGCTTATAGAAGCTTCTGGAAATAAAACTGCCTTCAGTTAGGTCAGCAAAAACACAGCTACAATTAAGTTTAGTTATTTATTATTGTTGCATGATCGTGTGATCACGGCGAAAAAGAGTGTATCGAATCCCCCGAAGCATCTGCATTGTAAGAGACAAGTATGCAAAATGACAGATAATATTGTTTCATATTCAGCAATATATTATATATTGGCGGTATAATCGTCTCGTATATACCCGATGTAACATATCCAGATGCGATTAGTGTTATGTGAATGTGTTAGGCTTGGTAAACTCAATTTGATTAGTTTAGTTAGGGTCGTACTGTACTATAGATAAACTATGAGTATTAGACGGAACCAAGTAAGTAAACAATTATAGATTAATTATAAATATAGATTTTTAATTATATTTTTATTGTTATTAACAATTTTATATATTTTTAATTGATTTTTCTGCCGACTTCCAAAAAGGAGCCGGTACTCAATTCGACTGTATGTTTTTTTTTTTTCGTTTTTTTTTATGTGTGTTACCTCAGAACTTTTTTCTGGGTGAACCGATTTCGATGATTCTTTTTTTATTTGAAAGCTGGTACTTCTCGTGTGGTCCCATATGAATTTGATCAAGGTCAGACCAATAGTTTTTAAGTTATTCTTAAATATTAAATAATTTATATTGAAGTCGGCTGTACAAAATTTTTAATTTTAAATTATCACTATCATAGCGTACAACGCTACACTCACCAGCGACAGGAATGACCGACCTTCGTGTCGAACATGTCTGTTAAAAGAATTCCTTCCGGCAGTGGGAAAGGAGCATATTCAAAAGTTGCACAGAATATTAAAAAAAGATTATTACTAAAATTTGACAAAATTATCCGTCTTATATATTAAAAAAAAACATCAAGTATTATTTTTATAATTCTAAATTGCATGATATCGACCGTAGAATTAGTTTACATTGTGAGAAAATAATAATTTAAAATTAAAAATTTTGTACAGCCGACTTCAATATAAGTTATTTAAGAATAACTTAAAAACTGTTGGTCTGACCTTGATCAAATTCATATGGAACCACACGAGAAGTACCAGCTTTCAAATAAAAAAAGAATCATCGAAATCGGTTCACCCAGAAAAAAGTTCTGAGGTAACACACATAAAAAAAAAACGAAAAAAAAAATATACAGTCGAATTGAGTACCGGCTCCTTTTTGGAAGTCGGCAGAAAAGTGTGATGGCCGCCACTTAGCTGTGGCGCAACTGGGAGAACATTTTTCTGCCTTATAGGTTAGAAGTCTTAGTAACTCTCTTTGATTTCAGAGGGGGGAAGTACCTGTTGTGGCTATTAATTTAAGTTTTATTTATATTAAAAACTAAAACTAGTAGAATTTCAAAGTGTAAAAATAACAATTTTAAAAATGGTAAAGTCACACTGCAGCTGTGTAATGACTGCAGAACGAATGGATCGACTCGACCGAGGAAGAACAAAGTTCTCACTAAATATTATAGAAACATGCCGCTGCTGTATTTTTTATTTGGTTAATCTACCTAACACAGGAGAAATAAGTTATATCTGACACATACATAATATGTAAGAGATGTAAGAGAGAGAGAGAAAAGATATTATCTTTAATAAGAGCTCTGTGCAAAACAGCTTTCCTTGGCACTTTAATAAATACAGAAATCTTAAAATATTTATATGAAAAATATATACATAATGAAAGAAAAAATAATGTACCGGCCAAGCTACAAACTAAGTCAGGATCAGTTATAAATATTTTTTTCTTGTATTCGAATGCAAGGTAGCTTTAATGACAACCCTAATATCAGACAGTTCAAAAGTTGCTACAGACAACTGCTGGCACATCTAGATTTTAAGTGCTTAACTACAGGAAATTGTGTTCCTTTGAAACAAATAGCTGTGCTTAATTGCACTTCGACAATAATTCCTACCAAAAAATTCCACCACACCATTATACCGTCACGAAGAAGATGATGATAGTATTTGTGATTCATTATCATTTTTAAATGAAATTACTGAAGAAGATGATGAGCTAGCTAAGCGACTAGGGGTAGAATCACATAATGACTATCGTAAGTTAATAATAGGATATCTGGCGGGTAGCATTGCTTATTATGCAACAAAAAAATTAAATGCCAAAAATGCACCGCGCGTTTGTATAATGTAGAAAGGCATATCTTTCATAAATAAATAAATTTGAAAAATAATAAATAAATTTAGGAGGTTTACGTTTTCCATCTGACGATTGATTTAATTTGTTGTATATGTATTGATTATATTTGTTGTACTTGCGAAATGGTTGTACCAAAGATTATTAAGGAAAACATTATAATGTACAATGAAAGGCAACAAAAGTATATACTTACAAAAATATTAGAAAAGTTTATTGCCAATGACAGGGTTTTTGTAGGCTTGGAATTTGAGCACACATCCGCAGGCATAGAGCACAAGATAAGTCTTATTAAATATATAGCAGAAAAATATTTGGCGATTCGATTCCACCATATTTCTAAATTAGAGGGGATTTCAAGAACCGTCGAAACTAAGAGACAGTTGTTTAAAAAAATTATTCAACAAAAAGGTTTTAACGATGTTGTTTGTTATGAAAATGAGTAAATTATGGTAATTATTTATGACTTATTGTCATAAATAATAACTATAATTTACACTTGCAGAAAATTTAAAGAAATAAATATATTAACTTTGGCCTCTGAGTATATTTACGAAAATTTAATGTATGTATTTGTATTTAGTGATGTAAGTACATTCTGTAAATACTGGGAAAAAGCACAAGTTAGTTATACCAGTTAATCGACTCAAAAGAGTCTTTGAGTTCTTCACGTATACGCTTTCACAACAAAGTCCCAGAAAATATGCTGGCCTTTTCTATCAAAGTTTAAAATTTTTACCAAGTAAAAGTTGTTTAATAAGGATAATTAGGGTATACTGTAGTGTAGATTGATAATAACCCCTGATAATGAGGTGATCGCTATCATGCTGTTTCTAAATGTTTTCATACTAATTCTAAAATAATATATTGTAAATTAGTTTTATATATAAATATAATATAGGACTATATGATAATTAAGTTTCTACTTTTAGTGTTTTTTTTATTATCATAGTTTTTCATATTGTAAATAAATTGTTTTATATCAATTGGTTACCAATAATATTTTTATTTGTTATATATTTCGTTCCAATAATATAATACAATTTTTATATAATATAATGTTTGTAACAAAATTAATTTAAATCGAAATTGATTGAAATAGAATAATTCGATTTCAATCAAAATCTAAATCTTAAATGCATAGATTTTTTTTAATCGTCAAATGTGTTATTTATATTAGTTACGTAATAATAAATTGGTATTTCTTCAAAGGTTATATCTTGACAGATTGTTTTATAAAAATAAATGGGGAAATTTTGTTTCACATGACAACCCTATATAACACGCAAACATACTTGCACCGCCGCCATTACAGTGCATCATTCCTTTCTTAACAAAGTTCTGACCACCTTATTTATACGTCTATGTGATCAACCAAGTGCATCTAGGTTAAATTCTCTGCATGAATATTCAACAGGCGACATCATATTGTATTGTTGTGTGTTCAAGAATCACGGAGTTAAGGCTAAAGTATTCTGTTTTTCCCCATTTTTGTCCCACAAAAGCTCTGCACTTTCAATTAATTGTAAAAGGAAAGGTCGCTTCCATGTTAGCTGCAGCCTAGATCCACTTTTTGCCATCGAAAATGAATCACGGGATGCTATATTTTTTCTTTTTTTAACGGTGCTAAATTTTAAGATGTTTTTCAGTATGAGGAAGCTCAAGGTTGCTCAGCGAGCTATGGAGAGGGCTATGCTCGGGGTTTCTCTGCGTGATAAACTTAGAAATGAGGATATCCGCAGTAGAACCAGAGTAACTGACATAGCCCAACGGATTAGTAAGCTGAAGTGGCAGTGGGCCGGCCATATAGCTCGAATAACCGACAACCGATGTGGAAGAAAGTTTCTCGAGTGGCAGCCTCATACCGGTAGGCGAAGTGTAGGGTGACCACGAGATGGAGTAACGACCTGGTAAGACATGCAGGAAGTCGATGGATGCAGGTGTCTCAGGACCGTGCTTTGTGGCATTCCTTGGGGAAGGCCTATGTTCAGCAGTGGACTTATGAAAGGCTGTAATGATGATAATGATGATAATGAAATTTTAAGAGTTGATTACATAGTCCTATAACTCAATTATATAAATTTGACTTTCATAATAAAAATATAATATGCAAATTTTTGTATGTACCGAGTAAATCAAATTTAATCCCTGCTAGTATCCCTGATAAGGTTTTTTATAATTTTACGCGTTAATTTTGTACATGGATATTTTCATATTGGAACAGTGGGACTGTGGGACATCTTTTTCTTGCTTAAATTTTTATATCTCCCAGAAATCAGAGATGTTCTTTTCCTGATGTCTTGATATAACAAATGAAGTATTGTTATAGACACAGCTTATATCATCAGTTTGGATACATTAATCGCATCTGATGTTGATCTGATGAAGATTGGTAATCCATCACCCGTCTAACGTTAGCTTTCCTTGCATTTTCTTTAACGGAACATATAACTTTAATTAAATTAATGATCTTACTCTACGCGTCACTGGCTTCACAGATGTGATTCATAGCTTAAATATTTACAGGATGAAACGCCAGAAGATCTAGTGCGCGTGTTCAAACATCAATGTGTAATGTACACAGACGTGACGGAGCTGATCTTGAGAACTACCATTGCACGGAATATCTTCCTCAGTAGCAAACGACGATTCTCAAATACAAGTTTTTTGTTATCGTTCATCTTCGTCATCACCATTATCAGCCTATAAGCAAAGTACCTAAGGTAATAATATTATTGTAATAATAAAGTCTGCTATACCGGATTTCTGTTCACGTCGGTCAGAATCATTATTTTCAGGAATGTATAAATAATATACTGTTACATAGCGCTACATCTGCAGTAACAATTTCCAGTATTTATGTATAAGTGGAATTAAAATGACATGACTGTTACATGTTTTATCGGGTATACTTTTATAAAGTTGTAATGATACCGGTGATTTATATAATTTTAGCAGAATACTTACAGTTGATGTTATGGTTAAAAAATAGTACAACTTACCAAAATTTATTGATCTTAGGGGTAGTCACTTACCATCAGGTGAGCCGCATGCATTTGCCCCCTCTTCTATAAAAAAATCCACGGGTCAAAATGCAGCGATAGATTATCTTACGCAGCAAGTATTTGTTAGACGCTAGTTGGTGTTTAATGTTTTCTTTTAATGTGAAATATATTATATATCTGAATCAATGGCGTGATTTAACTATACTCATCAGTTAAGAATCAAAACTGAATACGAGACTTTTTAATTTATTTTGCACTGTCCTTTACACTGTGCATTATTTGATAATATTTGGCAGATTAACGTGGTAATTGTAGACCACCGCCCATGAACATCTGTAACACCATGGGAATTGCAAGTGCGTTGCCAGCCTTTTAAAAAGGAGTAACTGGTTTCTGAAGGTCGCTAAGTTATAACAGTCCGGAAAAATCGCACGTGGTAAACAATTCCACAGAGAAGTCGTGTGAGGAGAAAAACAACAACTAAGGGATGCAGCATCATCTCACACTGAGATTGTGATATTCTTAAGTCTACTCAAAAGGGTGAAAAAATTAAATTTCGACCCGTATATATTTTTTTAATTTTTTTTATAGGATACGGTGACAAACGAGCACACAGTCCACCTGATGGTAAGTGGTTGCTTTGGCCCATAGACGTCTACATTTATCCTCGTTTGCGATTCAAAATGCAGATGCGTTGTCACCCGTGAGGACTAAGATAGAATGCCTCTTTTCCAGTAAAAAGAGTCTCCGGTTCTCTACACTCACCATACGAAACACAGCAGCAAGCTGCTATTTGACGCTGGTATTCTGTGAGAGCGTGGTCCTTCCCCGGTCGAGCCGACCCATTCGTACTACAACTATACTACTAATATAGCTGCAGCATGGCTCTACCACGTAAATAAATTACTAATATTAATACGTACTAATATTAATATCGTTAAAAGTATGGGTACACATAGTACACGTAGTATTCACAGAGTCTTGTAGAGTGAACAATGTATTTTTTCTGATACGTATAAACCGTGATGGTTTCGATCGTTCTAAAAGCAAATTGCATGGCAAGGAACAACAGCAGTGCTAAATCTAGTCATTTGTAAAAACATTTAAAGAACTTTTCCTACTGATTACTAACACATCATCCCGTGGGTGTCTTAAGAGGCTTATAGGACTTATCGACCTGAGGAAATGCAACAGGTGATAGGCAACAGCATCTTTGTCCAATATCAACTCAAAATTATTAAAAAACCGCGGTCTTTAATCCACCAGTCAAACATACTATGGCAATTATTCCCCGAAGGCTATATTTAGCAGCGGGCTTTTGTAAGGCTGAATAGAATGAATGAATTAATATAAAATTTCTATTTCTCGTTATTTCACAAGTTTCTATAGCATTAGTTATATTGATTCAAGAAGTGAATCCAAATACTTTTACTCTATTACTCGTAAACAATATATTAAATCTAATGGTTTCGAGGGAAGCGAAAGCTCATTGGGAACAAAAACAAGTACCGGCAAGCGAAATGTAAGACGGACCGTCACTAGATGGAATGACGACCCGGTCTTCATCAATCGTGCTTTGTGGCATTACATGGGGGAGGCAGTGGACTTTTAAAGGGCTGTAATAATTTTTTTATAGGATAGGGTGACAAGCGAGCACACAGTCCACCTGATGATAAGTGGTTAATGTGGCCCATAGACATACATCTATCTTCGATTACGAATCAAAATGCAGATGCGTTGTCACCCGTGAGGACTAAGATGGAATGCCTCGTTACCAGTAAAAAGGGTCTCCGGTTTTGTACACTCACAGAATTCTGTGAGAGCGTGGTCCTTCCCCGGTTGAGCCGACCCATTCGTGCTAAAACCATAATATAGCTGCAGCGTTGCTTTACCACATATAGAATACTTTTATAATCCGAATAATAGGTTTTCAGTTTAACGATTTGAACAGTTTGAAGAACTTGGAAGTGACTACTATTGACAGTTACTGATTTTACCATTTACCATTACCATTACCATTACAGCCTATTAGAAATCCACTGCTGAAGATAGGGGGAGGCCCGTAGCAGCCTTGACTCATAGGAGGGATATTTGTCGAAGTTGCCTCGCTTGTCCAGCGGGTTGGCAACTACAGTTTTTATTGTCTCGAGTTGTTATCAGGAAGATGCTGCTGCACTTCTTTTATTTCATTTCCTTCTGTCGCCTCTTACGACATCCACGCGATGATGAGAGTGGATATTCCTACACTGCCAAGACACGGTACAGATATTGATTAGTTAACGTATTTTGTACATTTATATGTATTACAGTAAAATTATAAGCCAGCAGTAACTGAGAGCGCATAAAAGATTTTTAAATGGTGAAATTTAAAATGCTGTATATAAATGCTTAGGTATTTCTGTGAACACAGGTGCCATTTCTCTAGGCTCTCGATTTGTAAAAGTGCCGTGTTACTTAAAATATTTTTTATAAAATTAGGATGACAAACGAGCAGTCAAACCATCTGATGGTAAGTGGATGCTGTGGCCTATAAACATTTACATATTATAATCAATTAAGACGCAAAATGCGTTGCCAACCCCGAGGACTAAGATGGAATGCCTCGGTTCTAGTAAAAAGGGTATGCGGTTCTCTACACACACCATATGAAACACCGCAGCATTAAGCTGCTATTTTACTCTGGTAAAATGTGAGAGCGTGGTCCTTCCCCGGTCGAGCCAACTGCTGAATATCTCTACCACGTAAAATGGTAGCATATCAGAAACAGAATGTCGATAAATGTGAAATATCAAGCCGTTGGCATTTTCACCCGAGTTAAGTGTACGGTGTTGTCAGTGAAATCCGTGGTAGGTCAGATTTATTAAGAATAACATGTATTTTATTTACTGACACCTTTAATGAAATCTTTATATATAGTATAGAATAATACAGCGACCAGAGTAAAGCGTCAACGATGCGAGACGTCTGGTACTGCGACCGCCAAACGTCTGCCAAATGTTTCCATACTTGAAATAAAAACTTATTGAAAAACAAACAACACGGACAGTAAAATTATAACACTCAACATGTTCTCTTTTAAAAAATCGACGGTATTTTATGCCCTAGCATTTTCGCGGCAAAACACGCGCGTTTAATTTCGCGGAATTTTAATAAATTAATGTTAAATATTAAGAAGCTGGTATTTAAATACGAGTAGAAGGCAGGATTATCTTCGAGAATTCACTCTTAGCAGACGAAAAAAAGTTCTAATTCGAAATACTTCGTCGCCGCAATTCCGTTCGGCGCCAGCACACTCCAAACAACAACTCCATCTTACAAATTTTAATTTCTTAGTCTTTAGTAGTTTAACAGTCTTTACTTTTAATAATATTGGCAGTGCAAACATTTCTTGAGCTTCAGACTTCTCGACTCAATAACGTTCAAATCAAGCTACTAGTTCAGTTACGATTCGTTGGCACAGTGGGAAGCGTTCGTCTGCAGCGGTCATATCCCGCACGAAACAAGTATTTGTGACATACAAATGAATGTTCCGTGTATTGTTATTTTGTATTTGTACAATTTACAATGCAGGCAGCAAAAATGTTTGAAAAATGTATTAAGAAATGGTTCTAAAATACTGTGTTGTTCTTTCAAAACTTGTAGTTTAAATACAGCTTCCGTATATTGGCTTGTTGGCTATAAAATAATGCTTAAATATTAAAAATGATCTTTAAAATAAGAAATTTGGAATATTCCGTCTCTAACGTATAAACGTTGGTGAGTATTACGGATTCAACTTGGCAGAGTTCGCGTTACCTGTATGTACAGTTCATTTTAAACTGAGCATAATGACGTTTTTATATTCGTTGCTGGTTTCTTAAGCCTGCTATGTTATGATTTGACTTAGTATTAACTTCATATTGTAGTACTTTAGATAATATCAATAAACTGAATGACTTTGCTGATCTAATCTAATCGATTACACCTATTTCACCCTAGGTGCAGCAGGAACTACAAGTTAAGTAAAAGCATACATACGTCCCGATGCTGGACACAGGCCTCCTATTATTCCTCGAGTAAAATGCTGGCAGTATAAAGTTCACCGCTCATCCCCCATGCAGATTGGCGGACATCACCATGACCGGGAAGTATTAAACACAGGAGTTTATTAAAGGAAGTGCTATGAAGATTTAGCAGTCATTAATTGGAGTACGTGTGGTTGTTGTGTTCTTCACACACATTTTTTATAAATGTTGTGAGCTCTGCCCGAGCAGGCAATAAGGATTTTGTCTGTACACCTCATACAAATGCACGCACGCACGGCATAGCAAACTAATTAGGTATATTTATATAATTATATCTTTAGCAATTTACGAGAGGAAAACTATATAAGTAATATAAACTATGTAAGTAGAGGGCTTGGTAGTGCAATGGCATACTGTGTTTAATGGCTTTGACTGTGGCGATATGTGACCGTGAGTGTTTCTTTTTTAATTTTTTTTATAGCATAAACGCGACAAACGAGCACACAGTCCACCTGATGGTAAGTGGTTGCTGTGGCCCATAGACATCTACACTTATCCTCTAATTATAATATATAATAATAATAAAAAAAAAATCCCTAGTAAAAATTAATATATGAAATTTTGCATTTTGTAGCTATATGGAATTTAAATAAAAGTATTATGGCTGGCGCTTATCAGGTTTGAAGGGAGATATATGGAAGTAATAACGTGAAGCCATTTTACGGGATGACGTCATTACGTGAGGTGAATCGCTTGCATTCCTTGATAATCGAAAAGTAAAAGAGGTATGTATGAAGTGTTTGTACAGTAGAGCTACGTTGGCTATCCCAGTAAAGATAATTACAGTACGAAGCCTATCCACCTGCAATGAGGTGTAACACAGGCTGTCCTAATACCCTGAAACTCTTCACCGCTGCATAGTAAGCCGTTTTCATGCTACTGGACTGGACGAGATAGGGTATCAACGTCAATGGCGAGTACATCACTCACCTTTGTATTGCCGACGATATAGTCCTTATGGCAGAATCGCTGGAAGTCCTAAGCACTATGCTCAACGACCTCAATAGTGTCTCCAACGGATAGGTCTGAAGGTGAACAAGGACAAAACAAAAGATATGCGTAACGTCCATGTCATAAATATGCCGGTAGTTGTTTGGAGCACTAAGCTCGAAGTTATGGCGAGTATGTTTACTTGGGACAAATAGTCCGACTAAGTAAGTCCAACTTTGATCGAGAGGTCAATCGACGGATTCAAATCAGCCGGACAGCGTTCGGGAGATTACGACACACTTCTCGTCAGGCATACCTCAAAACCTCAAAACAAGATTGTTAAAACAGTGGGTGTTGCCAGTGATGACCCATGGATCTGAGACGTGGTCCTTCACTGCTGGCCGTACGAGGAAGCTCAAGGTCGCTTAGCGAGCTATGGAGAGGGCTATTCTCGGGGTTCCTCTCCGTGATAAACTTAAAAACGAAGATATCCACAATAGAACCAGACACAACCCAACGGATTAGTAAGCTAAAATGGCAATGGGCTGACCATATAGCTCGAAGAACCGAGAACCGATGTGGAAGAAAGGTTCTCGAGTGGCAGCCTCGTACTGGTGGGCGAAGTGTAGGGCGTCCCCCACTGGATGGAGTGACGACCTGGTAAGACATGCAGGAGTCGATGGATGCAGGTGGCTCAGGACCGTGCTTTGTGGCATTCCTTGGTTGAACTCAGCTCAGCTTGTGAAGTGCTGTAATGGTGAGGATGAATGATGATATCTACTACAGAGCTACAAAAACAAACACGAAAGTGTTTTTTTTTCTAGCTCCTATAATTTACAAGCTACACTGTGTCACGCGATTGTCAACTTATAATCAGATTAGGAGATGTTAAGCTACCCTAGAGACGCTTGTTTTTGTAACGTAATTGAATAAAATTGTACGGCGCGCCTCGGCTACCAACTTTTATATCGCCAAATTCGAGTATTATTTTGAAATGTGCCTTTGACATTTCACATAGTACGTACAGGATCACAACTACTTAGGCTTTATATGGTATGACTTGGTATTCAACAGAGTTGTTATCAAATTTATTTCTGCATCGAAAAATTCGAGTATTTATAGTATGAAATGGGCCTTTAGTGATATTTTCTACCGACTTCAAAAAAGAGACTGTACTCAATTCGACTGTATGTTTTTTTGTGTGTGTTACCTCATAAATGATGTTATGAGGTAACATAACTTTTTACTGAGTGACCCGATTTTGATGATTCTTCTTTAATCTGAAAGCTGGTGCTTCACATGTTGTGGTCCCATATAAATTGAATCAAGTTCTAACCAATAGTTTTAGAGTTATTCGTAATAATTTATATTGAAGTCGATTGTACAAAATTGTTAATTTTAAATTATATTCAGTACGTTAAGGATCATAAGAAATCATAAGATATAGCCTATATAAAATTACATTTCAATTATTTTGACAAAACGTTTTATCACAAAGATAAGATGTTTAATTATATCTTATTACGCAGGCTTCACATTGAATTAAACTATTTCTATACGGATTCACCAATTTCTATATTTTCATAATCCCAATATTTTCAATGCTTTGCTAATATCATATTATGGTGTCTGCGGGAATCGAGCTCAAGTTGCTCGCGTTTAACCTTTGAGCTGCCAAGACTCTATGAATTAACTACGATATAACCTTCAGAGAAAATAAAAAAAAAAACTAAAGAAAAGTAAAAATAAGATTGCCCTCAACTTCTAATTACTGCTGAGTTTTATTCCCTTGAGAATTAAACATTTAATTAATATAAAATCTTGTTCTTCTTAATAACGGATGGTTCTTAGAACAAGAGTATAAGAAACTATAAGATTGCAAATTAAATTATTCAAATGAAAAGGTAAAGTAATTGGAAAATCTGTTACATTTTATGAATTTCAGTTAACAAGACATTACGTACAAAAATCCGTTTTGGTTCTGATTCTGTATAATATTTACTGCATATTAATGATTCCATTCGAAACGGATTTAATAATTTAATTTGTAAATTAACATTTTCTTGACCAGCCCGTTAAGGTCCACTGCTGAACTTGGGCCTTTCCCTTTTTAGGGAAGATTTGCCCTAATCACCTCGCTTGGTGGTCACTGCTGCTATCCATTAACGGTCCGGGTATTTTACGTCTGACGTATACAAGATGGTTACACCGCCATATGTCGGAAGTCACGTCACCATTCTGACATTTCCTATTGTCGCCTTTTGTGAAATTTTTGGGAAAAATGGAGTGATGGATTATCTTACGCCACCATCACACAACAAATGGTGAACGCTCCTTCAAAATCACTAACATGTGTAAAGAAAGTGAAAGTAAAGTAAAAATACATGCTCACTCTCTCGCAATCGTAACGCTGCGAGTAATCATGGAGGCAGTTTAGTAGCATAAGCACAAGGGCAAACATTCAGACCTGGAACAATTATATTTTGCCACCAAGCCAAGCCGCCAAGTTTATATATTATGGGGTCATTGTGAAAGTATACTCTAAAAATAAAAATTCCTTGAATTTCCCGTTGTCGGCTTGTCATTAACATAATTTTGAAACTAAAACTTATTCCGGCTGACCAAAGCATTCAATTTGGAATAAATTAAATATTACTTTCCGTTAAAATAGGGCTAAATCTTTCAAAGCAGTCTGGGAAAATTTATTTTTAATCGCAATGGTTTTTATTAACCAGTTTCCGCTCCAGCAAATTTGTACACGTTCACAACTTCTTACTTTATTGAACGTTCAGTATATTCAGCATAGTAATCTGTAAAAGGTGAAAGAAAAGGAAAAAAGAGAAAGCTTTGATTACCTCAATACTGGAAAGAATTTTTTCGATAACCTTATCGAATAAACTTTAAAAAAAAGTTTGGTGGTGGATGGTCACAGGCAGTATGCCGTTCTTGAAAGTGTACTTGTAGCAAAAGCTTTAAAATTTACTTCAAAGAAATTATTAATTATATTTTTTCACGTTTATCACGTAATTATTGTAGTATAGCGCAATAATTACATAATATCACGTAATATTATGATAACTAGTCTGTCATGTAAGTAAATTATTATTTATAGGCATATTTATTTATTTATATTTTACGGGAATGCTATTATTTATACTTAGTGCACTCTACCCATTGATTAACTTTTCACTTCTTTTTATTTCCTTTTTGTAGGTTGTCTGGAAGAAATTGCTGTATAGCAATAAGAGCGCCTTTTGTTTTTCTCTTTGTTTGTTTCTTATTACGTTATTTGTTTCCTTGGTGTACAATAAAGGGTGTTATTGTATTGTAAGTCTTGCCACTAATCGTATTATTTAGTAGGCCTATATCCATTAATGGACTTCAACTGTATCAGCTCAAACAAGTCAACAGCTAGACACGGCCCTCGTTGTAGAGAGGATTTGCGTGCAGGCGGATTGACGATCCCAACACCAAACGTCTTGCACCTTTGACGCTGTTCCCAATTCCAGGTATTTTACGTCTCGCGTAAATGAAATGATTGTAAGCGCTATAACACGGCCCAATCAATAAATCACCAGAAAAATATATATATATATATATATATACACATATATATATATATATATATATATATATATATATATATATATATATATATATATATATATATATATATTAAAATTAGGATTTTTTTTTATTTCAATAGCCTCGCGTATCATCCTTGGTAGGAATCGGTGTTCTTTTGCGGGGATGTGTGGTTTTTTTATAGGATAGGGTGACAAACGAGCACACAGTCCACCTGATGGTAAGTGGTTACTGTGGCACATAGACATCTCGTTTGCGAATCAAAATGCAGATGCGTTGTCACCCGTGAGGACTAAGATAGAATGACTCTTTTCCAGTAAAAAGGGTCTCCGGTTCTCTACACTCACCATACGAAACACAGCAGCATGAAGCTGCTATTTGACGCTGGTATTCTGTGAGAGCGTGGTCCTTCCCCGGTCGGGCCGACCCATTCGTGCTACAACTATACTATTAATATAGCTGCAGCATGGCTCTACCACGTAAAAAATTGTGGTCTATCAAATCTGATATAATGGATGTAATTTTAATAGAGAAGATGGATGGGTGCTGCCATATGCTTGGGATCCTATAATTAACAAAATTAAATCCGAACCCAAGCATACCACTGCTAGACTTCAAGACACTCTAAGTTCATTCTGCGTTAATCGAACCAAAAATTATTATTAAAAACTGAAGGTATCCGGGCTAACTGTGACATCGGTACGTCAAACATCTCAGTCCCCCCCGTGATCATTGGTTGCTGTAAAGCACCCGAAACGTCAGGAATTAAAATACGAGTAGTAAATTAAACGCTTTAAAATCCGTCAAAAATAGTTTTATTTAATGGAACTAAATTTTTAGTTCTAGTTTTTCATTATTATAGATTTTTTTTATATTGTGTGTAACCATTTGGTTAGATTTAAATAGTAGTTTAAAATCATCAAATAGTAAATTTAGATTTTATAAGATTGAAAAAAAAACTGGAACTTTTTAACTAACGCTGATAATTTTCTTATAATTTTAAGAGACAAAAATACCGAAAAGATAACACTCTAAATTGTTCTAATTACATCTAAGATTTCATTCCCTTAAGGATAAAACATTTAATTAATTTAATATCTAGCTACGTTACTCTTAATCACGGTTACATATTACAAGAGGATGAGAGACGATAAGATCGAAAATTAAATTATTTAAATTAATGAGATAGATATTTGAAAAAGCGTATATTATTGACAAGTTTATGCCAACGAAAGTACCGACAACCTTAATAACGTCGAGATATTGAAATGAAACGTTCGTCTGTGTTATAAGAGAATGAAAACGGCCTTTTTGCAATTGTAATACGACCGCTTAACTACATACATAAAATCTACATTCAACGCATGGCGTTTATAAATTCAGATACAGTAGTTGCAGCCTGCTATGTCCTACTCCTGGGGCACAGGCCTCGTATCATTTCTGTGAAGGTTTTCGAACCAGTAAAAGTCCGTCGCGTTGTATCAACGCGTGTTGGTGAACTTCATATGTCTTTGAAATATTGTATTTTAATTTCTAAGATATACAGGTACCCTCACGATGTTTTCTTTCACCGTAGACGTGACGCACGTGGTAAATAAGCACTTAATACTGTAATTAACAATTTCAGATAACAAATATATAACAGATGAAAAATATTTTGTTATACATTTGGAAACAGCAGCTTCAATTACTACGCAATGTACTTATTATTTTTATTTTTCATTTATCAATCGACATTTAATATAGACGAAGGGAACAAAGGAAATTATTAAACGGTTATTTTATCCTGATTCTAATTGAAATAAATTACCCGCTGCATTTTAGCGTTTATTATACTTGTTCTTTATGCATAGCCAGCCTTAAATTATGGTGCATTTGTAGACCTGCCAATTTTATTGTAATTTACTTTAGAAATAGTTTGCTGCACGACAATTATTTTAATAATTATACGTGTAAAATAATGGAATTTCTTTAATTTTACGACATGAGAGCTGGGGTTGTATGGTGGCTATTTGATTCGCTCTAATTTCTTATTACTGGTGCAGTTTGATTTCGAATCAACTTCATACACTTCAACTTCATTGAGGTGACAGCCTATATATTCATAGGAAGCTAATAGGGCACTAATCGCTCTATTGGCTTCCTAGGAATATATTATAGAATCTGAGAGTGCCGAATAGGCTAACAGCGCCAAAATCTCGAATATACACGTTCGCAAAATTATTTTTATTAAATAGGTTATACATCAGGGGGTGTCTCAATAAGTTTGGAGAAAAAAATATATTACTTAGGGTGGAAAATAACCGATAAAATTGTTGAATAACTATCCAGATCCAGATGAAATTCTAGTTGATATAAACTTTTGCTAATAAAATTTATGTAAGAAATTTTGAACTGATAATGGATAAGGGTTGAAGAAGAAACTAATACAATTGATTTAAAAGTTTTGTTTGCTTGACTATAATTTCTTTGTTGCGTAGATAAGAGTAAGAAGTCACTCCAACATCATGAAATAGATTCAGCCAAGTTTTTTCAGCCGTGTTTCAAATGAGTTCCATTTATTTTATTAATTCATGACTATCTATCAAATGTCTACTGCTGAAAACAGGCCCCTCATAGATTACCTCATAGGAGGGATATTTACCATAGTTTCCACGTTGGGCAGATGACTTGGCATTGCCAAGTTGACAACCGCATTTTCTGTATCAGGTATACGATGCTGCCCATGTCTTGTTTCATTTCCCTGTGTCACATTTTACGATATCCATAGGACATAAGGCAGTGGATTTTCATACGCCGTGTAGCATCGGTTTAATAATCATTACTATATTTTATTTGCAAATTCTAGAAAGGAATCAACTACAACGAAACTAAAGACTGTCCGTGACTGTTTAGTTATTCACTTCAACACTTTGTTTCGAACAAGTTGTTTCAGAAAATCATGGATCAGTAACATCGTAACGAGATTACGACGTACTTAGGAAATGTTAGTCAAATACCAATGCCACAGTTTTAACTAGTCATGGATTTCGCATATATAAGGCAATCTTTTATCTGTTTTATATGGACCAATTGTGGGCAAGAGAAATTTGGCATCAAATTGTGGTTGACGTTATTGCGATCACTTTCTCAGTCACAATACAGATATATAATTTGCCCAATATTTTTTGGTTCATTTTTCGTCCGTTTGTTTGTCTGATTCACTGACTTACTGAATGTTTTTATACAGATTAGTGTCTTTTTAGATCTTTGAGTCAGTTTAAAGATAACACGACAAGAGAACTTTCGCAATCAAACTGTTTTTATCATGTGGTATTTACTTACATTTCACCTCAATGGTTCATTGGACTGAATGTCAGTTAATTTAATAGTGTCAATGGGCCAGCCATATAACTTGAAAAACAGACAATCAATGGGGAAGAAAGGTACCTGAGTGGCAGCCTCGTATTGGTACGCAAAACGTAGAGAGATAAGAAGAAAGAGTAAGCAATGAAGCATTCCTGCTTAGACTTCACAGTCGAGAACCTAACTATATATGCCCAGACTAGAAAAGTGAAACAGTTTGACAAAAAAAATTTGATCGCTTACAATGTCATGTACTGTGCGCATGTTTATAAGTATCGCCGAAATAGATTAGGAATACAACTCAGTCAAGTATAGTACACTTGCCTTGAATGCTGCGCTCCTCTTTTCAGCGCCCCATAATTCATTCCTTCACAAAGCATATTGAGCCACACAGTAAAATGCTTACCAGGTAGTTATTAGTATGTATTATTTACAGGTTACAAATGTGTATTATATTTTATTATACAAACAAAATATTATATTCCTTTAGTTATTTACGTTGCTAGTAATAAATAAAAGGACTCTGACACGAGTTGTATTATTTATTAGGTTCAACATCATTAACTCTCATTCGCCGTATGTACTATTAAAGAGTTTTTCTCACCACATATTTTCAAATGAGTGAGATTTATAAGGCTCCTAATATAGGCTAGCAAGATATAAGAGAGGTCCCAGTAAATAGATGATTATTGAATTATTTCTAATAAAAAGGATAAGTTGAATAATCAGGCAATTCATAGGGGAGGGATATGTTCATTTTTGGGCTTATAAAAGTAACAGTTTTCAAAACGTTTCAGAAACGAGATGATGATCACCTAATAATAATCCCGTGCGACAAAATGTACAATGTTGGTCAGTTCCTTACTTAAATATTTTGTGCAAAAGGAAACAGACAGATTATTTATATTCATATCATTAGTGTAATGATTTTGGCGGCTACGACGGCTCTTGGTGCAGTGGCTTATCATTGAGTTTTGGCGCTGATGGCCGCAGATCTGAATCTTGCACGGAGCAAGTATTTGTATGACAAGGAAGTAATTGTTCCGCGTCTAAATATGTCATTTACACCAGACGTGTAATAATTTCCAGACCGGCGATAGGAAGTAACGTTCAAAATCGTGCGTCACAGAGCGGGAGCGTGACGAATAAGACAAATCCACCATATAACGAGAGAGGCTTGCACAAGTCGAGTGGGCCTTACGGAATCCCCCCAATTGTGCTGTGGACGTATGCTCCGGAGTTGGCACCGGTTCTAGCGCGTCTTTTCCGGTACTCCTACTCCCTAGGCGTACTCCCGAATTCATGGAGACAGCTTTTGTCCACCCGATCCCTAAAAAAGTCAGCCGCTCAGACGCATCCTACTACAGGCCTATCGCCATCACCCCCTTGTTCTCCAAAATAATGGAATCCGTTATAAACTGCCACCTCATGCGGTACTTTGAGAATCACCAGATTAGTGACCACCAATACGATTTTCGTCGGGATCGATCAGCTGGTGATCTTCTGGTCTACTTGACTCATAGATGGGCGGAGGCAGTAGAGTCCAAGGGGGAGGCATTGGCCGTTAGTTTGGACATTGTGAAGGCCTTCGATCGGGTTTGGCACAAAGCGCTTCTTCCGAAGCTCCCTTCCTATGGGCTTCCCGAGAAATTGTGCAATTGGATCACCAGCTTTGCACAACTGTGCGATTTAGAAGATGTTTTCTTCCTCGCACAAATTCCTTGTGGAATAGTTTACCACCAGCGATTTTTCCGGACCGATACGATTTAGGAACCTTCAAGAAAAGAGCCTACTCCTTTTTAAAAGGCCGGCAACGCATCTGCAATTGCTCTGGTGTTGCGGTTGTTGAAACAGTCGCAGGTGCCCAATGACTATTCTCAATTTTTTCATGAATTCTCCGCAGCCCTATCGCTGACACATGTTTTCAATATTTCAAGATAGAAGCGATATCAAAATTTCGTGATTTTTCTCAATTACCAATATTTGAATCTATAAATGATGATTAAAAAGCACCTCACTGATAAGTAAAACGCTCTCATTCTTTTCTCCTTATTTACTCCACATTTCTTTTATTTGCTCCACATCGTGAGTAACGCGCCGATTGTTCGCAAACAAATTAACTTCAAACATGCAACGAAATCTAATAACGATTAGATGTTAACCGCATTGTTGGGAGAACAAAGACAAGAAGGGAATTTTTTATTGTGTTATTTCAGTTTTAAATTAATTAATTATACTATAGATACAGATGCTAATATGCATCTGCGTCGAAAGAACATCGGTGAGAAAATATTATGCAACAACCCAAACGAAAAGACTCTGCCCTTTTTCTGTCTCTTCCTGTGTGTGCAATAAATAATAAAATGTCGCCGCCCGTAATTATATCTCATTTCAGCCTATTAAAATTCCACTGTTTAAATGAGGTCTCCTCCGTAGATTGCTTCATAGACGTGATATTTGCCATAGTTGGCACATTTGGCACACGGTCTGGCAACAACAGCCCTACATTCTTTAGTTGCTAATAGGAAGACGCAGCTGCCTGTCTCCTGATTTGTTTACCTCTGTCCCTTCTTACGACACCCACGGAGCGACATGGGGTAGTGAATATCCTTACATCGCTACTACAAGATCAAGTAATTACATAATATGATATATTAGTGTTGGGAAACCTAATAAACGGAAGAAAAGATCTGTAGTCTAGGTATTATAAGTTTTATCGATTATCTGTGTACCTGCCAGAACACTGGTATGTGAAAGTTTCGTATATTAGTCGAGGCTAGTGTTTGTTCCCTATACAAATGTAGGCAGGTCGTAGCCAACACATTTGGACGAACTTAAGGCAACTTACTTGATGGAAGTTATTGTGCTAAACAAGCCAATCATGGCAATATTGCTGCGGCTGGCGCTGGTCCAGGCCATTAGATGGATCACAAAGCTTTATGTGCAGCGTCTCTCTCAATATTAAAAACGAACCACTGGTAAGGTATATGCAATATAAAACTTTTGATCCAAACCCAAATATTTAAAACCATATATAATCTCAATAAAATACGAAAGTTAGGGGTTTTAGTTTTTTTTTTTTAATTTTCGGCCAATATAATTCTATATGCAAGATTTTGAAGCAGCAAGAAATAAAACGCTACCTCGATGTGTGCGTTGGTGAATTGAACAACTTGCAGTGGTGGAGCATGGTTATTTGGCACCTGTGATGTGTGATTAAAACTGATTATTTACATGTCTTATAAGCATGCAAATAATCCCTTGAGTTTAATAGAAGGCAGATATTCCTATATAACAGACAAACACTTCAACTATCAGATTCTCCAGGATAGCTCGGAACATAATATATTTACTTTAAGCGAAGCGCTACGAGAGTTGGCTCTACATAGTTTGTATGCATAGTTCGTGTGTGCTGCCAAATCAAACCTATCTATACACTTTTTATTGTCTGTCGTGTCTTCGATGCTAATATGAATACAAAGAAATGTGTTTACGTTTTTAAATAATATTATCTCAAGTGAGAATAATATCCAGACCGGCTAGAGAGCGTCTAGAGAGCGAGACCAACTCATCCTCCGAGAGGGGTTTTAAAAAATTCTCTGTCGCTTTTATTGACGAAAGTTAGTTCGCTACAACTATATTTTCTCATGAATTTCAGTTATTTGTATTTTGCTACACCTCTGATACTAAATGATTTAATCCTAAATGATGAAATAACACAAAAGCCTACGCAGATTACCCGTCGTCATTGTGGCTATTTTTTGCCGACATTAAATAGCTTTAAATTTAATCCATATTTAATATATATTGAAATGAGTACCTACGTCGAACGATCACTAAGCTTCTATGCAATAATGAGCCCTTTGTTATCCTCCATAGGGACCGAATCTGGAGAGCATCGGAAATTAATTCTGTCTTGTCTGATTTATTGACTTTATATTACCAAAGTGAATATTACGGTGTACATTTAATTTTATTTTTATAAAAATAACAATTAAGCTCAAAGAATGACCCCTTAATATTTGTTTCGTGCTTTCGATACCAATATAAATACAATGAAAATTATAAGTAATAACGTATTACCAACTCCTTGATATAAATAGTAATGTAAAATGTTAATTACAAGCGCTTACTTACCCCCGTAAATACAAATGACATTTATGAAGGCGGACGAACTACGAGTATGTACTCGTAGTTTTCTTGACGCGACGCGGCGCTGCTATGCTAGGGTGTCGATAAATGTGACATATTGCGCCGTTGGTATTTGTACAGAAGACACGAGGCGATATGGTGAGTTATTCGGTCTAAAGGGCGTTACTTTACTTAAATTGTTTAGATACACCTCTATCCACCCAGATACTGTGTTGAAAATATTGCTTTTATATTTAATGCAAGCCCTGACAACAACGAATAAGATTTAAAGATAAAAATAAATATAAATGCGTTAGTATATTATTAAGGAAATTTAATTAAGGATCGTAGTGAAAATATAAGACAATTTTTAATTGACCTCGAAGATTACCCAGTGCCATGCAGCGAATGTATCCAGTGCGTCGGACGTAGATATAGGTTCAACAAGAGTTCTTCGCGCTGTGGACGGACTTCTCATGTCCTCAAAAATTTCTAATGCAGGTTTCCTCACGATATCTTCTTTCACTGCCGAGCATGCTGCAAATCAATTCTGAAAATTGCGGTAAATACTTTCAGTGGTGCTTTTTGCGATTGACTGTGTGTTTTTTTCTAACAATAAATTAAAACGTTTTTAGTTAAGTGATGAGTGATGTTATAATTTAGATTGAAATTCACGCAGGCTCTGCACATGTACTAAGACTGAATTCTCAACAAAATATTCCGCCTATATTATATTCCTGACGTTTCGAATACTTTACAGCACCCATGGTCACGAAGGGGGGAGGGGGGGGGGGGTGTCACTGAGGTGTTTGACGTCCCAATCTCGTAGTTAACGACGGCTAGCTCCAGATTAAAAATTATTAATTTTTGTTCCAATCTACGCAGTATGAACTTATAGTATCTTGTAAAGTAGTCTAAACTTCGGGAATATAAAATAAGTTAATATACGAGATAAAATCCATAAAACTATTTTTATTTTAATGTGTAGTGTTCGGGTAAATATAAGCAATCATTATGTGAAACATTCCACCTTTTACTCGTATTTAATAAATGCCAGCCGCTCAGTATTTCATATCTATAAAGTCACTCGTGTAAAATGTTAATCGCACAGACGCGACGTGAAAACGCTTGAGGCATGACTAATGTCGCCTCTTTAAATTTAAAAGGCAAACGTAGTTTTATGTCAAGCGTAACTGTTTAGCAATGTTTTATTTTTATATCCTGCCAGCTCGGTAGCGCACTGCCTAATCAATTGGCTGCGTCGCTACCGGCAACGGGATCGAATCCGGCTCGCAACAATTAATTTTTGTAGGGCCTACAAGTTATTGTTTTTTGCTTAAATGTGGCGAAACCATATCACTGTACAAATGCCTAGCAAAATATTATTTAAAGGATTTTTACAAAATGGTGCTAGATTTCTTATTATTTATAAGGTTTATTATCTCATGGTATGTACGAGAGTTACTGAGATATATTTTAACAACGCCAGCTGATATTTTATTCGTTGTCATGGTATGATTGTCGGAAGCTTAGGGCGCCATTGATAAATCAAATGCTCCATAAATATACCCGCATGCTCCGCACACTTTGCAATTAATTACAAGAGACTTATTTAATAGGGTTTGGTCACTTATCTTATGTCTACTACAATGTTTTTTATTTATTTTTTTATAGGAGAGGGGGCAAACGAGCATGCGGCTCACCTGATGGTAAGTGACTACCGCTGCCCATGAACAACCGCAACACCAGGGGAATTGCAGATGCGTTGCCGGCCTTTTAAAAAGGAGTAGGCTCTTTTCTTGAAGGTCCCTAAGTCGTATCGGTCCGGAAAAATAAATAAATAAAAAATTTATTGATTAATGTTAGAGTACCGAAAAAGGGCGACGTTTTCCAAAAGCTTTCAAACTAATTGAAATCCTATAAATGCTAAATTCGTTCTATTACAGAAGCTTTTCACTAAGTTAACGAACTTTTTTTTAATTTGTTACAGCAATAGAACAAATATCATCAAATAGGAACCAAGCGGCCAAAAATAATTAGTAGAAAAGAAAATTCAGCATGTACGATATTTAATTTTTTGTGTAATTTTTTTTACCTTTGCATATCTTTCAAGTAATAAATACACAGCTAAGCACTGTCAAACTCACACAAATAATTAAATTAACGAAATATTTTAAGCATATTTTAATAAAAATATTTTTTTGTATTAGAAATTGGTACCGCATTATTAAATAACTACAATTTGTCAATCTATGAAGCAATCTATCGGCCTATGTTCAGCAGTGTACTTTTGATAAGCTATAATGACGATCATTACTCTAAACTCAAATCCCGTTACGGATATGTTGCCAATTTATTACACTTTTTTTATTAAAAATGGGCTCACTTTTTACCTCCATCTGACCCAAGGGCAAAGTCGAGGTCTACGATGGAGCGAGTTTACCCAGGAGAAGCCTCTTAACACACACCTTGAAGAGTTCCAGATTAAAGGTAATTGGAAAAACAGACGCCGGCAGGACATTCCACTCCTTGGCTATGCACATTATAAAAGATGACTTATAGCGCTTATTTCAAATATTGGGAATGTCAAACAAGTGTAGATGGTAGCCTGCATTACGTCTGGTTCTCCCATAGGCGAATGGAGATGGCGGTATGAGCTCATGAAGCCCATGCGCACACTCTCCGAAGTACAGTTTGTAGAAGACCGACAAACAAGCAACTTGTCGGCGGTGAGCTAAGTTGTGAGGCTTAGTTCCCATCAGCTTTTTGTCGCCGATAAGCCTCTTGGCTCTGCGTTCCACTGAGTCGAGTGCAGCACGTAGATATTTTGCTGAGCCATCCCAAAGGTGATTACAAAACTCCATGTATGTTCGGACACGAGCTTTGTATAGAGTGAGAAGCTGTCCAGACATGGAGTATCACGGACTTTTAAGCCTCGTTTCCAGTTAAAGGGCTTCTGTTTCTCTACACTCACCATACGAAGCACAGTAGCATTAGGCTATTTGTTTATTTTCACATTAGCCATTTTTCGCTGATATTCTCTCAGAGCGTGGTCCTTTCCCGGTCGAGCCGATCCTTTCGTGCTACTACCATAATATAGCTGCAGCGTGAATTTACCACGCATATACCTTCAGATTTGTTAATAAGTCACATTGGTTAATTTTGCAACGGAACAACAAAAAATACTAATTGCAATATTAAATATGGGCCGCGTCGATATCATGCATTATTTACTGTAATCGCAATGTCTGTCAGGTGAACTGGCGATCGCCGGACCTCTGACGCTGTCCCCTTAGTTGACCTGGGTATTTACTTCTGTCATACTAATACAAAGTTGTTATATTGGCATCTGTCTGAGGTAATGGAGAGGACTCTACTCGGGGTTCCTCTCTTTGATAGTGTTCTATTTCTGTACCCGCAGTAAAGTCATAAAAACTGACAAAACTCATCAGAAGTTGACTTGGCCGGCTCAAAGACCCGACAACTGATGGTAAAGAAAGGTACTCGCGTGGCAACTTCGTTCTTGTAAGTAAAGTGCCAGGTGGCTCTACTAGACGGAGTGACGACCTGGACCGGGTTTTGTGATATTCCACGGGATGTAATGATTATGTTTTATTTATTTATACCTTGATCTTAAACACCTTGAGAAAGCGCGGACATAATGCCGTTTTGTATTCCCTCCCAGTCAAAACGAGACGTGTGTAAATAATGTGATACGTGCGACTAATAAAAAAGAACAACAAAAAGATATGATGAAGACAGAGCAATGAAATATTTCTGCCATTTTTCACCAATTGGCCATTGAGTTATTTACTTTTTAAAACATCATAACTATCTGATCTAATAATAAATACATTGATTTTCCACCTCGCAACAATGTACGTATAGACCAAATCAGTCACGATGAAAGTGAATCATGCAAAATCAAATTAATTTCCGTCCTTATTCACTTGCCCTTCCTTCTGATCCCCATTGTAATTTAATCATATTAATAGATATGAATTTCAGCATTACAAACATTTATAAAAAAATCTACATTTTTAGTGGATCTAACAAGTAACGTCTTCGTCTAGTTGTCGTAAGTGCGACGTAAGGATGCGTAATAAGGATTTGAATTTGTGAACCTAAAGCTTAAATTCAGTTGATTACGAGATCAACATAATCACAACCTTTTGCTTTACTCGTATTGTAAGCATGTCATTAACGCGGTGATCAGAAATGTTGTTTTAATTAAATGCTCGTTTGCCATCCTATAAAAACAAACAACAATCGAAGTTATTTCAAAGCAAAGCAAAGTTACACTATTCCTAAAAGGCGTTAAGTTTAACGGCTCTGCAGCATGGTAGAAAACTGGAAATGAACTCGAAAATTGTTTGTTAGTGGTTACACACCAGCTTGCATGTTTGAATGGAAGCACCAATTTGCCTTTTCATTCCGTTTCAGATGCTTTGTATATGTCGGATATTTTAATGTGCTGTTAGCAGTTGAATTGAACAGAATAACCTTCAATGCCGTAATGTTATTAAACATAGTACGATATTTTCTCACTATTTGTTACAAGAGCATGCAACCAAGCATAAGGCTCACCTGATGGTAAGTGATCACCGTCGCAAAAACAAAATTTGCAAAACTGATTTGCTAGTCGTTTAAGAAAGTATAAGAATATTTATTTATTAAGGTTATTCATTTATTTAACAAGAGAAAAATATGACTTATCATACACCTTCAGTGCTCTCACACTGCCATTGTACCGATGCTTTCCTCCATGGACTTGCATTTCATTACATCTTTTACAACTTCATAAGTTTGTAAGTAACCTACTTGATGTCTCGTTTGTGCACTTACATCTTCAGTACACTTTCATAACTCTTGAACAGTGCCACTTTTAGTGCTCGCACATTGTCAATGCACATGCACACGTACACTAATGGTCCTTCAGTCCATGCACTTTCACCTTCAGTTTGCCATCACTACTCAGCACTGCCAGAGTACTGGTTGCAGTTCACTACTGGTCCATGCACTCAACACCTTCGTTCTTATTTGCTGGCTCGTACAAGTCTACTACCTACTTAGTCTTCTTTTAGTCTGGGTATTTTACGCGTGGCATAAAGCCACAAAATATTTCATATAAAAATCTTAATTAGGTGAATATTACATAATCATTTTTATTTACTATTATATTTTTTCTTGATTCCCCTATAATGGAAGAGATCCTTCTTCAGTAGTGAACTTTTACGGAGAGATGAAGAAAAATAAGACTTACCAATTATTAAATAAAGTTTGTCTGGAAGTAAATCATTTAAAAAAAGTGAAAATACACGGTACAAAAGGATCAACACCTGTGATACGGAGCGTTTTTAGTTTTCCCACCCGTTTCCCTTATTTCAATAGTGGTTCAAGCCGAGTTTCGTACCTCCATCTGAGGGGGCCCTTGAATCACATCGATGTTGTTTACATGCGATGTAGAATAATTTGACCGATGAGAGTGGTGAACAGCGTCAAATGGGCGACATGTATGGTGTTGCGATCACCTGTCTGCCTAGGAGGAGAAGCGATCACAGCAAGATGTCCAAAGGAAAATTTTCCATTATAGGTAGACGTTTGTATCACTCAAAACACCGAAGACGTCAGCGGTATGTCGCCGCTTTTTTGTGTGTTTTTTTTAAATATTTTTATAGTATAAGGGGTGAAATTCGAGCACACAGTCTACCCGATGGTAAGTAAATGCAGTGACTCATAGACATATTCATTTATATTCGATTAAAAATAATAAATGCCTCGTTTACAGTAAAAAGTGTCTCAGATTCTCTACACTCACCATAGGAAATACAGCAGTATATCTGTAAAAGCGTGATTCCTCCCCAATCGAGCCGACTCATTCAAACTATAACCATAATATAGTAGCAGTATGGCTCTGCCATGTAGAAATACTATTAATTGGAAATACAGTAATTGCAGTTATTACTTACTATACGTGGTAATAACCGCTATAACTGTATTTTCGAATGAATTCTCATCAAATACTATTTTAATAAAGTTTCTCTTTTATACGACTCTTGTAACAGAGGTAAAATATTATGTAGTGTATTAGTATCTTGTGATATTCCTTGGACCACTCAAAAGTGTAACATAATAATACATCTCAAAATAATTAAAAAGCAACTTCAAAAATTAAGAAAAAGAAATCACAAAAGAACTTCTGAAGTCGGGGCTTTCCTCGTAACTATTCAACGTAATATTATGCATTAGCTCCAATTTCGAAAGTAATGTTTTGGAAATAATTTTTTTAAGTTTCTGAATTCAGGTTTTACTTTTGGTTAAAAGTTAAATTTTTGACGGCTTAATACGCAATGACTTAGAAATGAGTTGCAGCGCTAAGAGCCTCTGTTTCGAATCGCGCACGGAACAAGTATTTGTAAAGTCACAAATAATTGTTCCGAGTCTGGATGTTTGTTTTTGTAAACCCACGGAAAAAATTCTAGTGAGTAACGTTTAAAAAATATATTGCTTCTTCTTCAACGTTTTCCACCTCTGCGACAAGATTTATTATAGAGGAAAACTTAATATAATAAAGAAAAAATATTCCTAATTTCATTAAAAATTTAGTTATTAAAAATAACCTAGCAATATGATAGCCATAAAAGCCTTCTAGCAGTATAACCAAATAGGGTTCTACTACACAAAATACACAGGTACCGGGTCTTGAAATTTATAAAATTTATAAAATATTCGTTCAACTCTTGCACTATATATTTCCCTCTTTTTTGAATTTAGTTTGAACATTATTAAGTTATTCCACACAAAAATAAACCTGGATCGTGGAAACGTTTTACATACATAGATTGCTCATGAACAAACATCTAGACCCAGATCCACGGTACGTATTTAAAACTCATTAAATTCGCGTGATGAACTAAATACACATCAAACGTCAGTTAATTATCATTCAGTGCGCATTAACATCTGACATGAAATTAACCCAACACATCCACTATACAAACCTTTGAATAATTAACTAGTATCAACTTTGCAAAACTCCCGTTTTACGTATTCAAACATCAAGTGTTAGTAGTAGATGTGACTGAGTTACATCTACGAAGTATTATAACTGCGAAGTACTATTCATAGAAATCATTTCAGTGGAACTCGAGTGGGTTGCTTTTTGAAACATTTTAATATAATATGTGCGTCGAAATTTATTTCAGCTAACCTTTCAGGCAAAAAGTTATTCAATTATAGCTATGGATTAAAGCCTGTGATTAAAAATTATTCAATACAAAGGGTCAGTTAGAATGACGAGTCGATTACGGACGATCGCTTTGTTTAATCGTCAGAGCAATTTTGTCACCAGATCTTGGTCTCAAATCCAAAATGTAAACTACGCTTGTTCAGAAAAACAAATTGAAGCATTATTTTACCCTGTCTGATGCAAATGTCTGACTAACAGGAGATTAAGACACAACTTGTCACGTATATATATATATATTACCTCAAAACTTGAAAACAATCAGTGCATGTTGCCAGTGATAAAATATGAATCTGAGATATGGTACTTTACTGCTGGTTGCATGAAGAAGCTTAAGGTCGTTCAGCGAGTTATGTGGGAGGCTATGCTCAGAGTTTTTACGCGTGATAGACGTTGTAATGAGGATATCCACACTAGGGTGACCGATATAGCCCAACGGATTTTTCACGTGCTGGTTAAAAGCTATCACGGCCACTTCCGGCGTTGTAAATGTTAAATCTTTCATAAAGTCTTTAATTTTTCTGAAAATCAATAAATTTTTTAGTATGTGATTTAGACTGTGTGCGGAATGAGTCATGTGCTTTACCTTTTTAAAAGATAAATATAATTATTTTTGTTCGTGATGTGTACTAAAACATTGTCATGGTGCAACAGGATGCGAAGTTTTGGTGCCAAATAAATGATGGTGTACCACTCAGCATCAACTGCATTTTCCTTATCAAGTGGATTGTTGAGTATTTTATTACATCGCTCTGAATTATAACTGAATTATGATATCACTCATCACTCACCTCTCGTCTTAAATTTTTAAATTACAACCAAACTTATTGTTGAATCATTTAATATTAACTACATTAAATAATAAAAAGCTCGATGAAATGTACTCCGTAATATTATAAATTAATATTGTGTTTATCTTTTGCCTAGCGTCATTAAATTTGTCGTATAATTCTATTTCAATATCGCCAGAAAAATTTGAATACATCCAGCACTCGTATCGTGTTTTGTTTTTATAGGATAAGGGTGACAAATGAGCACACAGTCCATCTGATAGTAAGTGGATGCACATTCACCGTTGACCAAGAAACAAAATAAGCTTATTTTTAGTAAAAATGGTATCCGATTCTCTACATTCACTACATAATGAAACATAACAGAATTAAGCAAATTTTAACGCTGGTATTCTGTGGGAGCTTAATTCTTTCACGGTCGAGCCGATCCATTCGTGTTATAACCTTAATATAGCTGCAGCGTGGCTCTAATAAGTGTAAACTGTTGCCAACTTATACTATTTATGTGTGCGTTATTACTCAGGCCGTGTAAGGCTTACACAGTCTTAGTAATACCATTAACATTATAACAAAGCCGATACACTTGATTGTGTATGAACAGACTTATAGGCTATATTTATATTGTAAGCAATTTATTGTTATTTACACAAAACCAGTTGAAGTAGTCATAAATATGAAATGGCAATTTTGCGAACTCTCAGTTCAGCGAGACTCACATGTAGAAAATTAGCATTGCTTATGAAGAGTGGCGTAGATGTGAGAGATATGAATAAGTAAGATTAATGTTCATAACATGGTGAAGTTACAAGATATCTTTTACCTTATAATAAACATTTTTTAGGTTTGACATGTTATGGTCTACGAAATAAACAAACTGTCAGTTGTAAATTAGCAATTAATGTTGCTATTAACATATGCAATATAGATTATAGAACTGAAGTGACAAGGTCATATATCGTGCCCGGCTTGTATAAGAATATTATTATCAAAATCGAAGTTTTTTAATCTTTTCTGAATACCTTCCCCTATAAGGCTGATTTGAAAATAAGTCCTTCAATTACGTAATTTAGGCCCATTTTAGTCGTTATAGCGGTCAAGCCGCGAACTCACTTATTATGCTTATTATCAAGAAAGCTCACGTATTGTGACGGGCAACTACGGAATCCTACCTCAATATTGTGCGTGGCCCGTCACGCACTTGGCCAGTTTTTTAAATAGTAGCAATGCTATTCACATTAATAATGTTATAATCACTTTAAATACTCCCGGTAAGCTTCAAATGCTTTTTAGGAGTGGTTTTTATTACGAAATACACGCATACAAACACAGTATATTTATGCTGCTACAAAGTCCAGAGGGGGTTATGTCGGACTTACACCGACTAAAACTCCATGGTTCCAACTTTACCGCATATCAGTAGGGCCATGGGAACGCTTTCACATATATGCGAGGCCCAACCAGCGCCGACCGTCCTATAGCGGCCCCTCTTCGGGAGAGGAATTACGGTTGCACGAAGAAACTTAAGGGCACTCAGCGAGCTATGAAAAGGGCCATGGTCGGCGTTTCTCTGCGTAATAGAATTTATAGTAAGAATATCCGCAGCAGAACCAGAGTTATTTTAACCCAAAAGATCAACAAGCTCAAGTGGCAATGGGCCTGCCATAAAGCCCGGTTTCCACCGCAGAAGGGTAATGAGTGGGAAATGGTAAGCGGAACGGAGTCCTTTTAGACAAAATAGGTTTGCATTCCCACCAACAAAGACTTTTGCCTATTGATTTCCACTGCAAACGGATAACGACAGAGAGGAATGAGCGGAGCGAGCTGAACGGAATATGAGAAATGGGAAATGAATAGTCAATTTCCACCGAGAGCGAGTTCAGTTGGAGTTTTGAACGGGTTACGTGCGGTATTGTTTTGTTGTGTGAATTCGCGAAGTTATCGAGTGACACGGAACCAAGTGAGAACAGTGATTATGAATGCCGAAAGAAAAAGTATATATTATTTTATCTTAAGAACAGAAAAAAACGTGCAAAACGGAGATTTTGGTTATGTCGGCATATTCGAGAAAAAACGTTGAAATAATTTGGACGAAAAATTTTAAGAACTATTTACAGGGTTAGCAGAGAACAATTTCAAGAACTTTTGTCATTTGTAAAGGCCGACGTTTTAAAATTTAAAATTTTAATTTTAAAACAGCTGCGTCGAGCGAGTCCGTTTCAAACTAGTCGGCGAGACCGCGACGCAGCGGACACATTATACTCGTTTGGTCCGCTCCGCTCAACTCTTTTTCGGTGGAAACACTACTTTGTAAAATTCAATTGCGAGTTGGAAGGACTCATCAATGACTCCGGTCCGAGTCCGCAGCTCATTTTTACTTTGTTTTGACTCTTTCTTGCTGGAAACACATGTATGCAGTTTTGTATTGCGAGGTAAAAGGAGTAATTAATGGGTCCGTTCCACTCGCGGTGGAAACCGGGCTTAAGGCTTGAATAACTTACAACTGAGGGGAAAGATATTTTTAAGATTTTTATTCTTAATCGATATTACATGTCTTTGGACCACAGTGCGCACTTCTCATCAGGTGGACAGGTTGCTCTTTCTTACTCTTACTCTTAAAAATATGTTATGTTATAATTGAAAGAACATTCAATACCAGAGCTTATACATCAATATTTTAATTTTAACTAGAATTTCTTTATATTCTATCGAACCTGAGTTGCTCGCGTACTGTGCAATTTACACCGAGTACTTATGTCCTGTCATACCACAGCTCTTGTAATGGAAACTGTAATAATGATGATATATGTTTAGGGATATTCTTAAACCGCCATTACATAGTTTGGTTGAATTTACTACAAGAATTATGTGACAAATCTGCACAATTTCTTTCGCGCAAAGTTTACGGCTTCCGCTACAAACACCCTTTCAAAAAGGGCAGGCCGCCCTGTGAACATTATCAACCAACAAATAAATAATTATTTGTTAAGTTTAACGGGAAAATTATTTCCTATATTAAGGTAATTATTTTTTTTTTCCTTTTCATTCACCTTTTACAGACTACTGAACGTTCAATAAAGTTAGGATACTTGGATGTGAACAAATTTGCTGGAGCGGAAACTGGTTAACAAAAGCCAATAACTGCTTTGGGTGATTAAGTTCCATTTTAACGGAAAATAATATTTAATTTAGTCAATATTAGTCTTTGGTCCGCCTTAATAAGTTTTAGCCGACTATGGAAAGAGCTTCAAAGAAATGGCCCCAGTCCCTGGCGGCCCCGCTATTCCTTACTTCGGTGGAGACCATGGTAATGTAAAAGACCACTGCACGACATGGGCCTCTCTCATTGTATTGAGGATTTGCCTTAATCGCCTCGCTTGATGGATGTTATAATGATCGCTGCATGTTACCTTTCGATTGAAAACTTATTGTCTGATGTAACGATATGGTTATACCGCCGTTTATAAAGATACCTCTAACGTATAAATTTCAAAGGAATGCATGCGATTCGACTTACCTAATGACGTTATCCCGTGAGATGGCTTCACGTTATTGCATCCATATATCTCTCTTTCATTGCTACAACCTGACAAGCTCCAGCCATAAAACTCTAATTTTAAATCCAATGTCGTAGCAAAATGCAGCAAAAAGCAGAGTCAATTCAAGCTGGAACCAATATTCGAGCAAAAACGTTATTAATTGGCTTTCAGGTTCTGTATGAATTGTTGATTTGTATTGTGAATATACTATTATACTATACTAATATACTATTGTACTAGTGCACAGTTTATCACAAAACATCGACTACGAGTTGGTGGAGACAAGTGAGTGTCAGTGCGCAAACGTGTGGCAATCCGCTATTGCCTGCACAGTTGACATTATACGATCCTATGTGTAAGGTGTCGCCACGGTCGTTACCGGCTATAAGTTTCATCACAGTGCAGAAATGTTTATGGTATATTTTAAACAAGTACTCTTTTATCAATTTTTCGTATTCGATATTAATTTCAGGAAGGAGTTCTTAGAAATATAGATATGTTTGCTTCTGAGGAAAATATTATACGACTACGGAAGCGTAATATAGCAACTTCATGCTGCTGTGTTTCGTATGGTGAGTGTAGAGAACCGGAGACCATTTTTACTAGAAACAAGGCATTCCATCTTAGTCTTTAAGGGTTACAATGCATCTGCATTTGAATTCCAATCGGAGATAGATGTAAATATCTATGGGCCACAGCATCCACTTACCATCACGAGTACTGTGTGCTCGATTGGCACCATTATTCTATAAAAAAACGCTACGATTGGTTCTAAACGATTTATTATTTAAGACAGAACTTTATTTACTTTGATAATTTGTTTGGAACATGTTGATCGGATGAATTATTGTAATAAGGTGACGAATTGAGTATACTGAGTGCGTTCAAGAAGTATTAGTCTAATCAAGAACTTTGGTGAACGAAGATCCTGGACATAGTATAACTGTACATATTTTGACGTCATACATTCTATTCATCCTTCATGGTTTTATTTTTAAATTCAAGAGATTTCTTTGTATATTAATTATTTATATCGTACTTTAGCGATGTAAGAAATCCATCCACCCATTTTATCTCGTCTCATAATATACGACTACGGAAAATGCTTTCTTCGATATTAAAATGAAATATAACCGTCCCGTTTATATAAGACGATGCACAAATACGCAGCAACGTATTATAGCACCGATAAAGGAAAAATTGCGAAAAGCATAAATATTTAGTTATGTACATCATATAATAAAAATATTTTTAATAATTTTAAACTACGGATTTGTTCGGAACCCTAGGTGTGCGAGTCCGACTCGCACTTGGCTGGTTTATTTTATAATGATGATACCATGTATATTTCGTAAATATTTTAACTAGAAAGAACAACTAGTTCAAACTACTCCTATTACTGTCTATAAAAGCTCGACAAATTTTCAAATTCTCTAATCACAAGTATACTCACTGGAACTCGAAAAAAATATTTTTACTTATTGCTGGTGCTGTATCATTAGTGGCTTGATAAATTCCATGAATAGATAATTAGATATTTTTATTTCCCAGATAATTTTAAAGGTATTTTGGAACATAATTACAATCTCAAATCTCAAATCCTTAAACTTACGTAAAACTAAAATCAAGATGAGTCATTTTAATGGCAATAACCGCTATAAAATCATAAACGTTTATGACTCATATAACTTCAATACAAAAAATAGTCTCCACAAGTGTAAATTTATCCAATTTACCGGCGTCAAAAGCACTTTTTATGCGATTATAATCTACTTTTTTAGTCTTAATTCTCTAAGGAAAGAATATTTATTTCTTTCTCAGCTAAATTAAGACTAAAAATAAAAAGAATTTTTGTAGAAACTTTTTGAAACGTAATTTGTTCAACAAATGATAAGTAAATGCCAGACCATGAACTGTTATATCTAAATTAAGAATCGAAATACAGATGATTTACACCCCCCATAATCAAAATAAAATGCCTTTTTTGTACTATTATAAAAGGTTTTTTTATAGGATAAGAGTAACAAACTAGCACACAGTCCAACTGATGGTAAGTGGTTGCTGTGGCCCATAGACATCTACATCCATCCTCAATTACGAACCAAAATGTAGATGCGTTGTCACCCGTGATGACTAAAATGGAATGCCTATTTTCCACTAAAAAGAGTCTTTGATTATTACTCTTACTCCTTTTGTGTTCAAACGTTTTATTTCTCAAATGTCTCTTGTACACCTAGTGGTAAGTGGACACAAAGTAGGTGGACTGTGTGCTCGCTTGTCACCCTTATCCTATATAAAAAGGTATTAAGTGCAATTATGTAAGCAGAGTGAGGTTAAAACCATCAGGAGAATAACTTGAAACGTATTTACGAATACATTTTAAATTTCTTAAAGTTATAGCTTTATAATACATACTCGATTTGCAATCGAGTATAGATGTAGAAGTCTATGGGTCACAGCATCCACTTACCATCAGTTGGACTGTGTATTCGTTTGTCACTATTGTTTAGTAAAAAATAAATAAATAACATACAGACGAATTGAAATCCTCCTCATTTTTAGAAGTCGTTTAAAAACAGTCACTATGGTGACGGGGAACGTGCATAGGATTTTTTGTTATTTATTATATAGGGCTAAATCACTTAGTATCAGACTTAAAGTAAAAAAAAAAAAAACAGGAATTACGAGAAAGAAAGTTGTAGCGAAGTAATTCCCGTCAATAAAAGCGAGAGAGAATTTAATAAAACCTCTCTCAGAGGATTATTAGGTATGGTATTCTTGACGCTGCTCACAGTTGCCGATCTGGATATTTTACTCTATCTACTCACTTCAAATAATATTATTTAAAACCTTAAAAAAATTCATTTTATTCACATAATTATTACGGGGCATAAATAGATACGTACTATTCATACATATTATGCTGAGTCGACTAATTTCCGGAGCATTAGCGAAAGTAAATATGTAGTGGAGTGTCTGTCTGTAATATCAAAATTCCTGCCTTCTGTTTAGCTCAAGGGGTTATTTGCGTGCTATTAAGACATGTGAATAATCATTTAAGAAAAACTGTCTATCCGTGTGTCTGTCCGGACTAATCATTGAAATGGCTAAACCGATTGAGATGAGGCTTTACGAACAGACATACAGCAATGCCAGGTGTGCCCCTGACTGCTCTGGCATGGTTTTAAAGTTGCATACCATTATGTACGCACATTATATAAATAAATGAAATAGTTATAATAAGAATATGAATTATCAACGCCCTATCAAACGCGTTAATTTTGTAGTGTGTAATTGAATAAATTATATTTAAAATAAATTAATATTAGGTGTTGATCGTTAAGCTACGTGACCATATTATGAGGCGAAAATAATTAAAATAAGCCTCTAGATACGCGTAGGTAGCCTCTAGGTACGATATGCGTAGGAGATCGGAAATTAATTTTATCTTGTATGATTTTTTTGCCTAAACTCACCTTGAATTACACACATGAAAGATGTACTGTTTATTAAATACTGAGATGCACCTACTTAAATAAAGCCCAGCAAGGCTACAAATACGTTGTCACTTCAGAGGACTGACATGAAATCTGGTTAATTCAAACTCATTTGAAGCTATAACTGCAACTTTAAAATATCATGATGTCTGGCTATCCTGTTGTCGTATTGAATTAACATTTTAAATATGATAATGGAAGATTAGTGTAGAGAATATTTAAGAATTTAAATATATAACAGAAATTTCATTGTCTATTTTGTTGTTATACTTTTCATTTGCTTGTATTTTGACTGTGATGATTGTGTCTGTAATTCTATCCCCAAAATTGCTCATTAAACTTACCAGACATTCAGAACACTGCCTGATAGCTAATGGAATAGAGATGTAACGATTTTGTATTTTAACCTAGTCAGTTTTACGAATAGTACTCTATTCGTACTTGATTTATCTTTTAAAAGTGAGACTTGCTTTGGTTTTCATTTGATTAACAATTTATTTTTACGGCCTACGTCAGTTTTTTTTATTTATTTTATTTGAAGAGATAAAACATAATACTTGCGTTCACTGGTATCAGGATAAAATTGAATTTAAATGTGGTTTTTTAATTAGCCAGCATTTAAAAAAATATGCTACAGAATTCTTAATAGTACACGATAAATAATAAGGGTGATATATCCCAAACACAGTTCTGATTTGTGTACTTGTTTATCCGATATTTTAGTCCATTTAAGCTGCAAACACCTTGTCGAACATTTCTGCTACCATGGGGCAGTACACCAACTGCTGTGCTTCAATTTCAATAAAGATAGTTAAAGTTAGAATGGAATCCTCAAGGGTGAAACTTGCTTTGCATTAAGTTGGTTATAGCTGTACATGCGTTGCTGTAGTTACTTAGCATCAGGTGAACTGATTTTAACTGTGAAATTACAAGAAAATGAGTTTTTATATTTACTGCAATACAAAATTTCCGCTGGGTTTCTTGCTAGTTTTTACCAGGATAGAATTTTTCTAAACCAGTGGTATATTAAAAAATACTTCAATAATCTGCATTAAACAAAAGTTAACAAAACTCTAATTCAATAATAAATAAAATTAAGATTTATTTTGTTTTATTCACATTGTCGTGATAATAGAATAGATTCTTTGTTAACTTTTAAAATATAAAGATTTACACCTCTTTTATCTACATAATTCATTCATTAAGAAATTTAGTCGAAGCTTTCATTGATTTCTATACCTTATTCACAAAATATTTTATATGAACATTGGGCGTAGATTCGCACACGACATTTGATCCAGCTTCAGGATAGGATAAACCATAAGGCATGCTAATTTAGTCTACAATTGAATTTGTTTTGCGAACTTTTGTTGATACTATGCCAGCAGGTGCAAGTCTTTGCAGATAGTACGGAATCTCTTAAGGTGAAGATTCAAAATCTGTCATCGATCCGTTATTTTTACCAATGATTGGTAATAAGTTTGACTTGTATTGTTTGGGAGACAATACTGAATGCAAAATTTTAGAATGATTAATAACTTCGGGGACTATTCCTACGAGCCCAAGAATATTGGGCGTAGATTCACACACGACAGTGTATGCAGTATAAGGATAGCATAGAAAATAAGGCTTAGCTGGCCTATATCCGTCTATATTTGGATTTGATTCGCAAACTGTTATTGGTGCTACACCAGCAGCTGATGGTCCTTGCAGATAAAATGGATTCTTATTGGGTGACGATTCAAAATCTGGCATCAATGCTTTCCTTTTATTTATGCCTGGCAAAAAGTTTGGCTTGTTTTGTTTGGAAGACAATCCTAAAGAAAAAATGTTGGGATGTTTAATCACTTCAGGGACTAGTCCTTCAAGACCCAGAATATTGGGCGTAGATTCGCACACAACATTTGATTCAGCCTCAGGATAGGACGAACCATAAGGAATGCTAAATTCAACAATATTTGTATTTGTTTCGCTTGGTGTTGTTGGTGCTATACCAGCGGCTGAAGGTCCTTGCAGATAGTATGGATTCTTGCTGGGTAAAGATTCAAAAGCTGGCATCAATTCGTCTTTTGTAACTATGCCTGGCAATGAGTTTAACTTGTGATGTTTAGAAGACAATCCTGAAGGCAAAATGTTAGGATATTTAATCACTTTGTGGAGTAGACCTTCGAGGCCAAAAATATTGGGCGTAGATTCGCACATGACATTTGATCCAGCCACAGGATAGGATAAACCAGGAACGTTAAATCTGTCTACATTTGGACTGTCTACATGTGTTGTTGGTGCTTTACCAGCAGCTGAAGGTCCTTGCAGATAGTATGGATTCTTGCTGGGTGAAGATTCAAAAGCTGGCATTAATTCGTCATTTGCAACTATGCCTGGCAATGAGTTTGACTTGTGTTGTTTAGAACACAATACTGAAGGCAAAATGTTATGATGTTCAATCACTTCGGGCACTAGTCCTTCGAGGCCAAGAATATTGGGCGGAGATTCGCACACAACTTTTGATCCAGCCTCAGGATAGAGTAATCCATAAGGCATGCTAAATCCATCTACACTTGGATTTGTTTCGAGAACTGTTGTTGGTGTTATATTAGCAGCTGAAAGTCCATGCAGATAGTACGGATTCTTATTGGGTGGCGATTCAAAATGTGGCGTCAATGCTTTCCTTGTAATTATGGCTGGGTAAGAGTGTGACTTATTTTGTTTGAAAGACAATCCTGAAGGAAAAATATTGGGATATTTAATCACTTCGGGGAGAAGTCCTTCGAGGCCCAGAATATTGGGCGAAGATCCGCGCACAACATTTTTTCCAGCCTCAGGATGGGACGAACCATAAGGAATGCCAAATCGGTCAATATTTGTATTTGTTTCGCTTGGTGTTGTTGGTGCTATACCAGCAGCTGAAGGTCCTTGCTGATAGTATGGATTCTTGCTGGGTGAAGATTCAAAAGCTGGCATTAATTCGTCATTTGTAACTATGCCTGGCAATGAGTTTAACTTGTGATGTTTAGAAGACAATCCTGAAGGCAAAATGTTAGGATATTTAATCACTTTGTGGAGTAGACCTTCGAGGCCAAAAATATTGGGCGTAGATTCGCACATGACATTTGATCCAGCCACAGGATAGGATAAACCAGGAACGTTAAATCTGTCTACATTTGGACTGTCTACATGTGTTGTTGGTGCTTTACCAGCAGCTGAAGGTCCTTGCAGATAGTATGGATTCTTGCTGGGTGAAGATTCAAAAGCTGGCATTAATTCGTCATTTGCAACTATGCCTGGCAATGAGTTTGACTTGTGTTGTTTAGAACACAATACTGAAGGCAAAATGTTATGATGTTCAATCACTTCGGGCACTAGTCCTTCGAGGCCAAGAATATTGGGCGGAGATTCGCACACAACTTTTGATCCAGCCTCAGGATAGAGTAAACCATAAGGCATGCTAAATCCATCTACACTTGGATTTGTTTCGAGAACTGTTGTTGGTGTTATATTAGCAGCTGAAAGTCCATGCAGATAGTACGGATTCTTATTGGGTGGCGATTCAAAATGTGGCGTCAATGCTTTCCTTGTAATTATGGCTGGGTAAGAGTGTGACTTATTTTGTTTGAAAGACAATCCTGAAGGAAAAATATTGGGATATTTAATCACTTCGGGGAGAAGTCCTTCGAGGCCCAGAATATTGGGCGAAGATTCGCGCACAACATTTTTTCCAGCCTCAGGATGGGACGAACCATAAGGAATGCCAAATCGGTCAATATTTGTATTTGTTTCGCTTGGTGTTGTTGGTGCTATACCAGCGGCTGAAGGTCCTTGCAGATAGTATGGATTCTTGCTGGGTGAAGATTCAAAAGCTGGCATTAATTCGTCATTTGCAACTATGCCTGGCAAAGAGTTTGACTTGTGTTGTTTAGAACACAATACTGAAGGCAAAATGTTATGATGTTTAATCACTTCGGGAACTAGTCCTTCGAGGCCAAAAATATTGGGCGTAGATTCGCACAAGACATTTGATCCAGCCTCAGGATAGGATAAACCAGGAATGCTAAATCTATCTACATTTGGATATGTTTCGCTTGGTGTTTTTGGTGCTATACCAGCAGCTGAAGGTCCTTGCAGATAATACGGATTCTTGTTGGGTGACGATTCAAAGTCTGGCGTCAATGCTTTCCTTGTAATTATGGCTGGGTAAAAGTTTGACTTATTTTGTTTGAAAGACAATCCTGAAGGAAAAATGTTGGGATGTTTAATCACTTCGGGGACTAGCCCTTCGAGGTCCAGAATATTGGGCGTAGATTCGCACACGACATTTGATCCAGCCTCAGGATAGGGTAAACCAGGAATGCTAAATCTGTCTACATTTGGATTTGTTTCGCTTGGTGTTGTTGGTGCTATACCAGCAGCTGAAGGTCCTTGCAGATAGTATGGATTCTTGCTGGGTGAAGATTCAAAAGCTGGCATTAATTCGTCATTTGCAACTATGCCTGGCAATGAGTTTGACTTGTGTTGTTTAGAACACAATACTGAAGGCAAAATGTTATGATGTTCAATCACTTCGGGCACTAGTCCTTCGAGGTCAAGAAAATTGGGCGGAGATTCGCACACGACTTTTGATCCAGCCTCAGGATAGTGTAAACAATAAGGCATGCTAAATACATCTATATTTGTATTTACTTCGAGAACTGTTGTTGGTGTTATATTAGCAGCTAAATGTCCTTGCAGATAGTATGAATTCTTATTGGGTGACGATTCAAAATCTGGCATCAATGCTTTCCTTGTATTTATGCCTGCTAATAAGTTTGGCTTGTTTTGTTTGGAAGACAATCTTAAAGGAAAAATGTTGGGATGTTTAATCACTTCGGAGACTAGTCCTTCGAGGCCCAGAATATTGGGCGAAGATTCGCACGCAACATTTTTTCCAGCCTCAAGATGGGACGAACCATAAGGAATGCCAAATTCGTCAATATTTGTATTTGTTTCGCTTGGTGTTGTTGGTGCTATACCAGCGGCTGAAGGTCCTTGCAGATAGTATAGATTCTTGCTGGGTGAAGATTCAAAAGCTGGCATCAATTCGTCTTTTGTAACTATGCCTGGCAATGAGTTTGACTTGTGTTGTTTAGAACACAATACTGAAGGCAAAATGTTAGGGTGTTTAATCACTTCGGGGAGTAGACCTTCGAGGCCAAAAATATATATAATATATGCCATAATGAATGCCAAGTCCGTCACTATTTGTATTTGTTTCGCTTGGTGTTGTTGGTGCTATACCAGCGGCTGAAGGTCCTTGCAGATAGTATGGATTCTTGCTGGGTGAAGATTCAAAAGCTGGCATCAATTCGTTTTTTGTAACTATGCCTGGCAATGAGTTTGACTTGTGTTGTTTAGAAGACAGTCCTGAAGGCAAAATGTTAGGATATTTAATCACTTCGGGGAGCAGACCTTCGAGGCCAAAAATATTGGGCGTAGATTCGCACAAGACATTTGATCCAGCCTCAGGATAGGATAAACCAGGAATGCTAAATCTATCTACATTTGGATATGTTTCGCTTGGTGTTTTTGGTGCTATACCAGCAGCTGAAGGTCCTTGCAGATAGTACGGATTCTTGTTGGGTGACGATTCAAAGTCTGGCGTCAATGCTTTCCTTGAAATTATGGCTGGGTAAAAGTTTGACTTATTTTGTTTGAAAGACAATCCTGAAGGAAAAATGTTGGGATGTTTAATCACTTCGGGGACTAGCCCTTCGAGGCCCAGAATATTGGGCGTAGATTTGCACACGACATTTGATCCAGCCTCAGGATAGGATAAACCGGGAATGCTAAATCTGTCTACATTTGGATTTGTTTCGTTTGGTGTTGTTGGTGCTATACCAGCAGCTGAAGGTCCTTGCAGATAGTATGGATTCTTGCTGGGTGAAGATTCAAAAGCTGGCATTAATTCGTCATTTGCAACTATGCCTGGCAATGAGTTTGACTTGTGTTGTTTAGAACACAATACTGAAGGCAAAATGTTATGATGTTCAATCACTTCGGGCACTAGTCCTTCGAGGCCAAGAAAATTGGGCGGAGATTCGCACACGACTTTTGATCCAGCCTCAGGATAGTGTAAACAATAAGGCATGCTAAATACATCTATATTTGTATTTACTTCGAGAACTGTTGTTGGTGTTATATTAGCAGCTAAATGTCCTTGCAGATAGTATGAATTCTTATTGGGTGACGATTCAAAATCTGGCATCAATGCTTTCCTTGTATTTATGCCTGCTAATAAGTTTGGCTTGTTTTGTTTGGAAGACAATCGTAATGGAAAAATGTTGGGATGTTTAATCACTTCGGAGACTAGTCCTTCGAGGCCCAGAATATTGGGCGAAGATTCGCACGCAACATTTTTTCCAGCCTCAAGATGGGACGAACCATAAGGAATGCCAAATTCGTCAATATTTGTATTTGTTTCGCTTGGTGTTGTTGGTGCTATACCAGCGGCTGAAGGTCCTTGCAGATAGTATGGATTCTTGCTGGGTGAAGATTCAAAAGCTGGCATCAATTCGTCTTTTGTAACTATGCCTGGCAATGAGTTTGACTTGTGTTGTTTAGAACACAATACTGAAGGCAAAATGTTAGGGTGTTTAATCACTTCGGGGAGTAGACCTTCGAGGCCAAAAATATTGGGCGTAGATTCGCACACGACATTTGATCCAGCCTCAGGATAGGATAAACCAGGAATGCTAAATCTGTCTACATTTGGATATGTTTCGCTTGGTGTTGTTGGTGCTATACCAGCGGCTGAAGGTCCTTGCAGATAGTATGGATTCTTGCTGGGTGAAGATTCAAAAGCTGGCATCAATTCGTCTTTTGTAACTATGCCTGGCAATGAGTTTGACTTGTGTTGTTTAGAAGACAATCCTGAAGGCAAAATGTTAGGATATTTGATCACTTCGGGGAGCAGACCTTCGAGGCCAAAAATATTGGGCGTAGATTCGCACAAGACATTTGATCCAGCCTCAGGATAGGATAAATCAGGAATGCTAAATCTGTCTACATTTGGATATGTTTCGCTTGGTGTTTTCGGTGCTATACCAGCAGCTGAAGGTCCTTGCAGATAGTACGGATTCTTGTTGGGTGACGATTCAAAGTCTGGCGTCAATGCTTTCCTTGTAATTATGGCTGGGTAAAAGTTTGATTTATTTTGTTTGAAAGACAATGCTGAAGGAAAAATTTTGGGAGGTTTAATCACTTCGGGGACTAGCCCTTCGAGGCCCAGAATATTGGGCGTAGATTCGCACACGACATTTGATCCAGCCTCAGGATAGGATAAACCAGGAATGCTAAATCTGTCTACATTTGGATTTGTTTCGCTTGGTGTTGTTGGTGCTATACCAGCAGCTGAAGGTCCTTGCAGATAGTATGGATTCTTGCTGGGTGAAGATTCAAAAGCTGGCATTAATTCGTCATTTGCAACTATGCCTGGCAATGAGTTTGACTTGTGTTGTTTAGAACACAATACTGAAGGCAAAATGTTATGATGTTCAATCACTTTGGGCACTAGTCCTTCGAGGCCAAGAATATTGGGCGGAGATTCACACACGACTTTTGATCCAGCCTCAGGATAGTGTAACAAATAAGGCATGCTAAATACATCTATATTTGGATTTATTTCGAGAACTGTTGTTGGTGTTATATTAGCAGCTATAGGTCCTTGCAGATAGTATGAATTCTTGTTGGGTGACGATTCAAAATCTGGCATCAATGCTTTCCTTGTATTTATGCCTGGTAATAAGTTTAGCTCGTTTTGTTTGGAAGACAATCCTAAAGGAAAAATGTTGGGATGTTTAATCACTTCGGGGACAAGTCCTTCGAGGCCCAGAATATTGGGCGATGATTCACACACAACATTTATTCCAGCCTCAGGATGGGACGAACCATAAGGAATGCCAAATCCGTCAATATTTGTATTTGTTTCGCTTGGTGTTGTTGGTGCTATACCAGCGGCTGAAGGTCCTTGCAGATAGTATGGATTCTTGCTGGGTGAAAATTCAAAAGCTGGCATTAATTCGTCATTTGCAACTATGCCTGGCAATGAGTTTGACTTGTGTTGTTTAGAACACAATACTGAAGGCAAAATGTTATGATGTTTAATCACTTCGGGTACTAGTCCTTCGAGGCCAAGAATATTGGGCGGAGATTCGCACACAACTTTTGATCCAGCCTCAGGATAGAGTAAACCATAAGGCATGCTAAATAAATCTACACTTGGATTTGTTTCGAGAACTGTTATTGGTGTCATATTAGCAGCTGAATTTCCTTGCAGATAGTACGGATTCTTATTGGGTGACGATTCAAAATCTGGCGACAATGCTTTCCTTGTAATTATGGCTGGGTAAAAGTTTGACTTATTTTGTTTGAAACACAATCCTGAAGGAAAAATGTTGGGATGTTTAATCACTTCGGGGACTAGCCCTTCGAGGCCCAGAATATTGGGCGTAGATTCGCACACGACATTTGATCCAGCCTCAGGATAGGGTAAACCAGGAATGCTAAATCTGTCTACATTTGGATTTGTTTCGCTTGGTGTTGTTGGTGCTATACCAGCAGCTGAAGGTCCTTGCAGATAGTATGGATTCTTGCTGGGTGAAGATTCAAAAGCTGGCATTAATTCGTCATTTGCAACTATGCCTGGCAATGAGTTTGACTTGTGTTGTTTAGAACACAATACTGAAGGCAAAATGTTATGATGTTCAATCACTTCGGGCACTAGTCCTTCGAGGCCAAGAATATTGGGCGGAGATTCGCACATGACTCTTGATCCAGCCTCAGGATAGTGTAAACAATAAGGCATGCTAAATACAGCTATATTTGGATTTATTTCGAGAACTGTTGTTGGTGTTATATTAGCAGCTAAAGGTCCTTGCAGATAGTATGAATTCTTATTGGGTGACGATTCAAAATCTGGCATCAATGCTTTCCTTGTATTTATGCCTGGTGATAAGTTTAGTTTGTTTTCTTTGGAAGACAATCCTAAAGGAAAAATGTTGGGAAGTTTAATCACTTCGGGGACTAGTCCTTCGAGGCCCAGAATATTGGGCGAAGATTCGCACACAACATTTTTTCCAGCCTCAGGATGGGACGAACCATAAGGAATGCCAAATCCGTCAATATTTGTATTTGTTTCGCTTGGTGTTGTTGGTGCTATACCAGCGGCTGAAGGTCCTTGCAGATAGTATGGATTCTTGCTGGGTGAAGATTCAAAAGCTGGCATTAATTCGTCATTTGCAACTATGCCTGGCAATGAGTTTGACTTGTGTTGTTTAGAACACAATACTGAAGGCAAAATGTTATGATGTTTAATCACTTCGGGAACTAGTCCTTCGAGGCCAAGAATATTGGGCGGAGATTCGCACACAACTTTTGATCCAGCCTCAGGATAGAGTAAACCATAAGGCATGCTAAATCCATCTACACTTGGATTTGTTTCGAGAACTGTTATTGGTGTCATATTAGCAGCTGAATTTCCTTGCAGATAGTACGGATTCTTATTGGGTGACGATTCAAAATCTGGCGTCAATGCTTTCCTTGTAATTATGGCTGGGTAAAAGTTTGACTTATTTTGTTTGAAACACAATCCTGAAGGAAAAATGTTGGGATGTTTAATCACTTCGGGGACTAGCCCTTCGAGGCCCAGAATATTGGGCGTAGATTCGCACACGACATTTGATCCAGCCTCAGGATAGGGTAAACCAGGAATGCTAAATCTGTCTACATTTGGATTTGTTTCGCTTGGTGTTGTTGGTGCTATACCAGCAGCTGAAGGTCCTTGCAGATAGTATGGATTCTTGCTGGGTGAAGATTCAAAAGCTGGCATTAATTCGTCATTTGCAACTATGCCTGGCAATGAGTTTGACTTGTGTTGTTTAGAACACAATAGTGAAGGCAAAATGTTATGATGTTCAATCACTTCGGGCACTGGTCCTTCGAGGCCAAGAATATTGGGCGGAGATTCGCACACGACTTTTGATCCAGCCTCAGGATAGTGTAAACAATCATCATCATCATCATTACAGCCCTTCACAAGTCCACTGCTGAACATAGGCCTCCCCCAAAGAATGCCACAAAGCACGGTCCTGAGCCACCTGCATCCATCGACTTCCTGCATATCTTACCAGGTCGTCACTCCATCTAGTGGGGGGACGCCCTACACTTCGCCTGCCGGTACGAGGCTGCCACTCGAGAACCTTTCTTCCCCATCGGTTGTCGGTTCTTCGAGCTATATGGCCGGCCCACTGCCACTTCAGCTTACTAATCCGTTGGGCTATGTCGGTCATTCTAGTTCTACTGCGGATATCCTCATTTCTGAGTTTATCACGCAGAGAAACTCCGAGCATAGCCCTCTCCATAGCTCGCTGAGCGACCTTGAGCTACCTCATCCGGCCAGCAGTGAAGGACCACGTCTCAGTTCCGTATGTCATCACTGGCAACACGCACTGTGTGTACAGTCTCGTTTTCAAGTTTTGAGGTATACCTGACGAGAGGATGTGCCGTAATTTCCCGAACGCTGCCCAACCGAGTTGAATCCGTCGATTGACCTCTCGGTCGAAGTTGGACTTACCTAGTCGGACTATTTGTCCCAGGTAAACATACTCGTCAACAACTTCGAGCTTAGTGTTCCCAACAACTACCGGCATAGGTGTGACATGGACATTAAACATGATCTTTGTTTTGTCCATGTTCATCTTAAGACCTATCCGTTGGGAAACACTATTGAGGTCATTGAGCATAGTGCTTAGGTCCTCCAGCGATTCTGCCATAAGGACTATATCGTCGGCAAATCGAAGGTGAGTAATGTACTCGCCATTGATGTTGATACCGTATCCTTTCCAGTCCAGAAGCTTGAAAACATCTTCCAATGCAGCGGTAAAGAGTTTCGGGGATATGACGTCACCCTGTCTTACACCTCTCTGCAATTGGATAGGTTTCGTACTCTGGTTCTGTACTCGGATAGCCATCGTAGCCCTACTGTACAAGCACTTCAACACTTCGATATACCGACAGTCAACTTGGCATCGCTGAAGGGACTGCAGCACCGCCCAAATTTCGACGGAATCAAAGGCTTTCTCATAGTCCACATACGCCAGACATAGTGGCAAATTGTACTCCTCGGACTTCTGCACAATTTGCCGAAGGGTATGTTTGTGGTCTATGGTGCTAAAGCCTTTTCGGGAACCCGCTTGTTCGGGAGGCTGGAAGTCGTTAAATCTGCGCGCGAGACGATTCGTAATGACTCTCGAAAACAGCACGTAGACGCGGCTCAGAAGGGAAATCGGTCTGTAGTTCTTCAAGAGAGCGTTGTCGCCTTTCTTGAAGAACAAGACCACCGCACTTCTGCTCCACGCCTCCGGTGTAATGCCACCATGGAGGACGGAATTAAAGAGCTTCTGAAGGACTTCAAGTACCGGTCTTCCACCCGCTTTCAGAAGCTCCGCTGTAAATCCATCCTCGCCTGGGGCCTTGCCGTTTTTAAGGTGCTGGAGAGCCATTCTAATCTCGCTCAGACTGACGTCCGGGATATCATCGGAATAATGTCGGATAAGACTCGCTCTTGGATCGTTACTCACACTTGCGTGCGGCTCCAACGATGACGTGTACAGGTGCCCATAGAACCTCTCAATCTCACTCAAAATCTCAGGTGCCCCGGAAACGATGCTGCCACATTCTGTCTTCAGCTTTGACAGTTGGCGCTTTCTGGCAGACAGATCTCTGGCAAAGACTTTGGAGCCTCGGTTCCGCTCGATCGCTTCTTCAATACGAGCTGTATTGAATTTGCGTAAGTCCCGCCGCATGCATTTGGAGATCTGTCTGTTCAGTTGCCTGTATGCTGTTAAATCTGTTGAAGAATGTAGCTTCATCTCCCGTCTAACAGCCATGAGATTAAGAGTGTGATCGGAGAGTTTTTGTGTTCTTCTGCGGCGGGTCTTGCAGAATTTAGCTCCGACCGCATGGACAGTTTCCACGAGCTTGTCATTCAAATCGTCCACTTCATTGCAGTCTTCTAGGCACTGAAAACGGTTTTGTAACTCGAGCTGAAAGGTTTCGGGACTTTGGAAAAGAGCACGAGGGGGACGGAGCGTTGACTTCATTAGACGAGACCTCTCCAACTTAACGTTTAGGTTCAGTGTGCCTCTAACCATTCGGTGATCGCTGCCGGTTTTCACCCTCGCGATCACTGAGACATCACTGAACAGTTGTCGTCTGATCGTCATAATGAAGTCAATCTCATTTTTTGTCGAACCGTCGGGGCTCGACCAGGTCCACTTCCTGTGGGGCCGCTTCTGGAAGAAAGAGTTCATCATAAAGAATCCCTCTTTCTCCATGAAGTCGGCCAGCTGCTGGCCCCTTGGGTTCCGTTGCCCTATTCCAAATTTCCCTACTTTCAGCTCACCGTTCTCTCTTGTGCCTAGTTTTGCATTGAAGTCTCCCATTAACACCGTATATTGGGTTTTGGAGGAATGCATGGCTCTAGAGATATCCTCATACATTTCCTCCACCTCCTGATCGGGGTGTGCCGAGGTTGGTGCGTAAACCTGTATGACCTTCAGCGAATACCGTTTGGTGATTCTGAGTATAAGGTACGCAACCCTCGTCGACACACTCTCAATCTTTACAACGTTGTTAACGAGAGACTTGTGGACGATAAATCCGACACCTCCTTGGGACAGATGGTCGCCATCCCGGTAATAGAGCAATTTGCCGGATTCGAGGATCACCGTGTCCTCCCCCTCTCTTCGGACTTCGGATAATCCTATAATATGCCAGCGTAACTTGTCTATCTCTTCTTCCAGCTCCACAATCTTCTCGTCAGTCCTCAGGGTGCGTGCGTTGTATGTTGCCAGGTCGAGTCGTCGTAGGTGGCAACCGAACCTCCACCGGAGATTCTTAGCACCCCCTGCCCCGCCGTTACCATGGTCGCCACCGTAGCCAGGAATAGCGGGGCCGCCGGGGACTGGGGGCCGTTTATTATTGTCATTGCTCATGGGGAGTATATTGCCATAGTTGCCACGCTTGGCGAGCGGGTTGGCAACCGCAGTTTTTTTATTGTTATTTTGGCTATTATCAGGAAGATGCTGCTGCCCATCTCCTGCCTGTTTCCCTTTGTCGCCTTTTACGACACCACGGGAAGATATGGGGTAGTGGATATTCTTAACCGCCACTACACGGCACAGTGTAAACAATAAGGCATGCTAAATACAGCGATATTTGGATTTATTTCGAGAACTGTTGTTGGTGTTATATTAGCAGCTAAAGGTCCTTGCAGATAGTACGGATTCTTGCTGGGTGAAGATTCAAAAGCTGGCATTAATTCGTCATTTGCAACTATGCCTGGCAATGACTTTGACTTGTGTTGTTTAGAACACAATACTGAAGGCAAAATGTTATGATGTTTAATCACTTCGGGTACTAGTCCTTCGAGGCCAAGAATATTGGGCGGAGATTCGCACACAACTTTTGATCCAGCCTCAGGATAGAGTAAACCATAAGGCATGCTAAATCCATCTACACTTGGATTTGTTTCGAGAACTGTTATTGGTGTCATATTAGCAGCTGAATTTCCTTGCAGATAGTACGGATTCTTATTGGGTGACGATTCAAAATCTGGCGTCAATGCTTTCCTTGTAATTATGGCTGGGTAAAAGTTTGACTTATTTTGTTTGAAACACAATCCTGAAGGAAAAATGTTGGGATGTTTAATCACTTCGGGGACTAGCCCTTCGAGGCCCAGAATATTGGGCGTAGATTCGCACGACATTTGATCCAGCCTCAGGATAGGGTAAACCAGGAATGCTAAATCTGTCTACATTTGGATTTGTTTCGCTTGGTGTTGTTGGTGCTATACCAGCAGCTGAAGGTCCTTGCAGATAGTATGGATTCTTGCTGGGTGAAGATTCAAAAGCTGGCATTAATTCGTCATTTGCAACTATGCCTGGCAATGAGTTTGACTTGTGTTGTTTAGAACACAATACTGAAGGCAAAATGTTATGATGTTCAATCACTTCGGGTACTAGTCCTTCGAGGCCAAGAATATTGGGCGGAGATTCGCACACGACTTTTGATCCAGCCTCAGGATAGTGTAAACAATAAGGCATGCTAAATACGGCTATATTTGGATTTATTTCGAGAACTGTTGTTGGTGTTATATTAGCAGCTAAAGGTCCTTGCAGATAGTATGAATTCTTATTGGGTGACGATTCAAAATCTGGCATCAATGCTTTCCTTGTATTTATGCCTGGTAATAAGTTTAGCTTGTTTTCTTTGGAAGACAATCCTAAAGGAAAAATGTTGGGATGTTTAATCACTTCGGTGACTAGTCTTTCGAGGCCCAGAATATTGGGCGAAGATTCGCACACAACATTTTTTCCAGCCTCAGGATGGGACGAACCATAAGGAATGTCAAATCCGTCAATATTTGTATTTGTTTCGCTTGGTGTTGTTGGTGCTATACCAGCGGCTGAAGGTCCTTGCAGATAGTATGGATTCTTGCTGGGTGAAGATTCAAAAGCTGGCATTAATTCGTCATTTGCAACTATGCCTGGCAATGAGTTTGACTTGTGTTGTTTAGAACACAATACTGAAGGCAAAATGTTATGATGTTTAATCACTTCGGGAACTAGTCCTTCGAGGCCAAGAATATTGGGCGAAGATTCGCACACAACCTTTGATCCAGCCTCAGGATAGAGTAAACCATAAGGCATGCTAAATCCATCTACACTTGGATTTGTTTCGAGAACTGTTATTGGTGTCATATTAGCAGCTGAATTTCCTTGCAGATAGTACGGATTCTTATTGGGTGACGATTCAAAATCTGGCGTCAATGCTTTCCTTGTAATTATGGCTGGGTAAAAGTTTGACTTATTTTGTTTGAAACACAATCCTGAAGGAAAAATGTTGGGATGTTTAATCACTACGGGGACTAGCCCTTCGAGGCCCAGAATATTGGGCGTAGATTCGCACACGACATTTGATCCAGCCTCAGGATAGGGTAAACAAGGAATGCTAAATCTGTCTACATTTGGATTTGTTTCGCTTGGTGTTGTTGGTGCTATACCAGCAGCTGAAGGTCCTTGCAGATAGTATGGATTCTTGCTGGGTGAAGATTCAAAAGCTGGCATCAATTCGTCTTTTGTAACTATGCCTGGCAATGAGTTTGACTTGTGTTGTTTAGAACACAATACTGAAGGCAAAATGTTAGGGTGTTTAATCACTTCGGGAACTAGTCCTTCGAGGCCAAGAATATTGGGCGGAGATTCGCACACGACATTTGATCCAGCCTCAGGATAGGATAAACCAGGAATGCTAAATCTGTCAACATTTGGATATGTTTCGCTTGGTGTTGTTGGTGCTATACCAGCAGCTGAAGGTTCTTGCAGATAGTACGGATTCTTATTGGGTGACGATTCAAAATCTGGCGTCAATGCTTTCCTTGTAATTATGGCTGGGTAAAAGTTTGACTTAGATTGTTTGGAAGACAATCCTGAAGGAAAAATGTTGGGATGTTTAATCACTTCGGGGACTAGCCCTTCGAGGCCTAGAATATTGGGCGTAGATTCGCACACGACATTTGATCCAGCCTCAGGATAGGATAAACCACGAATGCTAAATCTGTCTTCATTTGGAATTGTTTCGCTTGGTGTTGTTGGTGCTATACCAGCAGCTGAAGGTCCTTGCAGATAGTATGGATTCTTGCTGGGTGAAGATTCAAAAGCTGGCATTAATTCGTCATTTGCAACTATGCCTGGCAATGAGTTTGACTTGTGTTGTTTAGAACACAATACTGAAGGCAAAATGTTATGATGTTTAATCACTTCGGGAACTAGTCCTTCGAGGCCAAGAATATTGGGCGGAGATTCGCACACAACTTTTGATCCAGCCTCAGGATAGAGTAAACCATAAGGCATGCTAAATCCATCTACACTTGGATTTGTTTCGAGAACTGTTATTGGTGTCATATTAGCAGCTGAATTTCCTTGCAGATAGTATGGATTCTTATTGGGTGACGATTCAAAATCTGGCGTCAATGCTTTCCTTGTAATTATGGCTGGGTAAAAGTTTGACTTATTTTGTTTGAAACACAATCCTGAAGGAAAAATGTTGGGATGTTTAATCACTTCGGGGACTAGCCCTTCGAGGCCCAGAATATTGGGCGTAGATTCGCACACGACATTTGATCCAGCCTCAGGATAGGGTAAACCAGGAATGCTAAATCTGTCTACATTTGGATTTGTTTCGCTTGGTGTTGTTGGTGCTATACCAGCAGCTGAAGGTCCTTGCAGATAGTATGGATTCTTGCTGGGTGAAGATTCAAAAGCTGGCATTAATTCGTCATTTGCAACTATGCCTGGCAATGAGTTTGACTTGTGTTGTTTAGAACACAATACTGAAGGCAAAATGTTATGATGTTCAATCACTTCGGGCACTAGTCCTTCGAGGCCAAGAAGATTGGGCGGAGATTCGCACACGACTTTTGATCCAGCCTCAGGATAGTGTAAACAATAAGGCATGCTAAATACATCTATATTTGGATTTATTTCGAGAACTGTTGTTGGTGTTATATTAGCAGCTAAATGTCCTTGCAGATAGTATGAATTCTTATTGGGTGACGATTCAAAATCTGGCATCAATGCTTTCCTTGTATTTATGCCTGGTTATAAGTTTAGCTTGTTTTGTTTGGAAGACAATCCTAAAGGAAAAATGTTGGGATGTTTAATCACTTCGGGGACTAGTCCTTCGAGGCCCAGAATATTGGGCGAAGATTCGCACACAACATTTTTTCCAGCCTCAGGATGGGACGAACCATAAGGAATGCCAAATCGGTCAATATTTGTATTTGTTTCGCTTGGTGTTGTTGGTGCTATACCAGCGGCTGAAGGTCCTTGCAGATAGTATGGATTCTTGCTGGGTGAAGATTCAAAAGCTGGCATTAATTCGTCATTTGCAACTATGCCTGGCAATGAGTTTGACTTGTGTTGTTTAGAACACAATACTGAAGGCAAAATGTTATGATGTTTAATCACTTCGGGAACTAGTCCTTCGAGGCCAAGAATATTGGGCGGAGATTCGCACACAACTTTTGATCCAGCCTCAGGATAGAGTATACCATAAGGCATGCTAAATCCATCTACACTTGGATTTGTTTCGAGAACTGTTATTGGTGTCATATTAGCAGCTGAATTTCCTTGCAGATAGTACGGATTCTTATTGGGTGACGATTCAATATCTGGCGTCAATGCTTTCCTTGTAATTATGGCTGGGTAAAAGTTTGACTTATTTTGTTTGAAACACAATCCTGAAGGAAAAATGTTGGGATGTTTAATCACTTCGGGGACTAGCCCTTCGAGGCCCAGAATATTGGGCGTAGATTCGCACACGACATTTGATCCAGCCTCAGGATAGGGTAAACCAGGAATGCTATATCTGTCTACATTTGGATTTGTTTCGCTTGGTGTTGTTGGTGCTATACCAGCAGCTGAAGGTCCTTGCAGATAGTATGGATTCTTGCTGGGTGAAGATTCAAAAGCTGGCATTAATTCGTCATTTGCAACTATGCCTGGCAATGAGTTTGACTTGTGTTGTTTAGAACACAATACTGAAGGCAAAATGTTATGATGTTCAATCACTTCGGGCACTAGTCCTTCGAGGCCAAGAAGATTGGGCGGAGATTCGCACACGACTTTTGATCCAGCCTCAGGATAATGTAAACAATAAGGCATGCTAAATACATCTACACTTGGATTTGTTTCGAAAACTGTTGTTGGTGTCATATTAGCAGCTGAATTTCCTTGCAGATAGTACGGATTATTATTTGGTGACGATTCAAAATCTGGCGTCAATGCTTTCCTTGTAATTACGGCTGGGTAAAAGTTTGACTTAGATTGTTTGGAAGACAATCCTGAAGGAAAAATGTTGGGATGTTTAATCACTTCGGGGACTAGTCCTTCGAGGCCCAGAATATTGGGCGAAGATTCGCACACAACATTTTTTCCAACCTCAGGATAGGACGAACCATAAGGAATGCCAAATCCGTCAATATTTGTATTTGTTTCGCTTGGTGTTGTTGGTGCTATACCAGTGGCTGAAGGTCCTTGCACATAGTATGGATTCTTGCTGGGTGATGATTCAAAAGCTGGCATCATTTCGTCTTTTGTAACTATGCCTGGCAATGAGTTTGACTTGTGTTGTTTAGAAGACAATCCTGAAGGCAAAATATTAGGATATTTAATCACTTCGGGGAGTAGACCTTCGAGGCCAAAAATATTGGGCGTAGTTTCGCACACAACATTTTTTCCAGCCTCAGGATGGGACGAACAATAAGGGATGCTAAATCCGTCAATATTTGTATTTGTTTCGCTTGTTGTTGTTGGTGCTATACTAGCAGCTGAAGGTCCTTGCAGATAGTACGGATTCTTATTGGGTGACGATTCAAAATCTGGCGTCAATGCTTTCCTTGTAATTATGGCTGGGTAAAAGTTTGACTTATTTTGTTTGAAATACAATCCTGAAGGAAAAATGTTGGGATGTTTAATCACTTCGGGGAGTAGACCTTCGAGGCCCAGAATATTGGGCGTAGATTCGCACACGACATTTGATCCAGCCTCAGGATAGGATGAACCAGGAATGCTAAATCTATCTGCATTTGGATTTGTTACGCGAGGTTTTGTTGGTGCTATACCAGCAGCTGAATGTCCTTGCAGATAGTACGGATGCTTATTGGGTGACGATTCAAAATTTGTCATCAATCCGTTATTTTTACCTATATTTGGTAATGAGTTTGACTTGTATTGTTTGTAAGACAATCCTGAAGGCAAAATTTTGGGATATTTTATCATTTCAGGGACTTGTTCTTCGAGCCCAAGATAATTGGGTGTAGATTTGCACTGGTTATTGAGTCTAGCTGCATGATGGGATAGATCATAAGTCCAGCTAAGTACGCGTTTATTGTGAAATATTTCGCAGACTGTTGTGTGTTCTATGCCAATAGCTAAATGTCCTTGCAGATAGTACGGGATCATATTGGATGACGATTCAAAAGCTGATATCATGCCGTTGTTTGTAGCTATTCCTGGTGATGAGCTTGTCCTTATTTCGTACACTGTCGTCTGGTACAGCGAATTGCAGCGTATAACGCAGATTAAGGCTGAAATTAAAAATAATACCTCGGATAAATATGTACAAATCAGTTCATTAGAAAAAGTAAGGATTTTTAAGAGAATAAAGAATAGAGCTTGTTGCATACAGTTTTATTATTCCTAGAAGGTTTATGTAGTTTTTTTTAATTGCATTTCTTAATCTAAAAGAATAGGTACAAAATGCGGACTTAATGCCTTGAGGCATTCTCTACCAGTCAACCCAATGAGTGGTGAGAATTTAACGTAAGTTTATTAATATATAATTGAAACAAAATAAAAATGATAAATATCTACGTTATATATGCATTTTACTAATAAAAACAATAAATAAACTATAGAAATATTTCCTATTTATACATATATACAAATGTATATATACATACAAAAACATACATATATGCATATCAAAATCTACATTTTAAATAGTATATATAAATAACTATGAGTATATACGTCTAATGAATTTAACGCTCCATCCCCCTCTTCCTCTAATCCAAGGTCCCGAAACCTTTCAGCTCGAGTTACAAAACCGTTTTCAGTGCCTAGAAGACTGCAATGAAGTGGACGATATGAATGACAAGCTCGTGGAAACTGTTCATGCGGTCAGAGCTAAGTTCTGCAAGACCCGCCGCAGAAGAATAAAAACTCTCCGATCACACTCTTAATCTCATGGCTGTTAGACGGGAGATGAAGCTACATTCTTCAACAGATTTGACAGCATACAGGCAACTGAACAGACAGATCTACAAATGCATGCGGCGAGACTTACACAACTTCAATAAAGCTCGTATTGAAGAAGCGATCAAGCGGAACCAAGGCTTCAAAGTCTTTGCCAGAGATCTGTCAGCTAGAAAGAGCCAATTGTCAAAGCTGAAGACAGAATGTGGCAGCATCGTTTCCGAGATTTTGAGTGAGATTGAGAGGTTCTATGGGCAGCTGTACACGTCATCGTTGGAGCCACATGCAAGTGTGAGTAACGATCCAAGACCGAGTCTTATCCGACATTATTCCGATGATATCCCGAACGTCAGTCTGAGCGAGATTAGAATGGCTCTCCAGCACCTTAAAAAAGGCCCCAGGCGAGGATGGAATTACAGCGGAGCTTCTGAAAGCGGGTAGAAAACCGGTACTTGTAGTCCTTCAGAAGCTCTTTAATTCCGTCCTCCATGGTGGCATTACACCGAAAGCGTGGAGCAGAATTGCGGTGGCCTTGTTCTTCAAGAGAGGCAACAAAGCTCTCTTAAAGAACTACAGACCGATTTCCCTTCTGAGCCGCGTCTACGTGCTGTTTTCGAGAGTCATTACGAATCGTCTCGCGCGAAGAATTGACGACTTCCAGCTTCCCGAACAAGCCGGTCTCCGAAAAGGCTTTAGCACAATAGACTACATAAGGTACGTTGGGGTAAGATCGGTGATGGGGCAAGACCGTAGGATTCAAATTCCCGGCGAATTATGCTATATTTTGAAAAGCTAACAATATGCTACACGACGCCATTTCATCCTGCCCCGACCCTCAGTTCGCGCCAGTCACTCCGGCAAGTGGGACCTGTGCTGCGTGGCATTTTATAAAACAATGTAATTTTTGTATTATTTTTGTCCATCCGATCTTTCCCCATCACTTTTATTTACGATTTTTAGCCAGAATATAGCTTCTTTTGTAATTATTTTGTATGAATACTAAGTTTTATGAAGTTATAGCTAGATAAAGCTGGTCCATGCAGGGGTAAGATCGCTGTAGGCCGAGATCCGATGTTTCCCCTCGTGAGTGAAGATCGGATGAATATTATCCGATCTTTGCCTGTTACAAATATGGCAGTGGTTGTTAAACTTTCATTGGTCGTGTATATTTTTTCGTTGATTACTCAAGTGACTATGGGACTCATGCCCAAATACTCAAACGCTGCTTAATTTTAAGATGCCGTTAAGTCTCGTGCTATCTCTATCACTTTAAATCAAAGTGACTGTAACATCACAAGACTTAACGACTACTTAAAATTGTGTTGCGTTTGAGTATTTGGCCATCAGTCTCGTTAGCAAGTCTGTATATTTAAAAGTAATAAAACAATACGATGGTTTTATTACTTTTAAGTACACATTAAAATACATTTTTTTTTATAGGATAAAGGTGACAAAGGAGCACACAGTCCACCTGATGTTAAGTGATTGCTGCGGCCCATAGACATCTATATCTATCCTCTATTACAAATCAAAATGTAATTTATAATAATTATTTAAAAAATAATTTATAATAATAAATGCCGCTTTGTTAAAATATTTATATCTTCCTTAACTCCTGCATTATCCCAGGGCATTTCGCCAGTCCTTACTGTTATTTTTTTTCCCATATAAAATCAAATGCATCCGATCTTTCTCTTATATTGAGTAATTCCATCTTATGTCATAACAAAGTTTGAGAAACATAAAATTACAATTTCTTTATATCAGGGATAAGATCGGATGGCAAGAAACAAAAAAAGTGAAAATCGTTTGGAACATTTATGTTTCTAGTAATTTATAGATCATATTGAAATATGTTTTTGAGCGTAAAATATAGGACAAATCTCTTTTATAAACTTTTTTCTCTAAGCAGTAGAAGTGGTTTTAAATTTAAGTCCGGTCTTACCCCTTAATGGCCAATTTTTCATTATGCATATAAAAAAGTATGTCTAGTTTTCGCACACCTTTAAAGCAGAAACCGTTGAGTTTACACAAGCAAAAGATTCTCAGAGCTAAACTACGTTTAACGATTAACGGTTTGCTCCATGTTCCATAAATCTGACGTATACGAATGTCGAGAAATTAAAGTTTTTGGCAGACTCTTCCAACTATTCGAAAATCCGTCCGGTATTACCCCAACGTACCATACACTTCGGCAAATTGTACAGAAGTCCGAGGAGTATCATTTGCCACTATGTCTCGAAAATGTGAACTATGAGAAGGCCTTTGATTCCATCGAAATTTGGGCGGTGCTGCAGTCCCTTCAGTGGTGCCAAGTTAAGTTGCCAAACCAGAGATTAAAAGTTATGTGGAAAATAAACCCTATAATTTAAAATTTTAACATTGTAAATATATGTATTATTAAGAATACCGATAAAGAAAATAATGATGCTGTAAATAACTGCATTAGACTGTTATGTGGCTTACTCAAGATAGAGGCACCTATAAGAAGAGCATTACTTCTATCAGAGTTAACCAAAGATTATAAAGAAAACTCTTAACGAAACTCACGTGAATCCTTATTTCATACATAATATTTTACTAAAACGATCAAAGGACTTTGATATATCTAAAACAAACATACAGAAACCTTTAAGCTATTGAGACCTGTCTCCACCAGCAAACAACACACTTGGCACGCGATAGCCTCCATTGTTTGCATTGTTTCCAAGTAGTTTCTGGCAGGCGCCGAGCCCAGCCATCGAGGAGGAAAGAATAATTAACACATCCATATAGGTAAGCAAAGTAAACTGACTTTTTTTATAGGATATGGGTGACTAACGAGCACACAGTCCACCTGATGGTAAGTGGTTGCTGTGACCCATAAACATCTATAACTATCCTCAATAAATAATCAAAATTCAGATGCGTTCACCAATGAGGACTAACATGGAATTCCACTTTTCCAGTAAAAAGGGTCTCCGGTTATCTACACTCACCATATGAAAAACAGGAGTGTTAAGCTGCTATTTTACGCTGGTATTCTGTGAGAGCGTGGTCTTTCCCCGGTCGAGCCGACCCGGTCGTTTTTTTATAGTATAGGGTGACCAACGAGCACACAGTCCACCTGATGGTAAGTGGTTGCTTTGGCCCATAGACATCTACATTTATCATCGTTTGCGAATAAAAATGCAGATGCGTTGTCACCCGTGAAATAAGATGGACTTTCTCTTTTCCAGTAAAAAGGGTCTCCGGTTATCTACACCCACCATATGAAACACAGCAGTGTTAAGCTGCTATTTTACGCTGGTTTTCTGTGAGAGCGTGGTCCTTCCCCGGTCGAGCCGACCCGGTCGACCTACAACTATACTACTAATATGGCTCTACCACGTGCAAATTACTTATTTTATTCCAAATGGTCTAAAATATTATATACAAAAAACTGTCTCATAGTGTGTCGAGACCAGTTCATTACAGTATGTCAAGCGTGTCCTCCTACATTCATTGGGTTTAGTATGTCAGAAAAGCTTATTATGAATAGTATATTTAAAACAGCCTTAATATTATTTAAGACAAGACTAGTCTTCACTTTGTTGTTACTTATTGGTATTCTAGATGAAGAGATCTAGAAAATAAAAAAGTGCAAAGCTCTAGAATTGCTGTTTGGAGTGGATTTTAAAGTTGATTGGGTTTAAAAAATATTATAGTTTAAAATTGTTACTCTGATAAACAACTATTATGTAAGATCTATTTTGTGGACTGTCCATCGGTTGCATCAAAACTTACCTTGCTGAGGCAGTGCTGTGACGGAGGTATTTATGTATGTAAAGCATAAAAATAATTATAAAGCCTTTATCTATAAATACGATATGTGTTTTTTCTATGATCGTGGTGGATGGTACCGTAAAATTAAGAAATTTACTTTATCACTTATTTGGATTCGTATTGTATGGTAAACGGTTCTCTTTTGGTGTTTATAGAATGGAAAAAAAAACTATAAAACACTCAAAGCTGAAGTCCAACACAATTTGGTTTACATAGCTGAATTTGAAATTTGAAAAAATAATTTTCAATCTTTGAGAAAAATATTAGTATTTTCAAGGAGGTATTTATTAATTTAAAGCAAAGAATAATCATTAAGCCTTTAATCATAAATACAATGTGTCTGTCTAAAATCGTGGTGGATGCTACTGTAAAAGTTAGAAATTTATTTTATCACTTATTTGGATTCATGTTTTTATATTAAACGGTTCCTTTTTGGTGTTTATAGAATGAAAAAAAAGAAAAGAATATAAAACACTCAAAGCTGAAGTCCAACACAATTCGGTTTACATAGCTGAACTTAAAATTAAAAAAAAATTAATAATCGTTGCTAATCATAGAATTCATTAGAGAAAATATAAGTATTTTATCAGTTACCTCACAATATCACACGTGTGTCACTAAAACTGAATCATTTCAGTAAATTAGTTGGTTATTTGCAAAAAAAAAACGAATATCCCTCCCTGCAATATGTGAGACAACTAGATGAGTAAATTATTTTAACAAGAGAATACATAAATGTTTATATTATTTAGTCGTCATTATAGCACAAGACATTCATCCCCTTCTCATACTAAAAGAAGTGGTATTAGTGTTGAAAAAGTTAGAAAGACAACAAAGTTAGACATGCAATACTTTTGCAATTTTTTAATAATTGGCTATTATTAAATAAGTGTAATGATAGCGTTCGAAATTAAAATAGTAAAAAGTAAATAAACAATAATTCATAATGGTAAATTATATTATCTAGTAATTTATAGACATTTTTTTTTGGTTAATTTATCTCTTACTACAGCAAATAATTGATAATAAAATCATCAAATCTTTAAACATCTACATAATATACAAACACAGAGGAGGCGTCAACGAATATAATTAATTGACCGAAGCTACTTACCTTTAAGTGTCCTTCGATCAAAATCATATGAAGTTGACGTCTCCCTGACTACATCCCTATCCTGCTGTATATTATGACCACCCTTAGTGCTTACTTGCATTTAAATAATTTTTTCCTTATTCTTGAGGATATAAATTCACAATGACATGAGGCTTATAGTGTTGCCAGTGGGAGCTGACATAGGTAAGGATATCGGTAAAAACCTTATTTTTCTTCCGGAAGGATAAAATTCATCAGCCAATCCATGACTTTATAGTACGGAAACAAAGAGGAGGCGTCAACCGCAAATAATTTTGATCGAAGGACACATACAGGTAAACTACTTTGATCTGTTAGTTATGGTGGTTAGGGACAGATTTTCATTTTAATATTATCAGGTTAAATCTAAACATAATCTAAAGTAATAAAAATATATCAACAAGGTAAAATATTTTTAGTAGTGTTTTGGATAGTTAATTATATTTTTATAAAATTCTACGCACCTAATACGAGAAGAGCTGAGATACACATGCTTTTCGACTGTAAATTAAATGTAATCTGAACATATTTTGTTATTAAAAATTAAAACTATTTGATAAAACTGTTAGTATTTTTGATGCTTCATTAACTTATTGCAGTGTTTTAAATTTAAACATTGACTCACTTCGTACTTTAATTCACTACAAGTAATTTCTCGAATCCACAGGTAAAGTATAACTATTCGAACGTATGTACGATTTGCGTACTTACTCTTTGTTTTGATTTCGAATTCGATGCAGAAACTATTGCATATTAGAAAATATATATCTCATACGGATGCGTATTAGATCAACTTTTTTCTGCTTTGTATCAATGACGTTTAATTTACTAATTATAATCAAAATCCAAGATGTAGTCTTAAAATCTCAAACAGTAGCTAAGTTGATATATGATTTTATTTATTTTTATACGTGGTAGAGCCATGCTGCAGCTTTATTAATAGTATAGCTGTAGCACGAATGGGTCGGCTCGACCGGGGAAGGACCACGCTCTCATAGAATACCAGCGTAAAATAGCAGCTAAATGCTGCTGTGTTTCGTATGGTGAGTGTAGAGAACTGGAGACCGTTTTTTCTGGAAAAGAGGAATTCCATCTTAGTCCTCACGGATGACAATGCATCTTCATTTTGATTCGCGAACGAGGATAGATGTAGATGTCTATAGGCCACATCAACCACTCACCATTAGGTGGACTACGTGCTTATTTGTCATCCTATCTTATATATATAAAAAAATCTACCTGTCTAACACTAAAAACAATTAAAGCGACTCAATCTGAACTCCATTAATTATATTACAGTATAAAAAAAATCAACTGTCACAAAGATCTGCCAACCAATAGATGGCAGTATAGCCATTTTGATGACGTCACACGTAAAATACTTAAGCCGGTGACTGGGAGCAGCGTCAAAAGAGAAAGACATCTGTAACTGCGATTGCCGGACACTAACCAAGCGTGACTACTAGGCCAATTCTCCTTAAAAGAAGACAGGTCCACATGTGTACTTTAACGGACTAATGAATAAAACGAAGATTCACGAGCAGAATTTATAGATATACTGGTACTAAAGTGATCGGTCATTTTCTGAAGTGTTTCGATGAATACGAGTTCAACTTAGTATCAAAGAAGTGGTAACAAACATTTAACAAAAATTTAATCCCTTAAAAATGGAAATACATTCCCAAATTTGATTTTATGTTGGTGTATACACACAAAAAATATGCTCACAAATTCATATTGGACTTAAATTATTCTGCATCAACCCCGTTATATTCTTAAGTCAGAATTCACGACGCTTATAAAATGCGTCACATTGATATCTTAGAAATATGTCATAATGTATTAGTTATCGTAAAAAAAATTTGCGCTTCGAGTCGTTAATCAAAATATTTAAAATTTAAAAATGCAAAAAAAAACTGTACTACAGCAAGATGTCTGTGCTATAAAAATAAATTATTGTGTACTTCCAAGTGCCATTCCGGCTTACCCTGCAAAAATAAATAGCCATATGGACTGACTCGTTATATAATAAAGACTTATTTTAAATATTGTGACATTTATAATTACTTAAATAACAGACTAATTACTTACCCAACGAAAGTTTGACTTTATGAGAATAATATAAGTCGATTTTGTGATAAATACATTTTAAAAGTGCCTAGATACTTGATTTTCGAAGCTTTAATTAGTAAGATAATATGAAGATTATTATATTATACTCGTACGAAATGACTGTTACCTAAACGCTGTTGTCTCAACGAGTGCTTTAATAAAAATTATTATTCTCATTTTAACAACGTCTTTTATTACAGAAATCATTATTTTTATACATTTCCTAATACGATATTGGAATTATATACAATTCCTAGGAATTGTGCACATTTCCTAGGACATTTATATATTAAATAGTTTTTGATACAATATTTTATACATTTCCTAAATAGCTTTGGTATTATATAAATTTCCTAGGATTTGTATACAATTCCTAGATTTCATACATTTCCGGTAACATATAAACACAAAAGATATGCTCACAAATTCATATTGGACTTAAATTATTCTGCATCAACCCCGTTATATTCTTAAGTCAGAATTCACCACGCTTATAAAATGCGTCACATTGATATCTTAGAAATATGTCATAATGTATTAGTTATCGTAAAAAAACTTTGTGCTTCGAGTCATTAATCAAAATATTTAAAATTTAAAAATCAACAAATCATTGCTGATGAACGCATAAGTGGTTGCAAATCAAACAAAATTATCACTACTCGCCATGCATAACTTAAATAACATTTGCTTTTGTATATAAAACGTAGAAATCTGGATAATCAGGCAAAGTCCGCTGACGCAATGGGTCGACAGACGGCACTGGGCATTTTAGGTGCGTTTTTAAAATGATTATACAATTTTGTTTGTCCTACTTATAAATATATAAAAAGAACAGAAAATATTTTTTATTTATTTACAGTGTTAGTCGCATCAACGGCAGCAGCACCAGCACCGTTTACATTACCACCCTATGCTGAGCCATGTTACGACCCAGAACCAAGCCCCTGCTATCCACCATGCCCTGAACCCTTACCTGAACCATGCACCCCACCTTGTTTAGAAACAAATAAACCTCCTTGCCCATTACCACGTCCTCCGCAACCCGCCGATCCTAACCTGCCACCACCAAGTAAGTATAAAAGTCATAATTTAAAACTATTCTTCAAAAATATGATTAAATAATTAAATATTTTTGCAGCTCCTGGTGGCAATGGATCGATTAGAGTCGTGATATCAAAGTCAAGCATTCCTGAAAAATTACGCTCAATCGGTTTCCAAGCTGTACAAGTACCAGGTGGAACATTTTATGTAACGCATTCCCCTCCAGTACTCATTCAGCCACCCCCCATTTTAGTTAGACCAGCGCCACTTCGTCCGATCACTCCTGCCGCTATTACTGTGCAGCCCCCGCAACAACCACCTATAGTGCCTCCACGTATAGTTTTAAGGCCTGCACCTTTGCCCCCTATAACACCTCATCATATCAGCGTACAACTACCCCGGCCTAGGCCAATCCAACCGAAACCCGTTGTTGTAAGGCCACCGAAACCAGCACCTATTCAACCGCCACCAATCACTGTAACGCAGCCACAGCCTCCTCCAATAAATCCACCCCCAATTGTCGTCCGACGACCAACACCACCGACAGTCCAACCGCCAACAATATGCATTCCTACGTCAGCTATTTTCAAAGGCGAACCTGGCATACGGTATCCAGGTATACCCGAACCTTGTATACAGTATAAGTGAACCTCCCTCTGTTCCGTGCCCAAGTCCATGTTCATGTCCATACTGTTCTAGCCCGTGCACTTAAGATATCTACGTATTAAACTAAATTTTGAGTTCAAACTTAAAAATTGTGCCCAAAAAATAAATCGATTCTGTAGATCATCACAATCTTATCACACAAGACGTTGCAAAAAATGACCAATGTGTTTTATCAGTATCTCAAGTCACCTTATTTTTTGAAGGCATAATTTGTAAGAAATCTCTATCCAAAAGATCTCTTACTAAGTATTAACTCGAGTTTCTTATTATTTTAATATTGCATTGTATAAGAATACCCGTACAAGATTTTAATTGTGAAAAACTGTTTGTAAATGCTAGCTTATTTAGTTTATGATTTTTTTTTTTAGGAGAGGGGGCAAACGAGCATGCGGCTCACCTGATGGTAAGTGACTACCGCCGCCCATGAACAACTGCAACACCAGGGGAATCGCAGATGCGTTGCCGGCCTTTTAAAAAGGAGTACGCTCTTTAGTCGTCCTAAGTCGTATCGGTCCGGAAAAATCGCTGATGGTAATCGATTCCACAAGGAGGTCGTGCGAGGAAGAAAACATCTTCTAAATCGCACAGTGGTGGACCGCCAATCATCCAGATGGTGTGGATGGTATCGGGAGTTCTGCCGCGATGTGCGTTCGTGAAATTTGGCGGCTGGGATTAATCCGAACAATTCCTCAGAGCACTCCCCATGGTAGATGCGAAAGAAAATGCAAAGGGATGCAACATCTCTTCGCAGTGCCAATGAATCGAGCCGATCGGAAAGGGCTCGGTCGTCGACGATTCGAGCAGCTCTGCGTTGGATGCGGTCAAGTGGAAGGAGCTGGCACTGGGGAGCCCCTGCCCAGAGATGGGAACAGTATTCCAAATGAGGCCGAACTTGCGCCTTGTAAAGTTGCAGGCGGTGTGCCGGCATGAAATACTGTCCCGCTCTGCTGAGCATGCCAAGCTTTTTAGAGGCCAATTTGGCCTTCCCTTCCAAGTGACCACGAAACTGCACGTCACTCGATATGTCGACTCCGAGGATACCGATACTGGCTGAGGCAAGAAGGGGAGTGCCTTGAAACTGAGAAGATACGACAAAGGGGTTCTTTTTAGCGGTAAACGCGCAAACTTGTGTCTTCTGAGGATTAAACTGGACTAGATTTAGTCGCCCCCAATTCGAGACTTTGCTCAGCAAAGACTCGACTTCAGACACAAGTTTATTCCGGTACTCAGCGACGTTTTCCCGAGAAATATTGGCACGGCCGGTGTATAGAGCATCACCAGTGCTGTCATCCGCATAGCAATGAATGTTGCCAGTTAGCAACATATCATTGATATGCAGAAGAAACAGCGTTGGTGATAGCACACAGCCTTGTGGAACACCAGCGTTAATAGGCTTGTAGTCAGAGCATGCACCGTCTACAACGACCTTGATGCTCCGATCTGCAAGGAAGCTGGTGATCCAATTGCACAATTTCTCGGGAAGCCCATAGGAAGGAAGCTTTGAAAGAAGCGCTTTGTGCCAAACCCGATGGAAGGCCTTCGCAATGTCCAGACTAACGGCCAACGTCTCCCCCTTGGACTCTACTGCCTCCGCCCATCTATGGGTCAGGTAGACCAGAAGATCACCAGCTGATCGACCCCGACGAAAACCGTATTGGCAGTCACTAATCAGCTGGTGATCCTCAAGGTACCGGATGAGCTGGCAGTTAATAATGGATTCCATTATTTTGGAGAACAAGGAGGTGATCGCGATAGGCCTATAGTTGGACGGGTCTGAGCGGTCGCCTTTTTTAGGGATCGGGTGGACAAAAGCTGTCTTCCATGAATTCGGGACTACGCCTTGGGAGTAGGAGTACCGGAAAAGACGCGTTAGGACCGGTGCCAACTCCGTAGCACACGTCCTCAGCACAATTGGGGGGATTCCGTCAGGCCCACTCGACTTCTGGATGTCCAGGGAGAGCAGTGCTTTGCGAACTGAGCGCTGTGAGAACAGCAGATCCGGCATGGAGTACTCACACCGCGGGATGGTCGGCGGTGTTTTCCTTCCGTCATCAAGAGTTGAGTTGGACGCAAGAAGGGAGCCTAAAAGGTCGGCTTTGTCTTATGCGTCATGGGCCAGTGAGTCATCCTCCCTGTGCAGAGATGGTAGTGATGGCTTACAGAAATTCCCTTGGACAGCCTTGGCGAGAGACCAGAATGCACGGGTTCCCGAAGGAAGGCTAACTAGTTTCTCGCCAATTCTGCCTATGTGCTCTGACTTTGTCTTGGCAATAACTCTTTTGAAGGACCTGGAGGCGAAGTTATACTTCTTTTTAAGTGTGCTGGTGTTTACATCCCGAGTCGCCGAAGCCGCAGCCCAGGCTTGATAACACTCCTGCTTACTGCGTAATGCAGTCTTACAGGAGCGACCAAACCAAGGCTGAGATCTGCCTCCGATGGGTACCACAGATGATGGAATAAATAGTTCCATTCCCTGTAGCACCACATCAGTGACAGAGTCAGCAACAGCGCTGGGATCGTCCGGCGAGAAGCAAACCCGCCCCCATGGGTAGGAAATGGTATTTATCAGTTATGATAAAATATAATTATTTTATGTATATATGTGTGCATTAAAAAGTTTGAATCATTAAATGTTGGTGTATTTATTATTTTCCCAAATAAATATCTAGAGTGATTTTACAAAGAGGTGACACTAGTCGACATTATTTCAATAGAAATTTCGGGGGGGTTTTACTCCGCTTTTTGACAGTGTACATCCAAAATTAAACATGATATCATTTTGTCTCATTATAAAATTTGTCTGTACGGAAACAGAATAGTAAAATAAAATGTTATTAAAAAGTTACGAGCTACCAAAAATTCGTTTTTATTGCCAATTTTAACACAACTTTGGGCGTAAATTAGTAATAAAAGAAGTGTAAAATTTTCAAAACAAAGTCGGTACCGACACATCTCAATTATCGAAGAATTCAATAAATTTTATTTGTAATTGATTAGTGCAGTGGTTTTTTCATAAAACCCCTTCTTTCAAAGGTTTTTTCGTATTTTTTTACGCGCGCATGTTACTATGAATTATCGTGCATCTCACTGAATAATGTCTCCCCCGGTGCGGTGCGGGAGGAGGATGCTTACACAGACATGCACAGGCGGTGACGTGCGCTTATATTCGAGTTTTATTCGAAACGAAAAGTTTTTCTATTTTGTAATTTGGACGCCAAAGACAAAAGACGGCATGGAAATTGATATAATTGAAAGAGATGATGCGTTTTGGACGACAGACAATATTTTAAAATTTTCGTCTGTAATATAATATAATTATAAAAGTAAAAAAAAGTAAAGTCTATATTCGATTACTATATAAAATTGCAACAATTTCATTGGTGCCGACGGGGATCGAACCCGGATTGCTCGCGTAATGTGATACTTACAGCGAGCGCTAACCATCTGAGCTACCACGGCTCTCAATGCAGGTGTTATAAATAAATAAAGAATTACAAAACAGTTTAATTATTTATTAGACGACTTTTGCGGCGGACAAGCAAAGTATATTATGTGGGATTTTCATAGGTACCTACTGTTATTACCTAGAACCTACAATACAACAAAATGTCACAAAACGTCGCCGAGTCGTGGCCACAAAATTGTAAACTTTAGGTAGGTACGTCAGTACTAAGAAAACAATCTTGATGGGTCACTTGTCTTGATAAAAACCTGTGCTTACGTTTAGTGATATTGAGTATATATAAAAAAGTAAGAAGACAGGTAAGTTAGTATTTTTAAAAACAATTTATAGGTAGGCAGAACTAATTACGATTATTATCTAAATATTATAAATGCGAAAGTTTGGATATTTGGATGGACGGATGAATGGATGTATGTTACTCAATCACGCCAGAACGGCTAAAGGGATCTGGATGATATTTTGCTCAGAGAGAGGTTATAGTCTGGAATTTTTTTTTAAAAACATTACCCCCACACTAGGATTTTCTCCTGTATCGTGGAGGCAGTTTACAACCATCCAGACCCGGAACAATTATTTGTAGACCATACAAATACTTGTTCGATTGATTCGAACCCGCGGCTCCCAGTACAACAATTCGTTGCTAAGCCACTGCGCCACGGAGCTGTCAAATAACATATTATATGATACCATTTATTCAGGTATTTCGTTCCCGTGGGATAATTTTCGAGTTACACACGTTCGAAGCCGAACTCTTGAGTGATCGCTGCATGACCACTCGGGGAAAACTAAACATAATAAAATAAGCAATCTATATTAGGTATATAGAGCCACAGAGGTATAATATGAAGCGATAAAGCAGCACCTAATAATTTCGCGATTTCACCCGCGTCATCACGTGTCTGAGATGCGTGGCATGACATGACACCTAGTTCAAACATTTTATAATTGCAATCAAATATTTTATTTGATAGTAATGTATGAAAAAATTGTCATAATTAATGGAGTACTTTTATTTTATCTGTCGGCATATTATGCGCGGTTTTTTCCAGTTTTAAAGAAAAACGTACACGATACATGAAAAGTGTGTCGGCAAGAAATGATTCTTGATAAATTTGCTATCAAGCTCTTATACTTACTAATCAATTAAATTTAAACTTTCAAAATACCATACCAACGTGAAATGAAAGAGTTCAGAAATAATACATCTTTATTTCTGAACTAATCATTGTTACGCTCACCCGGGAGATAGATAAAAGTACTCAACATAGAATTCTATGGTACTCAATTAATGTTGAATTTATTTTAGCTACTAGCTGTTCCCCGCGACTTCGTCCGCGTTTAGTTTAGGGCGTTAATTTTGTTGCAAAGACACCTTATAATTTTTCTAAAATTTAAGCAGTCTAAGTTACTTCTTATAACATGAGCTATCTACTAGTGAAAGTCCCGTCAAAATCGGTCCAGCCGTTTTGCAAATTAACCGGAACAAACAGACTGACAGACATACAAAAATGTTAAAAATTGTGTTAATGTTATAAGTACCGTATACAATTTCATACGCTATTAGTAAAAAGCTGTTATTTTGACATTACAAACAGACACTTCAGTTTTATTTATTTGTGTAGATATAGATAACGATTGAACTAACGGCTAATCTAACCTCGCTCATAGAAGCTTTCAATACTGGCTTCTCAGTTCGCACCGGGCTAGGGGTTATGCGTTGTTTGCGCGTCAAGCCAAGTAGGTATTGAATTATAAACATGGTATAAAGAACGAAGTTTATATTCATAAAATTGTCTTGATAATGAAGTAACTTTCGTTCGTAAGGTGCCTGATAATTAAATTTTAATTTTTTTTTATCACAAAATGCCTAATTGTGGCTTATATATAAGAAATAGACATATGGTATCGCGGACTTTTTTTATACGGAGTAAAGATCTATATTTTGCTAGAACATTGTATTTACGTGTCCCGAACCATAACAGCGCTTTTTCTTCTGACTTCCTTAACAAATATAGGCTAGCTGAGATATATAGCCTAATGCTGTATAGTCTATACTATTCAACATGAATCTGGCTATAATATCCAAAAAAAGATTTTTCAAATCGGACTGGTAGTTCCAGAGATTAGCACGTTTAAACAAACAAAAACACTCTTCTGCTTTATTATATTAGTATAGATGTTGCATCGTGTTCGTGTAACTTCGTTTTTATTCTAACGGTTCGGAACGCCGTACGAACAAGACGTGCGTGAATACTAGTGTCAATCTGCTCATCACTGATACTATCTCTGTCGGGCACGATGCCAGGTGAGACAGCGTGCATTTTGGCCGCGCCCACCAGCGAGTTCGAGCCCGCAACTTGTGCCACCTTAATAAGGTGTACAGCGCGCATGTGAGGTTTACATTTTTTGGAGTTAGCCTACGCACGCATTACACATAGTAGGGTAACCCCGGATGATAAATACTCTAGTTCTGGTTCGCCGCTCACTTAGCGGTTAGCCACCGTAGAATCTACACAGTTTTGGCTCGCCGCTCACTTAGCGGTTAGCCATCGTAGAGTCTATATCACCTGAGGATATGTCGTGTAGAGGCGAAACACGTGTCGTATTGTCGTCAGTGGTGGGTCTTGACTAGTATAGTGGTGTTGGGAGTAACGGTGCTGGGATTAGTGGTGACGGGGATAGTGCACGCAATTGAGGGAGGGCGGGAGGTGCTCTTCATACTAGGAAAGACACATCATTTTCGATTTCCGCAAACTAACGCCTGATTCTATTAACTAAATACAGCTTTAGAACCGGAGAAAATTTTCATTTAATTTCTAATCCAATTATATGAAGCACATTTAACAATATACGCGCATTTCCTACGCATAAGGGTTTTGTTTATAATTTTATAGTATTTTCTTCTTCTTCTTTGTATTTTCTAATCTGTATATTCAAAGAGAGTACAAACATGCTGCACTTTTTTATACAAACACTCCGGCTGGTTGTCAAACCAAGAGCCCACAATTTATGGAACACTTTGTTACTACTCTGACTACAAATAGACGCCGTTCAGGCGATTTACGAAAAAAATAAGGTACATTATAATTTAAGTACATATTTAAAGATAAAAAATAATAATATTCAGTGCCTGTTATTTGTCATCCCTCTTGTATGTCAATGAAAGTAACTTATGTCTACCTTTTAAAATAAAATGTTTTGAATATTTCTTACGATCATAATCGCGTTTAATTTAAATTATTTTAAATAATTGCTTAGTTATAAGAAAATTAGAATGACAAAATTAGTTTTATTATATTTATTAGATGTATTTATTTTTTTAATATTTTATTGTCATCGTCATCAAAATTTTGAAATTCTAAAAACTAAAACAATAAAATAATTTCCACAAGCTCGTAATAGCATTTGGAGACAGTGCTTAGATATTGTTACGGCCTACGGCTGCTCCAGCAAGGGTCCAATCCTCTAGGGGCCCATTCAGCAGAAGACTTCACGAGCAGACACAGGTCGGGCAGCGAGCGAGCTAACTTCGCTCCAAGGCTTGGGCAGGCCGTGAGTGTGTGTAATGGTAGATAGCGAGTTGCGTACAGTGAGGTGTGAATGTGTGGGGCCTAGGCGACCAGCAGCGGCCGAGTTCCAGGCTGCTCCAAAATGCTGCATCGCTCCAGACTGCTTCAGCGCCGGACCACTTCTTTCTTCACTGTCACTATTCAGTCTCTTAGCTTCATTGTACATTTAACTAACTTCAATTCGCCTAATTCCACACTCATCGCAGAATCGTACACGTGATATCCGACACGGCAAGGACAGTAGCACAAAATTCGACATTGAATGTCCCGGATTCACCCATCACAAATTATAAATTCGGCACCAGAATAACACGTCGTGCCAGAGTCAAAATACGCCTCGTTGACACGTAAATTAATTTAACTAGGCAACCAAAACACAAAAGGCACTAACGCGACGACCCAATTATAACGATATTTTCATCTAGCTATCTAGATCCACGATGGGCCCGTGAATTTAGGGAAGAGGGCTTGACGGTCTCCCCGCATCGTGGCCGGCGGGGCACCGACCCTTTGCCCACACGTTGAGCGACTGACTGCAAGCCGCGCACGGCCGCCCCACCTCGGCGCTTATCTCACCTACATACCATCGGGTGAGGCTCCAGCTCGAACGCAATTGGCTGGCGTTCAAACAACCAAATTTGGGCATAAACAGATATACGAGTAGTATACAGAAAAATTAAAACTCCGACCCCAGGAAGCTATAATGTGATTTTTTTATTTCTTTGAAGTCAGCTTTACGTTAAAAGTTTATTTTTTTTACTTTTAAATGAAATATGGAATATCACATCAAAGTACCAAAAATTTCTTTTAAATATATATTTACATCAAAAACTCCTTTCCTCAGTTTTCATACTTAGAAGTAGAAATTTTTAAATTATATGTGATCACACAGGAACGTAACATACCTACATACCATAAAAGAAGAAAATATAAACGTACGTAATGTACGCATGCACGTTGCAGCAGTGAGTGAGTGTAAAATCGCACTGAATATATAGACTAATAACTATGTAAATGGAATGGGATTTTTACGTGGTAGAGCCATGCTGCAGCTATATTATTGTTGTGGTTCAAATGGGTCGGTTCAACCAGGGTACGACCACGGTCTCACAGAATACCATCGTAAAATAGCAGGTTAATGCTGCTGTGTTTCGTATGGTGATTGTAGAGAACGGCAGACCCTTTTTACTGGAACATTACATCTTAGTCCTCAGGGGTGGCAACGCATCTGTATTTAGTTTCCTAATTGAGGATAAATGCAGATGTCTATGGGCCACAGCATCCACTTATCATCAGGTGGACTGTGTGCTCATTTGTCACCCTTATCCTATAAAATATACTTTAACCATCGGGCGGAATAACGGTATGAACACTATTGAACAAATTTATGAATTGAAAGTTTTAAAATTATATCTTTGTAGAATAATCTAATTGTTACATGATTGCATGTTTACTAGATACAGAAAATAACACAATACAAACTATACATATCACGGACGATAGAGCAATGCTCGACATAAAACCACATTCAGCTTTGTGCGGATCTTCAATTTACTAGACGCTGTAAGAAATATGTCAACTGCCCTCGTATTTGCACTTCTTCTTCTTGTTTTACGCTTCGTGTATGGTACAAAATAGAAATAATTCACACTTCCGTTACTATTTTCATATATATTTACAAATAAATAAGAAAAACTAAACAATTTTTTAGGTTTTATTTAGCATGATAGCGGTTTATATGCATAAATGACATATGGATAAAAATAACCATTAACATAAACAATAACTTAAACGTCATATTCACGCTTTTGCAGGATTCGGGCTAGTACCCAGCGACATCATTAGTCTTAATGACACAGCTAGCCATTGTGTTATGTCCACTTAATTAATTTCTTTTTCTCTCGGAAATTACTAGTAATGTAATATTACAAATATGAATACTTTGACCTGCCTTCCATTTGTTGCGGGTTTACGATCAAATTTTAGGGTCACATACTACATTACCTACGCCGCCATGTCGCCATGCACGGTATTCCTGAAAAATTCTCGTCGACATTTTGTGAACACCGTGGCATAAGATAGAGTAACGTAATATCCGTGAAACACGTCTTCATGTATACTTTTTTAATAAAAAATAAACCACGAAATAAACAAAATTATCACGAATAAATTCTTCAACATAAGTTTCATTTGAACAGTTATAGTAATCGTCAAACATTATCATCATATTATCTTAACTAATAAATTGTATGTATATATTTAACTACTGTCCTAAAATTAATGTATTGTTAAAAAGAACGATATACAGAAACTTGACTAAAAATTTCATAATAGTTTGATTTTGTACATGCGGTTGCTTAGTCTCTTACAAAAAACTTCACGATTATTGTTATGCTTAATATATGCTATAGCATACATATACGCTATATGGAAAATTATTTGTTTGCTACTGAATTTTGCTATATTAGGCTGATTGATTAAAGTGAATTCCAGTCGCTTATTTAACTTACATATTAGGATAGAGGCAGATCTCGCATGATGACAATATTATTAGAATAATTTTATTGAACGGGTGTGAAAGTGACGTGTCAAATGAAATGGTAACGGAAATCCGATAGCGGAGTATTCGGAATTGAATCTGAACACTGAACTAAACTGATTAAATTCTCAACGAAACGTCTCACCTCTTACTCGTATTTAAATACCAACTTCTCAATATTTCACATTTATTAAAACGCTGAGAAATTAAACGCGCTTGTTTAAAATGCTGCGAAAACGTAAGGGTATTTAATGATGCTTTTTAAAAGACCAATATGTTCTTATGTCGAACGTTACAATTATATTGTCCGTGTTGTTTGTTTTCAATGAGTCATTATTTGTGAACTCAGACTCATTTATCCTAGTGTTTAAACGCTTTATCATACTAGCCACTTTTGGCAGACGGTTTGACAGTCCCAGTACCAGACGTCTCGCACCGTTGACACTGTACTCTGGTCGCCGTATTATTCTCGTATATTACTTTAGGATAACGGCGTTATTATAACGTAATCTATCAGAAGCCTTTTCCTAGCATGTTCCATAGTCGACTCTTATACACCCAAAGAACGAATAAAATGCAAATAGAAAATATTTTTTTTATAGGATAGGGTGACAAACGAGCACACAGTCCACCTGATGGTAAGTGGTAGCTGTGGCCCATAGACATCTACATCTATCCTCGTTTGCGAATCAAAATGCAGATCCCTTGTCACCCGTGAGGACTAAGATGGAATGCCTCTTTTCCAATAAAAAGGGCATCCGGTTCTCTTCACTCACCATACGAAACACAGCAGTGTTAAGCTGCTATTTGACGCTGGTATTCTGTGAGAGCGTGGTCCTTCCCCGGTCGAGCCGACCCATTCGTGCTATAATAATAATAATAATAATCATTTATTGACAGACAACAAAGGCCCGTAAAAAAACATAATTACTTATAATCAACAAACATAAAAAAATTGAAATAAAATAAAATAGTAATGTAATACAAAAATTGAACAAGATTTTATTAATTCGTTGCTAATTAACGTGTTAATATTCGCATTATAGTCTCCTAAGGCAATAGCCACATTTACGAAATGATTTTCTAATAAACTTTTGATTATACATAAAATATTAGTAAATTCAGGTAAATTTTCAAGATTGTTTTGAGGCATATAAACAGAAAAATACATATGACAATTCCCATTAATATACGATTTTATAGCACAAATTCGTGAATCATTACAATTTACTAAGTCAACATTATTAATTAACGCAGTTCTCCACAAGAGGGCCACACCTCCATATGGTCTCCCTTTTAATATTCCGGATGAAGAATCGACCGCAGAGGTACCATGTGAAGAGAACTCGGTATGAATTGTTGACAAAAAAAGATAGCTCATGGGGAAGCATCCAGGTCTCTTGAAGAGCCACCACATCAAACTCTTTACACAGTTCTCTAACATGATCAACACTTCTCTTAATTGACTGACAATTAAAACTAACGAACTTCATTTCTTACGGAATTACTTTGCCAGAAATGTCTAAACACTATGCCTACAGGCCAGAAGTCCTCATTCATAAAAATATGTTTTCTGTCCAAATTAATCCTTACCTTAAAAGAAGCAAAGTTAGTCACTTTAAAAGGTTCAATACGTTCAACACTTATCACTTGTTCACCTTCACACTTAATATACTCCTCAAGCTTATCAGCAGTCGTTGAAACGTCTAAACGTGATACATATAAGCAAATAGATCTCGGAGCAGCTCGGATAAGCGAATCTCCTAGTGGTTGCACGGCCGCCCTACCCTGCCTATTCCTATTTTTCTTTTTATAAGACACGGGCACAAACCCTTCGTCCTTATTTGTTGTTGTCAGATTAACCTCTTTTTGGCTATGTAATGGTGCAGACGTATTTATGTCGTTAATTATCGTATCATCAGTCTCGCCTAACACTGTTACCGTACTCGTACTCGTAGTTGCAGACGGACGTTCAATACGCATACGTACGTCCTCTCTCGACACACTTCTCTTTGCTACAAAAACCGAGGTCGAGCGTGGAAGCGATTGCGATGCACTCTCAGCGCTCCTCCCTCTCTCCCCTCCAAAAGTGCGTAGTAACACTGGTGATCGGTCGTTTCTTATTTGAGTTCTTATTAGACTTTCTTGTTTCTTATTATCAATTGGTCAATATAAGAAATTCCACAAATAAACATTTAAATATAAACCAAAATATTTGTCGAAAAAGGTGTAACACTTATTGACCACATGGCAATTGTAATGCGTAGAGTTCACAGTTTAAGAGCATTTTGATGAAAGTTCTTAATGCGCTGATAGTTTTTCTATTAGAATGTGACTAGCACCTTCAGTTCAATATAAATAAAACCACACAACGTAAACTGTGTATACTTGTATTTTTAACCGACGAAAAGACGGAGGTTCTCAAGTTGACTTGTATATTTTTTTTATGTATGAACACGCATAACTTTTTACAGAGTAGTCCGATTTTGATAATTCTTTTTTTTATTGGATAGGGTATACCTCGAAATTGGTCCTATATAAATTTGGAAAAAAAATGTCTACCCTAAGGGTGGGAAAATAGGGTTTAGATTTATTTTTTACTCACAGATTTTAATTCTGAGTGGTGTATTACTACATTACATAATAATTACACTACATTACATTACATTACAAAACAACCTCACGATGAATAAGCTTTAGAGCTGTCAGTCTCTTGTGTGTAGACCTCTCATGCTCTGCATTTCTGCTAAAGCTCGTTCATCGTGAGGTTTGTGTAATACCTTATTTGGCTCTAAATCAGATATAGCAATACCCTTAAGTGTTTTTACTCTACTCAATGCCACATATGCCTGTCCTTTGGCAAACACTTTCTTTCCGAGGTCGATTACAGCTTTATCAAGGGCACCTTTTAATTTGTGAACCGTGACGGCACAGCATAAAATTACCGGCAACATCCTGTGCTCAATATCGCCATTACCCTTCGTACCTTAAAAGGTGGCTACCACTAAAGGTATGGCGACACAGCCATCGCTACCTTTTAGTCTGCTTCCTATGCATTCATTGTCAAATTTTACTAATACGCAATCCCGTAATTCTCCTTCCTCTAGTTGATCCCTGCGTAGTGAGTGCCATTTTATTATTTTTACAATACCCATAGCACCATTGACGAGCCCGTCAGATACTGATTGTTACGTCTCAACATCACACGAGATTCGACAGCTAATTTTACTTCAGATAAAAGTCCACTACAATTGTTCACATCTTTTGGAACAACATTATCTGGAGGTTTCTTCCCATATGTAGCAAATACATTTATTAGAGCATTTAACAAATTGGGAAATCCTTCTTCACAATTGTCGTTGTCTACGTGACCATTAAAGGCTGATTCATGACGAACATTGATATCAACTTTTCGATTGTTGTATGTGATATTAGGTAAAAGCTCAGTTGCAGCCAAATATTCGATATGTGCTTTTTCGGAATTGCGGTTAGCCCGAGCCGCAAAACAGTCTCTATAATATGTATCTCCTACCAATATCATGTAATCTATGTCGCTTTTGCACCAATTATTGGGATTTATCAGAGAAAATGCCACACTAGCAACAGTTGCAATCCCTGTGCATTGCCGACCACGTGACTCTGGACTAAATCGTTCATTGTCCTGATGAAAAGAATCATATAATATAGATACGTTGTTACTCAAGGCAGTATATAGTTATTTGTAGGTACAGTTGACCGTTCAGCAATTGATTCTTCACTATTATGACCATGTGCAGGTGCGAACATCTTTATAGAGTGCATTATTCATTAGGAGCCACTGCAATGCTAATTGAAGTTTACATACATCTATTTGAAACTCTCTAGAACGTTCTAAATTTTCACGACTTTCTACTACAACCACTAATCCAGTTTGATTAGGTTCAAGCGGAAGTTGCTCCGCCACCTCGACCACATCCTAAACAAAAATAATTGCCTGCCGTTTGCACCAGTCTTGGCTCAAACGATTTTGAACTTTTATTAAGTGGCGAAGCTTGCGAAGTCACTTATTGATTTCACGATGTCTGTCTGTCTGTCCGTCTGTCCGTTTGTCCGTCTGTCCGTCTGTCCATCTGTCCGTCTGTACATCTGTCCGTCTGTTCGTCTGTCCCACGATTATCTCGAGAACGGTTTTGAATTTTCAAATTCTGTTTTCAGCAATCGATTACTGATAACCCAGGCATCTGAACCTACTGTTTTGAAACTGATTGCTTAACTCAACCGTTAGAAACCGCTACAAAGCTGATTGCTTCGCCACTTTGCTATGCTATTAGCTTGCTAGGTTTTTATTTTAAGAAATGGCACTACTCTGCAAATAAAACGTTTCTCAATTTCCGATAAGTCATCAATTCCTGTAGGCATTACAGCTACCGACATTTTATTCCAATAGGCCTACGGTGGAGTATTGTTTTTTTAATATTATTTGAGCATCGTGAACAAGTAATAATATTACCTAAAGCTACCAATTCATTAGGGAAAATAGAGCCTAAATTTGTAGTTTGCAATATCGTATGTTGCTGAGGATACAAACTTTTTTCGAATATTGAACACGGCAAGTCAGCATAAACATTAATCGCTTTCTTAAAATTTTCTGCATTGCACTGGTTTCTTCGCTCGCAAGCCGCTCATCGCGTTCTCTCCTCGGGAGTTTCGTGAAGTATCACCATTGCAGAACAGTTACGAGCAGCATCCAAACGTAGCAAATGTTCGTCTTCAGTTTCATTTGAAAGTCGCTCTCTTATCAGTACCTAAACGATGAGCGCGTTGTTCTTCACATTGTTGTGATAACCTTTCGTTATTTTAGCTTCTCATCTTCGACAGTCTTTCCTCGCGCTGATTTAAACACTCCTGTGAACGTGTTAATCTAATTCTCTTTCTATTTGCTTCCAAACTTTTATTTTTTTTTTTCATTATTAGATTCTTCTAAATATCTTTTTCTCATTCGAGCAGCATTTTTTGTAGGCCTACCCACGGTGGTATATAAAGCCTGTGTTTTAAAGAATTTATATTATTATACAACAAATAATAGTTAAAGTAGGATTATATAACAGTTAAAGGCTAAATTAAGGTAGGTAGCTAATTTGAAAGTAGTCAAAAACTAAGCATGCAGTAATTAGTAGATTATAGCCACGAAAAATTATAAAATAAAAACTTTTTAACAAAAAAATTAAACCGCCGAAAAACTGAAAAGCAAAAAATAATAAACCTTTTTTATTTAACCTTAATAACTAAGTTCTTAAACTAATTTAAGTATTCCTAAGTATATATTTTTGTAATTATTTTGAGTTTTTAATTAACCCTAATAACTAACTTCTAAAACTAATGTAAGACTCAAAATTACTTAGGTATACTTACATTAGTTTTAGAAGTTAGTTATTAGGGTTAGTTAAAAACTCAAAATAATTACAAAAATATATACTTAGGTATACTTAAATTAGTTTAAGAACTTAGTTATTAAGGTTAAATAAAAAAGGTTTATTATTTTTTGCTTTTCAGTTTTTTCGGCGGTTTAATTTTTTTGTTAAAAAGTTTTTATATTATACACCCTATGCTATAATTTTCACTTCACTACATTTAAAGCCAAGATGTTTCTAAGCTCATTACAGTTTGATAAAATTTGTGACAACTTGGAAGCTTATTTTGAAGCTTCATCTTGAGTTACAAAGCTATGTTTGAACACAAAAGCACCAGTAGTGGTAACGAATAATGTAATGCACAAAATCGTCGCAGAGCAGGGCAAAGTCCTACACTTCATTGACGACCACAGGATTCGAACTCAGACTGCACCAGTAATAAGAAATTATAACGAATCAAACAAGCGCACTATTACCTTAGCTTTCATGTTGTAAAATTAAGGAAATTCAATTGTTTTACACGTATAATTATTAAAATAATTGTCGTGCAGCAAACTATACCCGAAGAAAATTACAATAAAATTGGCAGTTCTACAAATCCACTGTCAGTTAAGGCTGGCTATGCATAAATAACAAGTATACTGGCTAAACGCTAAACTGCAGCGGGTAATTTAATTCAATTAGAATCAGAATAAAGTAAACGTTTACGCTGTTCCTTTGTTCCCTTCGTTGATATTAAATGTCGATTGGTAAATGAAGATTAAAAGTCTACTTACTTTAACACAGCAGAGTAATTGAAGCTGCTGTTTTTATATGTGTTACAAAATATTTTATGAAATTGTTAATTACAATATTTAGTGCTGATTTACCAAGTTCTCTATGGTGAAGAAAAACATTGTGAGGAAACCTGCATGTCTATTAAATTAAAAAAAAATATTTCGAAGACATGTGAAGTCTAACGACACACATTGATCCAACGCGGCAGACTTTTTCTAGCCCTAAGACCTATTCAGAAATGAGAGAAGGCCTGTGCCCTAGGAGTGGGACGTGATAGGCTGTGACTTTTATATATAAATTGAAAAATCTTCTCCTTCTTCTTCAGCCCGTAGAAGTCAAGTCCACTGCTAGCTATAGGCCTCACCCCATGTTGGGAGGATTTGTCTTAATTATCACGCTTAGCAGGTATATTGAATATCACGATACAAACCATGTCGCAGAACAGCACCAGATTTCTCACACCTTTGACGTTGCTGTCTGTCACCAGTCCGAGTATTTTACGACTGACGTAAACGAGGTGGTTATACCACCGAATTTTGGAAACCACGTCATATTTCTGAAAAATTTCAAAGTCGCCTTTTAGTCTGGGAAGGACCACGCTCTCATAGAATACCATCGTAAAACAGCAGCGTATTGCTGTTGTGTTTCGAATGGTGAGTGTAGAGATTCAGAAACCCTTTTTACTGGAAACTAGGCATTTCCTGTTAGTCCTCACTCGTGACAACTCATCTGCATTTTGATTTGTAATCGAGGTTAGATGTCTATGGGCGACAGCAACAACTTTCCATCAGTTGGACTATGTGCTCGTTTGGCTTGCCCTTATCCTATAAAAAAAGACAATCACGGCACAAAATGGGGTGATGTATTCTCTTACTTCACCGTCGCACAGCAGTTGGTAAATATTTTTTCGAAATTACTAATGTGTGTAAGGACAGTGAAAGTAAATTGAGAATACATTCTCACTTCCTCAAATTCGTAATACTGCTCTCATTACCTGTCTGCGGGATTTACTTTCGGCATTTTGGGTGGGCTTCACTCGGAATCAGCCAACATTGTGAGCTTTATCTGCACAAGATAGATAAAGTCGACAATTGGTGATGAAGTTCGCATATTTCTCTTGGGTAAAATGTCACTGATCTTACAAACTTATAGAAGTATGTATTTATAGCTCTAATATATTTTTACACTTTGATTATGTAACGATTAATTTAATAACATTTAGTAATATAAACAAAACACTAAGCATTTCGTCATTGTACAGCTCGGATTTGTTTACATACCATTAAGTGGAACAAGTTTCATGTTATTACTGACATAAAGAGACTGAAGCGATCAATAGAAGTATTAGACAATGCCGTCTCGTGTTTCACTCACGAGCGATTACACGCAGAGTGTTCTGATTAGATGGAACGAGAGAATATTACTCGAATGCTTGACGGTTACTGGAGAACTAACTTAAATAAGAGTTTATTCGTGATTAGTTCATAGATTTTAATTATAATAATTTCTTAAGTTCCTAAAGACTTTTGAGAATTGAAGGAAAGCCTATGTCCAGCCGTGGAACTACTTCTTAAAAAGTTCAATAATCTTAAAAAATTTTACCTTTCTTTCTTCGACGTGTATAAGTTGTACATAATTTATAATATATTAATTAATATTTATTTCCATTCAAATAGTATTCTATATTCCCCGAAACAGTTTTGTAAAGTTGCTCTTTAACCGCGTTAGTTTTCAATAACCAGTGTTCGCTCCAGCTAATTTGTATACGTCCATGACTGCTGAACTTAAATATACGTTTACAGATTATTATAAAGGTGAAAGAAAAAGAAAAAAAGAAGGCATTTACTTACCTTAATATAGAAAATAATTTTTCAATTAAAATTTTTAAACAAATTTAAAACTGTTTATTAGTTGATGGGCCCCGGCCGTCAAATTTGCGTCAAGCAATTTAATAATTACAATTTTGCCGATTTATCACGTGATGGTTGTAGTTAATTTTACCATTAAACATATCATTTTGTAGGTCTTTATCCAAGAGCAGACTTTTTTCTAGACAAATTTACTAGCTGCCGTGTTTTGTATGGTGGTGTAGAGAACCCCAGACCTTTTTTACTTGAAAAAAGGCATTCTATCTCAGCACTTAGAGGGGACAATGCATCAGCATTTTGATTCTATTGAAAATAGATGAAGATCTCTATGGGCCACAGCCTACGCTTTCCATCAGGTAGGTTATGTGCTCGTTTATCAGCCTTATTCTATTAAAAAAATGTTGGATTTCCCTTAATGACTGGTCGATCGATCGCAGTATAAAGTACAAGAACATTTCAATTTAGATATGACGTACACTTTCTAAACTTGTTAAAATTATTTATGAAGTTAATGTTGATTTGCATAACCATTTAAGGATACCTAAAAGCATATTTACCTTATTTAAAATTAACACTATAGTGTTATATTTAAAGAATGTTTTATATTATTGACTAGTTTATATAAACTTTACGGAATGTGTCAGAGATTGCCAACGACGATACCAACCAACTAAACAACGTCGAGATATTAAAATGGAACGTTGTTCCGTGTTTTAGCAAAATGCAATTTTAATACGGCCGTACTATCTACATTTTGCATTGAACGCACATCGTAACAATTTTATGGGATACAATATTAAGACAACACAACAAGGACATAAAAGAGTGTAAAGTGTAAACGATTCCGTTTCAAGTATTTTTAAAGATTTAATTTCCAAACCCAATGATAACCGTTTTTACCTGTGGGTGCCGTAAGGAGAGACGTAGGGAAACTAACCAGGAGATGGGTGACAGCGTCTAAATTTTTATATAATAAGAAATATAGACTTTATTTATATAATATGTTAAATAACAACTTATTTTTATCAACCTATAAGAAAAAATTATATCAGGCTTATACATACGTAAGAGTATACAAAATAGATTCGCATTTAACTATGTAACCTCATCTCGTCACAGCCTTCTTCAGTTTCATGAATATTAAAAAGAAATTTTGCAAGCTCTCAGTTCAACGCGACTCACACGTAGAAAATGATCATCGCTTATTATGAAGAGTGGCGTTCTGGATATGTTGTAATTTTGCTTAATAATTCGCAACATGAAAAGTCACAAAAATTTCACGTACGCGAACGTACAAGGGAAATACATTATTTTGTATAGGTGTATCGTGGCAATGTTTTGAAACGGTGGTGTAGCTTTCTGATCTTTCAAAAAGTATTTTGCAAAGCCTAATTTTAAATAAAAATATTTTTGCTTTCACTTTAATGAACTGACGTATTTAGCATATACGTTGAAACTTCACCTTGTGAAAAGATTTTCACAGAGGGGTCTCAGAAACTGAAGAGGGCTCATTCGCTTTTTTATTTCGAAGTATCTAAACAGAAAGTAAAATAGAGATATTTGACAAACAAATTTATGATATGGGCATTATAATTTGTTGCCTGCCTTTATTTTCTTAAAAGTATACACTGTACACAGTTTGAATATAATCATATTTTCCTTTGAACATGACCAATAAGAAAATCAGCGAATCAAAGTAATGAAGCTAGGAAAAAAATTTCTAGATTATTTGTGTACTACAGTACTACAGCATTCAATACTGATAAGCTTACTAAAAGTTTTACTATTCACTAATAATCGTATTTAATGATTGTTATAAGTAAAGCTTATTTATTAAAACAGTACTCGCTAACAGCAATTTGTTTTCTTACACAAATACGTTAAAACCCAAGACCTATAAAAATATTTGGAAACTTTTTTCGAAGTCATATATTTGGGTACAAATCTATAAATGAACACAAAACAGCAGTAGTGGAAGGAATTAATGTAATGTACACAAACGTCGCACTGCTGGGCACAGTCCTGTACTTCAACTTCATTACCGACGACAGGATTCGAACTCAGATTGCACCAGTAATGAAAAATTATAGCGAATCAAACGAACGCCAAGCCATCTAAGCTCTCATGTTGTAAAATTAAGGAAATTCCATTGATTACATTTATGATTATTAAAATAATTTTCGTACAGCAAACTATTCCTAAAGATAATTACAATAAAATTGGCATTTATACAAATACACACTTAGTAAGATTTTTGAAAAAATTGTTCTTGATCAAATGTTAAATTTTTTTAATATAAATAATTTACTTCATAAAAATCAATTTGGTTTCACAAGGGGTCACTCGACAACTGATGCCGGTGTTGAGCTGATTAAATATATCTTTAATGCATGGGAGAATTCACAGGATGCTTTGGGTATATTTTGTGACCTATCCAAGGCCTTCGATTGTGTTCACCATGAAACATTAATCAGGAAACTTCAACACTACGGTGTAAGAAGTGATGCCCTTAAATTAATTATTTCATATTTATGTAAGAGAACGCAAAAAGTTGTCATTAACAATATGAGCTCTTCCGGATTGATGGTACAAATGGGCGTGCCTCAAGGCTCAATTCTCGGCCCCTTTCTGTTTCTTGTATACATTAATGACTTACCTTACATAGTAGGGGATAACCATGATATAGTATTATTTGCAGATGACACTTCTTTAATTTTCAAATTAAGTCGACAGTTACTAAAATATGACGAAGTACATAATGCTATATCTAAATTAGTAAATTGGTTAGATGTTAATAATTTGCATTTAAATGGCGCTAACACAAAATGTATGAAATTCGTGACTCCAAATGTAAAACAATTAAATACTAATGTAATTTTAAATGGGGAGAAACTGAGTCTTGTAGATACCACCATTTTTCTTGGAATCACACTAGACGCGAAGCTTCAATGGAGCCCCCATATATCAAAACTAGCAAGCAGACTTAGTTCTGCAGCATATGCTGTAAAAAAGATTAGAAGTCTAACCAGTGTTGAAACAGCTAGACTCGTTTACTTCAGCTACTTCCATAGCATAATGTCGTATGGTATTTTGCTATGGGGACACGCAGCTGACACTGAAATTATATTTGTTTTGCAGAAGAGGGCCATAAGAGCAATTTATGATTTAAAGCCTAAAGAGTCGCTGCAACAAAAATTTAAGGAAATTAATATATTAACTTTGGCCTCTCAATACATTTATGAAAATGTAATGTACGTACACAAAAATAAAAGTAGTTTTTTAAAAATAAGTGATATTCATTCTGTAAATAATAGGAACAGACACAAGCTAGTAGTACCAGTTACTCGACTCCATCGAGTCAGTAATTCATTCTTGGAGCAATGTATACGCTTTTACAACAAAATTCCAGAAAATATACAAAGTTTGTCCTGTTCAAAGTTCAAAAACTTTATTAAACTAAGTTTGTATAAAAAGGGTTATTATAATATTAAGGAATTTATAGATGATAATAACCCCTGGAAATGAGGTGATCACTACCAAGCTATTTCTAATTTGTTGTGTTGTTAATTTGTGTAACGTCATGATTGTAAGCTGTTATTTACAAAAAAAGTCCCGCTGGGTTTCTTGCTGGTTCTTCCCAGGACAGAGGTTTCTTCCGAACCAGTGGTAATCAAACAAAAGAGTGACTTTCAATAAGTATTATTTATAATTTATATTGAATAGAAAAGTTTCTGTTTCTGTTACACTATCATTTAAGACTATGCATAAAGAACGTATAATGGCTTAATGCTAAATTGTAGCGGGTAATTTAATTCAATTATAATCAGAATAAAATACTCGTTTATGCAGTTCCTTTGTTCTCTTCGTTGATATTAAATGTCGATTGATAAAGGAAAACTAAAAATAATTAGCACACTGCATAGGAATTAAAGCTACTACAAATTTATTTACAACGCTAGTTTATGTTTAAGTCGTCTTAGTAATTTTTCCAATCATATTGGAACAGCCATGAAGCCTTGCGTTGAATGCAAAGAGCGCCCGCATTAGAATTGCATAGAGGCAGTTTTTATTCTTCTATATAACACGGAAGAACGTTTCATTTTCATATCTCAACGAAATTAGAGGTTGTCGATTTCGATGGAAATTTCTGATGAATGAAATGACATTTTACTTAATTTTATGTACATTTCAATAATTATACGTTTTCCTTTGAAACTTTAAAACTTTTTCATCAAGTGTTCACAAAATACCAGCGTAAAATAGCAGCTTAACACTGCTGTGTTTCGTATGGTGAGTGTAGAGATCCGGAGACTCTTTTTACTGGAAAAGAGGCATTCCATCTTAGTCCTCACGTGTGACAACGCATCTGCATTTTGATTCTTTATTGAGAATAGATGTAGATGTCTATGGGTAACAGCAACCACTTACTTTTTTTATAGGATAGGGTGGACTGTGTGCTTGTTTGTCACCCTATTCTATAAAGTGTTGTGATAAGTTCAAGTGTACATTTAAAGTCACTAACAAGTGGTATGAAAATATATATTTACTTTATAATTAGCATGTTTAGCAAGCTAAAAAAGTTTATGTCACGTGTTAACTGTATTTCATTAATTATTACGTTAGTTATTCCACACGCATGCATAAAGTTTGTCGTAAAGTTTAGATACAAAAATAGTTCAAATGAACACAGAAGTACCTAAGTGATTTTAAATGAGGTTTTAATTGCAACAAGTACGTCCCTACTCCTGCATGGAATGTCGTACAAAACACTCTGCACTCTATGAACTTTCTTAATTAAATTGCTCGTTCGCAGATGTAACTGCTACGATGTATAAAAATGGTATGTAATACGACAGGTTATCGCACTATGCAATAAATCTAATATTCTATATTTTTCTATTTTTAACTAATAAGACATACCGATTTGCAGATCAACTTATGGTAAATGGTTTCTGTAGTCCATAAATACCTGAAACCGAATTATAACAAAAAGGCCATGCAGATAGAATGAACGATGAAAGAGGGACAAAGGAATATATTGCAGATGTAAACGGCAGAGTCGTGAATGGACGAATACCCTAGACAAATGTTTATCGACAAATTTGGCGATATATTGAAAATGGGCCAGACTAGCAGTAGACTTAACCGACGAACGTGTATGCGTAGATATATGGATGTAAAGGAGGCGGGAGAGGTGTGTCAGAATCGTGCCAAATAGTCTCTGCCTACCCCTCTGGGTGACAGGCGTGAGTGTTTATGTATGTATGCAAGGTTATAGTTGCGATAACTCATGAGGAATAAAATGACATGCCTCACAGTCTGTAGTTACACTGGCTTACTATGCCCTTCAAACAGAAACGCAGCTGTGCTGGAGCTGGAAGGCAGCAGAAGTAGATAAAAAGGTGGCTCAGACGGACTGCTAGGCAGAAAAGAAGACCTAACACGCACACAAACACATTTAAAGCCTCGTACATTACCGTTACCGTTAAAGCCAGCCCATCAAAAGTCCTCTGCTAAACATAGAACTCTCCCATAAATTGCCTTATAGGGGGATATAATATTATGACAGTTACCATGCTCGGCAGGCGGGTTGACAACCGCAGTTTTTTATTATTTTAAATTGTCAGAAAGGTAACAGATGGGCAGCAGCGCCTATCTGTTTCATTTAATTATTGCAAATCATTGTTATATAATAAAATTATGACAGATTATTTAGCTTCTAATTTATATTTGAAATAATCTAATAATCATCTATTCATTAATACTCTCTTATGGCTTACCAGACTCCATTAGAGATCGTGATAAATCTCATAAGTTGTGAAAAAAGACTCCTTGATAATACGCCAAAAGAAAGCTAACGATGTTAAGCTTAATAAATAAAACAGGTTGTATCAGAATGGTTTCATTTATACCTAACAATGGACATTACAAAGGGAATATCATATATTGGGTGTATTTAGAAAGAAAATCCACATTCGTAACCCGTAGATAATTTATACTTAAACACCATCAAAACATTATCTTGTGTGACACAGTATACTTTGCGATGAGATAAAATATGGGAAGGTGAAACTACGAACGCGGAATTCATGGGAAGTGTACACTTAATCGTGAGTTGCATTCCTAATCTATTTCGGTGATACTAATACACTGCAAATTGGGGATGACATTGTGAGTAATCAAATTAATGCATGGAAACCTACTCTTTCCTCCTCCAGAGATATGTAGGTACGTTCCCAACTGTGAGGTCTAAGCAAGAATGCTTCATTGCTTACTCTTTCTTCTAATTCTTTATCGGCCTTTATTAAGCCCACTGCTGTATAAATGCTTTTTCAAGATATCATGTGTGCCTGCCCAAAGTGACGTTATCATCATCATTGCAGTCTCTCACAATTCCACTGCTGTACGCGGGCCTCCTCCAAGGAATCGCAAAAATCACGGTTCAGAGCCACTTGCATCTATGGACTTACTACATAATGTTATCCTACCAGGCTGTCTCCACTTCATCTAGTAGCGACAGGCTTGCATTCTGCTTACCAATACGAGGCTGTGACGCGGGCACTCTTCCTACCAATTTTCAGTTCTCCTAGCTATACAGCCGGCCCATTGCTAATGTACAGCTTAAAAGTAACTCACACAGCCCAACGGATCTGTAAGCCGAACTTTAATTAATTACTCCTGATTCATCCCACAAAATTATAGCTGCGCCCATAAAATTTGATTACGAAAGTTCTTTTGCCTAATATTTCTTAAGTATATAGCGAACTCGTTCCGTAGTTCTTAATCCAAAGTTTGTCGAATCAACTTGTTCGAAACAAAGCGTTAAGTAAATAAGTTACTATCTCAAATAATTAATCGACAACGAGCAATCGTTGTTTTCCTAGTAGTTTATTTCGTTTATATAATTTGCAAAGAAAATATTAAGAGAATAATAAAGTGTACATAAGTTGTGATGAGCTGGTGTGTCTCAGGGTCTAAACGCTCGCCGCTGATTTCACATCAGATTTTATACTCGACGCTGCCAATTTACCATATGCTCGTCGGTGAAGGAAAACTTACAGAGAGCGAAGATGGAGAGAGCCATAAAAGCAATTTATAACCTAGGTTAAAATGATTATTTTAGAAAGAAGTTTAAAGCTTTGGCTTTTAAGTTTTACCAAAATTAATTTTGTATACATAAAAACGTAAATAGTTTCATTAAAATAGTGATAACTATTCTGTAATTATTAGCAACACGTACAAGCTAGTTATACCAGATATTCCACTCCATATAGTCAATAATACGTTCAAGGTGGCAATGTATACGCTTTTAGAACAAAATACCAGAAAATATGAAAGACTTATCTATCAAAAAGTTTAAAATATTTACTAAGCAAGAACTGTTTACTGAGTACAGTTATACTACTAAACATGTAATATGTAGTACATGATTGATAATAAGCCCTGGGAATGAGGTGATCCCTACCATATTGCTTCTAAACCTTTTCATAGTATGAAAAAACACTTAAATAATAATTCTACATACTTTCATACTTGATTGTATATAACGCAATAAATAAGGAAAACATTTAGAATTTTTCATACTTAACTGTAATGTTGGGTTACTTGCCAGTTCTTTCCAGAAAAAAGTTTTTTCCGAACCGTGGGAAAGCTTAAATGACTTTCAGTAATTATTCTTGTGATCTATATTAAATAAAAACGATTCTGTTCTATTCCATGTATTCATCGTGAGGAAACTTGCATGTCGGAGGAATGAAAATATTCAAAGACATGTATGCTCCTTTAACAAGCATTGCACTTAATATTGAAGCACGATTTTCAATAAGTATGTATGAACTGATCGTTAAGCTTTGTTGCCATAGTGAGCGTATTGATATCCGCAGAGGAACAGAATTTTAATTTATACAACCTTAAACATTTGTGATTGGTATCAAACATAAAAAGGTACTTTAAAATATACTATAAAAACATATACAAACTGTAATTAGTCTGATTGATATTTACATAGTTGTATATGCTTAATCAGTAGAAGTGCATAATGATAATGTTCATTAGGTTGTCCAATGTAATTTAGCAATAGTGTTCTATGGTACGATCTATGGCTAGAAAACATACGATTTGTGCCTCTTCCCAAATTTGGCTTCAGCTGGGATTAGAACCCAAGATGGGCGCAGTAGCCACGCACTCTGACAAAATCAATTTCAAAAACATTACAATTAGAAAATATAGTCAGCTAAATTTCAATCAAGCTATAAGTGGCTCTACTAACTGTAGTTTATAAAATTACTTATATTAGAGTATTTTATTACTTATATATATTACGAATTCAGCTCGGCAAAGCTTGTGCAAGCTATATCGTCTTCAACTGTGTTAATGTTGTCTTAATAATAGTCGCAACTTTTTAAATATTCTATGTGATATTCGAAAACTTAAAGTACATCTTATTTCTTATATCTTATAACAAGTGGGATGCTGGAAGTAAAGACTGTGTAAGGACCTCCGAAGGAGGCGGAGTTATTTCCGAAATAAGAATTTTAAATTTTTTGGTTTTTGGCCATTATGACCCCCGTAGGAGTGTATTGAGAATTTTATGCCTTTATTCCACCATTACTCCCATGACATCCTCTACATGATAGGCTTTTCAAACTGACTAGGCCTAAAGTTCGAGCTACCCTCCAACTCATTTCTAGTCTTTACTTCGAAATTAATTCCAAATATAATAATTTATAAATCTTACCGATAAAATAATTACCGCATTATTTTATGGTAGACTACTTTATTACGAAGAGTATATAAAATTAAAGTTGCAGCCTATATAATAATATATATGCCATCGGGATTCAAACCTGTACTGTACTACATAGTGTACTGTGAAATCATGGCGAGGGCTTAGTCCCTAATTTATCAGGGTACGGCATGAAGTATATACCTTACGTATTGAATAATAAATTAATTATACGTATTAACTGTGATAGTGATTGCTTAAGGAAAAGAACAATGGCAGACTTTCATACATAAAAATAGTTTCATACATAAAAATGGTAGCGTCTATATATCAAAAATATCTTAAAATGTGAAGCTTCAGTCTCTTAATAACTCTGACAAAGAATTTTGTCTTGAGAAGGTGTCAAAAAAAGATATTTAGATTTGAACTATTTTAGTTTATGTCATGTGTCACTTGGAAAAAGTCATGCATCCTGTGATTGATTGATGTCAACATGACATGATAATGTACCTATCTACATAATTGAGAGTTTTCAGATTATTGTATCTCAATTACATATTTGCATACTATAAATGCATATTTTTGGCATGGCTCCAGGGCCTTTGTGTCAGTGCATACAGTGACATACTCTGAAGGGCTAGAACCCAGAGCTGGTAAAGCCAGTAAAAAAATAGTGACATTTTGTTGTAGCAAGTGTTGTCATAAACTTAAATGGAATTTTTACGTATTACTATGATTGAGATACCTAATATATTATTGTAGGAAGTTCCTTGTTAAGAGACTTAGTTTCAACTATATCACATATACATAACATAGTATAAATAAAATATTAATAATAAAATATTTTGTGTATGTGTGTTGTGTTGGTAGTCTTACAAAGTGTATATGAGTAAAATGATTTAAGTGGAGTTATGGCGGGAACTTGACCAGCGGCGGTTTGCTGCTCCTGTATTATAGTTTAAAAAATGGTTTGAAGAAGACTTTGATATGTAAAAGAGGTGCGATTTTGTGTATTAACTGTCTACGCATGTGAACCGCCTTGAGATAGCATCGCCAACTGTCAGCTGTCTGCTGGCGCAAGTTGCCGTCAAAATCTCCCAAGGGCTGCACAATGTGACGCATCAACATATTGTGAAGCAGTGAACTATGAAGGATAATTATACATTTGGGAAAATTATAATAAACCGAATAAAATACTCAAGACTTGGCCTAAAGTTCTAGATACCAGGCCATAAACTCCAAAAAATTATTTAAGTAATTTGATTTTCCCAAAAATGTTTGTTTTTTTCTGTGGCTTTAACATTTTTATCATACATTTTTATTTGAAAAATCATAGAAAAATAATAATACTCATTTTATATATAACTTATTTCTAGACGCAATAATTTTTGTCAACTATTTTTCTGCCATTGTTCTTTTAGTTGTCGGTGCCACGGCATGCATATCATACGTTACTCTGTATCTTCGTAGTGACACTCCACAGACTTGTGTAAAGATAACGATGTACTTGTATACATATCTCGTGACTCTTGTAGGTCATCAACAAACTAAAAGCAAATTGCGTACCAAGTAACAACACCAGTGCTCGAGTCATTCATTAGTACAGTGGTTGTAAGACCTGTTTCTGTTATTATTATTGTAATTTGTTAGGTTATTTTCATTTCCTTATCGTTATTACACCTCACTAATTTAAGTTTTGACATCTTAGAAACTAAGATGATACAGAATATTTGTGTCAAGTGGAACAGATATTAATACTCCTTTAGAAATTACGCATTTTCAACTTCTTTCGAGAATGAAATTCTATCAACTTTAGAACGCAACTATAAATTTGTGTATAAAACTGTTTTATTTCCAAAAAAATACTATTCCGAAACAAATCATTTATTTTATTTTAATCTTCACACGATTGTTTAAAGATTAAAATAAAATAAATGATTGTTTTTTTTTAATCCGACATGAAAGTAAATTAACGACAAATTCGAATATAAAATGTGCCTTTATAAAGTTCAATATTAATTTATTTTCATTGAATTTTAAGAATAAAAATATTTGTTTGCTTATTTTTCATAACTCTGTTAATCCGTATTGCATGCTGAACTTAAAGTAGTCCTTACTTTCACATAATTCACAGTTGTGAGATTTATAATTTTGCCTTGAAAAGTGGTGCTGTAAATCCATCCTCTCTACCAGCATATTGGAGTTATAGTTAACGGAGAAGTATGAAGAATAGGTATTTATAAAAAAGATGTTCTTGGTGGTGTTACATCCATGCTCACTCCGTTCACTGCAAGGTTTCCGTATGGAAAACCCAGTGCATAACTGGGCGAACTTTCATAGAAAGCCTTCGATTAGATTTCGTGCATCGCTGTGTACTAGAATAAGGATATTTTAAACGACGCCAGTGCGATAAGTTAGGATTGCTTTCACATACTGTTGTACCTCCAGAAATAAGAAGACTGGAAATCAATCCTGAAAGAAAAGTGTTGGGATGATTAGTCACTTTGGGGACTAGTCATCCGAGACCAATAGGGTGTAGTTTCGGGCAAAACATTTGATCCAGCTGCAGGATAGGATAGGTCATAAGGCCAACTAACTTCGTCTATATTTGGAACTATTTTTGGTTTTATATCTGCAGCTGGACTCCACTCGGTTTTAAGAGCACTGTGATTATGACAAATATCACATTTATTTATGAACGTCAACGTGGCCTTGCGTGGGCTATTACAATTTTCACGAAAAAGCGATGTCGTGCCTACACAGCACAATGTTATTATCCTTGTTCCTTCGTACGCACGTAAGTTAACGCTTCGTTTAATTTTGTAATTTCTACAAAATCCTCGCAATTCAGCCTTTTATCCACTTTGTGATTTAAAAACATACAACTTACGGATCCTGCGTATAATTTCATAAAATTTAAAGAGAATTCGTAAATTTGCTCAAGTGTTCATGCGGTTGTTTCACCGGATGATTTCTGTATCATTCACATTACGTTTAAATAATTTCATTGATTATATTTAGTACTTATTGTACGTGGCGTTTTTATTCAAACACGGCGTCTATTTATACTTATGATAAGATCGATTTAAAAGTTAAAGTTACAGCATATACACGTCCCACTGCTGGGCATAGGCCGTTTCTTATCTTTGAGAGGGTTTTAGGCCAAGCAAATGTCCGCCGCGCTACCCCAATGCGTGTTGAAGAATTTCACATGTCTTCGAAATCATTTTTTTTCTTATTTCTCAGACATGCAGGCTTCATCATGATGTTTTTCTATCGCAAGGAAAACCACAAACAAAATATTAAATTCACCATAGATTACGTGGTAAATCTCTCTTCCTAATCCACTATCGGACAACTAGGCAAGAGTCTTCAAAGTACCATTCTGGAGCCAATAACCGTTCAAAAACATGAATTGTTGTTCGCATGGGACCCTAACCACCGTGCCGAACGAGTTATGTTTAAACGATCTTAAGATTTCGACAACATTCCTAGAGAGCGTCCCATGGCGACAGGATTTCTTTTTATTGTTATTTTTTGTAATAAATAAGTTTTCGTGAAATTCTGATGAAACAAGTTCTTCTTCTTTAGATGAAAACAAACTGAGTGATGTTTGATTGGTTTATCCAATATATTATAAGAAAAGTAAAATCATCAGAATATTTTTTAAAAAAAACATTACCCCCACACTAGGATTTTCTCCTTTATCGTGGAGGCAGTTTACAAACACAAATTGCACAAGCACAAACATCCAGACCCGGAAAAATTGTTTTTAGGCCATAAAAATACTTGTTCCGTGCGGGTTTCGAACCCGCGGCCCCCAGCGCAGCAACTCATGGGTAAGCCACTGCGCCACGAAGCCGTCAAATATATTAAAGCACCAGTAGTGGTAACGAATAATGTAATGCACAAAATCGTCGCAGAGCAGGGCAAAGTCCTACACTTCATTGACGACCACAGGATTCGAACTCAGACTGCACCAGTAATAAGAAATTATAACGAATCAAACAAGCGCACTATTACCTTAGCTTTCGTGTTGTAAAATTAAGGAAATTCAATTGTTTTACACGTATAATTATTAAAATAATTGTCGTGCAGCAAACTATACCCGAAGAAAATTACAATAAAATTGGCAGTTCTACAAATCCACTGTCAGTTAAGGCTGGCTATGCATAAATAACAAGTATACTGGCTAAACGCTAAACTGCAGCGGGTAATTTAATTCAATTAGAATCAGAATAAAGTAAACGTTTACGCTGTTCCTTTGTTCCCTTCGTTGATATTAAATGTCGATTGGTAAATGAAGATTAAAAGTCTACTTACTTTAACACAGCAGAGTAATTGAAGCTGCTGTTTTTATATGTGTTACAAAATATTTTATGAAATTGTTAATTACAATATTTAGTGCTGATTTACCAAGTTCTCTATGGTGAAGAAAAACATTGTGAGGAAACCTGCATGTCTATTAAATTAAAAAAAAATATTTCGAAGACATGTGAAGTCTAACGACACACATTGATCCAACGCGGCAGACTTTTTCTAGCCCTAAGACCTATTCAGAAATGAGAGAAGGCCTGTGCCCTAGGAGTGGGACGTGATAGGCTGTGACTTTTATATATAAATTGAAAAATCTTCTCCTTCTTCTTCAGCCCGTAGAAGTCAAGTCCACTGCTAGCTATAGGCCTCACCCCATGTTGGGAGGATTTGTCTTAATTATCACGCTTAGCAGGTATATTGAATATCACGATACAAACCATGTCGCAGAACAGCACCAGATTTCTCACACCTTTGACGTTGCTGTCTGTCACCAGTCCGAGTATTTTACGACTGACGTAAACGAGGTGGTTATACCACCGAATTTTGGAAACCACGTCATATTTCTGAAAAATTTCAAAGTCGCCTTTTAGTCTGGGAAGGACCACGCTCTCATAGAATACCATCGTAAAACAGCAGCGTATTGCTGTTGTGTTTCGAATGGTGAGTGTAGAGATTCAGAAACCCTTTTTACTGGAAACTAGGCATTTCCTGTTAGTCCTCACTCGTGACAACTCATCTGCATTTTGATTTGTAATCGAGGTTAGATGTCTATGGGCGACAGCAACAACTTTCCATCAGTTGGACTATGTGCTCGTTTGGCTTGCCCTTATCCTATAAAAAAAGACAATCACGGCACAAAATGGGGTGATGTATTCTCTTACTTCACCGTCGCACAGCAGTTGGTAAATATTTTTTCGAAATTACTAATGTGTGTAAGGACAGTGAAAGTAAATTGAGAATACATTCTCACTTCCTCAAATTCGTAATACTGCTCTCATTACCTGTCTGCGGGATTTACTTTCGGCATTTTGGGTGGGCTTCACTTGGAATCAGCCAACATTGTGAGCTTTATCTGCACAAGATAGATAAAGTCGACAATTGGTGATGAAGTTCGCATATTTCTCTTGGGTAAAATGTCACTGATCTTACAAACTTATAGAAGTATGTATTTATAGCTCTAATATATTTTTACACTTTGATTATGTAACGATTAATTTAATAACATTTAGTAATATAAACAAAACACTAAGCATTTCGTCATTGTACAGCTCGGATTTGTTTACATACCATTAAGTGGAACAAGTTTCATGTTATTACTGACATAAAGAGACTGAAGCGATCAATAGAAGTATTAGACAATGCCGTCTCGTGTTTCACTCACGAGCGATTACACGCAGAGTGTTCTGATTAGATGGAACGAGAGAATATTACTCGAATGCTTGACGGTTACTGGAGAACTAACTTAAATAAGAGTTTATTCGTGATTAGTTCATAGATTTTAATTATAATAATTTCTTAAGTTCCTAAAGACTTTTGAGAATTGAAGGAAAGCCTATGTCCAGCCGTGGAACTACTTCTTAAAAAGTTCAATAATCTTAAAAAATTTTACCTTTCTTTCTTCGACGTGTATAAGTTGTACATAATTTATAATATATTAATTAATATTTATTTCCATTCAAATAGTATTCTATATTCCCCGAAACAGTTTTGTAAAGTTGCTCTTTAACCGCGTTAGTTTTCAATAACCAGTGTTCGCTCCAGCTAATTTGTATACGTCCATGACTGCTGACTTAAATATACGTTTACAGATTATTATAAAGGTGAAAGAAAAAGAAAAAAAGAAGGCATTTACTTACCTTAATATAGAAAATAATTTTTCAATTAAAATTTTTAAACAAATTTAAAACTGTTTATTAGTTGATGGGCCCCGGCCGTCAAATTTGCGTCAAGCAATTTAATAATTACAATTTTGCCGATTTATCACGTGATGGTTGTAGTTAATTTTACCATTAAACATATCATTTTGTAGGTCTTTATCCAAGAGCAGACTTTTTTCTAGACAAATTTACTAGCTGCCGTGTTTTGTATGGTGGTGTAGAGAACCCCAGACCTTTTTTACTTGAAAAGAGGCATTCTATCTCAGCACTTAGAGGGGACAATGCATCAGCATTTTGATTCTATTGAAAATAGATGAAGATCTCTATGGGCCACAGCCTACGCTTTCCATCAGGTAGGTTATGTGCTCGTTTATCAGCCTTATTCTATTAAAAAAATGTTGGATTTCCCTTAATGACTGGTCGATCGATCGCAGTATAAAGTACAAGAACATTTCAATTTAGATATGACGTACACTTTCTAAACTTGTTAAAATTATTTATGAAGTTAATGTTGATTTGCATAACCATTTAAAGATACCTAAAAGCATATTTACCTTATTTAAAATTAACACTATAGTGTTATATTTAAAGAATGTTTTATATTATTGACTAGTTTATATAAACTTTACGGAATGTGTCAGAGATTGCCAACGACGATACCAACCAACTAAACAACGTCGAGATATTAAAATGGAACGTTGTTCCGTGTTTTAGCAAAATGCAATTTTAATACGGCCGTACTATCTACATTTTGCATTGAACGCACATCGTAACAATTTTATGGGATACAATATTAAGACAACACAACAAGGACATAAAAGAGTGTAAAGTGTAAACGATTCCGTTTCAAGTATTTTTAAAGATTTAATTTCCAAACCCAATGATAACCGTTTTTACCTGTGGGTGCCGTAAGGAGAGACGTAGGGAAACTAACCAGTAGATGGGTGACAGCGTCTAAATTTTTATATAATAAGAAATATAGACTTTATTTATATAATATGTTAAATAACAACTTATTTTTATCAACCTATAAGAAAAAATTATATCAGGCTTATACATACGTAAGAGTATACAAAATAGATTCGCATTTAACTATGTAACCTCATCTCGTCACAGCCTTCTTCAGTTTCATGAATATTAAAAAGAAATTTTGCAAGCTCTCAGTTCAACGCGACTCACACGTAGAAAATGATCATCGCTTATTATGAAGAGTGGCGTTCTGGATATGTTGTAATTTTGCTTAATAATTCGCAACATGAAAAGTCACAAAAATTTCACGTACGCGAACGTACAAGGGAAATACATTATTTTGTATAGGTATCGTGGCAATGTTTTGAAACGGTGGTGTAGCTTTCTGATCTTTCAAAAAGTATTTTGCAAAGCCTAATTTTAAATAAAAATATTTTTGCTTTCACTTTAATGAACTGACGTATTTAGCATATACGTTGAAACTTCACCTTGTGAAAAGATTTTCACAGAGGGGTCTCAGAAACTGAAGAGGGCTCATTCGCTTTTTTATTTCGAAGTATCTAAACAGAAAGTAAAATAGAGATATTTGACAAACAAATTTATGATATGGGCATTATAATTTGTTGCCTGCCTTTATTTTCTTAAAAGTATACACTGTACACAGTTTGAATATAATCATATTTTCCTTTGAACATGACCAATAAGAAAATCAGCGAATCAAAGTAATGAAGCTAGGAAAAAAATTTCTAGATTATTTGTGTACTACAGTACTACAGCATTCAATACTGATAAGCTTACTAAAAGTTTTACTATTCACTAATAATCGTATTTAATGATTGTTATAAGTAAAGCTTATTTATTAAAACAGTACTCGCTAACAGCAATTTGTTTTCTTACACAAATACGTTAAAACCCAAGACCTATAAAAATATTTGGAAACTTTTTTCGAAGTCATATATTTGGGTACAAATCTATAAATGAACACAAAACAGCAGTAGTGGAAGGAATTAATGTAATGTACACAAACGTCGCACTGCTGGGCACAGTCCTGTACTTCAACTTCATTACCGACGACAGGATTCGAACTCAGATTGCACCAGTAATGAAAAATTATAGCGAATCAAACGAACGCCAAGCCATCTAAGCTCTCATGTTGTAAAATTAAGGAAATTCCATTGATTACATTTATAATTATTAAAATAATTTTCGTACAGCAAACTATTCCTAAAGATAATTACAATAAAATTGGCATTTATACAAATACACACTTAGTAAGATTTTTGAAAAAATTGTTCTTGATCAAATGTTAAATTTTTTTAATATAAATAATTTACTTCATAAAAATCAATTTGGTTTCTCAAGGGGTCGCTCGACAACTGATGCCGGTGTTGAGCTGATTAAATATATCTTTAATGCATGGGAGAATTCACAGGATGCTTTGGGTATATTTTGTGACCTATCCAAGGCCTTCGATTGTGTTCACCATGAAACATTAATCAGGAAACTTCAACACTACGGTGTAAGAAGTGATGCCCTTAAATGAATTATTTCATATTTATGTAAGAGAACGCAAAAAGTTGTCATTAACAATATGAGCTCTTCCGGATTGATGGTACAAATGGGCGTGCCTCAAGGCTCAATTCTCGGCCCCTTTCTGTTTCTTGTATACATTAATGACTTACCTTACATAGTAGGAGATAACCATGATATAGTATTATTTGCAGATGACACTTCTTTAATTTTCGAATTAAGTCGACAAGTGCTAAAATATGACGAAGTAAATAATGCTATATCTAAATTAGTAAATTGGTTCAATGTTAATAATTTGCATTTAAATGGCGCTAACACAAAATGTATGAAATTCGTGACTCCAAATGTCAAACAATTAAATACTAATGTAATTTTAAATGGGGAGAAACTGAGTCTTGTAGATACCACCATTTTTCTTGGAATCACACTAGACGCGAAGCTTCAATGGAGCCCCCATATATCAAAACTAGCAAGCAGACTTAGTTCTGCAGCATATGCTGTAAAAAAGATTAGAAGTCTAACCAGTGTTGAAACAGCTAGACTAGTTTACTTCAGCTACTTCCATAGCATAATGTCGTATGGTATTTTGCTATGGGGACACGCAGCTGACACTGAAATTATATTTGTTTTGCAGAAGAGGGCCATAAGAGCAATTTATGATTTAAAGCCTAAAGAGTCGCTGCAACAAAAATTTAAGGAAATTAATATATTAACTTTGGCCTCTCAATACATTTATGAAAATGTAATGTACGTACACAAAAATAAAAGTAGTTTTTTAAAAATAAGTGATATTCATTCTGTAAATAATAGGAACAGACACAAGCTAGTAGTACCAGTTACTCGACTCCATCGAGTCAGTAATTCATTCTTGGGGCAATGTATACGCTTTTACAACAAAATTCCAGAAAATATACAAAGTTTGTCCTGTTCAAAGTTCAAAAACTTTATTAAACTAAGTTTGTATAAAAAGGGTTATTATAATATTAAGGAATTTATAGATGATAATAACCCCTGGAAATGAGGTGATCACTACCAAGCTATTTCTAATTTGTTGTGTTGTTAATTTGTGTAACGTCATGATTGTAAGCTGTTATTTACAAAAAAAGTCCCGCTGGGTTTCTTGCTGGTTCTTCCCAGGACAGAGGTTTCTTCCGAACCAGTGGTAATCAAACAAAAGAGTGACTTTCAATAAGTACTATTTATAATTTATATTGAATAGAAAAGTTTCTGTTTCTGTTACACTATCATTTAAGACTATGCATAAAGAACGTATAATGGCTTAATGCTAAATTGTAGCGGGTAATTTAATTCAATTATAATCAGAATAAAATACTCGTTTATGCAGTTCCTTTGTTCTCTTCGTTGATATTAAATGTCGATTGATAAAGGAAAACTAAAAATAATTAGCACACTGCATAGGAATTAAAGCTACTACAAATTTATTTACAACGCTAGTTTATGTTTAAGTCGTCTTAGTAATTTTTCCAATCATATTGGAACAGCCATGAAGCCTTGCGTTGAATGCAAAGAGCGCCCGCATTAGAATTGCATAGAGGCAGTTTTTATTCTTCTATATAACACGGAAGAACGTTTCATTTTCATATCTCAACGAAATTAGAGGTTGTCGATTTCGATGGAAATTTCTGATGAATGAAATGACATTTTACTTAATTTTATGTACATTTCAATAATTATACGTTTTCCTTTGAAACTTTAAAACTTTTTCATCAAGTGTTCACAAAATACCAGCGTAAAATAGCAGCTTAACACTGCTGTGTTTCGTATGGTGAGTGTAGAGATCCGGAGACTCTTTTTACTGGAAAAGAGGCATTCCATCTTAGTCCTCACGTGTGACAACGCATCTGCATTTTGATTCTTTATTGAGAATAGATGTAGATGTCTATGGGTAACAGCAACCACTTACTTTTTTTATAGGATAGGGTGGACTGTGTGCTTGTTTGTCACCCTATTCTATAAAGTGTTGTGATAAGTTCAAGTGTACATTTAAAGTCACTAACAAGTGGTATGAAAATATATATTTACTTTATAATTAGCATGTTTAGCAAGCTAAAAAAGTTTATGTCACGTGTTAACTGTATTTCATTAATTATTACGTTAGTTATTCCACACGCATGCATAAAGTTTGTCGTAAAGTTTAGATACAAAAATAGTTCAAATGAACACAGAAGTACCTAAGTGATTTTAAATGAGGTTTTAATTGCAACAAGTACGTCCCTACTCCTGCATGGAATGTCGTACAAAACACTCTGCACTCTATGAACTTTCTTAATTAAATTGCTCGTTCGCAGATGTAACTGCTACGATGTATAAAAATGGTATGTAATACGACAGGTTATCGCACTATGCAATAAATCTAATATTCTATATTTTTCTATTTTTAACTAATAAGACATACGGATTTGCAGATCAACTTATGGTAAATGGTTTCTGTAGTCCATAAATACCTGAAACCGAATTATAACAAAAAGGCCATGCAGATAGAATGAACGATGAAAGAGGGACAAAGGAATATATTGCAGATGTAAACGGCAGAGTCGTGAATGGACGAATACCCTAGACAAATGTTTATCGACAAATTTGGCGATATATTGAAAATGGGCCAGACTAGCAGTAGACTTAACCGACGAACGTGTATGCGTAGATATATGGATGTAAAGGAGGCGGGAGAGGTGTGTCAGAATCGTGCCAAATGGAAGTCCATAGTCTCTGCCTACCCCTCTGGGTGACAGGCGTGAGTGTTTATGTATGTATGCAAGGTTATAGTTGCGATAACTCATGAGGAATAAAATGACATGCCTCACAGTCTGTAGTTACACTGGCTTACTATGCCCTTCAAACAGAAACGCAGCTGTGCTGGAGCTGGAAGGCAGCAGAAGTAGATAAAAAGGTGGCTCAGACGGACTGCTAGGCAGAAAAGAAGACCTAACACGCACACAAACACATTTAAAGCCTCGTACATTACCGTTACCGTTAAAGCCAGCCCATCAAAAGTCCTCTGCTAAACATAGAACTCTCCCATAAATTGCCTTATAGGGGGATATAATATTATGACAGTTACCATGCTCGGCAGGCGGGTTGACAACCGCAGTTTTTTATTATTTTAAATTGTCAGAAAGGTAACAGATGGGCAGCAGCGCCTATCTGTTTCATTTAATTATTGCAAATCATTGAATATATAATAAAATTATGACAGATTATTTACCTTCTAATTTATATTTGAAATAATCTAATAATCATCTATTCATTAATACTCTCTTATGGCTTACCAGACTCCATTAGAGATCGTGATAAATCTCATAAGTTGTGAAAAAAGACTCCTTGATAATACGCCAAAAGAAAGCTAACGATGTTAAGCTTAATAAATAAAACAGGTTGTATCAGAATGGTTTCATTTATACCTAACAATGGACATTACAAAGGGAATATCATATATTGGGTGTATTTAGAAAGAAAATCCACATTCGTAACCCGTAGATAATTTATACTTAAACACCATCAAAACATTATCTTGTGTGACACAGTATACTTTGCGATGAGATAAAATATGGGGAGGTGAAACTACGAACGCGGAATTCATGGAAAGTGTACACTTAAACGTGAGTTGCATTCCTAATCTATTTCGGTGATACTAATACACTGCACATTGGGGATGACATTGTGAGTAATCAAATTAATGCATGGAAACATACTCTTTCCTACTCCAGAGATATGTTGGTACGTTCCCAACTGTGAGGTCTAAGCAAGAATGCTTCGTTGCTTACTCTTTCTTCTAATTCTTTATCAGCCTTTATTAAACCCACTGCTGTATAAATGCTTTTTCAAGATAGCATGTGTGACTGCCCAACGTGACGTTATCATCATCATTGCAGTCTTTCACAATTCCACTGCTGTACGCAGGCCTCCTCCAAGGAATCGCAAAAATCACGGTTCAGAGCCACTTGCATCTATGGACTTACTACATAATGTTATCCTACCAGGCTGTCTCCACTTCATCTTGTGACGACAGGCTTGCATTCTGCTTACCAATACGAGGCTGTGACGCGGGCACTCTTCCTACCAATTTTTGGTTCTCCTAGCTATACAGCTGGCCCATTTCTAATGTACAGTTTAAAAGTAACTCACACAGCCCAACGGATCTGTAAGCCGAACTTTAATTAATTACTCCTGATTCATCCCACAAAATTATAGCTGCGCCCATAAAATTAGATTACGAAAGTTCTTTTGCCTAATATTTCTTAAGAATATAGCGAACTCGTTCCGTAGTTCTTAATCCAAAGTTTGTCGAATCAACTTGTTCGAAACAAAGCGTTAAGTAAATAAGTTACTATCTCAAATAATTAATTGACAACGAGCAATCGTTGTTTTCCTAGTAGTTTATTTCGTTTATATAATTTGCAAAGAAAATATTAAGAGAATAATAATAAAAGTGTACATATGTTGTGATGAGCTGGTGTGTCTCAGGGTCTAAACGCTCGCCGCTGATTTCACATCAGATTTTATACTCGACGCTGCCAATTTACCATATGCTCGTCGGTGAAGGAAAACTTCCAGAGAGCGAACATGGAGAGAGCCATAAAAGCAATTTATAACCTAGGTTAAAATGATTATTTTAGAAAAAAGTTTAAAGCTTTGGCTTTTAAGTTTTACCAAAATTAATTTTGTATACATAAAAACGTAAATAGTTTCATTAAAATAGTGATTACTATTCTGTAATTATTAGCAACACGTACAAGCTAGTTATACCAGATATTCCACTCCAAATAGTCAATAATACGTTCAAGGTGGCAATGTATACGCTTTTAGAACAAAATACCAGAAAATATGAAAGACTTATCTAGCAAAAAGTTTAAAATATTTACTAAGCAAGAACTGTTTACTGAGTACAGTTATACTACTAAACATGTAATATGTAGTACATGATTGATAATAAGCCCTGGGAATGAGGTGATCCCTACCATATTGCTTCTAAACCTTTTCATAGTATGAAAAAACACTTAAATAATAATTCTACATACTTTCATACTTGATTGTATATAACGCAATAAATAAGGAAAACATTTAGAATTTTTCATACTTAACTGTAATGTTGGGTTACTTGCCAGTTCTTTCCAGAAAAAAGTTTTTTCCGAACCGTGGGAAAGCTTAAATGACTTTCAGTAATTATTCTTGTGATCTATATTAAATAAAAACGATTCTGTTCTATTCCATGTATTCATCGTGAGGAAACTTGCATGTCGGAGGAATGAAAATATTCAAAGACATGTATGCTCCTTTAACAAGCATTGCACTTAATATTGAAGCACGATTTTCAATAAGTATGTATGAACTGATCGTTAAGCTTTGTTGCCATAGTGAGCGTATTGATATCCGCAGAGGAACAGAATTTTAATTTATACAACCTTAAACATTTGTGATTGGTATCAAACATAAAAAGGTACTTTAAAATATACTATAAAAACATATACAAACTGTAATTAGTCTGATTGATATTTACATAGTTGTATATGCTTAATCAGTAGAAGTGCATAATGATAATGTTCATTAGGTTGTCCAATGTAATTTAGCAATAGTGTTCTATGGTACGATCTATGGCTAGAAAACATACGATTTGTGCCTCTTCCCAAATTTGGCTTCAGCTGGGATTAGAACCCAAGATGGGCGCAGTAGCCACGCACTCTGACAAAATCAATTTCAAAAACATTACAATTAGAAAATATAGTCAGCTAAATTTCAATCAAGCTATAAGTGGCTCTACTAACTGTAGTTTATAAAATTACTTATATTAGAGTATTTTATTACTTATATATATTACGAATTCAGCTCGGCAAAGCTTGTGCAAGCTATATCGTCTTCAACTGTGTTAATGTTGTCTTAATAATAGTCGCAACTTTTTAAATATTCTATGTGATATTCGAAAACTTAAAGTACATCTTATTTCTTATATCTTATAACAAGTGGGATGCTGGAAGTAAAGACTGTGTAAGGACCTCCGAAGGAGGCGGAGTTATTTCCGAAATAAGAATTTTAAATTTTTTGGTTTTTGGCCATTATGACCCCCGTAGGAGTGTATTGAGAATTTTATGCCTTTATTCCACCATTACTCCCATGACATCCTCTACATGATAGGCTTTTCAAACTGACTAGGCCTAAAGTTCGAGCTACCCTCCAACTCATTTCTAGTCTTTACTTCGAAATTAATTCCAAATATAATAATTTATAAATCTTACCGATAAAATAATTACCGCATTATTTTATGGTAGACTACTTTATTACGAAGAGTATATAAAATTAAAGTTGCAGCCTATATAATAATATATATGCCATCGGGATTCAAACCTGTACTGTACTACATAGTGTACTGTGAAATCATGGCGAGGGCTTAGTCCCTAATTTATCAGGGTACGGCATGAAGTATATACCTTACGTATTGAATAATAAATTAATTATACGTATTAACTGTGATAGTGATTGCTTAAGGAAAAGAACAATGGCAGACTTTCATACATAAAAATAGTTTCATACATAAAAATGGTAGCGTCTATATATCAAAAATATCTTAAAATGTGAAGCTTCAGTCTCTTAATAACTCTGACAAAGAATTTTGTCTTGAGAAGGTGTCAAAAAAAGATATTTAGATTTGAACTATTTTAGTTTATGTCATGTGTCACTTGGAAAAAGTCATGCATCCTGTGATTGATTGATGTCAACATGACATGATAATGTACCTATCTACATAATTGAGAGTTTTCAGATTATTGTATCTCAATTACATATTTGCATACTATAAATGCATATTTTTGGCATGGCTCCAGGGCCTTTGTGTCAGTGCATACAGTGACATACTCTGAAGGGCTAGAACCCAGAGCTGGTAAAGCCAGTAAAAAAATAGTGACATTTTGTTGTAGCAAGTGTTGTCATAAACTTAAATGGAATTTTTACGTATTACTATGATTGAGATACCTAATATATTATTGTAGGAAGTTCCTTGTTAAGAGACTTAGTTTCAACTATATCACATATACATAACATAGTATAAATAAAATATTAATAATAAAATATTTTGTGTATGTGTGTTGTGTTGGTAGTCTTACAAAGTGTATATGAGTAAAATGATTTAAGTGGAGTTATGGCGGGAACTTGACCAGCGGCGGTTTGCTGCTCCTGTATTATAGTTTAAAAAATGGTTTGAAGAAGACTTTGATATGTAAAAGAGGTGCGATTTTGTGTATTAACTGTCTACGCATGTGAACCGCCTTGAGATAGCATCGCCAACTGTCAGCTGTCTGCTGGCGCAAGTTGCCGTCAAAATCTCCCAAGGGCTGCACAATGTGACGCATCAACATATTGTGAAGCAGTGAACTATGAAGGATAATTATACATTTGGGAAAATTATAATAAACCGAATAAAATACTCAAGACTTGGCCTAAAGTTCTAGATACCAGGCCATAAACTCCAAAAAATTATTTAAGTAATTTGATTTTCCCAAAAATGTTTGTTTTTTTCTGTGGCTTTAACATTTTTATCATACATTTTTATTTGAAAAATCATAGAAAAATAATAATACTCATTTTATATATAACTTATTTCTAGACGCAATAATTTTTGTCAACTATTTTTCTGCCATTGTTCTTTTAGTTGTCGGTGCCACGGCATGCATATCATACGTTACTCTGTATCTTCGTAGTGACACTCCACAGACTTGTGTAAAGATAACGATGTACTTGTATACATATCTCGTGACTCTTGTAGGTCATCAACAAACTAAAAGCAAATTGCGTACCAAGTAACAACACCAGTGCTCGAGTCATTCATTAGTACAGTGGTTGTAAGACCTGTTTCTGTTATTATTATTGTAATTTGTTAGGTTATTTTCATTTCCTTATCGTTATTACACCTCACTAATTTAAGTTTTGACATCTTAGAAACTAAGATGATACAGAATATTTGTGTCAAGTGGAACAGATATTAATACTCCTTTAGAAATTACGCATTTTCAACTTCTTTCGAGAATGAAATTCTATCAACTTTAGAACGCAACTATAAATTTGTGTATAAAACTGTTTTATTTCCAAAAAAATACTATTCCGAAACAAATCATTTATTTTATTTTAATCTTCACACGATTGTTTAAAGATTAAAATAAAATAAATGATTGTTTTTTTTTAATCCGACATGAAAGTAAATTAACGACAAATTCGAATATAAAATGTGCCTTTATAAAGTTCAATATTAATTTATTTTCATTGAATTTTAAGAATAAAAATATTTGTTTGCTTATTTTTCATAACTCTGTTAATCCGTATTGCATGCTGAACTTAAAGTAGTCCTTACTTTCACATAATTCACAGTTGTGAGATTTATAATTTTGCCTTGAAAAGTGGTGCTGTAAATCCATCCTCTCTACCAGCATATTGGAGTTATAGTTAACGGAGAAGTATGAAGAATAGGTATTTATAAAAAAGATGTTCTTGGTGGTGTTACATCCATGCTCACTCCGTTCACTGCAAGGTTTCCGTATGGAAAACCCAGTGCATAACTGGGCGAACTTTCATAGAAAGCCTTCGATTAGATTTCGTGCATCGCTGTGTACTAGAATAAGGATATTTTAAACGACGCCAGTGCGATAAGTTAGGATTGCTTTCACATACTGTTGTACCTCCAGAAATAAGAAGACTGGAAATCAATCCTGAAAGAAAAGTGTTGGGATGATTAGTCACTTTGGGGACTAGTCATCCGAGACCAATAGGGTGTAGTTTCGGGCAAAACATTTGATCCAGCTGCAGGATAGGATAGGTCATAAGGCCAACTAACTTCGTCTATATTTGGAACTATTTTTGGTTTTATATCTGCAGCTGGACTCCACTCGGTTTTAAGAGCACTGTGATTATGACAAATATCACATTTATTTATGAACGTCAACGTGGCCTTGCGTGGGCTATTACAATTTTCACGAAAAAGCGATGTCGTGCCTACACAGCACAATGTTATTATCCTTGTTCCTTCGTACGCACGTAAGTTAACGCTTCGTTTAATTTTGTAATTTCTACAAAATCCTCGCAATTCAGCCTTTTATCCACTTTGTGATTTAAAAACATACAACTTACGGATCCTGCGTATAATTTCATAAAATTTAAAGAGAATTCGTAAATTTGCTCAAGTGTTCATGCGGTTGTTTCACCGGATGATTTCTGTATCATTCACATTACGTTTAAATAATTTCATTGATTATATTTAGTACTTATTGTACGTGGCGTTTTTATTCAAACACGGCGTCTATTTATACTTATGATAAGATCGATTTAAAAGTTAAAGTTACAGCATATACACGTCCCACTGCTGGGCATAGGCCGTTTCTTATCTTTGAGAGGGTTTTAGGCCAAGCAAATGTCCGCCGCGCTACCCCAATGCGTGTTGAAGAATTTCACATGTCTTCGAAATCATTTTTTTTCTTTTTTCTCAGACATGCAGGCTTCATCATGATGTTTTTCTATCGCAAGGAAAACCACAAACAAAATATTAAATTCACCATAGATTACGTGGTAAATCTCTCTTCCTAATCCACTATCGGACAACTAGGCAAGAGTCTTCAAAGTACCATTCTGGAGCCAATAACCGTTCAAAAACATGAATTGTTGTTCGCATGGGACCCTAACCACCGTGCCGAACGAGTTATGTTTAAACGATCTTAAGATTTCGACAACATTCCTAGAGAGCGTCCCATGGCGACAGGATTTCTTTTTATTGTTATTTTTTGTAATAAATAAGTTTTCGTGAAATTCTGATGAAACAAGTTCTTCTTCTTTAGATGAAAACAAACTGAGTGATGTTTGATTGGTTTATCCAATATATTATAAGAAAAGTAAAATCATCAGAATATTTTTTAAAAAAAACATTACCCCCACACTAGGATTTTCTCCTTTATCGTGGAGGCAGTTTACAAACACAAATTGCACAAGCACAAACATCCAGACCCGGAAAAATTGTTTTTAGGCCATAAAAATACTTGTTCCGTGCGGGTTTCGAACCCGCGGCCCCCAGCGCAGCAACTCATGGGTAAGCCACTGCGCCACGAAGCCGTCAAATATATTAAAGCACCAGTAGTGGTAACGAATAATGTAATGCACAAAATCGTCGCAGAGCAGGGCAAAGTCCTACACTTCATTGACGACCACAGGATTCGAACTCAGACTGCACCAGTAATAAGAAATTATAACGAATCAAACAAGCGCACTATTACCTTAGCTTTCGTGTTGTAAAATTAAGGAAATTCAATTGTTTTACACGTATAATTATTAAAATAATTGTCGTGCAGCAAACTATACCCGAAGAAAATTACAATAAAATTGGCAGTTCTACAAATCCACTGTCAGTTAAGGCTGGCTATGCATAAATAACAAGTATACTGGCTAAACGCTAAACTGCAGCGGGTAATTTAATTCAATTAGAATCAGAATAAAGTAAACGTTTACGCTGTTCCTTTGTTCCCTTCGTTGATATTAAATGTCGATTGGTAAATGAAGATTAAAAGTCTACTTACTTTAACACAGCAGAGTAATTGAAGCTGCTGTTTTTATATGTGTTACAAAATATTTTATGAAATTGTTAATTACAATATTTAGTGCTGATTTACCAAGTTCTCTATGGTGAAGAAAAACATTGTGAGGAAACCTGCATGTCTATTAAATTAAAAAAAAATATTTCGAAGACATGTGAAGTCTAACGACACACATTGATCCAACGCGGCAGACTTTTTCTAGCCCTAAGACCTATTCAGAAATGAGAGAAGGCCTGTGCCCTAGGAGTGGGACGTGATAGGCTGTGACTTTTATATATAAATTGAAAAATCTTCTCCTTCTTCTTCAGCCCGTAGAAGTCAAGTCCACTGCTAGCTATAGGCCTCACCCCATGTTGGGAGGATTTGTCTTAATTATCACGCTTAGCAGGTATATTGAATATCACGATACAAACCATGTCGCAGAACAGCACCAGATTTCTCACACCTTTGACGTTGCTGTCTGTCACCAGTCCGAGTATTTTACGACTGACGTAAACGAGGTGGTTATACCACCGAATTTTGGAAACCACGTCATATTTCTGAAAAATTTCAAAGTCGCCTTTTAGTCTGGGAAGGACCACGCTCTCATAGAATACCATCGTAAAACAGCAGCGTATTGCTGTTGTGTTTCGAATGGTGAGTGTAGAGATTCAGAAACCCTTTTTACTGGAAACTAGGCATTTCCTGTTAGTCCTCACTCGTGACAACTCATCTGCATTTTGATTTGTAATCGAGGTTAGATGTCTATGGGCGACAGCAACAACTTTCCATCAGTTGGACTATGTGCTCGTTTGGCTTGCCCTTATCCTATAAAAAAAGACAATCACGGCACAAAATGGGGTGATGTATTCTCTTACTTCACCGTCGCACAGCAGTTGGTAAATATTTTTTCGAAATTACTAATGTGTGTAAGGACAGTGAAAGTAAATTGAGAATACATTCTCACTTCCTCAAATTCGTAATACTGCTCTCATTACCTGTCTGCGGGATTTACTTTCGGCATTTTGGGTGGGCTTCACTTGGAATCAGCCAACATTGTGAGCTTTATCTGCACAAGATAGATAAAGTCGACAATTGGTGATGAAGTTCGCATATTTCTCTTGGGTAAAATGTCACTGATCTTACAAACTTATAGAAGTATGTATTTATAGCTCTAATATATTTTTACACTTTGATTATGTAACGATTAATTTAATAACATTTAGTAATATAAACAAAACACTAAGCATTTCGTCATTGTACAGCTCGGATTTGTTTACATACCATTAAGTGGAACAAGTTTCATGTTATTACTGACATAAAGAGACTGAAGCGATCAATAGAAGTATTAGACAATGCCGTCTCGTGTTTCACTCACGAGCGATTACACGCAGAGTGTTCTGATTAGATGGAACGAGAGAATATTACTCGAATGCTTGACGGTTACTGGAGAACTAACTTAAATAAGAGTTTATTCGTGATTAGTTCATAGATTTTAATTATAATAATTTCTTAAGTTCCTAAAGACTTTTGAGAATTGAAGGAAAGCCTATGTCCAGCCGTGGAACTACTTCTTAAAAAGTTCAATAATCTTAAAAAATTTTACCTTTCTTTCTTCGACGTGTATAAGTTGTACATAATTTATAATATATTAATTAATATTTATTTCCATTCAAATAGTATTCTATATTCCCCGAAACAGTTTTGTAAAGTTGCTCTTTAACCGCGTTAGTTTTCAATAACCAGTGTTCGCTCCAGCTAATTTGTATACGTCCATGACTGCTGACTTAAATATACGTTTACAGATTATTATAAAGGTGAAAGAAAAAGAAAAAAAGAAGGCATTTACTTACCTTAATATAGAAAATAATTTTTCAATTAAAATTTTTAAACAAATTTAAAACTGTTTATTAGTTGATGGGCCCCGGCCGTCAAATTTGCGTCAAGCAATTTAATAATTACAATTTTGCCGATTTATCACGTGATGGTTGTAGTTAATTTTACCATTAAACATATCATTTTGTAGGTCTTTATCCAAGAGCAGACTTTTTTCTAGACAAATTTACTAGCTGCCGTGTTTTGTATGGTGGTGTAGAGAACCCCAGACCTTTTTTACTTGAAAAGAGGCATTCTATCTCAGCACTTAGAGGGGACAATGCATCAGCATTTTGATTCTATTGAAAATAGATGAAGATCTCTATGGGCCACAGCCTACGCTTTCCATCAGGTAGGTTATGTGCTCGTTTATCAGCCTTATTCTATTAAAAAAATGTTGGATTTCCCTTAATGACTGGTCGATCGATCGCAGTATAAAGTACAAGAACATTTCAATTTAGATATGACGTACACTTTCTAAACTTGTTAAAATTATTTATGAAGTTAATGTTGATTTGCATAACCATTTAAAGATACCTAAAAGCATATTTACCTTATTTAAAATTAACACTATAGTGTTATATTTAAAGAATGTTTTATATTATTGACTAGTTTATATAAACTTTACGGAATGTGTCAGAGATTGCCAACGACGATACCAACCAACTAAACAACGTCGAGATATTAAAATGGAACGTTGTTCCGTGTTTTAGCAAAATGCAATTTTAATACGGCCGTACTATCTACATTTTGCATTGAACGCACATCGTAACAATTTTATGGGATACAATATTAAGACAACACAACAAGGACATAAAAGAGTGTAAAGTGTAAACGATTCCGTTTCAAGTATTTTTAAAGATTTAATTTCCAAACCCAATGATAACCGTTTTTACCTGTGGGTGCCGTAAGGAGAGACGTAGGGAAACTAACCAGTAGATGGGTGACAGCGTCTAAATTTTTATATAATAAGAAATATAGACTTTATTTATATAATATGTTAAATAACAACTTATTTTTATCAACCTATAAGAAAAAATTATATCAGGCTTATACATACGTAAGAGTATACAAAATAGATTCGCATTTAACTATGTAACCTCATCTCGTCACAGCCTTCTTCAGTTTCATGAATATTAAAAAGAAATTTTGCAAGCTCTCAGTTCAACGCGACTCACACGTAGAAAATGATCATCGCTTATTATGAAGAGTGGCGTTCTGGATATGTTGTAATTTTGCTTAATAATTCGCAACATGAAAAGTCACAAAAATTTCACGTACGCGAACGTACAAGGGAAATACATTATTTTGTATAGGTATCGTGGCAATGTTTTGAAACGGTGGTGTAGCTTTCTGATCTTTCAAAAAGTATTTTGCAAAGCCTAATTTTAAATAAAAATATTTTTGCTTTCACTTTAATGAACTGACGTATTTAGCATATACGTTGAAACTTCACCTTGTGAAAAGATTTTCACAGAGGGGTCTCAGAAACTGAAGAGGGCTCATTCGCTTTTTTATTTCGAAGTATCTAAACAGAAAGTAAAATAGAGATATTTGACAAACAAATTTATGATATGGGCATTATAATTTGTTGCCTGCCTTTATTTTCTTAAAAGTATACACTGTACACAGTTTGAATATAATCATATTTTCCTTTGAACATGACCAATAAGAAAATCAGCGAATCAAAGTAATGAAGCTAGGAAAAAAATTTCTAGATTATTTGTGTACTACAGTACTACAGCATTCAATACTGATAAGCTTACTAAAAGTTTTACTATTCACTAATAATCGTATTTAATGATTGTTATAAGTAAAGCTTATTTATTAAAACAGTACTCGCTAACAGCAATTTGTTTTCTTACACAAATACGTTAAAACCCAAGACCTATAAAAATATTTGGAAACTTTTTTCGAAGTCATATATTTGGGTACAAATCTATAAATGAACACAAAACAGCAGTAGTGGAAGGAATTAATGTAATGTACACAAACGTCGCACTGCTGGGCACAGTCCTGTACTTCAACTTCATTACCGACGACAGGATTCGAACTCAGATTGCACCAGTAATGAAAAATTATAGCGAATCAAACGAACGCCAAGCCATCTAAGCTCTCATGTTGTAAAATTAAGGAAATTCCATTGATTACATTTATAATTATTAAAATAATTTTCGTACAGCAAACTATTCCTAAAGATAATTACAATAAAATTGGCATTTATACAAATACACACTTAGTAAGATTTTTGAAAAAATTGTTCTTGATCAAATGTTAAATTTTTTTAATATAAATAATTTACTTCATAAAAATCAATTTGGTTTCTCAAGGGGTCGCTCGACAACTGATGCCGGTGTTGAGCTGATTAAATATATCTTTAATGCATGGGAGAATTCACAGGATGCTTTGGGTATATTTTGTGACCTATCCAAGGCCTTCGATTGTGTTCACCATGAAACATTAATCAGGAAACTTCAACACTACGGTGTAAGAAGTGATGCCCTTAAATGAATTATTTCATATTTATGTAAGAGAACGCAAAAAGTTGTCATTAACAATATGAGCTCTTCCGGATTGATGGTACAAATGGGCGTGCCTCAAGGCTCAATTCTCGGCCCCTTTCTGTTTCTTGTATACATTAATGACTTACCTTACATAGTAGGGGATAACCATGATATAGTATTATTTGCAGATGACACTTCTTTAATTTTCAAATTAAGTCGACAGTTACTAAAATATGACGAAGTACATAATGCTATATCTAAATTAGTAAATTGGTTAGATGTTAATAATTTGCATTTAAATGGCGCTAACACAAAATGTATGAAATTCGTGACTCCAAATGTCAAACAATTAAATACTAATGTAATTTTAAATGGGGAGAAACTGAGTCTTGTAGATACCACCATTTTTCTTGGAATCACACTAGACGCGAAGCTTCAATGGAGCCCCCATATATCAAAACTAGCAAGCAGACTTAGTTCTGCAGCATATGCTGTAAAAAAGATTAGAAGTCTAACCAGTGTTGAAACAGCTAGACTAGTTTACTTCAGCTACTTCCATAGCATAATGTCGTATGGTATTTTGCTATGGGGACACGCAGCTGACACTGAAATTATATTTGTTTTGCAGAAGAGGGCCATAAGAGCAATTTATGATTTAAAGCCTAAAGAGTCGCTGCAACAAAAATTTAAGGAAATTAATATATTAACTTTGGCCTCTCAATACATTTATGAAAATGTAATGTACGTACACAAAAATAAAAGTAGTTTTTTAAAAATAAGTGATATTCATTCTGTAAATAATAGGAACAGACACAAGCTAGTAGTACCAGTTACTCGACTCCATCGAGTCAGTAATTCATTCTTGGGGCAATGTATACGCTTTTACAACAAAATTCCAGAAAATATACAAAGTTTGTCCTGTTCAAAGTTCAAAAACTTTATTAAACTAAGTTTGTATAAAAAGGGTTATTATAATATTAAGGAATTTATAGATGATAATAACCCCTGGAAATGAGGTGATCACTACCAAGCTATTTCTAATTTGTTGTGTTGTTAATTTGTGTAACGTCATGATTGTAAGCTGTTATTTACAAAAAAAGTCCCGCTGGGTTTCTTGCTGGTTCTTCCCAGGACAGAGGTTTCTTCCGAACCAGTGGTAATCAAACAAAAGAGTGACTTTCAATAAGTACTATTTATAATTTATATTGAATAGAAAAGTTTCTGTTTCTGTTACACTATCATTTAAGACTATGCATAAAGAACGTATAATGGCTTAATGCTAAATTGTAGCGGGTAATTTAATTCAATTATAATCAGAATAAAATACTCGTTTATGCAGTTCCTTTGTTCTCTTCGTTGATATTAAATGTCGATTGATAAAGGAAAACTAAAAATAATTAGCACACTGCATAGGAATTAAAGCTACTACAAATTTATTTACAACGCTAGTTTATGTTTAAGTCGTCTTAGTAATTTTTCCAATCATATTGGAACAGCCATGAAGCCTTGCGTTGAATGCAAAGAGCGCCCGCATTAGAATTGCATAGAGGCAGTTTTTATTCTTCTATATAACACGGAAGAACGTTTCATTTTCATATCTCAACGAAATTAGAGGTTGTCGATTTCGATGGAAATTTCTGATGAATGAAATGACATTTTACTTAATTTTATGTACATTTCAATAATTATACGTTTTCCTTTGAAACTTTAAAACTTTTTCATCAAGTGTTCACAAAATACCAGCGTAAAATAGCAGCTTAACACTGCTGTGTTTCGTATGGTGAGTGTAGAGATCCGGAGACTCTTTTTACTGGAAAAGAGGCATTCCATCTTAGTCCTCACGTGTGACAACGCATCTGCATTTTGATTCTTTATTGAGAATAGATGTAGATGTCTATGGGTAACAGCAACCACTTACTTTTTTTATAGGATAGGGTGGACTGTGTGCTTGTTTGTCACCCTATTCTATAAAGTGTTGTGATAAGTTCAAGTGTACATTTAAAGTCACTAACAAGTGGTATGAAAATATATATTTACTTTATAATTAGCATGTTTAGCAAGCTAAAAAAGTTTATGTCACGTGTTAACTGTATTTCATTAATTATTACGTTAGTTATTCCACACGCATGCATAAAGTTTGTCGTAAAGTTTAGATACAAAAATAGTTCAAATGAACACAGAAGTACCTAAGTGATTTTAAATGAGGTTTTAATTGCAACAAGTACGTCCCTACTCCTGCATGGAATGTCGTACAAAACACTCTGCACTCTATGAACTTTCTTAATTAAATTGCTCGTTCGCAGATGTAACTGCTACGATGTATAAAAATAGTATGTAATACGACAGGTTATCGCACTATGCAATAAATCTAATATTCTATATTTTTCTATTTTTAACTAATAAGACATACGGATTTGCAGATCAACTTATGGTAAATGGTTTCTGTAGTCCATAAATACCTGAAACCGAATTATAACAAAAAGGCCATGCAGATAGAATGAACGATGAAAGAGGGACAAAGGAATATATTGCAGATGTAAACGGCAGAGTCGTGAATGGACGAATACCCTAGACAAATGTTTATCGACAAATTTGGCGATATATTGAAAATGGGCCAGACTAGCAGTAGACTTAACCGACGAACGTGTATGCGTAGATATATGGATGTAAAGGAGGCGGGAGAGGTGTGTCAGAATCGTGCCAAATAGTCTCTGCCTACCCCTCTGGGTGACAGGCGTGAGTGTTTATGTATGTATGCAAGGTTATAGTTGCGATAACTCATGAGGAATAAAATGACATGCCTCACAGTCTGTAGTTACACTGGCTTACTATGCCCTTCAAACAGAAACGCAGCTGTGCTGGAGCTGGAAGGCAGCAGAAGTAGATAAAAAGGTGGCTCAGACGGACTGCTAGGCAGAAAAGAAGACCTAACACGCACACAAACACATTTAAAGCCTCGTACATTACCGTTACCGTTAAAGCCAGCCCATCAAAAGTCCTCTGCTAAACATAGAACTCTCCCATAAATTGCCTTATAGGGGGATATAATATTATGACAGTTACCATGCTCGGCAGGCGGGTTGACAACCGCAGTTTTTTATTATTTTAAATTGTCAGAAAGGTAACAGATGGGCAGCAGCGCCTATCTGTTTCATTTAATTATTGCAAATCATTGAATATATAATAAAATTATGACAGATTATTTACCTTCTAATTTATATTTGAAATAATCTAATAATCATCTATTCATTAATACTCTCTTATGGCTTACCAGACTCCATTAGAGATCGTGATAAATCTCATAAGTTGTGAAAAAAGACTCCTTGATAATACGCCAAAAGAAAGCTAACGATGTTAAGCTTAATAAATAAAACAGGTTGTATCAGAATGGTTTCATTTATACCTAACAATGGACATTACAAAGGGAATATCATATATTGGGTGTATTTAGAAAGAAAATCCACATTCGTAACCCGTAGATAATTTATACTTAAACACCATCAAAACATTATCTTGTGTGACACAGTATACTTTGCGATGAGATAAAATATGGGGAGGTGAAACTACGAACGCGGAATTCATGGAAAGTGTACACTTAAACGTGAGTTGCATTCCTAATCTATTTCGGTGATACTAATACACTGCACATTGGGGATGACATTGTGAGTAATCAAATTAATGCATGGAAACATACTCTTTCCTACTCCAGAGATATGTTGGTACGTTCCCAACTGTGAGGTCTAAGCAAGAATGCTTCGTTGCTTACTCTTTCTTCTAATTCTTTATCAGCCTTTATTAAACCCACTGCTGTATAAATGCTTTTTCAAGATAGCATGTGTGACTGCCCAACGTGACGTTATCATCATCATTGCAGTCTTTCACAATTCCACTGCTGTACGCAGGCCTCCTCCAAGGAATCGCAAAAATCACGGTTCAGAGCCACTTGCATCTATGGACTTACTACATAATGTTATCCTACCAGGCTGTCTCCACTTCATCTTGTGACGACAGGCTTGCATTCTGCTTACCAATACGAGGCTGTGACGCGGGCACTCTTCCTACCAATTTTTGGTTCTCCTAGCTATACAGCTGGCCCATTTCTAATGTACAGTTTAAAAGTAACTCACACAGCCCAACGGATCTGTAAGCCGAACTTTAATTAATTACTCCTGATTCATCCCACAAAATTATAGCTGCGCCCATAAAATTAGATTACGAAAGTTCTTTTGCCTAATATTTCTTAAGAATATAGCGAACTCGTTCCGTAGTTCTTAATCCAAAGTTTGTCGAATCAACTTGTTCGAAACAAAGCGTTAAGTAAATAAGTTACTATCTCAAATAATTAATTGACAACGAGCAATCGTTGTTTTCCTAGTAGTTTATTTCGTTTATATAATTTGCAAAGAAAATATTAAGAGAATAATAATAAAAGTGTACATATGTTGTGATGAGCTGGTGTGTCTCAGGGTCTAAACGCTCGCCGCTGATTTCACATCAGATTTTATACTCGACGCTGCCAATTTACCATATGCTCGTCGGTGAAGGAAAACTTCCAGAGAGCGAACATGGAGAGAGCCATAAAAGCAATTTATAACCTAGGTTAAAATGATTATTTTAGAAAAAAGTTTAAAGCTTTGGCTTTTAAGTTTTACCAAAATTAATTTTGTATACATAAAAATGTAAATAGTTTCATTAAAATAGTGATTACTATTCTGTAATTATTAGCAACACGTACAAGCTAGTTATACCAGATATTCCACTCCAAATAGTCAATAATACGTTCAAGGTGGCAATGTATACGCTTTTAGAACAAAATACCAGAAAATATGAAAGACTTATCTAGCAAAAAGTTTAAAATATTTACTAAGCAAGAACTGTTTACTGAGTACAGTTATACTACTAAACATGTAACATGTAGTACATGATTGATAATAAGCCCTGGGAATGAGGTGATCCCTACCATGTTGCTTCTAAACCTTTTCATAGTATGAAAAAATACTTAAATAATAATTCTACATACTTTCATACTTGATTTTATATAACACAATTAATAAGGAAAACAAAACGGAAGGTAAGTGTGTGAGAAGGAGGACGTGAGGTGCGAGAGGGACGGGGAGAACGTGTGGGAGTTTTTTGAAAGGAGGAAGGGTGCGTACGTGACTTAAGTACATTAATTAAAAAAGGTGTTAAACGGTGAAAATAAAACAAACTATTCATTATTCTCGATTTTTATTAAGAGGCCTGCCAAAATCTCACATTAGTAATAACTATACTATGTTATGTATATGTGATATAGTTGAAACTAAACTAACTCTCTTAACAAAGAACTTCCTACAATAATATATTAGGTATCTCAATCATAGTAATATGTAACAATTCCATTTAAGGTTATGACAACACTAGCCACAACAAAATGTCACTGTTTTTTTTACTGGCTTTACCAGCTCTGGGTTCTAGCCCTTCAGAGAATGTCACTGTATGCACTGACACAAAGGCCCTGGAGCCATGCCATAACTATGCATTTATAGTATGCAAATATATACCTAATTGAGATACAATAATCTGAAAACTCTCAATTATGTAGATAGGTATATTATGTTGACATCAAACAACCACAGGATGCATGACTTTTTCCAAGTGACATATGACATAAACTAAAAAGGTTCAAATCTAAATATCTTTTTTTGACACCTTCTCAAGACAAAATTCTTTGTCAGAGTTATTAAGAGACTGACGCTTCACATTTTAAGATATTTTTGATATATAGACGCTACCATTTTTATGTATGAAACTAACTATTTTTATGTATGAAAGTCTGCCATTGTTCTTTTCTTTAAGCAATCACTATCACAGTTAATATAATTAATTTATTGTTCAATACGTACTCTGTGTAGGTATATACTTCATGCCGTACCCTGGTAAATTAGGTACCAAGTGCTCGCCATGATTTCACATTACACTACGTAGTACGGGTATAGTACAGTACGGGTTTGAATCCCGATGGCATATATATTATTATATAGGCTGCAACTTTAATTTTATATACTCTTTGTAATAAAGTAGTCTAGCATAAAATAATGCGGGAATTATTTTATAGGTAAGATTTATAAAATATTATATTTGGAATTAATTTCGAAGTAAAGACTAGAAATGAGTTGGAGGGTGGTTCGAACTTTAGGCCTAGTCAGTTTGAAAAGCCTATCATGTAGAGGATGTCATGAAGGTCATGATTGAATAGGGGCAAAAAGTTCTCATTACACACCTAGGGGGTCAAAATGGCCAAAATCCAAATAATTGGGGGGTGGCTCGAACTTTAGGCATAGTCGGTTTGAATACCCTATCATGTAGATGTTGAGGATATCATGGGGGTAATGGTTGAATAAAGGTATAAAATTCTCAATACACTCCTAGGGGGTCATAATGGCCAAAAACCAAAAAATTATAAATTCTTATTTCGGCTATAACTCCGCCTCCTTCGGAGGTTCTTACACAGTCTTTACTTCCGGCATCCCAATTGTTATCTACACTTTTTATTTATTTATTTATTTATTACTATTATAAAGAGGAAAGATTTGTTTGTTTGTTTGTTTGTTTGAATTGAATAGGCTCCAAAACTACTGGACCGATTTGAAAAATTCTTTCACCATTAGAATCCTATATTATCCCTGATGAACATAGGCTATGTAATATTTTCAAAAAGTTAGGGATCTGTATGAAAACTTCGTTAATGTAACCCAAGGTATGAAAAAAATACCAAAAAGAATCCTTATAATCGCTTCGGAAACTATTGATAATAGAGCAAAGTAATGTACTTCACTTTTATAGAGGATATTAATCTCTACAAAAAAGTCTGCGATACCATATGTTTAAATATTACAGTTATGTCACAATAACTACTTTTTCATGTTAAAATGTGAAATAGTAACGCCGGTACAAATACTACTAATACGAGTACGTACTGATACGAATAATGTGGCCTAGACATTATTATTATCAGTACCTGTATCATGCATAACCACCAATTACGTTAACTATGTAATTTAGTAACATATTTCACTTTTTAAATCTTTGTTAATTCAGCAACCGTCCGTCGTGATGTCTCTCTCGAAGTTCGCATGTCGCAAGGCGCAGATGCGTGATATACGCGGGTGAAACCGCGGGGCACAGCTAGTACTATATAAGAAATAAGATGTAGTTAAAGTATTCGAATATCACATAGAATATTTAAAAAGTTGCGACGATTATTAAGACAACATTAACACATTTGAAGGCGATATAGCTTGCACAAGCTTTGCCGAGCTGAATACGTAATATATATAAGTAATAAACTACTCTAATATAAGTAATTTTATAAACTACAGTTAGTAGAGACACTTATAGCTTGATTGAAATTTAGCTAACTATATTTTCTAATTGTAATGTTTTTGAAATTGATTTTGTCAAAGTGCGTGGCTACTGCGCCCATCTTGGGTTCTAATCCCAGCTGAAGCCAAATTTGGGAAGAGGCACAAATCGTATGTTTTCTAGCCATGGATCGTACCACAGAATACTATTACTAAATTACATTGGACAACCTAATGAACATTATCATTATGCACTTCTACTGATTAAGCATATACAACTATGTAAATATCAATCAGAATAATTACAGTTTGTATATGTTTTTATAGTATATTTTAAATTACCTTTTTTATGTTTGAAACCAATCACAAATGTTTAAGGTTGTATAACGAGTAAGAAATTAAATGAGACATGAAATTAAAATTCTGTTACTCTGCGGATATCGATACGCTCAATATGGCAACAAAGCTTAGCCATCAGTTCATACATACTTATTGAAAATCGTGCGTCAATATTAAGTGCAATGCTTGTAAAAGGAGCATACATATCTTTGAATATTTTCATTCCTCCGACATGCAAGTTTCCTCACGATGAATACATGGAATAGAACAGAATCGTTTTTGTTTAATATTGATCACAAGAATAATTATTGAAAGTCATTTATGCTTTCGCACGGTTCGGAAAAAACTTTTTTCTGGAAAGAACTGGCAAGAAATCCAGCGGGAATTTTTTTTAAACATCATCACATTATAGTTAAGTATGAAAAATTCTAAATGTTTTCCTTATTAATTGTGTTATATACAATCAAGTATAAAAGTATGTAGAATTATAATTTAAGTATTTTGTTTAGAAGCAACATGGTAGGGATCACCTCATTCCCAGGGCTTTATAAATCATGTACTACATGTTACATGTTTAGTAGTATAACTGTACTCAGTAAACAGTTCTTGCTTAGTAAATATTTTAAAATTTTTGATAGATAAGTCTTTCATATTTTCTGGTATTTTGTTCTAAAAGTGTATACGTTACCTTGAACGTATTATTGACTATATGGAGTGGAATATCTGGTATAACTAGCTTGTACGTGTTGCTAATAATTACAGAATAGTAATCACTATTTTAATGAAACTATTTACGTTTTTATGTATACAAAATTAATTTTGGTAAAACTAAAAAGCCAAAGCTTTAAACTTTTTTCTAAAATAATCATTTTAACCTAGGTTATAAATTGCTTTTATGGCTATCTCCATGTTCGCTCTCTAGAAGTTTTCCTTCACCGCCGAGCATATTATGGTAAATTGGCAGCGTCGAGTATAAAATCTGATGTGAAATGAGCGGCGAGCGTTTAGACCCTGAGACACACCAGCTTACCACAACTTATGTACACTTTATTATTCTCTTAATATTTTCTGTGCAAATTATATAAACGAAATAAACTACTAGGAAAACAACGATTGCTCGTTGTCGATTAATTATTTGAGATAGTAACTTATTTACTTAACGCTTTGTTTCGAACAAGTTGATTCGACAAACTTTGGTTTAAGAACTACGGAAGGAGTTCGCTATATACTTAAGAAATATTAGGCAAAAGAACTTTCGTAATCAAATTTTATGGGCGCAGCTATAATTTTGTGGGATGAATCAGGAGTAATTAATTAAAGTTCGGCTTACAGATCCGTTGGGCTGTGTTAGTTATTTTTAAGCTGTACATTAGTAATGGGCCGGCTGTATAGCTAGGAGAACCAAAAATTGGTAGGAAGAGTGCCCGCGTCACAGCCTCGTATTGGTAAGCAGAATGCAAGCCTGTCGCTACTAGATGAAGTGGAGACAGCCTGGTAGGATAACATTATGTAATAAGTCCATAGATGCAAGTGGCTCTGAACCGTGATTTTTGCGTTTCCTTGGAGGAGGCCTGCGTACAGCAGTGGAATTGTGACAGACTGCAATGATGATGATAACGTCACGTTGGGCAGGCACACATGCTATCTTGAAAAAGCATTTATACAGCAGTAGGTTTAATAAAGGCTGGTAAAGAATTAGAAGAAAGAGTAAGCAATGAAGCATTCTTGCTTAGACCTCACAGTTGGGAACGTACCTATATATCTCTGGAGTAGGAAAGAGTAGGTTTCAAGAGGACATTCCATGGAGGAGTAGGGACGTACTTGTTGCAATTAAAACCTCATTTAAAATCACTTAGGTAATTCTGTGTTCATTTGAACCATTTTTGTACCTGAACTTTAGGACAAGCTTTATGCAGGCGTGTAGAATAAATAACGTAGTAAATAATGAAATACAGTTTACGCGTGACATACACTTTTTTAGCTTACTAAACATGCTAATTATAAAGTAAATGTATATTTTCATAACACTTGTTAGTGGCTTTAAATGTACACTTTAACTTATAACAACACTTTTTTTATAAGATAGGGTGACAAACGATCACACAGTCCACCTGATGGTAAGTGGTTACAGTGACCTGTAGACATTTACTTCTATCCTAAAGAATCAAAATGCAGATGCGTTGTCACGCGTGAGGACTAGTATGTCCTCTTTTCCAGTAAAAAGAGTCTCCGGCTCTTTACACTCACCATACGAAACACAGCAGTGTTAAGCTGCTATTTTACGCTGGTATTTGGTGAACACTTGATGAAAAAGTTTCAAAGGAAAACGTATAATTATTGAAATGTACGTAAAATTAAGTAAAATATTATTTCATTCATCAGAAATTTCCATCGACGAACCCTAAGTTCGTTGATATGTGAAAATGAAAAGTTCTTCCGTGTTATAGAAGAATGAAAACGGCCTCTTTGCAATTCCAATGCGGCCGCTCGACTGTCTACATTTTGCATTCAACGCACGGCCTCATCGCTGTTTCAATATGATTGGAAAAATTACTAAGGTTTGACACAAACAGAAACTGGCGTTGTAAATAAATTTGTGTCAAGTGTTTTTTAAGCTTTAGTAGTTCCAAACTTATACCAGACATACAAGTCTTCGTTATTTATAAATAGCTTTTTCAGTAACTTAATAGAAGTAATGCTAGAATTCTGTACTGTACTGTTGTTGTTAAGTTTTACGAGTACTTCCGCAGCCCGCATCAAACTGCTCAATTTGATTCAATCATGAAAAAGAAATGGCGTGTTGACTCTACATGCGGTGTAAGTGTTTCATTTGCTTCAACTTGTTAAAACAAATTATTATGTCGTTATTTCAATTGTGTAATACTTATACACGTCTATGATAATATGCATAAAAGGTAAAAACTTTTATAGTAAATAAAAGAAGTAGTTCCACGACTGGATATAGGCTTTCCCTCAGTTCTTAAGGCTTTAGGCACAAAAGAAATTATTATAATTAAAATCTGTGAACTAACCACGGATTAACTCCTTACTTAAGTTAGTTTTCCAGTAACCTTCGAGCCTTCGAGTAATACTCTCGTTACATCTTATCAGAACACTATAAGTGTAATCACTCTTGAGCGAAACACCGGACGGCAATGTCTTATACTTCTGTTGATCGTTTCAGTCTCGGTGTCAGTAATAAGGTGAAACTTGTTCTAATTAATGACATGTTAACAAATCTGAACTGCAATATGACGAAATGTTTAGTGTTTTATTTTAATGACTAAATGTTACTAAAATCAACATTTTTATAACCAAAGTTAATTAAATCTATGAATGTATACGTTAAGTGACATTTAACTAATACTTAATGAATGCCACAAAGCACAGTCCTAAGCCACATGCATCCATTGACTTCCATTTATAGAGTTAGGGAGAGTCTTCACGTAAATATATGAAATAATTAAACATCCTATTTATTATCATGACACATTTTGCCAATTGAATTTGAATGTAACTTTAAACAGTCAAAGTAGTTAAATATTAAATTAAAGCAATCATAATTATTAAGCTAATCTATTCGGATTTCGTAGTCGAGTAATAACGCCTCAGTAGAAATGCCATCAAAGGCCCATTTCATACTATTCTCATTTCTCATATTAGTATTTAACTCGAATTTTTTGATATATGAATAAATTTTATAACAGTTCTCTTATATATTAAAATTATATCATATTAAGCCTGAACAGTTGTGATCTTGAATGTACTGTATGAAATGTCATCAAAGGCCCATTTCAAATGAATACTCGAATATGTTGATATAAAAGTTGGTAGCCAAGACGAGCTTCATAATTTTATTCTACTACGGTACAAAATAAGTCACCTCCAGGATTACCTAACTACTTTTAAGTTGATAATAAGTTGACAGTCACGTGACGCAGTGTAACTTTTAAATCGTAGGCCCGTTGATTTGAATCCCAAATAAATAGTTTTTCGTGTGCTAAAATTCATCATCATCATCATCATCATTACAGCCCTTCACAAGTCCACTGCTGAACATAGGCCTCCCCCAAAGAATGCCACAAAGCACGGTCCAGAGCCACCTGCATCCATCGACTTCCTGCATATCTTACCAGGTCGTCACTCCATCTAGTGGGGGGACGCCCTACACTTCGCCTGCCGGTATGAGGCTGCCACTAGAGAACCTTTCTTCCCCATCGGTTGTCGGTTCTTCGAGCTATATGGCCGGCCCATTGCCACTTCAGCTTACTAATCCGTTGGGCTATGTCGGTCACTCTAGTTCTACTGCGGATAACCTCATTTTTGAGTTTATCACGCAGAGAAACTCCGAGCATAGCCCTCTCCATAGCTCGCTGAGCGACCTTGAGCTTCCTCATCCGGCCAGCAGTGAAGGACCACGTCTCAGTTCCGTATGTCATCACTGGCAACACACACTGGGTGTACAGTCTCGTTTTCAAGTTTTGAGGTATACCTGACGAAAAGATGTGCCGTAATTTCCCGAACGCTGCCCAACCGAGTTGAATCCGTCGATTGACCTCTCGGTCGAAGTTGGACTTACCTAGTCGGACTATTTGACCCAGGTAAACATACTCGTCAACAACATCGAGCTTAGTGTTCCCAACAACTACCGGCATAGGTGTGACATGGACATTAAACATGATCTTTGTTTTGTCCATGTTCATCTTAAGACCTATCCGTTGGGAAACACTATTGAGGTCATTGAGCATAGTGCTTAGGTCCTCCAGAGATTCTGCCATAAGGACTATATCGTCGGCAAATCGAAGGTGAGTGATGTACTCGCCATTGATGTTGATACCGTATCCTTTCCAGTCCAGAAGCTTGTAAACATCTTCCAATGCAGCGGCAAAGAGTTTCGGGGATATGACGTCACCCTGTCTTACACCTCTCTGCAATTGGATAGGTTTCGTACTCTGGTTCTGTACTCGGATAGCCATCGTAGCCCTACTATACAAGCACTTCAACACTTCGATATACCGACAGTCAACTTGGCACCGCTGAAGGGACTGCAGCACCGCCCAAATTTCGACGGAATCAAAGGCTTTCTCATAGTCCACATACGCCAGACATAGTGGCAAATTGTACTCCTCGGACTTCTGTACAACTTGCCGAAGGGTATGTATGTGGTCTATGGTGCTAAAGCCTTTTCGGAAACCGGCTTGTTCGGGAGGCTGGAAGTCGTCAAGTCTGCGCGCGAGACGATTCGTAATGACTCTCGAAAACAGCACGTAGACGCGGCTCAGAAGGGAAATCGGTCTGTAGTTCTTCAAGAGAGCGTTGTCGCCTTTCTTGAAGAACAAGACCACCGCACTTCTGTTCCACGCCTCCGGTGTAATGCCACCATAGAGGACGGAATTAAAGAGCTTCTGAAGGACTTCAAGTACCGGTTTTACACCCGCTTTCAGAAGCTCCGCTGTAATTCCATCCTCGCCTGGGGCCTTGCCGTTTTTAAGGTGCTGGAGAGCCATTCTAATCTCGCTCAGACTGACGTCCGGGATATCATCGGAATAACGTCGGATAAGACTCGCTCTTGGATCGTTACTCACACTTGCGTGTGGCTCCAACGATGACGTGTACAGCTGCCCATAGAACCTCTCAATCTCACTCAAAATTTCAGGTGCCCCAGAAACGATGCTGCCACACTCTGTCTTCAGCTTTGACAGTTGGCGCTTTCTGGCAGACAGATCTCTGGCAAAGACTTTGGAGCCTTGGTTCCGCTCGATCGCTTCTTCAATACGAGCTGTATTGAAGTTGCGTAAGTCCCGCCGCATGCATTTGGAGATCTGTCTGTTCAGTTGCCTGTATGCTGTTAAATCTGTTGAAGAATGTAGCTTCATCTCCCGTCTAACAGCCATGAGATTAAGAGTGTGATCGGAGAGTTTTTGTGTTCTTCTGCGTTTCGGGACTTTGGATTAGAGCACGAGGGGGACGGAGCGTTGACTTCATTAGACGAGACCTCTCCAACTTAACGTTTAGGTTCAGTGTGCCTCTAACCATTCGGTGATCGCTGCCGGTTTTCACCCTCGCGATCACTGAGACATCACTGAACAGTTGTCGTCTGGTCGTCATAATGAAGTCAATCTCATTTTTTGTCGAACCGTCGGGGCTCGACCAGGTCCACTTCCTGTGGGACCGCTTCTGGAAGAAAGAGTTCATCATAAAGAGTCCCTCTTTCTCCATAAAGTCAGCCAACTGCTGGCCCCTTGGGTTCCGTTGCCCTATTCCAAATTTCCCTACTTTCAGCTCACCGTTCTCTCTTGTGCCTAGTTTTGCATTGAAGTCTCCCATTAACACCGTATATTGAGTTTTGGAGGAATGCATGGCTCTAGATATATCCTCATACATTTCCTCCACCTCCTGATCGGGGTGTGCCGAGGTTGGTGCGTAAACCTGTATGACCTTCAGCGAATACCGTTTGGTGATTCTGAGTATAAGGTACGCAACCCTCGTCGACACACTCTCAATCTTTACAACGTTGTTAACGAGAGACTTGTGGACGATAAATCCGACACCTCCTTGGGACAGATGGTCGCCCTCCCGGTAATAGAGCAAGTTGCCGGATTCGAGGATTACCGTGTCCTCCCCCTCTCTTCGGACTTCGGATAATCCTATAATATGCCAGCGTAACTTGTCTATCTCTTCTTCCAGCTCCACAATCTTCTCGTCAGTCCTCAGGGTGCGTGCGTTGTATGTTGCCAGGTCGAGTCGTCGTAGGTGGCAACCGAAATTCCACCGGAGATTCTTAGCACCCCCTGCCCCGCCGTTACCATGGTCGCCACCGTAGCCAGGAATAGCGGGGCCGCCGGGGACTAGGGGCCGTTTATTATTGTCATTGCTCATGGGGGGTATATTGCCATAGTTGCCACGCTTGGCGAGCGGGTTGGCAACCGCAGTTTTTTTATTGTTATTTTGGCTATTATCAGGAAGATGCTGCTGCCCATCTCCTGCCTGTTTCTCTTTGTCGCCTTTTACGACACCCACGGGAAGATATGGGGTAGTGGATATTCTTAACCGCCACTACACGGCAAAATTATTATTTCCTAATTCACTATGAGAACATTTCTAGATATCCTGTATCACAGAGACTGCATTAAAATTTGTTGTACCAACTGTTTACTGAACGATCTTCTAGTGATCGGGCGAAAATATCGGAACGTGCTGACCTCAGTACAATATTTATGTAAAAACATTTTTTGTGTATTTATTACTAACTACCTGATACGCGCTTCGCTAGACACACGCATCTAAAATATCAAGATTTTTTTTATTGGACTATCGTAAAATTACAAAATGAGTAACTATACTAAATTTCAAGTCATTCGGGTGTATAGTTTTAGAGATCTCGTGATGAGTCAGTCAGTTAGTGGTATTTCGCTTATATATATATATATATATATATATATATATATATATATATATATATATATATATATATATATATGTATGTATTTATATTAAACAAAAATCGTATTTGGTTAATGCTTGTTTCGCGTGAAACAATACATTAACCTTAAAGGGAAATTCTAACTGAGCGTTCCTTGCAAAGTGGTATTCGTAAAAGATGATAACCGCAGCAGGCAGGCCCTCAGGCAGCATCTATCAGGGTGGTGAGTGTGTAACACTCCCACTTTTTTGTCTTTCTTTAGTATCTATATCTATAAGATATATAAAATATATCAAATTTACATGAGCAGTATATTAACCATATATTGATCTTTCTAAAGTTTTAAATATATGCCGTTTAATAAATTTATGGCGTGATCGTCTTAGCTAATCTATGGGGGCCTCCCCCGTAGATAGTGACATAGGGGGATTTTGCCATAGTTGCCACGCTTGGCAACCATTGCTTTTTATTATTTTGAGTTTTTATCAGGAAGATTCCGTTGTCCATCACCAGTTTCAATTTCCCTCTGTCGATTCATACGACGATAAGGGGTAGTACATATGGGCGCAAATCGCCATCTATCGGCAATAATTAGCAAATAATTGATATATGATCGCAAACCGCCATCTATCGGCAATAATTGGCAAATATTGATATTTATGTTTTAGTTTATCGTTTAAGTGAATATATTGGTATAGAAATATCTCAAATATATAATATTTAAATTTAAATAGTTATTCATAAACATAAAATTGTTACTTATTAAGGTCTGATATTTAGTAGACACTGTTTTGACTGCTTGAACATTTTTAAGACGTTTGATGCTTCATTTATTATTAAAATACTCATTTTACTGTGTAAATGTTCAAATTATTATTTATTAGAATTAATATCATTATTTTGTATCAAATTTTATTATTTTATAAGTCTTGTTTAATTTCACTTGAATCTTGCTTGCAGCGCCACCTATTAACAGTATTAGAGCCCGGATTTTGACTGACTATGAAAAACTAATGTCTATATAAATTAAATGAACAACGATTTATACAATATAAATCATTTGTAGTTTTTTAAATTCATTAAAATATTTATTATGAATAATGAGCTCTATTTTAAGAATTATTTTCTAGTACTTAATTTTATTTGTTTGATTTAAAAGAAGTTGTATTTGCTATATCCATGTTTGTAAGGAAACTATTGGAAACTATAAAGACGGTTGATTTATGTAAAGACTGTTTTGTTCTGTACCAGCAATTGTGCGAAAATAAACTACTTATGGCGTGCTATTTCATTGTGATGGACTCCGAGCGTGAAAACCCTGGCATATCGCCGACATACACATTCTTACAGAGCCACTACACGGTGAAAGTATTAAAGTTTTGTTATCGTCTTACTGTAAACGTAAATAAAATTGGCATTAAAATAATACCTCATACATTGTAAACATAACAGCCAACAAGAAATGGTTATTATTTCCCTGGATAAGCACGAAATAAGAAACGTGACGAATGTAATTCGTTTCTCATAAGCTTCAACTAATCTCCTTTTGCCCTTTCCCAGATTGTCTCGAGTACCCGTATTGTGTACTCGACAACCGCACTATACTGATTTATTACATTTTTAGGTTATTTTGTTGACCACTAACTACGTCCCGCAGATCCGCCTGCATATAAACAGAAATTTTTTATTGTTCATTTTCCAAGAGTAACTTTTATTTTCACTTTTTTACTTATTATAAGCCAGTGCTTTACTACTATCCAGCTTGATGGTAAGCGGTGATAAAGGAATAGATGGTATCAAGCACTGTCATAATGTAACGTAAACCTATTTAATTTTGCCTTGAAGACACGACAAACGCCGGCAAATTATTCCTGTGTTGCTAGTGCTGTAAGCATTACCAAATATGAAGCAAAAGTTACAAAAAGAACCCTATATACTTAGCATTCAGAAAATTTTCTATGCATTGCAGGATTGAGCAACATTGTCACAAATATTTACGTGACATAATATTATATTATTAGGGTCGTACAAAAAAGACAATTGTCACTTTTATCCGTGTATCATTTATGAATTTTAATTTTTCTCATAATTTTCTCTTAAATACGTAATTTTCCTACTGTACTATTAAATTTTACGTTATTTAACTTTTCGCAAAATTCTGTGTTAGCTGTGGTTGCCAGTAACTGGGTGAGCATGCAGATGCATGTATGTTTCTCACAATGCTTGTATCTTGTTTTTAGTTTTTGTGTATCATCTGTCGGTGACCATTATAAATAAATAAATAAATGTTCGCATTAACCAAACATCACTTGACTTGGCGTTAGGAAAATTTATGAAAACATAAAATTTGAAATCTTTTTTCACCAAAACATCGGTGTTAGCGTAGACGTGACAGGAATCTCGTTGATACCTAGAAAACATAACAACGTTACATAAAACTAAATACAAAAAAATAATTTACTGTTCGTAGCACTGAAGCTAGAGTATTAAAATATAATATTAATTATACAACATATTATATTGAAAATTATGTTTTAAAAAGAACCCGCAAAATTTCTTCTTGCTTATTCGCAAAACAGAGATTTTTCCGAACTAGTAAAAGCTTAAGTGACGTTTAATAAGTATTCTTGTCATCGATATTGAATAAAATATATTTATTATATTCTATACGTCGCTTCATGTAGCATTGCCGTAGCGCACTGTGTAGTGCTTAGTGGCAGCGCTACGGTAGTATTTGCATGACATATAAATAATTGTTCCGGACCTGGACGTGCTATTTACATATTTAATACTTTCGTTCTCCCGTACACTACACATAGATCATTGCTATTTTCTGTAAACCGAACAGTTAAAGTATTAAAATGCAATACGCAAGAAATTCCTGGCATGCGGTTGTTTTTTAATATTATAAGATTGCAGGTGGGTTGCTAGCCTCTAGGAACAGTAGGCTCTCTATTTGAGACTATGGTAAATGCTAGAAAAAAAATATGGCTTCTGATAGATGATGGTATAAGCATCAACTTTACGCCACACGTAAAACAACTAGAGCTGGCGGCGGCATCAAAGTCTCCTCCCTACAGCGGGAGACTGGTCCAGTTGTGGACTTAAACGGACTGATAATGAAAACACTGATAGCTTCCATCTTGATGGTTTCGATAAATCACTGGCGACATGAAATTTCACAAATTGGTTGTCAAAAATCGATATAGAATGAATATTTTAATAAATTATATAAATTTGATATGGACCAAATATGCCAGGTGGGAAAATAGTTGAAAATAAACATCATAATAATTCAAAAACTATAGAAGTTATAATCAGTTATTTTTTAAAACTCGAAATAAATAATAAATTGAGTTATGTCCTTCTTAGGACATGAGTTTTTATTCTAGACCTTATAGCTCGCATTCAATGTTAAAATACTTATTATAGGTTTAAAAATCATATAACTTACTTAGGAAATTAAGCGTATCAATTGGATAGATTTTAAACAAAGTAAAATAACAATTCACTGTCTGAAACACGACTCTGTTGAAGATTGGCGCACGGCTACGAACATCTTGGATAATATAGTTCGTTACAAACAGGTGATATTTTGGTATGGATTTTGCATTGTAACTATAGGTACTCGTTACCTAACTATAGAATTTCTATGAAATAGATTATATAATATAAACTGGGCGGAATATTTTCCTGCTATGTATAATGGATACCACTACCGTACCTATTTCTACGTGCATTCACTTTTTCTAGCAGTGCATATGCACGGATGGGCCGGCTCGAACCGGGGTAGTACCACGACCTCACAGAAAACCAGCGTGAAGTAGAGGTTTACCTCTACGTTTCGCTTGGTGAGTGCAGGTGGCCGGAGGCCCATTTTACTGGAAATGAGGCATTCCATCTTAGTCCTCACGGGTGACAACGCATCTACATTTTGATTTGTAACAGAGGATAGATGTAGATGTCTATGGGCCGCAGCAACCACTTACCATCAGGTGGACTGTGTGCTCGTTTGTCACCCTCATCCTATAAAAAAAAAAAAAAAAATATACATTTCCTTCATTTAAGGTACATGAATAAAATTTTATGTATTAGTCCACATATTCATAGGTACCATATAATAACAAAAATTAACTCTCTTAATCATTCAGGTTCATTTGTTCACATAAAACAATACGTTGCATACAATGAGCACTGTTCGCACCGCTGTAGCAATTTAAACCCAGCAGACTATTAACAGGGTACTATATTAGCAGTAGTTACGCTGTTAGCAAGGTAAAGTTTTTATGTCACAGTCCAGCAACTCTGGTGACTATAAAACTCTTTAACACGTACACTGCTAGCCTGTAAGTGTAATTATCGTTTGATATCAATGTCTTTCACATTCCGATTATTGCAGCAGTTGCTCTACAATATATTGGAGATTCATGTCTATTTACTGGTAGATGAGAAACTACGGGACAACATTTGTTTTAGCCAAACTTAGCTTGTAATATATTTGATATATATTTTTTAGTTTATGACGCCTCTTTCCTCATTCCCCATTCATGTATTTTACAATCGTTGCATTCACAATCAATGGTACATGTAAATAAAAGTTAAAAATGTAAATAAAAATTAAAATACTTATTAAAAACTAATAAAACTGTTTAATAAGTATCTATATATATATATATATATATATATATATATATATATATATATATATATATATATATATATATATATATATATATATATATATAATGTATCTATATATATTGAAACGCAAAATCCGTTCGTACTCCAATCAAACGTTTCTTTGAATTCCAACACTGATAGTTCCCGAGATCAGCTCCGTCACGTCTGTGTACATTTCAAATTGATATTTAAACGCGCGCACCGAAACTTTCGACGTTTATTCGTGTTAAATATTTGAACTATAAATTTCATATCTATGGAACCAGTAATGTTTAGACTAAAATCATAAATTTCATTTGTCGTAAAAGATGTAATGGATAATGCATGAGAAAGCTAAGCTAGATGACGGATCACACATCTTCAAAAAACACACTTTTAATGTATTCAAATTCTGTAACACTAATCATAAGCTAAACATTAGCTGTGTGTTCTTCATTTGACAACTTAATTTGTTATGTGTCCGAGGGTACGGGGCATTTCTCATTTCTGAGAAGTTAATGAAGCAGGAAAAGCAGAAATTTTGATAGTTCGCACTGGAACTGCGTCTGCGTTAGAGTATTGCAACTGTACAACTGTTAAAATTTTCATGTCTTCGAAACATTTTCATTTTTGTTCACTGCCAGACATGTGTGAAATCTGCACGTTAAATTAAAATATCAGTTTTAGTGACACCAGGCGGACTAAATTAGATTTGTTAGTGTATTGAAATTTACATAATATACACGTATTATGTAAAATTTGAGTAATTGAGATTTGATATTGATTGATACTTTATACGTGGTATAAATATGGTATGTTTTTTATACGTGGTAGAGCCATGCTGCAGCTATATTAGTGGTATAGTTGTAGCACGAATGGGTCGGCTCAACCGGGGAAGGACCACGCTCTCACAGAATACCAGCGTCAAATAGCAACTTAACACTGCTGTGTTTCGTATGGTGAGTGTAGAGAACTGGAGACCCTTCTTACTGGAAACGAGGCCTTCCATCTTAGTCAAGTTCAAACGAGTATACATGTAGATGTCTATGGGCCACAGCGACCACTTGCCATCAGGTGGACTGTGAGCTAGTTTGTCACCCTATACTATAAAAAAAAATTATAAAATTTTAACATAGCTCGCAATAACACACAGTTGCTTATTTAGTCAATAAGTTTATTGCACTGGATATATGGCTTTTTCATACTGCTTTATATAATATTTATTTCATTTTACCTTTCAGGCAAAATTAACAGCTATATAAGGTACCGAACACAAGTAAAATAAAGCGTCAGTTTCTATGATGAATCAGCACGACTGCTTGGCTTGCTGGGCAGAATACCTGTCTACAGCGAGGTCTTGGGATTGATTCCCTTCCGTATACAATTTTGTGCAGACACGTAATCTTTGCTGTTCAGTTCTAGTATATCTGTGTATCTGCGTCCCTTAAAATACATCCAAATATTTCTCCGGACTTATAGTGTTAAGGCTACATCCAGTAATGATGAGGAAGTGCTAACGCTATTTTGAACTTTATCTAATATCTAGAGCTGCCTTACTACATCTAGGCCACATGCTCTGCACAACAATTTATCAGGTGACATCATATTGTATTTGTTCAAGAACCACGTACTAAAATGTGAAATATCCTGCTTTTTTCCTTTCCGTCAGTCGAAAAGCTCCACAGCTTTAATTAATTATGAAATTTAAGTAAAAGTGCTTCCATTTTAGCTACAGTCTAGATACGTTTTTGCAAAAGGGAATGAACATGGAATAATATATTTTCTTTTTTTAACGATGCTCTGCTCAGTTTTGGTACATACAAGCTAAATATAAAAGTTTATTCGTCTCAAAATGAAAATGTTTCAAAGATATGTGAATTTGGACATTTTGATCTGGATCAGTTGAATTGTAGTTGGACAGAAATGAAACATGTCCCGTGTCCTAGGACATATAACAAATGGTATTATGTCTTATGTCAATAGATTGAATACATTAAGTGTATTTCATTGAAGATGAGTAATCCATCAGTCTTTGGTTAATTAATATTTGTATTATTTAACGTATTTTATGGCTTTAATGGAATTAATGACTTCAGTCTACGCATCACAGGCATCACAGATATGACCTATAGTTCACATATTTAATACGAATAATCTCGAAAGTTTCAGTACGCAGACGTGATGGAGCTGATCTCCGCAAAATATCCCTCCATGAACCCGATTAATTGCGAGTATACAAGATAAATATTTGCAAGTAATATTGGCATAAACGTGTTAGTAAATAAAATACACGTCGTAGTTAATAAAATCGACCTGCCGCCAACACTGCACGACATCGTACACATATCTGTAGTGGAAATGCCAACGGCTCGATATTTCACATTTATTGACATCCTAAGCAAGGCGGAACTTTAACAAATCGAGAGCTGCGGCAAATGTCACATTTATTCTGCTGCATTTATATCTACAGCAGTTTTTTTAAGCTTTAACCTTTTTATTTCACCAATGCTTGTAATGTGTGATATTTTTGTTTGAATATCTTTTTGGTAAAGAAGTTGTTATTTAAATTTAACCATTAAATTTTCTAGTCCACAAGTGACAGCATTTTAAGTCCTCTGGGGTGATCGAACATCTGTGGCCTGCTTCGCATGGAGTTGTTGTATGTGTTTATGGGCAGCAGTAATTAGTTATTATCAGATAGACTGCTTGTGGCTCTAAAATCATAAAAATAATGTCGTTATTTCATTTTCACAGCGATTTTAATATTTTTAGTTTTATATTTATTTTAATATTAATTTATATTTTATTTTATTGAATTTCAATATTAATTATATGATATTAAAATTGCTGTGAGAATAAAATATTTCTTGGTAACTGAGATAACTTGAAAAGCTAATAACTGATTTTGGTCCGACTCGTAATTCGAACTCAGGACCTCATTATCAGCAACCGCATTAACGACCATTAGGCTAACGCAGCAGTCGAATTTGTCGACATAGGCACTTACTGTAATGTAAATAAAATAAATTGTCGGTTATAATATCCAGTTATGTTTTTTTGCAGTTTGCAAACAAAAATTACTGCATTATGAGCGGTTTGTGCTCTACTCAAAGCCTTGAGCAATACGAATAGCCATCAATGTTATTGTCGCTGAAATCGAGCCTAAAACATGTAGGGTGTGGGAATTGTGTGAAATTGTCCCAATTCGCTCATAATGTACACCACATAATGTACTCTGCATTCTAACTATTATAAGTCAGTACTACGAATACTATCTCACCTGATTGTAATCGTTTGATCACAAGCATTAATCTTTATTGGAATATAAGGGAATGTAAGTACGACGAACAAAGATGACCGCGTGACCGAGTGATAAGAGTCGCTTGGCAGGCGGGTTGGCAACTGCAGTGTTTTATTATTCGAGCAGGAAGATGCTGCTGCCCATATTTATTAATTTATTTATTTACACTTTATTGCACCTTAATAAAAGGATTACAAAGGGCGGATTTAAACTTTTAAAATTTTACTATAAAATATAATACAGACAATATATTATATTTACATACAAATACATGGATACATAAATATATGCATATGATAAATACAAATAGATACCTATATAACATAAACCTATAAATAAAATAACAACAAAGGTAACCAAATTGACCATATTAACTATTATTAAAGTGCTTATGTACCAATCTTTTCCAGGCAGTCTTATTGGATGGTTTTCTGACGTCATCGGGCAAGAAGTTCCAGAGCAGTGCAGCCTGAATAGTGAAGGATTTACTAACAAAATTAGTAAAATGTAGTGAGATACTTAGTTTATTATTATATGAGGACCGCAGAGTTCTATCATGCGTTGAGGAAATAAACTGAAATTTCTCCTTGAGATAAGAAGGAATGGATGGATCATTTAAGATAGAGAAGAGAACAAGCAAAATTCTAGATTCACGCCTCTGTTTATTAGTGAGCCATTTAAGGCGAGAGCGATAGTGAGAGATATGATCAAATTTACGAAGATTGAAAATGTATCTGACGCAATTGTTGAGTAAGCGCTCTAGCTTGTTAAGATGATTTTGGATTTCACTTGCGATTGGAATTAAATTTGTTAATCGCATTATGGATGTCACAAATGTCAGACTGTACATAAAATTGTAGATCATCAGCATACAGATGGTACGAACAATCAATATTAGATGTGATGGAATTAATAAAAATAAAGAAGATTAAAGGAGAAAGTATACCGCTTTGCGGTACGCCAGAAATCAGGTCAACCCACGTGAAGTCATTTGCTCCACGTGGACAGACTGTTGACGTCCGCGAAGATAAGATGAGAACCATTCCAGGACTGACAGTGCAAACCTATAATAAGAAAGGATAGCAAGAAGGATATCATAGTAAACTGTGTTAAATCGTTAGAAAAACCAACGAGCACCACAACTGTTACTTTCTTGTTTTCCATTCCTTCTCTAATATCTTCAGTTATTTTAAGTAAGGCAGTTGTAGTGCCGTGACCAGGATGAAACCCGGACTGAAAAGTACTCAGCAGGTTACATATGAAATTGGAAATTTGCTTATGAACACAGGCTTCCAGAACTTTAGATAGGAAAGGTAAAACTGATATGGGGCGGAAATGATTGGGAAGTGTAGGATTGGATACTTTAGGAAGGGGTCTTACGAAAGCCTTTTTCCACTGACTCAGAAACTGACCGAGTCAAGCGAAAAATTAACAATATGTGTACTTGCGGGGAGAATATTAATAATCATGGCTCTACTAATATCATCGCAACCGACAGCCTTGCATTTTATTGCCAGAAGAGTCTTTCTAATTTCATCCTGATCAACAGGTTTAAAAAGAAAGACTGGTATGTGCGGAGATGGAATTGAAGCTATGTAAGCGATTGTTTGGAATCGGATTGAAAGGTCCAATGCAGAAGCAGAAGCTTTAATATATTATGGTTGGACTTTAATAAAACAAAATATTATTATATCATAATTTTAAATATATTTCACAGAGCAACATCTCAAAAGTATAAAAGCATGTTTCACCAAATAATAATCAAAGTCAAAAAAATTAAATTATACAATTATTCTCAAAAGCACTTGGCTTGTTTATTAGCTAAGTATAAAAGTATGATCAACAATATCAAAATATAATCAACGACATCACAAAATATGCGTGTTATTAAATAAATATAAAAATATGATCAACATTAAAAATAGAATCAAAACGTTTTTAAAAAGTTTTGTATGTGACTGTACTAAGTTACCTCACATTTTTTTGGTTGGGCGAGTAAGATTTAATACAATGTCGTTTTATTTGAAGTCGTTTTTAAAATTTAGTTTGATTTTTTTTCCTGGCTGTACTTATTACGGCATAAATATTAGGTAAATTCGAAAGGTGCCAAGTCGCCCGAACGGGCGAGTTTTTGCCGGGCGAGATGACGAATAATCCAAATTTAAGAATGTAATCTACTATATTATTTCATTCGTTTTTGTATTGTGTCCTGCACAGTAATAAAAATAATATAAAACAATAAACAATAACTTAATAAAATTTAATATAAAATTGTCTTGTGCCTTAATACAAATGCCATAAGTGCCTAAAATGTAATGTGCTTTTTGATATTGTATTATGATTACATTTTTTTTTACATATATATATAAATAGTGATACAAGTATTGAAAAATCAATTGTATCGTAAGTTATCTGATAAATAAGTTCAATTTAAACATACGTGTATTAAATATAGAATATTTAATACTTAACTTCAACAAATATTATAGCAAAAAAAAAATATATAAAAAAAATCTCAATTTGATAAATAAAGTTTTAAATGGAATTAAAATCACACAGGTGCGAAGTTACCTCTTAATTTTCTTCTTTGTTCTTCTGGACGAAGCTTGCAAGAGTACAACCGCTGCTTTCCTTTTCAAATAAGCCTGCCGTTTCTTTAATTTTGTTCTTTGGTAATTATATTTAAAAAAAATCACTTTTTAACCAAACGATTATTAAGCATCCTTTGTAAGATTTTTGAAAGAGCAGGTAACACAGAGATCGGCCTGTAATTTTCAACAACGTCCCGAGCCCCATTCTTGTAAACAGGAGTAATGAGAGATCTTTTAAAAACTTTTGGAAAGCATCCTTGTTCAAAACAGATTTTAAAAAGGTTGTGAGTGGCAGTGGTAAGTATTTTATCCTTGGTCATTTTAAGGAAGACAGCAGGAATGGAATTCAAACCAATAGCACAATCATTTCTAAGACCCATCAATATTGTTTCAACTTCTAACTCGTCAGGAGAATCGAGCACAAATGAATTAAGCGACCAGGTCATAGTATTAACATTAGCAGGTTTAACACCGTTTGCTAGAATTTTATCAGCTAATTTTCTACCTATAATTGACAAATAGTAACTAGCTCTCTCCACTGAATCTGTAGGAATTTTAATGATCAAATTTTCAGCGTAATTATTTTTAGTATCACACCCGGAGATGGCTTTGATTGCAGACCAAGTTTTTTTACTGTTCTATGTATTTGCCAAAAGATTTTTTTCATATTGGCGCTTGAGGTTACTTAACAAGGAATTGCAGTAATTCCTATGACGCTTATAAGAAATTTGAAGTATTTCATTGTCAGGGTTCTTTTTCAGTTTTTGGTGAAGTTTATCGCGGTGACGAATACACTTTATTAGTCCAGGCGTCATCCAGGCCTTAAGCGTTCGTTTTGCTCTAGGAATCTTAATTTTAACAGTATTTTTCTTTATGGCAGAGGTTAGTAAATCAACAAATTTTTCGGCAGCAGTGTCTGCGTTTGAAGTTGAAAACAACGTTTACATTTTACGTAAACGTTGCACTCTTACATGATAAAAACCTTATAGGATTAAACTTGTCCACGCTATACAAGAAAGTGCTAACCAATAAAATAACGAAGTCCACCAGCGGCGACTTGTATTACTTTAACTTGCGAACTATATTTCCTACTTATAGAGTTGCGAGTAATTGTAAAGCAGTCGACGGCTCCACAGGGATAAGTTCTTTAATTTGTATCAATATATAAAGCACTTTTGCTTTTATTTAAAAACTGTTAGAACTATTATTACTTTAACTTAAGCAAATACAAAACTAGTTTATAAGGCAAAATAAATAATAAATACAATACAGGAACACCTACTCGTAATTGCAAAACATAACTGTGTATTCCATACTTCGTACATTTATATATTTTTACTATATAATCCCCGCGACTTCCTCCGCGTATAATTTATTACGGTTGGATTTTTTCATAGGAGAGGAAGCAAACGAACATATGGCTCACCTGATGGTAAGTGACTACCGCCGCCCATGAACAACTGCAACACCAGGGGAATTTCAGAAGCGTTGTAGGCTTTTTAAAAAGGAGTAGGCTCTTTTCTTGAAGATCCCTAAGTCGTATCGGTCCGGAAAAATCGATGGTGGTTATCGATTCCACAAGGAAGTTGTGCGAGAAAGAAAACTTCTTCTAAATTGCACAGTGGTGGACCGCCAATCATCCAGATGGTATGGTCGGTATCGCGAGTTTTGTCTCAATGTGCGATGGTGAATTTGAGCGGCTGGAATCAGTCCGAACAATTCCACAAAAGCACTCCCCGTGGTACATGCGATAAAATACGCAAAGAGATGCAACATCTCTACGCAGTGAGTTAAGCCGATCGGAAAGAACTCGGTCGTCGACGATTGGAATTGCTCTGCACTGGATGCGTTATAGTGGAAGGAGAGATGATGGAATAAATAGCATTTCTTGTAGCACCACGTCGTTACAGAGTCAGCAACAGCGCTGGAATCATCCGGCGAGAAGCAAACCGGCCCCCATGGGTAAGATGCAAAGAAAGACCGTATTTCGTCCAAACGAAATGTAATGCCAAACACGGCGGCATCCTGTGGAATGCAACCGTGAGGAAAGCGTAAGTGGCACCACACTCCGGATCAGACAATGGTCCGAGAAGCTGAGAGGGGCATCGACGGAAACTTGATATCCGTCCAGATAAGAGGTCAGCAGAAGGTCCAACAGGGAAGGTGTATGATTCTTCACATCTGGAATCCGCGTAGGCGAAGTAACCAGTTGTGTCAGACCATATGCCAAGGCGAAATCATAAACAGATCGCCTCGCATGATCGGTTAAACGTGAAGGAGCCATTCAAAGCCGCGGGCGTTAAAATCGCCAAGTATCGCGATCTCTACGGATGGGATCTGTTGTAGCAAGAAATCTGTAGCACTTTGGACGTGGTCGATGAGTCGGTCGGTGTCGGCATTACCGCTATGGGGCTTATACAGACACCCGTAGACGCGGGGATGCTCGTCGCTGTCTACGCGCAGCCAAAGGATGGACAGGTCCGTAACTCTCTAACAGATATTCTCTCTGACGTATACGCAAACTCTAGCCCGGGGCACAAAGAAGTGTTCTAATTTGTATCCCGGGCAGGACAGGTATGAAGTAGTCTCCGAAACGCTGTAGCATAGCTTCTACTTTACGTTAGTGTTCTGTGATGTCGTGGTACTGCCCCGGAAGCTGTAGCATGGCTCTACCACTGTTAAAACTGGATTGCAGGGTTTTGATATTTTAGCGCGGAACCCTAATTGTTTTTCTAAAACAAAACACATCAATAATGTGTTATCACAAGTTAATAACCTATCCTGTTCAGTCCAGTAGCTTGAAAACGTCCTTCAATGTAGCGGTGAAGAGTTACAGGGATATTACATCACCCTGTCTTACACCTCTTTGCAGTTGGATAGTCTTCGTACTCTAGTTCTGTATTCGGATAGTCATCATATCTCTAATGTACAAACACTTCAGCATTTCGATACACCGACAGTCAACTTGGCACCGTAGTAGGTATGTTTTAAGTTATTTGTTATCTGAAAGTATTATGAAACCCTTAAAATACATTTTATTAATACGTTCATAATAAAAGAGTTTTAAAATTTGAAGTTTGAATTAAAATGTTTTTAAATTGAACAAAATGCTTTGGTTAGCATTAATTTAAAGTATACATTAATATTTACCAAAGAATTTTGTTTTTAATAATAGAAGAAATTATAAATCCCTCTATGAAGATACCTCTTTTACTTTTCGATTTTAAAGGAATGCTGGCGATTCGACACACATAATGACGTCATCCTGTAAAATGGCTTCAAATTATTACTTCCATATATCTAACCCTTCATATATATAACCCTTCCAACCTGATAAGTCCCAGCCATAAAACTTTAGTTTATATTCCATATAGGTATAAAATGCAGAATTTCATATATAAAATTTTTGGAATTAAATATTTTGCTTATATACCTCTATACATACAAGGTAATTTGGATTGACCCTCTTACACCTATTTTTGCTGCCCGCCAGCAGTGCACCTGCAGCTGTGTTTCATTCTGGAAACTCAGGGAGTTGGTGTGTTCTATTTGAAGGGTTCGAGCGCCAATATAATAACAAGCTATGTTGCATTTTATCTTAGTTCACAAGAGTGACAACGCATCTCATCCTTCTGTTGGAAGTTGATTGAATGTGGCCATTGACTCTTGACCTATCATGTTTTTAGTCAGAAAACCTGAATTGTAATTAAATGATTGCACGTTTTAATATATTTAACTGTATCAGGCAAGATTCATCAAAATTAAACTTTACGTCCCTTTGACACTTAATCGTGTTATTTATGCTAACTGTGCTTCACGGTTGTATTTGACTATTGAGACCTCTAAAATGTTCGCAGACGCACACATTAATGACTTTTTCGCCATAATGCGTAGAAAAACAGCGTCTCTCCTGCAGCGCTTACGTACCAGCAACAACGGCATCCTAGGGGTAATTGCTGCCAGGCTCGACTGCCCCATACTGCACCACTGTATGACGGTAGCTATTGGATGAAAAAAATAATTTGTACAAAATTCACATTAACTTACAATACTAACTTACAAGTTAAGGAAAAATTGTTATTAACATACTAATAACCAATGGATGTTTCTTACGTCTGAAATAAACACTTATTATTATTATTATGGCCAGAGTGAAACCCAGACTGAAATATACTCAGTAGGTTATGTTTCGAAATAAATGTAGAAATTTGCTTGTAACCACAGAATTCTAAAATTTTGAAAAGAAAGGGGCGAATGGATATAGGGTGAAAATGATTGGGAAGAATGGGAGTAGGAACTTTTGGGAGGGGCTTATAAAAGCCCCTCCCAAAAAAGGGAAAGTTTATAATATGGGAATTGCCGGAAGAAGGTGCACTAGTACAAATATTACCATGTGTCTACTTATCTCATCATAACTCACCGCCTTGGACTAAATTGCTAAAATAGAGTTTTTAAAGTGATCCAGAGAAACAGGAGAGAAATTGAAGGCAGGTATGTTAGGAATTTGCACCGATATAAATAAATTAATTCATAAAATATTTGTCAAATCGCCGCCTACTTATACTAACGCAATTCTAGAAAATCAAAAACTACATATCAACCGATACCCGTTAATATTTATGCCTGGATAATCTAGTTCGAATCGATAGATTTTCACAACACAATTTGATTACACAACGCGAGGTGAACAGAGCGCATGCGTCCCAGCGAAAAATATAACAACAAAAATCCTCTGAATGAGCATGATTAAAAGAATAATTTTAGTATTTAAAGAACAGTATATAAAGAACACAATAATATAGAGAGAGTAATTGTGTTCTGTGTAAGGAATCATTAACGATAGTGCAAAGAACTCTATTACTATCTACCGAGAGTTCTTTTTTCTCTAAATAGTACTAGTCTAATAGTAACAGAAATATGGCCAGTAACAACACATGAGCAAAAAGTTTCTTTACTCATGTGGTAATAATAAGCGGACAATGATAAAAACTAAATTATAGTAAACTAGCTGTGCCCGCGACTTCTTTTTTTTATAAACTACACCACTGTACTGAATGAGATCATCATCATCATCATCATTCCAGCCTTCCACAAGTCCACTGCTGAACATAGGTCTCCCCCAAGGAATGCCACAAAACACGGTCCTGAGCCACCTGCATCCATTGACTTCCTGCATGTCTTACAAGGTCGTCACTCCATCTAGTGAGGGGTCACCCTATACTTCGCCTACCAGTACGAGGCTGCCACTCAAGAACCTTTCTTCCCCATCGGTTTTCGGTTCTTCGAGCTATATGGCCGGCCCACTGCCACTTTAGCTTACTAATCCGTTGGGCTATGTCGGTTACTTTTGTTCTACTTCGGATATACTTATTTGTAAGTTTATCACGAAGAGAAACCCCGAGCATAGCCCTCTCCATAGCTCGCTGAGCGACCTTGAGCTTCCTCATACAGCCAGAAGTGAAGGACCACGTCTCAGATCCGTAAGTCATCACTGGCAACACGCACTGGTTGTACAATTTTGTTTTCAGGTTTTGAGGTATTTCCAACGAGAAGATGTGCCGTAGTTTCTCGAATGCTGCCCAGCCGAATTGAATCCATCGATTGACCTCTCGGTCGAAGTTGGACTTACCTAGTCGGACTATTTGTCCCAGGTAAACATACTCGTCAACAACTTCCAGCTTAGTGCTTCCAACAACTACCGGCATAGGTGTGACATGGACGTTAAACATGATCTTTGTTTTGTCCATGTTCATCTTAAGACCTATCCGTTGGGAGACACTATTGCGGACATAGAACATAGTGCTTAATTCCGCCAGCGATTCTGCCATAAGGACTATATCGTCGGCAAATCGAAGGTGAGTGATGTACTCGCCATTGATGTTAATACCGTATCCTTTCCAGTCCAGTAGCTTGAAAACGTCCTATACTATCCGAGCATTGGAAGGCAGCGGTGAAGAGTTTCGGGGATATAACCTTACCCTGTCTTACACCTCTCTGCAGTTGGATAGGTTTCGTACTCTGATTCTGTACTCGGATAGCCATCGTAGCTCTACTGTACAAACACTTCAGCACTTCGATATACCGACAGTCAATTCGGCACCGCTGAAGGGACTGCAGCACCGCCCAAATTTAAACGGAATCAAAGGCTTTCTCATAGTCTTCATACGCAAGGCAAAGTAGCAGATTGTACTCCTCTGTCTTCTGTACAATCTGCCGCAGGGTATGTATGTGATCTATGGTACTAAAGCCTTTTCGGAAACCAGCTTGTTCGGGAGGCTGGAAGTCGTTAAGTCTGAGTGCGAGAGGATTTGTAATGACCATCGAAAATAGCACGTTGACGCGGCTCAGAAGGGAAATCGGTATGTAGTTCTTCAAGAGAGCATTGTCGCCTTTCTTGAAGATCAAGACCACCGCACTTCTACTCCACGCCTCCGGTGTAGTGTCACCATGGTGGATGGAATTAAAGACCTTCTAAAGTACTTCAAGTACCAGTTTTCCAACCGCTTTCAGAAACTCCGCTGTAATTCGATCTTCACCCGGGGATTTGCCTTTTTTAAGGTGCTGGAGAGCCATTCTAATCTCGCTCAGACTGACGTTCGGGATATCTTCCGAATAGTGTCGGGTAAGACTCGCTCTTCGATCGTTACTCACACTTGCGTGTGGCTCCAACGATGACGTGTACAGCTGCCCATAGAACCTCTCAATCTCACTCAAAATCTCAGATGTCTCGGAAACGATGCTGCCACACTTGGTCTTTAGCTTCAACAGTTGGCTCTTTCTGGCAGACAGATCTCTGGCAAAGACTTTGGAGCCTTGATTCCGCTCGATCGCTTCTTCAATACAAGCTGTATTGAAGTTGCGTAATTCCCGCCACATGCATTTGGAGATCTGTCTGTTCAGTTGCCTGTATGCTGTCAATTCTGTTGAAGAATGTAGCTTCATCTCCCGTCTAACAGCCATGAGATTAAGAGTGTGATCGGATCGGTTTTTGAACTCAAAAGAACACTTCTGCGATTGGTCTTGCAGAACTTAGCTCCGACCGCATGGATAGTTTCCACGAGCTTGTCATTCATATCGTCCACTTCTTTGCAGTCTTCTAGGCACTGAAAACGGTTTTGTAACTCGAGTTGAAAGATATCGGGACTTTGGATTAGAGCACGAAGGGGACGCTTCAGTGTGCCTCTAACCGTTCGGTGATCGCTACCAATTTCACTCTCGCGATCACGGAGACATCACTGAACAGTTGTCATCTGGTCGTCATAATGAAGTCAATCTCATTTTTTGTCGAACCGTCGGGGCTCGACCAGGTCTACTTACCGTGGGGCCGCTTCTGGAAGAAAGAGTTCTTTTTCGGGTGACAAACGAGCACACAGTCCACCTGATGGTAAGTGGTTACTGTGACCCACAGACATCTACGTCCTCAATAAAGACTCAAGATGCAGATGAGTTGTCACCCGTGAGGACTAAGATGGAATGCCTCTTTGCCAGTAAAAGTGGTCTCCGGTTCTCTTCACTCACCATACGAAACACAGCAGCGTTAAGCTGCTATTTTATGCTAGTTTTCTGTGAGAGCGTGGTCCTTCCCCGGGCGAGCCGACCCATTCGTGCTACAACCATAATATAGCTGCAGCATGGCTCTACCACGTAAAATCATTTTAAGTTCATCATAAAGAGTCCCTCTTTCTCCATGAAGTCAGCCAGCTGCTGACCCCTTGGGTTCCGGTGCCTTATTTCAAATTTCCCTGCTTTCAGCTCACCGTTCTCTGATGTGCCTAGTTTTGCATTGAGGTCTCTCATTAACACCGTATAGTGAGTTTTGGAGGAATGCATGGCTCTAGAGATATCCTTATACATTTCATCCACCTCCTCATTGGGATGTGCCGAGGTTGGTGCGTAAACCTGTATGACCTTCAGAGAATACCGTTTGGTAATTCTGAGTATAAGGTACGCAACCCTCGTCGACACACTCCCGATCTTTACAACGTTGTTAACGAGAGACTTGTGGACGATAAATCCGATACCTCCTTGGGACAGATGGTCGCCTTCCCAGTGCTAGAGCAAGTTGCCGGATTCGAGGATTACCGTGTCCTCGCCCTCTCTTCGGACTTCGGATAATCCTATAATATGCTAGCGTAACTAGTCTATCTCTTCTTCCAGCTCCACGATCTTCTCGTCAGTCCTCAGGGTGCGTGCGTTGTATGTTGCCAGGTCGAGTCGTCTTAGGTGGCAGCCGAATATCCACCGGAGATTCTTAGCACCCCTGCCCCGCCGTTACCATGGTCACCACCGTAGCCAGGAATAGCGGGGCCGCCGGGGACTGGGGGCCGTCTCTTTGTTACCTTCATAGGGGGTTATTTGCCATAGTTCCACGCTTGGCGAGCGGGTTGGCAAACGCAGTTTTATTGTAATTTTGCTGTTATCAGGAAGATGCTGCTGCCCATCTCCTGAGTGTTTCTCATTGTCGCCTTTTACGACACCCACGGGAAGATATGGGGTAGTGGATATTCTTAACCGCCACTACACTGCATGAAAATGAGATAGTGTAATGAAATTTTTTTGTCCTAAAAAAATGAAAAAAATGCAAACACCATAAACTGAGGGTTACATAGGGCGGACCGAGTGTCTTATTGCATTCTCTATCATTCCACTCTGATAAATTATTGTATTATATATAACTAGCTGTGCACCGCGGTTTCACCCGCGTCATCACGTGTCCGAGGTGCGCGACATGACATGATACCTAGTTCAAGCATTTTAATAATTGCAATCTAATATTTTATTTGGTAACAATGTATGGAAAAATTGGCATAATTAATGGGAGTACTTTTATTTGTCGGCATATTATGTATGATGTAGAGCGAAATTAAGTTTAATCCATTTTCCCTCGTTGAGCGTCCTTCCCCCTCCCTGCCCCCTCACGTCCCAGAAAGTGTCCCGAAGCGCGGTTTTTCCCAGTTTTAAAGAATGAATTAAATAATTACATCGCTCATCACTCGCCTCTCCTTAAAACGTTAAATTAATAGTCCGCAAGAAACACAAGATTAATCCGAACAAGCACCACCAAAATTGTTCAAGGCAATTTGTAGCGTTAATTTGCGGCATGCTCGGCAATAAAAGAAGATATGGTAATGAAACCTTGTGATGAAGTCTTCCCACAGCGCAACGAACTTGTAGAAGCTTCATCTACGTCCGATGCCTCCTGGATTGTCTTCGAGATAAATTGCAGATTGACTTAGGTTTCACTACGATTCCTTATTAAATTATTGATTTGCCAAAATATCATCGATAATTGATAGAATCAGGCGTTACTTTGAGGAAATCCATTATAATGGGGTTGTTATAAACTAATTTATTAATTGCGCGTAAAGAAAGAAAATGATGTGTCCTGCCCAGTTTTAAGGTGATTTCACCTCCCACCCTCCCTCAATCGCGCGCACTATACTCGTCGCCGTCAATTAGTTTATAACAACCCCAAAATATCATCGAATACCAATAATAACTCATTCATAGTTTTATATTTAAATCTTATTATACCTTGGTTTCTGAGCTTGCCTTAAACATAAAAGCAACATTTTCAACAGTGTAGCTGGGACCCGTATCTAAACATGTCAACAAGGAAAGAAACGTAGCACTCACTATATCGTAGGCGTAACTCTTAGCTCCAGTAAAAATACATACAGCTCAATATTTCACATTTATTGACATTTTGACATAGCAGCGCTGCGTCGCTTTGAGAAGTCGACATAGTACATCCGCCTTCACAAATTCGACCTGTATTCATGAGGATAAAAGGGAGCTTGTATATAACATTTTACATTTATTATTAAGAAGTGAATAGTACGCTCGTATGCACTATCTAATGTAAAATGTAATGAGTCGCAGCACAAGGTTATGTAACATCAAAAGGATACTTTCGATCTAAACCTGCTATATTGACTTAAATTTGTAAGCATCCAGGTCGGCGACGCTCCTGTGATACCAGTAGTGTCGCGAACATCCACGGGCGGTGGTGATAACTAACCATATCATGTGAGGTCCGGTGACTGCTTAGTCCCACGAGATTCAATTTTGTCGTAATTAAAATCTTGGCTCGCCTGTATTATCATCACCATCGCCCCATAAAATCCACCGCTGGACATGGGGCATTTCCATCGCAGGGAGGATATGACGTCACGCTTGCCAGATGGATTGACATTCGCATGGCCAGACGAAAGCACCTTTGATGCTGCTGCCCTCGCCGGTATGCGTATTTTATGTCTGGCAAAGGTGATTTGATTAGAAAGCCATCTATGCGTTATTTGTAGCATTTTCTATAGTCGCCTACGTTATTCAAGGGACGTAATGTGGTGATGGATTATCTTACGCAATAACCATATTAAGCATCTCTATTTGTAATTTAACCACATTAATATTCTTAAAGTAGTCCGTGTCCTTCACTGCTGGCCGTATGAGGAAGCTCAAGATAAGGTTACTCGTATGTCTAATTAATTCATCTCAGAGTACATCGTTTAAATCCGGGCGGCATCAGAGGCAGTTGAACTAAAAAGTGGCTGAGATATAAGTCTCTGAGCGATGACTACATAAGTCTTACATAAGACTTATATACTTGCGCCATTTGCTGTAGATATTATCGGTCCGTGGGGTTCACGTGCGAAGAAATTCCTTAAGGAACTGTATTCGTGACTGGTCGTTACTGCTCGTGATAAGAGTGCTAGCTCTTTTCTCGCTCCAAATCTAAGTATAGCCATTCAAGCGAGGAAATGCACTACACCGCGGTGAATAGCACTGTATGATAATTGAAGTTTTTAGGGCTCGTTTTTCAGCATTATTTTATTAAAAAAGCTATATTGTCACAATATCTGTCACGTTCAAAAATATAATATTGCTTTGCTGAATTCAGTTATGAGGAGTGGAACAGAGAAAGAGAGAGGGAGGGAGAAGGTGTGTAAATTTTGTACGCTTAACTTTCTTGTACATAATAGTAATTGTTTGAGTGATAATAGTGATCGTCTTATCTCTCATGCCTCCTCTAACACTCCACGTGCCAACTCTGCACTCTGTCTTCCACCTTCCGCCGTGTCGGTCTGTGCGTGACGGGTGGCGGTCCCCATCGCCGCATTGCGCGCTGCATTCCACACCAACGGGGAAGAGCTGGTGTGCGTCGCCTTGGGGGGACGCCCTAACCCTCGTTGGCATGGGTGCGCAGCTGTGTAGAATTGCAGCCCTGAAAAGGGCTGGCAGGGGTCGCGACGAGCACGCTTCTACAATGACCCCCAAAATCAAGTAAAATTATGCAATAACAGATGCAGAGTATATCTGTATCAGCTCTTACGCTAGATCTATTTACCTTAATATTTTTTTAATTCCTTAGCACTACTATAGGGAAAAATACTACACATGTTCCTTAGCTTAAATTATTTGTTATTATGACTTACCTATTACAGCCTATTAAATGTCCACTGCTCTTGCACAATATAGCCCACTACTAAAGTTTGCTTGCTCGGTACGTTGGTTATCGCAGATTTTAGTTTCCTGGTAATAAGAAGACACTGCTACACATCTCCTGGTTTGATTCTCTCTTTCACCTGTTATGATACCCACGGTACAAAATGGTGTACTTCCTACTTCAAATAAATTATTGCCGAGGGAGGAACAATTTTTTAAGTCGCGTTTCACTGAGAATGTTAAGCGCGTAGCAGATGGGAGATTTTTAGCGATGCCTATTACAGAGTCACCAGCTGAAAGTTTTGGTGACTCTTAATTAATAGCCAAACGACGTGTCGCTAATCTAGAACGAAAAATATAAAACAAGCCGAATATAAAAAAAATGTACAGACTCAATTGTAGGGAATGTTATCAGCTTAACAGACATGATTTTAACGTCGAAGACTTTATCACTACACATAACGATAAAAATTTATTAAATTATATTGTTAAGAGCGTTATCCAAAATTTAGGTAACCACGATTTTCAGCTACGAAAGTTTAGAACAAAGTCTCCTGATATTTTAATAATCTTACTTCGGATCAATTTTAAGAACTTCATAACATTCTACTGTTCTTGGCGATACGTACATATTGAAGAAAATCCAGCAGATCTGGCTTTAAGAGACATTAACCCTCAAGAGTTATAAAACAGTCATCTATGGTGGTCCGGTCCTTATTTCCTTCTTCAGAATCATGTAAAATGGCTTGAAATAAAGTTCATTGGAGTTGAGTTACCTGAAACAAAAATTAAATTAAATATACAGATTCATAATGTATTGTACTACATAATTAATTCTAACAAATATTCTAGTTTAACCAAGTTTCAAAGTATAATGGCACATGTATTAAGATTTATAAACTCATGTAGATTTAAAAAGGTTACAGTTTTACTTACGGTTAATGGATTAAACACTTTTTTACAAACTTCAGCCAAACCATCTTAAAAATTCAATAGATAATCATTCAATTGTGAAATAAGTAACTACTATTATTCTCTCTTTTTTTCAAAAGCTTGTTGCCGTTTTTCCATTCCATAAACACCTCTATTGATGTGCCATTAGCGAACCAAAAAAAAAACGTTGTCGATAAATTCATTTAGTCTATGACTTAACCTGACATCTTGAACAAAACACGTGTCACACATATAGTGCCACCAACTTATCTGTGAACTGACAGCTTGGCGCTTCTGCGCTGAAGTGTTGCCAGTTCGGGAATATTCCCATCTAAGGGTCTTATATTCCTACGTAGAATCCACATACTAGGGTAATAAATTAGTCACGTTTTCGACATTTTTTATTTTTCTATAAACTCTCAAAGCAATGAAGTATCGAGTAAAAATGCATTTTTCAATTTCACTAATCACCGTCGCCTCGAAAATTTCTTCTTCTTTGGGCACTTTAAAAATTCATTTATTTAGAAAATAATATTTACAGTTACCAGTGTACAGATATTAACTAAATTAAGTATTTCTTGTCATAAAAATATTTATAATTGAGTATAAACTTTTAAAAAACTAATATATATTTGAACGAAGTCGCTCCAACACCGACGTGCGGTCCACCTTCGACGATGTCCGAAAACGGACTGTGACAGAGCTTACATGGCGACGGAGCATGCGCGCTCACGTAAATATATTCAATTTTAGGGAAAAATGATATATTCTCTTATAAAACGGGTAATAAAAATAAAACTCTCAATTAAATATATTAATATTTTTAAGACTTTTTTTTAGTGTAAGAACTATTTAAAAAGTTTGTGCCGTTTTGGAGAAATTTTGCAAAATATGACAAAGATAGGTACTCTTTGGGGATTTTTTTTCTAATAAGGGGTTGACAAAAATACAATTTTGTTAAATTAAAAACATTTACCAAATCCTCTTCTATTACCCTGTATTTTTTCTTTGTGGATTAAATGAACAGTTATTGAGATTTTTTTAATTAAATATCCAAGATTTAGGCATTTCAACGACTGTTAAGGCCTTAATCGTCACGCTTTGTGATGCACGATTTATGTCCGCAGAGATCGCAGACATCTCATACCTTTAACGTTACTTGCTATCGCCGGTCTGGATATTATTACACGTCTAGCGTAAACGACTTCAGTTACACAATTTAGACGCGAAATAATTATTTACCGGTCATACAAATACTTGTTCCGTGCGTGATTCAAATCTGCGGCCCTCAGCGCCAAAACTCAATGATAAGCCACTGCACCACGAGCCGTCGGAGCTGCCAAAACCGTTACGTTAATGATGTGGATATAATTAATCTATCTGTTTCCTTTTGCACAAAATATTTATGTAAGGAACTGACCAATGTTGTTCACTTCGTCAGATGGATTAAGGGATCATTAACTCTTTTCTTAAAAGTTTAAAAAACTGTTATTTTATTACATTAGGAATATGTTATTACTGTTATACCAACCTATATAAGCCCACGATTGAACATAATCTAAGCCCTATGAATTGCCTGATTATTCAACTTATGCTTTTTATTCGAAATAACCTAATAATCATCTATTTACTGGGACCTCTCTTATAGCTTGCTAGCCTATATTAGAGAGCCTAATAAATCTCACTCATTTGAAAATATTTGGTGAGAGAAACTCCTTAATAATACAGCGAACGAGAGTTAATGATGTTGAACCTAATAAATAATACAACTTGTGTCATAGTCGTTTTATTAATTACTGTTACGGATCGCCGTAACTCTGTTCGAAAAATGAATAAAAACCCGCTGGTCTTGCTTAAACTGGAGGCAAGCGACGGTGAGGAGGATCTTGTACTTTTCTTGCTGTTGTCTTCTTTCGGTGGCTGGAGAGCGACTGCCGACCGTTCCGGCCGGCCCGTCTTATATACGATTTGGCCGTTGCCGGCCAGCGGACCCTTGCCTCACCCCCGCGCCTTTCTTTATTGGTTAGATTTCTTACAAACTAACGAACAGACTTAAATATATAACATTCTTACAACTACTTATTAAACTATTACGTACATAACAATTTTTCTACATACTAAAAGGTTTAAACTTTATTTTTCAACAATTTTGGGCTGAGGACCCTGCCCCCTGCCTCAGTACTATAAATATAAAATGTCGTGGCGCGGTGCGCGTAGCCTCATTTGACGACAGTTTTCACTACTGAACGTATTTTTCTTATGTACAATCTCTGTCTTAATTCGTTCACGACTGTTTCCACGCCTCCGTGATGCAACCTCTCGTGTACGTGTGCTATGTACAGACGAGTGTATGCGTGCTTCCCGTCTATTTGTCGTCACCTCCCGGAACACTTCCGTTGGCGATCCTCTTGAGCTCCTTCGTGAAGCTTTCCCGCTGACTGGCTTGCACCCACAGTTGTTCTATGGCGTTAAGTGAAGTAATCCAGTCTTCCCATTTTTCTTTTAACTCTGTGGGTAGAGGGTCGTCCCAGTCCGCCTTGTAAATACATGTGTCTTGGAATATTCTCTTCGCTGGGGTGGTCACTGGTGATATTAATCCCAGCGGATCAAATAATGCCATTATGATGCTCAACGCTTCACGTTTAGTTGGCAAGCGTTGTTTTTCTTTTACGTCGAGTATTAAATCCAATATGATCGCTTTGTACATGCCAGAGCAGACCGAGCGTCTTCTCACTTTCTTTTCCGCCCAGGCACACGGTCGCGTCGTGTTGTTTATGCTCTGTCGTTATTTCTTCTATTGTTTTCTCTTCGTTCGATGTCCACCCGCTGAGTACGAATCCCGCTTGTTTGTGGACGTGATCGACTGCTTTTACCGTTTGCTGAGCTTCCGTGACAGAGTGAAAGTTCTGCAAGTAGTCGTCCATATAGTGATTTCTTTTTATGGCGACAGCAGCTTCTGGGTATGCCTCTGCATGTTCTTCAGCATTTTTATTTTTGATGTATAATGCTGTGCATGGTGATGATGTCGCTCCAAAGATGATTAACGTCATCCTATATTCTTCCGGTTGGTCCTCCCGCCGCTTGCCTCTCCACAAGAAACGTAAAACGTCTCTATCTTCTTTGCGCACTTTGATCTGCATGAACATTTCTTTTATGTCGGCGCTCACTGCATACGGATACTGTCGGAACCTCATGATTACTCCGGGCAATGATTGTAATAAGTCGGGCCCCGAGTGAAGCATATCATTGAGACATATTCCGGCTGTCTTCGCTGCGGCGTCGTGCACCAATCTCGGCTGCTTGTCTGATTTCGCAGGGTTGATGACTGGGAAGTGTGGCAGATACCATGTCCTTCCTTGTGGCGGTGGCATGGGCGCGCGCTCTGCGTAACCCGAGTTGAAAAGGTTCTGTATGCGTTCTTCGTACTGTAGCTTGAGATTGCTGTCTCGGTCAAGCCTCTTCTCTAAGGTGTGCAGGCGCCTTTCCGCGTCCTTGTAATTATTTGGTATTTGGAAATCCTTTTGTTTCCACAACAACCCTGTCTCGAATCTGCCTGGTTTCCCTCAATATTTGCATAGCTCGCTGCTCGGGATCTTCTTTCGGTCTTCTTGGCTCGATGCACAGCGATTCTAATTTGAAATAATTTTGTATTTCCTCTTCTATCGGCTGTGTATCTTCCCTCTGATGTGGTCTGCCGCAGAAGGTGAACGTCGACGTCAATGAGCTATGACAGCCATGCAGAACCCAGCCCAGGCTGGTGTGTGAGGCGACTGGTTGGTTTCGACAACCGACGCGCAGTTTTCTAGACACTATGAGGTGCCAGTTATATTGTCCGATTAGTATATTCGGTGAGGCACGTTCGCAGGTGATATCCTCTTTGATATCCAACAGATGTTGGCAATTCTCCAAGTGATTTTCATTCACGGATTCTGGCGCGAAGTCCAACCGCTCTACCGTACGCGCTGCTTCTATGTTGTGTTCCTCTTGCGCGTACTTTCCTCTTATTTTAAGGCTGACGATCTTGCTCTTCTCATGTTTCACCTCCGAGCCGACCCCTTGAATCCACATTGCGTGGGCTGGGCCGTCGGCGCCGATGACGTCGGCGATCGAGGCATCGACTAAGGTGACCGTGCTTCCCTCATTCAATAATGCGTATGTTTTGACGCAGCTTAGCGGCCCCCTTATTGTTATGGGCGCAATCTTTAGATAAGCGCGGCGGTGTTTGTACGGTTGAGTCGCTGTGATGACCTCCCTTGCCGATGTTGCGGTTTCCATAGCGGGTTCCTTTTCAATTTCTGTTGTTCTGTCGTGATGCAGCAATTTATGGTGTTTCATCATGCATCCGCCTTTTCCGCACGGTGGAGCTTTACACAGCAATCGGCGATGTTTGCCTCGCAGACAGCGGTAGCAGATATTATACTTCTTTGCTACTTCCTATCTGTCATTTGTGGACAGAGCGGCGTATGACTTGCAATCGGGCAGTTTCTGTTCTTGTTTGCATTGAGGGCAGCGTTCTTCATATTGTTTCTTGCTTGTGGCGAAGGCACGTTCTATTTTTCTCGGTCTTCGCTCTCTCGTCTCGCTGTCCTCTGCTATGAACTCCGGCAAGGCATACGCGCTGCATTAATCCGCTTCTTCGTTTAAGAACATTGATATCTTCTTAAGCTCTGGGATATCTTCTTTCTTTCTGGCTGCATAGTCGTACCATTTGCTTCTCAAAATAGGCGTGAGTTTGTCTGTGATAACTCGCGTCATTTCCGGACTATGCAGATAGTGTGCTTTCTTGAGTACTTCCACGGTGCCCACTACGTTTGCTATGCGATTTGCGAATATGCATAGCTCCCTGGGAATGTCCGTAACTTTGTTCAGCAGCTTCAGCTTCTCTATTTCTAAGTGAATTAACGCTTCTGGTCGTCCGAATCTCCTTTCCAAAGCTTCCATTATCATTCTGGGATCTGGTTGGCTTATAAGTAGGCAACCTGCGGCTTCTTTTGCTGTCCCTTTTAAGCTTCGGCATATTCTCACTATGTTTTCGTTCCTCGTGAAGTACTTTGAAGATTCTTCGTACGTTGTTTTGAAGCTGAGCCATTCTTTGCTGCTACCATTGAATGTAGGTAGCTCTTGCACATATTTCGGTGGCTCCCTTGTGCTTCGTACTGCTTGTGATAGAGCAGCGGCTAAGGTAGCGACGTCGATTTGTTGCTGCGCCTGTCCATTGTCTTCTTTCTGCGGCGCGGGTTGTGATGCAAACTGCGGAGCGGGTTGCGATGCGAAGTGCGACGTGGGTTGCGGCGCGGGCTGCGGCGCGGGTTGCGATGTAGACTGCGGAGCGGGCTGCGATGCGAAGTGCGACGTGGGTTGCGGCGCAGGCTGCGGCGCTGGTTGCGATGTAGGTTTTTCTTGCAACCATGTACTAATGCGTACTGATGCTAAATCGTTTTCTATTTCTTCATCTTCGTCATTGGTTGATCCGTTTTCTGCTTGTAGTCGCTGCACGTGTATTTCTTGCAATTCCGTTCTTGCTTGCAACTGAGCTTGCTCGAGCTTGAGTTCGGCTAACCGCTCTTTCGCCTCTAACTCCGCGAGGAGTCTCTTGCGTGAGGCTACGGAGCGGCGCGACCTAGTCTCGTCGGGCCTTAGTGTGCGCTGCGATCTTCGATCCTTCCCTTGCTGGGTTTCTTCCGTTGCGGCCGTGTTATCGGTCGCAGAGGTAGCGGTTGTATCGCTGACCGTTGTGGTTTCGCTCGTGGTGTTGGATGTACCACTAGCGGTTGAATCGCCCCCAGAGGCCTCTTCTGTGGCCCCCTGGGTTATCCGTCCATCCTTGCGACGCTTCGACGATTCTCCGTTGTTACTACGCGTAATCACCATTTTTCTTCACAATAATATTTTTTCGTTCTTGCGGTTTGCTTCTTTCTTCCGGCAATACCAAGACCGATATTGTCTTTTTCTTCTAGTAATCCGGCTTCTCAAAGGACCATTAATGTTACGGATCGCCGTAACGTCGTTCGAAAAATGAATGAAACGCGTTGGTCTTGCTTAAACTGGAGGCAAGCAGCGGTGAGGAGGAACTTGTACTTTTTCTTGTTGTTGTCTTCTTTCGGTGGCTGGAGAGCGACTGCCGACCGTTCCGGCCGGCCCGTCTTATATACGATTTGGCCGTTGCTGGCCAGCGGACCCTTGCCTCACCCCCGCGCCTTTCTTTATTGGTTAGATTTCTTACAAACTAACGAACAGACTTAAATATATAACATTCTTACAACTACTTATTAAACTAATACGTACATAACAATTTTTCTGCATACTAAAAGTTTTAAACTTTATTTTTCAACAATTTTGGGCTGAGGACCCTGCCCCCCGCCTCAGTACTATAAATATAAAATGTTGTGGCGCGGTGCGCGTAGCCTCATTTGCTCCGCGGCCGCGTCACGGTAACATTATTACTGGTAATATGTTTATTATTTTTCGTGCCTAAGGGCTTAATATACAAGAAATTAAGTTGTACTATATAAAAGAATACAATTTTCATACAATAATTACTTTGCAATTTTACATTAATTAATTTCTACATTCTAAATCTATGTTAACTCTCGCTATTCGTTCGGTGCCTTTATTGGGAGAGTTATTACATAGTTACAATACTATTTATTAAAATACAAAGCTATATTTTTCAATATTCTGAATAAGGCTTTTCCCGCATTGCTGTGTGCAACCACCGCTAGTTGTTGAACCGTGAGCGCGGCCCGACGATCGTAACACCCTCATGGCTCCGCCCACCGCCCCTAGATTGTTCTACTAGCGTTGGTTACGACAAGCATTTAGTAAGTATTTCGTTCGACGTATCACTTTGTTTGCGTCGTGCACAATTACTATCAACGTAAATAACTAAAGGAATACAATATTTTGTTTGTATAATAAAAGAAAATCCATATTTGTTACCTATAAATAATACATATTAATAACTACCTATGTAAGCATTTTACTGTGTGGGTCAATATGCTTTGTTTTATTATAATTATGGGGCGCTGAAAGGAGGAGCGCAGCATTCAAGGCAAGTATACTACAGTTGACTGAGTTGTATTCCTAACCTATTTCGGCAATACTTATACACAGGTGCACAGGACATGACATTGTCAGCGATAATATTTTTGCATGAACTGTTTTACTTACACTTTTCTAGTCTGGGCATATATAGTTAGGTTCACGACTGTGAGGTCTAAGCAAGAATGCTTCATTGCTTACTCTTTATTCTAATCTCTCTACGTTTCGCTTACCAATACGAGGCTGCCACTCAGGTACCTTTCTTCCCCATTGATTGCCTGTTCTTCAAGTTATATGGCCGTCCCATTGACACTATTGGATTAACTGACATTCAGTCAAATGAATCATTGAGGTGAAATGTAAGTAATTACCACATGATAAAAACAGTTTGATTGCGAAAGTTCTCTTGTCGTCTTGTCTTTAAACCGACCCAAAGATCTAAAAAGACACTAATTGGTTAAAAACATTCAGTATGTCAGTGACAAACAAACGGACGAAAAATGAACCAAAAAAATTAGGCAAATTATTTATATGTATTGTGACTGCGAAAGTAATCGCAATAACGTCGCCGAATTTCCCTTGCCGACAATTGTTTCATATAAAACAGATAAAAGATTGCCCCATATAAGCGAAGTCCAAGACTAGTTAATACTGTGATATTGGTATTTGTCTAACATTTCTTAAGTACGAAGTAATCTCTTTACGTTGTTTCTGATCCAGGATTTTTTGAAACAACTTGTTCGAAACAAAGTGTTGAAGTAAATAACTAAACAGTCACGAACAGTCTTTAGTTTCGTTGTAGTAGATTACTTTCTAGAATCTGTAAATAAAATATAATAATGATAATTAAAGGTAACAAGTAGTTAAGTGAGATTTCATGGTGGCCGACGCTTCGCGGCGTATGAAAATCCACTGCCTTATGTCATCCCGTGGATATCGTAAAATGTGACACAGGGAAATGAAACAAGAGATGGGCAGCTTCGTCTCCCTGATAAAGAAAATGCGGTTGTCAACTTGGCAATGCCAAGTCATCTGCCCAACGTAGAAACTATGGCAAATATCCCTCCTATAAGGTAATCTATGAGGGGCATGTGTTCAGCAGTAGACTGACTGACTAGACTGATAGATAGTCATGAATTAATAAAATAAATGGAACTCATTTGAAATACTGCAGAAAAAATTTACTGAATCTTTTTTATGATGTTGGAGTGACTTCTTACTCTTATCCACGCAACAAAGAAATTATAGTCACGCAAACAAACCTTTTAAATCAATTGTATTAGTTTCTTCTTCAACCCTTACCCATTATCAGTTCACAATTTCCTACATAAATTTTATTAGCAAAAGTTTATATCAACTAGAATGTCATCTGGATCTCGATAGTTATTCACAATTTTATCCCTTATTTTCCACCTTTAGTAATATATTTTTTTCTCCAAACTTATTGAGACACCCCCTGATGTATAACCTATTTAATAAAAAGAATTTTCAATATTGTTTCATATTTGGCGAACGTGTATTTTCGAGATGTTGGCGCTGTTAGCCTATGCGGCGCTCTCAGATTCTATAATATATCCTAGGAAGCCAATAGGGTGATTAGTGCCCTATTAGCTTCCTATGAATATATAGGCTGTCACCTCAATAAAGTGTATGAAGTTGATTCGAAATCAAACTGCACCAGTAATAAGAAATTAGAACGAATCAAATAGCCGCCATACAACCCCAGCTCTCATGTCGTAAAATTAAAGAAATTCCATTATTTTACACGTATAATTATTAAAATAATTATCATGCAGCAAACTACTTCTGAAGTAAATTACAATAAAATTGGCAGGTCTACAATTGCACCATCATTTAAGGTTGGCTATGCATAAAGAACAAGTATAATAAACGCTAAACTGCAGCGGGTAATTTATTTCAATTAGAATCAGAATAAAATAACCGTTTAATAATTTCCTTTGTTCCCTTCGTCTATATTAAATGTCGATCGATAAATGAAAAATAAAAGTAATAAGTACATTGCGTAGTAATTGAAGCTGCTGTTTCCAAATATATAACAAAATATTTTTCATCTGTTATATATTTGTTATCTGAAATTGTTAATTATAATATTAAGTGCTTATTTACCACGTGCGTCACGTCTACGGTGAAAGAAAACATCGCGAGGAGACCTGTATATCTTAGAAATTAAAATACAATATTTCAAAGACATATGAAGTTCACCAACACGCGTTGATGCAACGCGACGAACTTTTACTGGTTCGAAAACCTTCACAGAAATGATACGAGGCTTGTGCCCCAGGAGTAGGACATAGCAGGCTGCAACTACTGTATCTGAATTCATAAACGCGATGCGTTGAATGTAGATTTTATGTATGTAGTTAAGCGGCCGTATTACAATTACAAAAAGGCCGTTTTCATTATCTTATAACACAGACGAACGTTTAATTTCTATATCTCGACGTTATTGAGGTTGTCGGTATTTTCGTTGGCATTCTCTGAGATATTATATAAACTTGTCAATAATATACGCTTTTTCAAATATCTATCTTAATAATTTAAATATTTTAATTTGCGATCTTATCGTCTCTCATCTTCTTATAATATGTACCCGTAATTAAGAGAAACGTAGCAAGATATTAAATTAATTAAATGTTTTATCTTAGTCTTAATTAGAACAAATTAGAGTGTCATCTTATTTTCTGTATTTTTGTCTCTTAAAATTATAAGAAAATTATCAGCGTTAGTTAAAGAGTTCGTTTTTTTTTTCAATTATACTAAATCTAAATTTACTTTCTGATGATTTTAAACTACTATTTAAATCTAAGCCAATGGTTACACGCAATATAAAAAAAATCTATAATAATGAAAAACTAGAACTAAAAATTTAAGTTCCATTGAATAAATCTATTTTTTACGGATTTTAAAGCGTTTAATTTACTCTTTTAATTCCCGACGTTTCGGGTGCTTTACAGCAACCAATAGTCACGGGGGGGACTGAGATGTTTGACGTACCGATGTTACAGTTAGCCCGGCTACCTTCAGTTTTTAATATTAGTTTTTGGTTCGATTAACGCAGAATGAACTTACAGTGTCTTGAAGTCTAGCAGTGGTATGCTTGGGTTTGGATTTAATTTTGTTAATTATAGGATCCCAAGCAAATGGCAGCACCCATCCATCTTCTCTATTAAAATTACATCCATTATATCAGATTTGATAGACCACATTTTTTTACGTGGTAGAGCCATGCTGCAGCTATATTAATAGTATAGTTGTAGCACGAATGGGTCGGCTCGACCGGGGAAGGACCACGCTCTCACAGAATACAAGCGTCAAATAACAGCTACATGCTGCTGTGTTTCGTATGGTGAGTGTAGAGAACCGGAGACCCTTTTTACTGCAAAAGAGGCATTCTATCTTAGTCCTCACGGTTGACAACGCATCTGCATTTTGATTCGCAAACGAGGATAAATGTAGATGTCTATGGGCCACAGTTACCACTTACCATCAGGTGGACTGTGTGCTCGTTTGTCTTCCTATCCTATAAAAAAAAACACAAATCCTCGCAAAAGAACACCGATTCCTACCAAGGATGATACGCGAGGCTATTGAAATTAAAAAAAAATCCTAATTTAAATATATATATATATATATATACTTAGTCAGGTCATAAGTATTGTCACACAGTAAAAAAAATTCTTTTAGAATGCTGGCCACAAAAAAGTTTATTGAATTCGAATTTCCAATTGTTCATGAAAATAAAACTGTATACTTTTTAGAATTTTACCTATTATTAAAAATGGAGTGGACGCTTAAAGAAGACCGTGTTGCAGTTATTGCGTTGCATCGTTGCGGTTACGCGCCAATTCAAATTTTTGACATACTGAAAAATTTGAATATAACCAAAAGATTCGTTTATCGTACCATCAAACGATACAATGAAGACTCTAGTGTAGATGAAAGGTCAAGAAGTGATCGCCCTCGGTCTGTTAGGACTCCACAAGTGATAAAAGCTGTGAAAGCTCGAATTCAAAGAAATCCCAAACGTAAGCAGAAACTGTTGGCCCTTCAGATGGGGTTAAGCAGAACCACGGTGAAAAGGGTGTTAAATGAAGACTTAGGGCTTCGGACATATCGAAGAAAAACAGGACATCGTTTGAATGCTCGTCTAATGGACCTGAGACTGAAGAGATGCCGCGCTTTGTTGAAGCGGTACGCGGGAAAAAAATATCGGAAAATTCTTTTTTCGGATGAAGGATTTTATATTAAACATGTGACAGAACTTATGACCTGACTAGGACCTAATAAATACTTGTTCCGTGCAGGTTTCGAACTAGAGGCTTTTCAGCGCCGCGCCACACCTAACTGCTAGGCAACTGCGCCATGTAACCGTCATATAATAAATAAATAACCTCAATACTGTAAAGCTGTTACTACTAACCACTACTCGCCACCACTCGCCACCCTGCTGGAGGCTAGTCGAGTGCCTGCCTCCTTCCACAGGTACTGTTTTGTAAGGAACAATCAGTTAGAGTTTTCCTTTAACGTCGAAGCATTGTTTCCTTTGAAAATAGGATTTATCAAACACGATATTTATTTTCATAAACTTTTACAAGTAATTAATATACAACAAAGTTTTGATACGTTTGCCCGAACCACTAAAAGATTATTAGGTAAACAGACGTTACAGAAAATTGTGATTGAAATATCAGAGATACTGGCTAGTTCAAAAAAATAATCTGACAATTGCTCCAAAGTAACAAATTGAGCATACAAATATTGTCTTTATTAGGAATTAAAATCCAGGGCCTATAATTTACCAGCTACACTGTGACACACTATTGTCAACTTATAATCAAATTAAGAGTAGCTAAGGCTACCCTAGAGGTGCTTGTTTTTGTACTGTAATTGAATAAAATGGTACGGTGCGCCCCAGCTCATAACATTTATATGGACAAACTCAAGTATTCATTAGAAATGGGCCTTTGGCATTTCACATAGTACGTTCAGGATCATAACTGCTCAGGTTTTATATGGTATGACTTTGTATTCAACAGAGTTGTTATCACATTTATTTCTGCATCAGAAAATTCGAGTATTTATGTTAGTTTTAGTTATTTATTTATGAAATGGGTCTTTAGTGGTATTTTCTACCGACTTCAAAAAGGAGACGGTACTCAATTCGACTGTATGTTTCCTTTTGTGTGTGTTACCTCATAACTTTTTACTGGGTGAACCAATTTCGATGATTTTTTTTAATTTGAAAACTATATAAATTCGATCAAGGTTTGACAAATAGTTTTTGAGTTGTTTTTAATAATGTATATTGAAGTCGGTTGTACAAAATTTTTCATTTTAAATTATATTCAGTACGCTAAGGATCACTACTACTCAGGCATCATTACTGTATAACGAAATCCGAATAGATCAGAGTAATAATGATCATTTTAATTTTAATATTAACTTAGGCTATATAAAGATACATTTCAATCATTTTCGCAAAACGTTTTATCAAGAAGATAGGATGTTTAATTATTTCTTATTACGAAGGCTTCACATTGAACGAAACTATTTCTGTACGGATTCATCAATTTTTATATTTTCATACTCCCAATCTTTCCAATGCTTCGCTAATATCATATTATGGTGTCTGCGGGAATCGAGCTCAAGTTGCTCGCGTTTAACCTTTCAGCTGCCAAGATTCTATGAATTAACTACGAAATAACCTTCAGAGAAAATAAGAAACTGAAAAAAAGTAAAAATAAGATTACCCTTGAATTTAATTACTGCTGAGTTTCATTCAATTGACGATTAAACATTTCATTAATTTAAAATGTTGTTACGTTTCTCTTAATAACGGATGGTTGTTAGAACAAGAGCTTAAGAAACTATAAGATTGTAAATTAAATTATCCAAATGAAAAGGTAAAGTAATTGGAAAATCTGTTATATTTTATGAATTCCAGTTAACAAGACATTACGTATAAAAATCCGTTTTGGTTCTGATTTCGCATATATTTACTGCGCATTAATGATTCCATTCGAAACGAGTTTTAATAATTTAATTTGTAAATTAACTTTCTCTAGAAGAGACCGTTAAGGTCTACTACTGAACTTGGGTCTCTCCCTTTTTAGAGAGGATTTGCCCTAATCGCGTCGCCTTGTGGCCACTGCTGCTGCCCGTTACCGGTCCGGATAATTTACGTCTGACGTATACAAGATGGTTACGCCGCCATAAGTCGGAAGCCACGTCATCATTCTGATATTTCCTATTGACGTCTTTTGCGAAATGCACGTGATAAATGGGGTGATGGAATATTTTACGATACCATCACACAGCAATTGGTGAATGCTCCTTCAAAATCACTAACATGTGTAAAGAGTGTGAAAGTAAAGTAAAAATACATGCTCACTCTCTCGCAATCGTAACGCTGCGTGTCATCACGGAGGCAGTTTAGTAGCATAAGCACAAGGACAAACATTCAGACCTGGAACAAATATATTTTGCCACCAAGCCAAGCCGCCAAGTTTATATATTATGGGGTCATTGTGAAAGTATACTCTAAAAATAAAAATTCCTTGAATTTCCCGTTGTCGGCTTGTCATTAACATAATTTTCAAACTAAAACTTATTCCGGCGGACGAAAGCATTCAATTCGGAATAAATTATATAATACTTTCCGTTAAAATAGGGCTAAATCTTTCAAAGCAGTCTGGGAAAATTTCTTTTTAATCGCAATGGTTTTTATTAACCAGTTTCCGCTCCAGCAAATTTGTACACGTTCACAACTTCTTACTTTATTGAACGATCAGTAATCTGTAACAGGTGAAAGAAAAGGAAAAAAGAGAAAGCTTTGATTACCTCAATACTGGAAAGAATTTTTTCGTAAAACTTATCGAATAAACTTTAAAAAAAAGTTTGGTGGTGGATGGTCACAGGCAGTATGCCGTTCTTGAAAGTATACTTGTAGCAAAAGCTTTAAAATTTACTTCAAAGAAATTGTTAATTATATTTTTTCACGTTTTTCACGTAATTATTGTAGTATAGCACAATTATTACATAATATCACGTAATATTATGATGACTACTCTATCATGTAAGTAAATTATCATTTATAGGCAAATTTATTTATTTATTTATATTTTACATTAATGCTATAATTTATACTCAGTGCACTCTACCCGTTGATTAACGTTTCACTTCTCTTTATTTCCTTTTGTAGATTGTCTGGAAGAAATTGCTTTATAGCAATATGCCAGCTTTTTGTTTTTCTCTCTGTTTGTTTCTTGTCACTGACGTTGAGTATATGCATTTTTCGATCATGTTTGTCTCACCCACCAACAAGTTGCCTTCAATCTCTCAAAGGTGGGAACTTTATAGAGATATATTATTAAGTTGTTATATAAAACATCATGGAGGGCAGACAGTCTGCAGCCCCGCAATGAAGGGACCCGACTTGGGCAAAGCTACTTAGGTTGTGAGTCAAACCAAGACGCAGAGAGCGCCATTGAGAATAGCGACCCGCCAAACAACCATCGTAGAGACGCAATGCTACAGAATGCAACAAGCATCAATACGACTATCGTCGGGCTTACACCATCCCAAGGTCCCCCATACAGTCCCAGCAGACATCACCACCCGCATACCTCCATCGACCAGAACCACAAGATGCATCGAATCAGGTGCAGCACACCCGCAGATCCATCACAAGACACGATACTGCAAGTAGCAGTAAGCATCAATGCAACTATCATACGGATGGCGCCCCCTCACAACACACCCACATGATCCCTATCGACTTTGGTAACAAAATTTGATAATGTTGTTAACTAAAATTACCACCAACGTATCATAGTAGTACGGTACTAAGACGTCAGTAGCCAAAACTCCACGTATCATAGCGCTATTGCACTAAGACATGAAGTTGAGTATGCTTGCTGCACTTAAAAGTACTACCAAACACACTCACCCTAATCCGAAAGATAGCCGACGTATCATAACGCTATGCGCTAAGACGCCGCCCACAACCGGTAGGGGTGTGCGATGTCCACGGGCAAGTCGTATTGCTACAACAAACCCGCTTACCACCGGCACTAAGATGATATGTCTAGGACACATCGGTTAGTGAGTCCAAGTTTACCTCGGTCTCAGAGGCTGCGAAGCAACCTACACGCCACTATAATAATCCTTTTCAAGTCCCATTTCTTTCAATATAATGCTTTTACATATTTGAGACCTTCCACATATTTGCTTTATTTCATAGACCATACTACTGTATGTCTTATTCATATGGGATTTCAAGTCATAACTCTGCTATCATAATGCTTATGCATCATAGAGACCTTCTATATTAATGCTTTGGTTCGTCAGACCTTACTATGTTAAGTCCCTAATATAGGACTAGTCATTGTGCAACCTTAGTACTAGCAGTCGGTCAGCCGACCACCCCATATATATGTACAACCTTGGGTATGTGTCTCCGACAACGCCCCAATATAAGGGAACATTACAAGAACACGTTCATTAACTTAGAAATTTTCCAATTATTACACGAACACCTTCATCAACTTAGAAAATTTTAATCCATTTTTTCTATTATATTACAAATGTTATTTATCTTTGTTATTGCAATATAATCGCCTTGTATTTATATGATTTGATACATTTTGAACATTTTAAGCAGGTTTTTAATAAATTTAGAGATTTTTAGAGACATTTTATGCGTTTACTAATATATATAATATTCAATATTCCAAATGGATATTTTTGAACTCTATGCTTATTATTTGCATTTTATTGTTTAAATTATAATTTCTAAGACATTTTTAAATGTCTGTATAATGAATTTAACTATTATTTATTAATAATAATTATGAGGCGTCACATTACGTTATATGTTTTCTTAGTGTACAATAAAGGCTGTTATTGTATTGTAATTCTTGCTACTAATCGTATTATTTAGTAAGCCTGTATCCATTAATGGACTTCAACTGTATCAGCTCAAACAAGTTTACTGCTGGACACGGCCCTCGTTGTAGAGAGGATTTGCGTGCAGCCGAATTGACGGTCGTAACACCAAACGTCTTGTACCTTTGACGCTGTTCCCAATTTCCGATCCAGGTATTTTACGTCTCGCGTAAATGAAATAATTGTAAGCGCTATAACACGGCCCAATCAATAAATCACTATTTTAATCACAATTTTTTTTTAATTTCAATAGCCTCGCGTATCATCCTTGGTAGGAATCGGTGTTCTTTTGCGAGGATTTGTGGTTTTTTTTATAGGATAGAATGACAAACAAGCACACAGTCCACCTGATGGTAAAAGGTTACTGTGGCCCATAGACATCTACATTTATCCTCGTTTGCGAATCAAAATGCAGATGCGTTGTCACCCGTGAGGACTAAGATAGAATGCCTCTTTGCCAGTAAAAAGGGTCTCCGGTTCTCTACACTCACCATACGAAACACAGCAGCATGAAGCTGCTATTTCTCGCTGGTATTCTGTGAGAGCGTGCCCATCAAACATTTTTGTCATATAATCAAACATTTATATGACCTTGAGTCTTAAAGTTATTTTACAGTAGTTTTTTTTACTCTTCGTCTAAGCTCTTTTCTTGAAAGTCCCTTAATTGTATCGGTCCGGAAAAATCCCCGGTGGTAAAAAAATCTATTTCATACATTTCTGCATTTTTGACCATATGGAAAATCAGAGGGAAAAGGCGGCATTTTCCTGGAACCTATTCAAACAAAATCAAAATTTTTCAATTTCATTAACGCTAAAATTTTTCTATGAGAGACGCTTCTTTATAAGCTCACGAACTTTTTTATTTGGTTGTTTTTTTTTGTTGTTTGGTTCAACAAATAATACTATTTTGAAAAAACACTCAGTGTAATTTTCCTTTAGCGGACAAATACCATACCCAAATGTTGAAATAACCGAAATATTGTTTATACTACGTCCGGATTTTCATTAAAATTGTTTGCAAAACGGCAACGTGTTTGCGGAGTTGGTTGCGGTTTAGTGAGATTAAAGACCTACATCTCGCTGACAATGAAACTACGGTCAGTTTTGATGTTCAGTCACTATTCACATGCCTACCTATTGAAGACTGCATCTCAATTGTTACTAGAAAGCTAGAAGATAACAACATGCCTACAGAATATGCAGTATTACTCAAATACTGCCTCACATCTGGCTATTTATTGTGGAAAGAAGAGTTCTACATGCAAGTAGACGGAGTGGCAATGGGCTCACCTGTATCTCCCGTAGTCGCCGACATATTCATGGAGGACTTTGAGGAGAAAGCCCTTCTTACTGCTCCTGTAAATCCAAGATTCTACAAGCGGTACGTAGACGATACTTTCACAATCTTACCATCTGACAAAGTAACTGCATTTTTAAACCACCTTAATTCCATAAACCCTAAAATACAATTCACAATGGAGTTAGAGGCAAACAATACTCTAGCTTTTCTAGATGTGTTCGTCATCCGAAATCCTGATAACACTATTGGTCATACTGTGTACAGAAAAAATACCCATACCAACCGATATCTAAATGGTGAATCTCACCATCATCCTTCACAGTTAGCTACCGTGGGAAAATCTTTGTTTCAGAGAGCACGAGGGATCTGTGACAGAAAACATCTGGCCGCCGAGCTTCAGCGTCGAGAAAGTACTGCAAGACAACAAGCTTCGGGTCCCGCGCCTACGTCACAGTGACCGAGTGAAGCCAGCCACAGTCGAGCGTGTGCCTGCTGTACTACCCTATGTCAGAGGAGTCACAGACAAGGTTGGCTACATCTTGAAGCGAGCTTCCATTAAAACGTACTTCAAGCCGCTGAAGAAGATTGGTCAATTTTTACCATCCGTCAAGTGTCATATCCCTCTACAAGATGCAGGAGTGTACAAGCTGGATTGTGAATGTGGTCTGTCGTATATAGGACAAACAAAAAGATCTATTAAAACCCGCGTTAAAGAACATATAGCTGACGTGAAGCACCGACGTATCGGGAAGTCTGCAGTTTATGAACATGTTCAGGACCGTCCCCGTCATTACATTAGATTTGATAGACCACAAACCCTCGCAAAAGAACACCGATTCCTCCCGAGGATGATTCGCGAGGCTATTGAAATTAAAAAACATCCTAATTTCAATAGAGAAGATGGATGGGTGCTGCCATCTGCTTGGGATCCCATAATTAATAAAATCAAATCCAAACCCAAGTATACCACTGCTAGACTTCAAGATACTGTAAGCTCATTCTGCGTAAATCGAACCAAAAATATATATTAAAAAACCGAAGGTAGCCGGGCTAACTATGACAGCAGGACGTCAAACAACTCAGTCCCCCGTGACCACGGGTGCTGGAAAGCACCCGTAACGTCGGGAATATAAAAATAAGTTAATATACGCGATAAAATCCGTAAAATAAGTTTTAATTAGAAATGTGTAGTGTTCGCGTAAATATAAGAAATCATTATGTAAACCAGTACGGACTGGTAATTGCAAATAAAATTCGCCGATTAGAAGATCTCATGACCAAGCGCGCAAGATATGTAACATCATTGAATTTTATGAAAAGGTGCCGCGACCACCAGCTCATTCCTACGTGCGTCAAAATATCTACTAAAAAAGACATTCGAGGAAGCGCTAAGATCTTAAATCAGGCAAGTAAAAAGTTGTTACGAACGGTGATTCAGCAAAAACGGTTCGATTTACAAATCATAAATAATACCATAGACAGTTTGTCCAGTGACTTAAAGACAGTTTTAACGACATTTGATTTTAATAATTGCATTGAAACTTTAAACAAACGCAAAATATCGAAATATAATGAATGCAAAGGCAAACAAATAGAAAAATACCAAAAATTAACTATCAAATCAAATGCCAAACATCCATGTCAACGTAGAAACGTTGACATGGACGTTGACCACAGACGCAAACAATAAACAACGCACGGTCTATAATTTGTCAAAAGAAACACTGGACGAACCTAAAATAAAAGTATTGTCGAAAGGCTTAAATTTTGCTATAACGCCGCAAAAAATCCCGTACGAGGAAACTATCTGTAGTGTTGAGGATTGTCTGTTTAAGAGTAATATCGGTAAAGAGGATTTAGAGGCTATACGTCAAGACATTTCGTCCTTGTTACGTCGAAGTTCAGCGCCGAAACTTAATCTTCCCAAAGACGAATTTAAAGCGTTGTACAACTTACGCAACAGACCAGAGCTCACGATTCTCCGCGCGGATAAAGGAAATGCTACGGTAATAATGGACACGTCAGAGTATAATTTCAAAATACAACAACTTTTATCGGACGTAAGTACATACAAAAAGGTCAAAATAGACCCTACAACTAATACACTCGAAACAACTACTGATTCAATAAAGAAATACTCCCAAAAATTAGATCTTGACGTGAATTCAACAATACCATCATGTGCCAAACCACCGAGGTTGTATGGGTTACCGAAAATACACAAACCAAACGCTCCACTACGTCCTATAGTAAGCCAGATCGATTCACCAACTTATAAGTTGGCTCAACACTTTGCAAAAATACTGTCACCACTAAGAGGACATACCAGAGCACACACAAAGGATTCATACCAATTTGTTAGTGAGATTAAAGACCTACATCTCGCTCACAATGAAACTATGGTCAGTTTTGATGTTCAGTCACTATTCACATGCCTACCTATTGAAGACTGCATCTCAATTGTTACAAGAAAGCGAGAAGATAACAACATGCCTACAGAATATGCAGTATTACTCAAACACTGCCCCACATCTGGCTATTTATTGTGGAAAGAAGAGTTCTACATGCAAGTAGACGGAGTGGCAATGGGCTCACCTGTAACTCCCGTAGTCGCCGACATATTCATGGAGGACTTTGAGGAGAAAGCCCTTTTTACTGCTCCTGTAAATCCAAGATTCTACAAGCGGTACGTAGACGATACTTTCACAATCTTACCATCTGACAAAGTAACTGCATTTTTAAACCACCTTAATTCCATAAACCCTAAAATACAATTCACAATGGAGTTAGAGGCAAACAATACTTTAGCTTTTCTAGATGTTTTAGTCATCCGAAATCCTGATAACACTATTGGTCATACTGTGTACAGAAAAAATACCCATACCAACCGATATTTAAATGGTGAATCTCACCATCATCCTTCACAGTTAGCTACCGTGGGAAAATCTTTGTTTCAGAGAGCACGAGGGATCTGTGACAGAAAACATCTGGCCGCCGAGCTTCAGCACGTCGAGCAAGTACTGCAAGACAACAAGCTTCGGGTCCCGCGCCTACGTCACAGTGACCGAGTGAAGCCAGCCACAGTCGAGCGTGTGCCTGCTGTACTACCCTATGTCAGAGGAGTCACAGACAAGGTTGGCTACATCTTGAAGCGAGCTTCCATTAAAACTTACTTCAAGCCGCTGAAGAAGATTGGTCAATTTTTACCATCCGTCAAGTGTCATATCCCTCTACAAGATGCAGGAGTGTACAAGCTGGATTGTGAATGTGGTCTCTCGTATATAGGACAAACAACAAGATCTATTAAAACCCGCGTTAAAGAACATATAGCTGACGTGAAGCACCGACGTATCGGGAAGTCTGCAGTTTGTGAACATGTTCAGGATCGTCCCCGTCATTACATTAGATTTGATAGACCACAAATCCTCGCAAAAGAACACCGATTCCTCCCAAAGATGATTCGCGAGGCTATTGAAATTAAAAAACATCCTAATTTCAATAGAGAAGATGGATGGGTGCTGCCATCTGCTTGGGATCCCATAATTAATAAAATCAAATCCAAACCCAAGTATGTGGTATACTGTGCTAGACTTCAAGTTACTGTAAGCTCATTCTGCGTAAATCGAACCAAAAATTAATATTAAAAAACTGAAGGTAGCCGGGCTAACTATGACAGCAGGACATCAAACAACTTAGTCCCCCGTGACCACGGGTGCTGGAAAGCACCCGAAACGTCGGGAATATAAAAATAAGTTAATATACGCGATAAAATCCGTAAAATAAGTTTTAATTAAAAATGTGTAGTGTTCGCGTAAATATAAGAAATCTTTAAAGAATTTATTATTATAATTATTATTACTAATGTCGCCTTTTAAAATTTAAAAGTCAAACGTAGCTTTTTGTCAAGGGTTGTCTTTATAGCTATATGTTATTTTCGTATCCTGCTTAATATATTATGGCGGCTTGATAGTGCACTGTCTAGTCACTTGGCTGCGACGCTGCGGGCACGGGATCGAACCCGCTCGCAACAAGTATTTTTGTGTGGCCCACAAATTATTGTTTAGTTGTTTAAATTATTATTTTATTATTCGACGGCTCCGTGCCGCAGTGGCTTTTTTTTCTAGTTCCACTGACATGTGGAACTCAGGGACTTTTTTCATCTTTTATGATCTATGTTCTTCCTTTTTTTTATTTTACATTCTTATTTTATGTTGTAATTTTTATCCTTTTTTATTTTTATTTCTGTTTTCTTTATTTCTTTTAAGGATACTTTTCTTTTCCTTTTTTCCTTATCTAATAATTCTAGTTACAATAGTTTCTATAGCTATTTCTTATTTCTTCTTATTTTATACGGGCTGTTTACATTATATATTTGTATATATTATGTTACAGTTCCTTATTGCTACTACGATTTATTCTTATTTTTCACCTTATGTGCTATATTCTTACAATACTTTAGAAACCTATTACTAACATGTTTATTACTAATTATTTTATGTTAATTATCTTAGCTTACTTAAATTCCTATTTCTAATTCTAAGTCAATCCTTCCTCTACTGTAAATAGGGCATTCGGTTATAAGATGTACGATCGTCTCCTCTCTTTATGGATCACAGGCACATGCCGGGCTCTCCTTACATTTAAAGCGGTATAAGTATTCGAAGAAGCCGCCATGTCCTGTCATCACTTGTACAAGCATTGGATCCATGTCCATTTTTCTTATTATAGGGTATGCATTTATGGCGTTCGGGAAAAACACTTTTGTGGTGGAGGCTGTTTCTCCTTCCATATTATTTTATTATTCGACGGCTCCGTGGCGCAGTGGCTTAGCAATGAGTTGCTGCACTGGGGGGCGCGGTTTTGAATCTCGCACGGAACAAGTATTTGTATGGCCTACAAATAATTGTTCGGGGTCTGGATGTTTGTCCTTGTGCCATTTGTGTTTGTAAACTGCCTCGACGATACAGGAGATAATCCTAGTGTGGGGGTAACGTTTTTTTAAAAATAAAAATAAATAAAAAATTTGGCATAATACCATCCCTGAAAAATCGAAAAGCATCATATTTATAATGTTTTTACAATTTTATGCTACGTTACTTAGAAATTGTAACATTGATTGTCTCATCTTATTAACAATAACTACTGAGTTATGATTTAAAAACGTCAGCTGATATTTGATTCGTTTAAATGGTATAATTCTTTGAAGTTTAGTGTGCCATTGAGGAATCGATAAATATACCTGCATGCTCCGCACACTTTGCTATTTACCAAGAGGAACTCAATCGATTGGTTTTGTTTTCTCATTTGATGTCCATTATAAGTGTTTTGGATTGATTAATACAGGAGTAACTAAATAGGGCAACGTTTTCCAAAAACCCATAAAAGTAAGTGTTTGCGCCAAACGCTAAAATTTAAAAATACTATAACGGAGGCGCGTTAGCACGCTTCTTAGATGTACCTAGCACCGGCGGGCACGCGGCTCGTGGGCGCCTCCCCGCACGCGCTAAGCGCGTGGGAGATCGGGTATTTTTGTCGTCAAGCGGCGGCCTGGCATTGCTTTGCCGTGAGTCGAATCGAGCCACGTGGTTGCCTTTGACAGTGCCGATTTTGTTAACGGATTTGTGCAGCGATGAAGAATTGTGTAGTCTAGAATATTAGACGCCAGGTTGGCTAATTACTGAGAAGTTAGTGTTTAATTCTACCGTTGCGTTAAGTGCTTTAAAAGGTCGCGTTCGGTTTTCGAAATAATTTGTTGCGTAGTGAACGAAAGTCAGCTTTGACCCACAGGTCATTCGTGAGTTACGTTTTTTTGATTATAATTAACGGGATTTAGTTGCATCTTGAAGTTAGTTAAATGTATGATAAAGTTAATAGACTGACATAGTGAATTGAAGAAAGAAATAGTCCATTGCTGCTGCCGCTGGAGAATACCACGCCGGGGGGCGGTGCCGGAATCAGGGTGGCTGTTGATTAAAAGGGCTAATTCAGGTTATACGGATTTACACTTCTCACACACTACTTACATTCACGACAATTAACACCTGAACGAGCCCTGTGAGCCTTTTTCGCCTCTGAACAGGTACGTACTATTAATCACCTAGCTTTCTTCCTATTGTGTAGTAGGATAGTACACTTTCCATATGGCATTTTGAGCCCAAACACTTAGTTGTCCGTCGAACCTAACAGCTGTATGGGCCCCTGTATGGTAGATCTTTGTAGGGACAGCTAGGTGCGTGAACAGTAAGTCAAAATACTTAAGCTAAGCATTGTCAAACTCACACAAATCTTTGAACGAACGAAATATTTTATGACAATAGTTTTAAGCTTAGTGTAATGGATGATAAAGAAACTGACACAAAAACCATTTAATAATCAAAGATCATTTATTTCATCAATTTTTCATTTTGTTTTAAAAATATATGTACAAGTTTTTCCAATTAAATATAGCCTAGATCCTATGTATCCTATCCTATATAGATTAAATATAATTGTGTATTTATACGTGTAAAAAACGAAAAAGTGCAACGCGGTTTAGGCAATCTGTTCTGCATGGAACACGATTTGTTTCATTTAAACGACATGAGGTGGGACTGCTGTGAAATTTTTATTGCTCATTCTAAGCGGAACTAACATGTAACATGTATGTGTCGACTAATAGGAAAATAGTGTATTTTATTTTTCCATTAAATTTACTCTCTTTCTCTGTAAAAAACAAAGTTTTCTAGTCAGCTAAAATGGAAGTAGGAAATTTTTATTGTGAATTACACAGCTACGTAATTTCGTGCATATTATCATCTAGTAAATAATTAATTATTACGAGTAAATTTACTTGGGACAAATAGTCCAACTAGTTAAATCCAACAATGTTTTCTTACGTGGTATAGCCATGCTGCAGCTATATTAGTATATATTACTGGCACGTATGGGTCGGCTCGACCGGGGAAGAACCACGCTCTCACAGAATACCAGCGTCAAATATCAGCTTCATGCTGCTGTGTTTCGTATGGTGAGTGTAGAGAACCGGAGACCCTTTTTACTGGAAAAGAGTCATTCTATCTTAATCGTCACGGATGACAATGCATCTGCATTTTGGTTCGCAAACGAGGATACATGTAGATGTCTATGGGCCACAGCAATCACTTACAATCAGGTGGACTGTGTGCTCGTTTGTCACCCTATCCTATAAGAAAAAAAAAACTTCGACTGTGAGGTCAATCGGAGGATTCAACTCGGCTGGTCGGCGTTCGGGAAATTACGACACATCATCTATATATCATCACTAATAACCAGTGCGTGTTATTAGTGATTATTTATGGGTCTGACACGTGTTTCTTCACTGCTGGTGATATGAGGAATCTCAACATCGTTCAGCGAGCTATGCAGAGGGCAATTTCATGCAGGAAGTCGATGGATGCAGGTGGCTCAGTTCTGTGCTTTGTGGCATTCCCCGGTGAAGGCCTATGTTCAGCAGTGGACTTGTGAAGTGCTGTAATAATGATGATGAAAGAATTATTACTAAATGTAAAATGATACATACCTGCTTTCCCTTTATTACATAAAGCGGGATTTATATTTTGTAACTAGTAGCTTAAAATTATTTTTATGAAATTTTATCAACAATTTCATGCGTATATCTCTAATTTCATACTGCATTTATTAATTATGTGAAAACAAAATGCATTCGCTACGCGCGAGTTTTTAAATAATGCCTAATCATTAAGTGCACAGCGGGCATTATTTAAAATTGCACGTAGCGCGAATGAATTTTGATTTGCCAATAATGGGCTAGATCGTGACGGGAAAACACCATTGAAGTCTTAAAATTCACACCTTTTGAAGAAGTAGGACGTCTAAATAGCTTACTATAATTTTGAATCGTTAGGAACTAAGTGTGAAAAAATTTAATAAGAATAGGAGGAAACAAAAATGGTGGATAACAAGTATCCGTTATAGGATAAGACATATACCGTTATACTATTTATATCTCGTATATACTTTACTGTAATACTTTTTAATAAGAACAGGACACATTTATTGTAAGTCATTTAGTTGTAATAATCACCTAATTGAGTAGTAAATTAATAATTATATTTAAGTATTTTTATATAAAGTTGATTATCATTAAATAAAACTAGTTTATTAATCAGAAAACTATTAAAGTGAAATGTTGTCAATACTTAGCTGAACAGTGCTAACTGTGGAGCCTTGCAATTTCGCGCAAGGTTCGGTCATCGCGCTTCTTTAGACGCGCGCCAAATAACTGACAAAAGTCGTTGTACATTTTGAGTTCACAAAATATAATTATATATCTCATCAGAGTTTGCGCTCGATTCGGGGAAGAAGTGAAGAGCTAGCATGAAATGTGCAGTATTCATTTTATTGTATTACGTCGGATTTATTACATTATAAATAGCCGGCCTAACACACCTATTTCGATGATATCCTGGATAGAGGTGTATAAAATAAAATATACCCATTCAGATGATATCCCAGACGTCAGTCTGAGAGAGATTAAAATGGCTCTCCAGCATTTTAAATATGACAAGGCCCCAGGCGAGCATAGAAATACAGCGTAGCTTTTGAAACTGGGTTGAAAACCGAAGTCCTTCAGAAGCTCTTTAATTCCGTGTTCCATGATGCTACTACTCCAGAGGCGTGGAATGTAATTGGGCTCGTCTTGTTCTACAAGAAAGACGACAAAATGCTCTTAAAGAACTGCAGACCGATTTTCCTCCTGTTCCGATTTCCAGCCTCCCGAAAAAGAGGGTTTCCGCAAATGCTTTAGAACCATAGACCACATACATACCCTTCGGCAATTTGTACATAAGGCCATAGGGTATAATCTACCACTGTGTGGACTATAATAATAATAATAATAATCTTTATTTCGAACCAAAATTAATCCATAGTAGTGTTCGTAACAATTGACTGATAAACTAGTGTTAGTAAACATTAATGTATGGACAAACTTTTTCAAAATCGGAGAATTATAGTTCTCCGCTACTGTTTTAAAAATGCTGTTGTGACTATCTCTCACCCTTCTAAGCAGCGAAGCTGTTTTCTTACGTATTATCGCATGAAAACCGTCCGTGCGAGCTTGCGCAAACATCTCCGACGCACTACAGTATCGAGGCAGTCCCAACAACATTCTGAAAGCATTATTATATTGAACACTAGCTTTTTACCCGCCGCTTCGCTCGCGTGGTCTTCTTTTTTAGAAACATCATCTAATGTATTCCACGCCAAATTTAGTAAAGTTCGATCACTTTTAGAGTCAAGTCGGTGTCTGTGTATCTATGTCAGTTTTTCAAAGAATTTTTTAACTCCCAAAGACTATTGGACCTAGATGGTTGAGGGACACGTGCAGAAATAAGTTTTTCAGAACTCCATTAATATCATATGTCTAGAAATATCTACAATTTTTTTTATATTGGACCTGTCTTCCGATGTATCTATCCATAAGAAAGATAAATAGTCTTGGAATCCAAATTTACTATTTTTATTTACTCTTTACATTCATTCATAATTTATTTTTATCAAAATAATAATGAATTCATGGTCCTATATGTGATATTTGATTCATATCATTGTTTCCATTTAATATTGATTGGCACCATAAAATAGATTCTGATTTTTTTTCTATGTTCGAGTAAACTTCATAATTTCATAAATGCAGTTCTGATAATGATGAATACTATACATATTATAATAAAACAAATTGTAATAAATCACGTTACATTTTAACTTCTCTTTAAGCGGGTTGTACAAAACACATCATTGGAAGAAAGTTACATAAAAATTAGCGTAAAACAACGTATTGCTGATGTGAAGCACCGACGCTCCGAGAAATCTGAAAGTATGTCAACATGTTGAGTATCGTCCCAACCATTATAATATCAGATCTGATAGACAACAAATAAACCCCCGCCCCCCTCTCCATGGGTTCTGTAAAGTGCCCGAAACGTCATCAATTATAAAAGTTAAAATTAAACACGATAAAATCCTTATGATTACTTTTATTGCAAATGAAGTTCTATTCGCAGTGAACGTGGGTAGAACTACACTCATGATCGAAAGCAGAAAAATATTCGCCTTGTTGTAGCGGCGAAAGAGAATCCGCCAGCTCATATCGTTCCGTGTGTGTCCTAAGAGGCGACAGAGGAAAACAAACAGGAGATGGGCAACATCATGTTCCTGACAACAGTTCAAAATAATAAATGCTGCGGATGTCAACCTGCCTACCAAGCGTGGCAACTATAGCAAATATCCAGCCTATTTGACAAGTTATGGGGGAGACTTATGTTCAGTTCAGTGGACTTTTGATAGGTTGTAATGATAACGGTGATGAGTTCTATTCTTTCGAATCTTTGCTACCGTTAATATTTACGGTAGTGTGAAAACAAAAACGTAACATCTCCGAAAATATGAATGATATAAAAACAGCATAATTGCCCCATTAAAACTAAAAAAGTAACGACCTACATACATGTCACTACTGGGCACAGGCCACAGAGCATTTGGCCAAAAAAGGTGCCAACGCTGGATCACCTCAGCTGGGGAACTTCTCAGATATTCAGGTTTTCTTTCACCGCCGAGAACGTGGTAAATCAACACTTCAAATTGCATTTAACATATATGTAAAAAGATATAATAATGCTTATGTACTATGAAATTCGTAAGTGATCACTGTAAGTCATCACTGCTGGCCGGATGAGAAAGCTCAAGGTCGCTCAGCGAGCTATGGAGAGGGCTATGCTCGGAGTTTCTCTGCGTGATAAACTTAGGAATGAGGATATCCGCAGTAGAACCAGAGTAACCAACATAGCCCAACGGATTAGCAAGCTGAAGTGGCAGTGGGCCGGCCATATAGCTCGAAGAACCGACAACCGATGGGGAAGAAAGGTTCTCGACTGGCGGCCTCGTACCGGTAGGCGAAGTGTAGGGCGTCCCCCCCACGAGATGGCGTGACGACCTGGTAAGACATGCAGGAAGTCGATGGATGCAGGTGGCTCAGGACCGTGCTTTGTGGCATTCTTTGGGGGAGGCCTATGTTCAGCAGTGGACTTGTGAAGGGCTGTAATGATGATGATGATGATGACTATGAAATTTACCTTTGCCTTTGACAAGTAAAATAAAATAAATCTTTGTTTAAGTAAAATCTGCTATCTTCGATATTTAAAGTATTTTTTCGCAACAGCCTGTTCATTTCCATATCTAATGTGACTACTATCACAAAAATCTTGATTTGTCTGATAATATGAAAACTCAAAAATACAAAAACCCAACAAACTGATAGCAACTTACATACGTCTCACTACTGTGCACACGGCTCCCCTTTACCTATGTTTGTGAGCAGAAAAGAGTATGCCGCAATCCTTCAACTACTACTCCGACATTTAGGTTTGCCCACGAAGTTATTCTTCACCACTTCACTGGGTATGTAGTAAGTCAGCACGTAAAATTTCCCATAACAGATTTATTTGTCCTCAAAGGACTCGTACACGTTTTGCTCCCTAGCCGTGGTGAAATCTCACGGCGAGCTACACGGCTCTCGTATTTGTTTAAATAAAATTTATAAAAACTGAAACAAAGCTTTTGTACCATTGTTGACCATATTTACCGAGTAATTAGAAACCCAACGATGCCACGAACTATTCCATCAAATAGAGATAAAATCACACAGTGCACTTAATTTCCAATTATTTACATCATATAACGTGATAACATATGAAGTAGGTAAAATGAAACCTATGCCGACAGACAAACAATATATTGAACTAAAGAGCTTTTCTCCTAATCTCAGTTTGTGTACAACAGTGTTGTTAGCCATTTTGCCAAACGTGGTTATTGTGGTAAATAATCCCGATAATGACCACCGGTCTAGATATTTTTAAGTTTGACAATTTTTGATGCTGCACGAAAAAGTATTCAGTAGCATTCTAAAATTTAATTGTATCAGTTACTTATCATTAGTTTATTTAGAGAAAGTAGAGGGCGCTATATTACATTAATACTATGAAAATCAAAACTATACTATCTAGTAATATCGGCTATAGAAGAAAGAAGGCTCAACAGCCAGCTCCAAAGCCGGGAATATTTATTTATTATATAAAAAAGGCATAAAGTGATGTTGATTCTGTTAAAAATCTGTTTCCGTTAAAAACACACGCTATCAGCGCCGCTAGCGGTGAAAAACTATTTGACGATATGAAGGTATTGTCATGAAATAGCAATATTGTGTTTAGTTACTAATATCGTTAAACGATCTCTATTCTTTGTTTGGCTAAGCTATATTAAGATATGGTCAACAAACAGTGATAAATATCATGAAATGACACCATTTCACGAAATAATGATTTCATGAGAATTTTGCAATGATTGCAGGCAGACCAGTTTTAATCAGTTTACATACAGATATAGTATTAAACGTATGAAAATTGATATGATTTTTAGTTCAAAAAAATATAAATGTTCATACGTTTGATAGATGATGTCATGATGTTTTTACATAATAGATGTCAATTTTATCTATTATTTTTTAAATTTTAATTATTGCACTTTTAAAATGAAATAACGATTAAATTAAGCCTTAGGATTTTAAAATAATTTTATTAATGTAATTATTTAAACATATAAATGTCAGTTATTTATATAATTTATTAGTTACTAAAGGCAAAATGTAGGCTTTTTCATTTGATGATAGATGGCGCTGTATTGATAATTAAAACGTATATCGTCAGCGGAGTTTCAAATTGTTATGCAAAGGTTAAAACTAATTTTAAACTTAATTTACAAATATAATATTTCTTTTAAAAAACATCTGTCATCCCGCCTATTAACTAAAATAATCATACATAATAGAAAATTAATAAAAATTAAAAAATAAAATAAAGGAAGAAAAATACTTAACCTTCTTTTTTAAGTTTCGTAATCGGATAAAAAGTAGCCTAGAAGTTGCCCCGGGGTACTAACTACCTACATATAAAATTTTATGGAAATTGTTCCAGTAGTTTTCGCGTGAATCGGTAATACACAGACAGACAGACAGACAGACAGACAGACAGACAAAAATTCTAAAAACAACTAATTTGGCTTCAGCACATTTTATTTAGTACCCTGGACTTGTTTTTTCAAAAATATGTTACTATTACAGACACGGCTTTTCTACAGATTTATTATATGTATAGATGAGAGACAGAGACACTATGAGAAAGCCATTGTTTTCGTTGAAATTTGGACAGTGCTTTAGTTCTTTCAGCGTTGCTAAGTTGACTATCGGTATATCGAACTGCTGAAGTTGGTGTAAAGTTCGATGGCTGTCGGAGTATAGACACTGAGTACGAAACCCGTGCAACTGCAGAGGTATAAGACTGGGTGACGTTATATGTCCGAAACTCTTCACGGCTGCATCGGAAGAAGTATTCAAGCTAATAGACTGGATAGTATACGGTATTATTATCAAAGGTGAGTAAACCACTCACGATACAGTCCTTATTGCAGAATTGCTAAAGGACCTAAGCGTAGTGGTCAGTGACCTCAATAGTGTCTCCCAACGGATAGGTCTTAAGATGAACATGAAACAACAAAGATCTTGTGTAACGTCCATATCTGCCGGTCAAAGTTGTCGGCAAGTATGTTTACCTAGGGCAAATAGTCCGACTAGATAAGTTCAACTTAGACTGAGAGGTCATTTGATTGATTCACCTCTGTTTCTAGCTAAATGAACTGACAAGCGATGGAGAAGAAATACTTTCGAGTGACAGCCTTGTACTTGAAGGCGAAATGTGGGGTGGCACCCAAAAGATGGAGGGATGACCTAGCAAGACATGAAGGAGCTCGATGGATGTAGTTGGCTCAGGACCGTGCTTTGCGGCATACCTTGGGGGAGGCATGTGTTCAGAAGTGGACTCGTGAAAGGCCGTAATGATGATGATGATGAAGATCTGATCATTTTTGTTAGCAATGATAAAACACGAAGTAAGAAACTACCTTACGTTTTACTTTTGGTCTACTGCGTCAGTGTACGCAAACAGGTCAAAGAATGCACATAAATTGAGCCTCAAACTGACACATGCAACAGGAACAGGCAGTTGATGTGTTCAGAACATGATTGCCCTTTACTTTATGAAATGATAAAAGTTAGAGTAACGTTTCCGGTGGTCGGTATTAACCAGTCTATTTTAGGACATATTTTTACATGTAAAAGTAGTTATTCTGACATAACTGTAATAGTTAAATGTATGGTGTCACGGAATTTTTTGTAGATATCGATGTCATCTATAAAACTGTCGTATATCACTTTGCTCTATTGTGAATAGTTTCCGCAGCGTACGAGATATAAAGATTCTTTTAGGTATTTTTTCACACCTTGGGTTACATTAACGCAGTTTTCATACGGATCCCTAACCTTTTTGAAATTATTATATAGCTTATGTTCATCAAGGATAATGTCGAATTCTAATGGTGAAAGAATTTTTCAAATCGGTCCAGTAGTTTCGGAGACTATTCAATTCAAACAAACAAACAACTCTTTCCTCTTTATAATATTATATTAGTGTAGACTACTTTGAGCAAAGTATTCCAAACAAGTGGCGGTGTGCTCGAATAATTTTTTTTTGTACATATTGGAGAACAAACATTTAATGATCAACCTCAAAGAGGCTAGATTTACGCAATCGGGTACTGCATATCTTTTATTTATCATAACATTCCTATGTATAAAAATAAAATAGGTACTCCTATGTTTTTTTTTTATAGGATAAGAGTGACAAACGAGCACACAGTCCACCTGATGGTAAGTGGTTGCTGCGGCTTATAGACATCTACATCAATCCTCTATTACAAATCAAAATGTAAATGCGTTGTCACCCGTGAGGACTAAGATGGAATGCCTCATTTCCAGTAAAAAGGGCCTCCGGCCACCTGCACTCGCCAAGCGAAACGCAGAGGTAAACCTCTACTTCACGCTGGTTTTCTGTGAGGTCGTGGTACCACCCCGGTTCGGGCCGGCCCATCCGTGTGACAGCAAAAGCTGCCGCGTGGCTCTACCACTGATGAAAATTACTCAAAATATTGCAAGATCCCCTATTAATCTATCATAAGAACAAACATCAGCTAATGTGACGTCGTTACATCAATCACAGTGACGCTATAGCGAAAAATTTGCAACATCATGCGGAATTCATTTTATACTTTCAAAAAGGCAAGAATTAGGATTATAAATTTCATTCCCGTTAGCAAATTGTTGTTATATACAAGCATATATCTAAGCCTAGCACATAATATCAGATATCACATCGCACTTAAAAGACGAAACTTTAATACACTATTGTATTAACCTATCGTATTCTTCTGCCACTCGATATATCGATAGATTGTTTCTTTTCGGTCTTAGAACATCATTATATAGGTGCTTGTACTGCCTGGACCACCTCTGAGTATGCAAAACAGGGTCGGTGATACAAGTTATTCGCAGAGCACACACTAGCGTGTCAATATTTCACTTTTGTCTATACCCAGAGCTCCAACTTGTGAGAGCTATCTGAAGATAATGTACTCGTATAATATCTACTATTACCAGTAGCAAATTTAATTATTGTAACATTTGATATATCAAGCCTGAACAATGATCAACAACAAAAACAACAACAACTGGTCTATACTAAACAAGACTAATATCGAACTTGTTCCCTAAAATATCATAGGTACAGCTTCATAACACCTTACACTGTATAATTATCTGTAAAGATTATTATTATGTGGGGTATCTATATAGATACACAACAGGGAACAAGTTCGATATTAGTCTTGTTTAGTGTAGATTTCTCATCTGGTTTGGCTGTACAAATATATAATTGTAAATGAAAATGATAAACATACATAAATATCAACAACAAGAGAGGCTTTCTGTGTAGCAATATATTAGAAATGTCCGGAATATTATCTCTATACCTTACTGATGTAAATATTTAACCTCTGACAGATAACTAGATGACAGAACATTTTTGATACTTGTAAGTGGGATAGATATTCCTTTTGACATTTAACTTTTCCAAATTTTTTATTTTATTTAAACCCAAGTATGTTAGCATTCAATGGGAATCCATTTATAAATAAGAATAGTAAAAATAATATATATATGATATGGTTTTATTTTAGAAATAAATTTTGACATTATAAGTTTTACAATATAAATATATAATTACGCGAATTTGGTAAGATTACAATAGAAGATACCAGTGTTTTTTTTGTATCAGACGCGAAAAAAGTTTTTAAAAAAAATTACTTTGCAAATATCCGCGTTATAAAATAAAATGATGTGTCTTACCTAGTATGAAGAGCACCTCCCGCCCTCCCTTAATTGCGTGCACTATCCCCGTCACTACTAATCCCGGCACCTCTACTTATTTTTAGTAAACACAAAGTGCTGTTAAGGTTTAATGGATTTAAGGTACAGACCCACTGGATGGGTCTTTACACTAATGCGATGGGATTGTGTCTTGCGGCTCTCATGTACAACACATTATTATTTAAATATATTAACAATTTATATCTGAATAATTAATGTAAAATGATTACTTAAACACTTCTATTTTTGCTTTAATCTCTGGTGCCAATATCATACATAATATGCAAAATTCGTAAAACACAATTACATTTCAGATCCACGTTCCGCGCATCCCCGGCAGTTCTCCATTACGTCACGAAATTAAAACTTCAAAAAATTTAATTAAAACAGACGAGGGCATGAAGCCTTTTAGAACATTAACAGAATTCTTAAAAAAAAATGAAAGTAATCGTATAATATTGAATACTTTTAACCTCACTTATAAAAAAACTGTTGATAAAAATGTTTAATCTATGTATATAAGCGTTTTCAAAGCTTCATCTTTGGCAACTTAATTTACTTTTTTATTGGAAGTGAATGTTAACTGTTAGGACCCAATACTAACAAAACGAGATAGAGCTGCGCCGCGTACTTTTCAAGTGATGCCAAAATCATGCTCAACTTCCCGTATACAATCATTGCTGGACGCACACAAATGCACCTAAACCGTGTTGTTGGTTGCAAATGATAGTTTAGATGCATATTGTACTTCAAATAAGTTAAGCATGTTTTTGGCATGGTTTTTGTATTATTTGAAATAATATGCCCAATGTTCCGTCTTTTTTCTCTGTTGGTGTGACGTTAGTACTTGTGCACACTGCAATAAGAAGTTCAATTTAACAAAACCGCACTCACATAGCGCTGTAGATGCGAGCTCGAGATAAATAAATTCATTTGCATTATGTTTGAACTTTTTGCTATCTAGGTCTGTTTTACAAAATAAATAGGAGTTTTTTTTTTATTCGTTGCGCAGGTTTGCATATGTTTATATTAAATAGGACATTTAGTTTGCCACAAAATACACGTAAAAGCAAAAAAGTATCACTCTCATACCTATTCAAGGTTCTATGGTAAAACGAAAGTATGTTGTAATCCCCATTTTCAATTAGAAGTTAATAAGAATGTAATTTTATTGTAACTCTATCACGATCTGGATTTATTAAATGAGTGATGTTAAATTTATATTATAGAATTTCTTCATTAATCCTATTAAAATATAAAAACAAATTCAAATGAGTCAAGTTCAATTACTAAAATTATTTAAAATTAAAAACTTGTTTTTTTTTTTTATAAAACGGAAGTGACAAATGAACTTATAGTCAACCAGATGATAAGTGACTACTGCAGTGTATGGAGCCCTATAGCCAACTTCAAACAAGTAGTATGCTATGTCGCCTCCACCCGACGTGGAACACCCTGACTGCTGAGAGGAGCAGCGTCAATAGGGCGCATTGTCTGGTGCTGCGGACGCAAACCTGTCTGGCAAAAGAAGTGATAATAGCAAATGGTCGCAACAACGGCAGAAGCTACTTAAGTAGACGTCTGTTTCAATTGGAACCACCATACACGTCGAAGTTTTAACTTGTAGATAATAATTAAATAATATTAACTAGACATGTTGATAAGCTAATTGAATTATATGGCCAACAATAATAAATTAACAAAATAATGAAATAAGTTGAAAGATTTCTGATTTATTGTCAACGACGAAACTTTTCGAATGGAAGAATACTAAGACATACTTATACGTAAAATTAAATCTTTCTTACAAATAAAACTCGTCGAATAAATATTCCTATTGTAAAATTTACTATTAATAACTTAACATTTCTGATTATTATTTTTGAAAATTCATCATTATCATCATTACTCCATCTAGTGGAGGGACGCCCTACACTTCGTCCGCTGGTAAGAGGCTGCCGCTCGAAAACCTAGCTATATGGCCGGCCCATTGCCACTTCAGTTTACTAATCCTTTGGGCTATCCCAGTAACTCTGACTCTACTGCGGATATCCTCATTTCTAAGTTCTAAATTACAAACACAAAATAATTTCCTTACGAAAATTTCTTGGAATCACTCCAAGTTAAGAACAAAGAAAAATTCATGAATTTCTATGCAATGTAGTTTATGCGTCGCAAGGAAACGAAAATGAATTACAGCCGATGTTCTTGGATTTGAACCCGGTGTCCATTAATATTCCTGCATATTAAGTTTGTCTCTCAAGAAAGAGAAGAAAATATTAAGTTTATTTACTTAAGACCATGTTGGTTTAGACAATTTACACAATAATTATTTTGCTATCACGTTTCTTGTTTTGTGCTCATCCAGCGAATTAACGGTTACTTTTTTTGTATATAACGCTTAAAATAGCCTTCAAGTCGTAGTAGAGCCACGCTTCAGTTAAATTATAGTAGTAGCAATGAATTACTACTACTATAATTTAGCTGAAGCTCGACCGGGGAAGGACCATACTCTCACAAAATACCAGCGAAGAATAAACAGCTGTTAGTAGTGCAGAGAGCTGGAGACCTTTATTACACGAAACGCGAAATTCTATTTTAGTCCTCAGGGGTCACAACGCATCTGTAATTCTCATACGAGGGTAGATATAGGGGGCCTCAGCATCCTCTTAACATCGTTTTTTTTTAACATGATTGTGTGACATACGAGCACGCAGTCCACCTGATGGTAAGTGGTTGCTGTGACCCATAGACATTTACACCTATCCTCAATAAATAATTAAAATGCAGATGCGTTGTCACATGTGAGGACTAAGATGGAATGCCTCTCTTCCAGTAAAAAGGGTCTCCGGTTCTCTACACTCACCATACGAAACACCACAGTGTTAAGATGCTATTTTACGCTGGTATTCTGTGAAAGCGTGGTGCTTCCCTGGTCGAGCCGACCGAGAAGTGGGGAAGTGGCTGACATGCTGCAACTATGCTACTAATATAGCTGCAGTATGGCTCTACCACTTATTAAAACGTGACCTGAGTGCTCGTCCAAAAGCCGTGCCGACGTATCGATCGTTACTTAGCACGGTACACCACGTGCAGGTGATTGTGGTTTTTGGACAAATAGTTGTTACTACGACCTATGATTGTATTTTATAATTCTCCAGCCAGTCATTGTTATAAATTCAACTCAAGCTGCCAAGATACCAGAAATAAATAAATTTGCTCTAATCGAGCCAGATCTTTTCTTTTTAATTTTGGTTCCTTTAGCATACAATTGCAACTGAGTTATGTCACATTGTTCATTCATTCATCCAGTCATTACAGCGTGTCAAATGTCCACTGCTAAACAAAGGTCTCTCCCATAGATTGGGGGGCGTTCAAGTATTACGTAACGCAATTTTTGAAGATTTTTGACCCTCCCGCCCCCCTATGTAACGCGCCGTAACGTTTATCTGGACCCCCCTCCCCCTCCCTAAACGTTACGTAACACCAATGGAAACAATGCAATGGAAACCTAACTGAAATAAAACATTTTGGTCAAAATAAAATTGTATTCTTAGCTAAAAATTTAAAATAAAAACAGCCATAATTAAAATACGTAGGTATGTAAAAAAAGATCAATTTAATTGGAGTTACTATTCCTCTGTCCACGGGTTTGCCGGCCACTCAGACTCTTACATTACTGGCATCCGGAGAGCAGACGGAGCGGATTCCGGAATTCTTAAACCACTTGCATCAACTTCGTCTCCGTCAAGCCAATCGGCATACTCAGACGATGTTTCACAGCATCGCGCAATGCAGGGAAGCTCATTTGCCCTTCTTGCAGTAGTTGCTGTGACTGTACTCTATTTTTACGACGGTCTTGGGCAGTCTTGCCATGCACGTAACGACTGTGCATTTGCACACTCTTGTGAGATGTGAAATAGATCCCACATGTTGCACATATTCTGTTCTTGAGGTCAGATTGTACTGATGGGCAAAATAAATCGTAAGGCATCTGCTTAAACCCTTCTAGAGAAGGTGACAGATCATCTAACAACCTCACAAGAAGTGGTGAAAACTTGCATGATCCTTTGTCCAACTGACCAGGTACCACAAGCTTGCTTGGGGTTTGAAGAATTGGGCAGGGTGGCAGCAGGAAAGTATTTGGAAAGACAGATTTCAATGCACTCCTGCAGCGGGAACAGCAAGATTCATCCGCGCATTTAATTACTTGTAAGAAATATTGCGATTCACGAACGTGAGCCCTATACCATGCCAGATTAGGTTCTGCTGGATTCTGCAAGCTATCTTCCGGCTTTCAATATTCCGCCGAAACATCATAGCTGTCAATTTTCATTTCCCTCCAGATCTTAGCAAGTGTCTCTCCAGCGTGCTGAAAATTGAATTTTTCCAAATCATCATGATTACAGCCTTTCATAAGTCCACTGCTGAACATAGGCCTCCCCCAAGGAATGCCATAAAACACGATCCCGAGCCACCTGCATCCATCGACTACCTGCATATCCTACCAGGTCGTCACTCCATCTAATGGGGGATCGCCCTACACTTCGCCTCAAAGAACTGACGAAGCGACAAGCTTCTGTACAAATCTAAAAAAAAATCTGTGTTCAGTAGTCGCATTTTTTTTATAGTTGAGGGGGCAAACGAACATGTGGCTCACCTGATGGTAAGTGACTACCACCGCCCATGAACAACTGCAACACCAGGGGAACCAGGGGAATTGCAGTTGCAGGCCTTTTAAAAAGGAGTAGACTCTTTTCTTGAAGGTCACTAATTCGTATCGGTCTGGAAAAATCGCTGATGGTAATCGATTCCACAAGGAAGTTGTGCGAGGAAGAAAACATCTTCTAAATCGCACAGTGGTGGACCGCCAATCATCCAGATGGTGTGGGTGATATCGGAAGTTCAGCCGCGATGTGCGTTCGTGAAATTGCCACTAAATTTTAAGACAGGACAGAGCAAGGAACGAAAAAAGCAAAAGGTGCTTGGCTTTGAATTTTAGCCATTGTACACACACCAGACATGTTGCGGCATTATCATACTACGGCAAGAACCCTCTTCAGACCGTTTTTCCAATAGGTAATTTTCCAAAAAATTGTGCCGGAGAAATATTAGTACGTATTAGAAATCGCACCAGGATTCAACCGAGGCAGCTTTTCTTTTGATTTTGAAGTAAATACATCTATGTGTTTCAAACTCAATGCCAACACGCAGCGTACGCCTTCAACAGTATGATCCTGCTGCGGCTCCCGCGGCGGCCGCGCCTCGCTCGTTCAGTCAATTCATCAGCATTTCCATAGCTATTATATATACTACTACTTCCATAGATATTATATATATACTACATAGGGCAGGCATTTCGATCAAAACACATTTAGTGAACGGTTATGTCACTCGTTTCCGCGCCACAACCAAATGCAAATTGTAGGAAAATTTATCGACCAAGTGAAAAATGAAAAAGTTTTAGCCCCAAATTAGCTGCCCTTAAAATCTGCCGCCCTAGGCTCCAGCCTACTCAGCCTGCTGGTAAATCCGCCACTGGTAAAAGTACTTTGTATTCCAGGTGCATTAAAAGAGAACACAGTCGCAATACAGTCGACGGATTCCCGTAAAACATAGACAAAAAAGGTTGCCAACTTGGGAGGACAGAATAAAAATGACGTACCATACAATCGAGGGATTCCCCGTAAAACGTAAACGAAAGGGGTTGCCAACTTGGGAGATTTTAATTTCCTAGTTTTTATTGAAATAAAAAAAACGTTACGTAACGCGTTATTGGAAAACCCCCTCCCGCCCCTGTAACGCATGGTAACGTTTTATAAGACCCCCCCTCCCCCCCAAATTGCGTTACGTAATACTTGAACGCCCCCTTGGCTGATAAGGAGGACATGCGCCATGCTTGTCACGCTTGGCAGACGGGTTGGCACATGATGATCATATCCATTATAATAACTTATAAATGGAAATCTTAAAAATAAACACATAATTATCCTTTCTTTACCCGCGTGTTGGTCTTAAAAAAATAAAAAAATATAAAATAGTGCTTTGACAGTCTCACTGTCAAAGCACTATTTTATATTTTTTTCCTATATCGTTATACTGGCAGTTTGTACTTTCTGTTAGCTGCATGATTCGTCGTCACTTTCATTTTTACGTGGAAAATGCCTTCGCACAAGTACATATCATATGTAGCCTGTGCAAGCGACGCGAGTATATGTTCAACTTTTCGTGTAAGTAATGGTTTTAATTATTCTTCTAATATGTTTTGTTTTCAAAACATTTTTAATGATTTGGTGTAGTGATGTGTAGTTCATACATTTTGTCTTGTCTTACTTACGTACGTAACAAAATTAATCCCAATAATTAACTTGGTTTTTATTAAAACCAGCCCCTGCTTGCCTGTAAGTACACTATTAGTATTAGAGACGCGGCGCAGTGTTGCACGCTCTCGCTTGTTATCTTTAGCTAATATGGGCGAGCTCTTCCCAGGTACTTAGTGGAGCGTTTAGAACACAGACTAAAATAACTTTGATATTAATAAAGAGAAGTGATTTTTATAGATAGATATTTTGGTAGAAAAATCTTAGTTTATTAAAAATTATTGTTACTTAATAAAGTGGTTTCATTAAATCCTACAGTAAGCAATTCTTAGTTTTATTTTTAATTTAACAACTTGTTTATGTAAATAGTTTTTTAAAAACGTCTCTTATGGTTTGGATAAAATATTGTATTTGTACAAATATTATGTTTTATCTCTGAGAATTTATTTTCTAACGCCGAACAAAGCTTTAATTAATTGTTACAGTTTTATAACTATAATAAGTAATTATATCCCATTTCAGCATATCAAAAGTCTACTGCTGAACAAAGGCCTCCCCCGTAGATTACCTAATGTGAGCGATATTATAAAATAAATATGTATAGCTTTAAAAATTCAGAGCTATTATTTGAATAAACAATTTGGCGCAAATATGAGTATCTGAGAGATGACTACATATTTGTGCCATTTGCTGTAGAGACTATCGGTCCGTGGGGTCCACGTGCGGTGAAGTTCCTAAAGGAACTCCATCCGCGGCTGGTCGTTGCTGCTGGTGATAAGAGGGCTGGTTCTTTTCTCGCTCAAAAGCTAAGTACAGCCATTCAGTGGGGAAACGCAGCCAGCGTTCTTGGCACGATACCGCGGGGAGTAGGACTATATGATAATTAAGTTTCTAGTTTTAGTTTTTTTATTATTATTATTATTATATTTCAATATAGCTTAAATAGATTTAAATTTGATCCTTATTTAATCTTTATTTAAATTAGTACCAACGTCCAACTATCGCTAAGCTGCTTTGTAACAATGAGCCCTTTGTTATCCTACAGAAGGACTGAATCTGGAGAGCATCTGAGGTTAATTTCATCTTGTCTGATTTATTGTCTTTAAATTACCAATGTGAATATCAATGTGAATATTACGGTGTACTTATAATTTTAAATTACAAGTATAGCGGGATTTTTATAAAAAATAATAAATGTAGTCCAGGAATAAGCGCTTGATATTTGTTTCGTGTTGTCGATAATAATATGAATACAATAAAAATTATAAGTAAGAAAGTGTTAACAACTCTTTGATATAAACAGTAATGTAAAATGTTGAATATAAGCGATTACCTACCCATGTAAATACAGGTGACATTTATGAAGGCGGACGAACTACGAGTATGTAGTTTTCTTGAAGCGACGCGGCGCTGCTAGGCTAGGGTGTCGACAAATGTGACATATTGAGCCGTTGGTATTTGTACTGAAGATACGAGTCACGTATACGATATGGTAAGTGCTTGGGTATAAAGCGCGTTCCTTTACTTAAATTGTTTAGATACACCTGTATCTACCCAGCTAGCTACTGTATTGAAAATGTTGCTTTTATATTTAATGCAAGCCCAGACAGCAATGTATAAGATGTAAAGATAAAACTATGAATGAGTTAGTATTGGTAATCAATGTTCTTTTGGCAAGTCAATAATTTCATTAAGGATCGTAGAGAAAATCTAAGCCAATTTTCAATTGATCTCGAAGACTACCCAGGGTGCATCGGACGTAGATAAATATTGGACAAGAGTTCATCGTACTTCGGACGGACTTCTCATGTCCTAGAATATTTCGAAATTCTCATCCCCGAGCATAGACTAGATTTAGACGCCCCCAATCCGAGACTTTGTCCAGCAAAGACTCGACTTCAGACACAAGTTTGTTCCGGTACTCGGTGACGTTTTCCCGAGAAATATTGGCACGGCCGGTGTATAGAGCATCACCAGTGCTGTCATCTGCATAGCAATGAATGCTACCAGCTTGCAACATATCATTGATATGCAGAAGAAACAGCGTTGGTGATATTGTGATAGTGACGTTATTCGCAGACGTGCAGGTTTCATTCAGGCCAAGCACCCTGCAAACCAACTCAGGAAGTTTAGAATTGAATTAAAAAAAAATATTTCGGTGGCACCACCGAATTTTTATCTTATGTTTCTTGGAAACTATTAATTTTAACATTTTTAGGTGAGTGATGAGTGATGAGTGATGTAATAATTTAGATGTAATGGTCAGAATAAATGTTCACGCAGGCTATACACATCTACTAAGACTGAATTCGCAACAAAACATTTTCGCCTTTTACTCGTATTTAATAAATGTCAGCCGCTCAGTATTTTATATTTATAAAGTCACCCGTGTAAAATGTTAATCGCACAGACGCGATGTGAAAACGCCTGAAGTATGACTAATATCGCCTTTAAAAATTCAAAAGCCAAACGTAGCTTTATGTCAAGCGTATCTATTTAGCTATATGTTATTTTTGTATCCCGCTTAATATATGACAGCTTGATAGTGCACTGTCTAATCACTTGGCTGCGGCACAGGATCAAACACGCTCACAACAAGTATTTTTGTGTGACCTAAAAATTATTATTTGGTTGTTTAAATGTCGCATAATACCGTCCCTGAACAAACGATAATTATGCTAGGTTACTTCTAAATTGTGAGATAAATTGTCGCATGTTACTTACGAGAATTACTGCGTTATGATTTAAAACGCCAGCTGATATTTTATTCATTTTAGTTGTTTAATTGTTTCAAGTTTAGGGCGCAATTGATGAATCAAATGCTCCATAAATATACCTGTATGCTCCACACACTTTGCTATTTACAGGAACTAAATCGAATGGTATTACTTTCTCATTTGATGTCTATTATAAGTGTCTTGGATTGATTAATACAGGAGCACCTGATCAAGGCAACGTTTTCCAAAAACCCATAAAACTAAGTCAAAATATATGCCGAATTATTCCCTTAATAGAAGCCTTTCACTTAACTCACGAACTTTTTTATTACATAAATAGAAAAAGTTTTAATAAATACTACTTTGCCATGAATGCTCAGTGAATATTACCCTTTAACATCAAATCCAAAACAAAATTCAGCATAATACAATAATTTCCTTGACTCTGCATAACTTTCGAGTAATAAATACAAAAGCACTGTTAAACTCGCACAAATCCTTGAACGTACGAAATATTTTATTACAATAATTTTAAGCTTATTGATTAAAATTATTCTTTTGTATTAGGAATTACTATCTACTAATTAATGAATCTATGAAGCAATCTGTCGGCCAATGTTCAGTAGTGTACTTTTGACAGGCTATAATGTTGATGGTCACTCTAAACTCGAATTTAGTTAGCAATACGAGTATGTTGCCAATACATTAAGCTTTTTTAATATTTGAAGTGACTTATCACTTTCCAGCTGATCCGAAAACAAAAGGCTCCTGTGAAAGGCTGTAATTAATGAAAAAGAAACTGACACAAAAACCATTTATTAATCAAAGCTCTTTTACTGTATCAATTTTACATTTTGATTTCAAAATATGTCTACTTGTTTATTAGGATAAAATATACCCTAGAATCCCTTCTGGCACAACTGTCTAGACCCGTATTTATTATTTGTAGTCCATACAAATACTTGTTCCGTGCAGGTTTCGAACCAGAGACTCTCAGCGCCGCGCCACAACTAACTGCTAGGCCACTGCGCCACGGAACCGTCATATAATAAATAAATAACCTCAATACTGTAAAGCTGTTACTACTAACCACTACTCGCCACCACTCGCCACGCTGCTGGAGGCTAGTCGAGCGCCTGCCTCCTTCCACAGGTACCTACAGTTTTGTAAGGAACAATCAGTTAGAGTTTCCCTTTAACGTCGAAGTATTGTTTCCTTTGAAAATAGAATTTATCAAACACGATATTTATTTTCATAAACATTTACAAGTAATTAATATACAACAAAGTTTTGATACGTTTGCCCGAACCACTAAAAGATTATTAGGTAAACAGACGTTACAGAAAATTGTGATTTAATATCAGAGATACTGGCTAGTTCAAAAAAATAATCTGACAATTGCTCCAAAGTAACAAATTGAGCATACAAATATTGTCTTTATTAGGAATTAAAATCCAGGACCTATAATTTACCAGCTACAATGTGACACACTATTGTCAACTTATAAGCAAATTAAGAGTAGCTAAGGCTACCCTAGAGGTGCTTGTTTTTGTACCGTAATTGAATAAAATGGCACGGTGCGCCTCAGCTCATAACATTTATATAGACAAATTCAAGTATTCATTAGAAATGGGCCTTTGGCATTTCACATAGTACGTTCAGGATCATAACTGCTCAGGTTTATATGGTAAGACTTTGTATTCAACAGCGTTGTTATCAAATTTATTTGTACATCGAAAAATTCGAGTATTTATAGCATGAAATGGGCCTTTAGTGCTATTTTCTACCGACTTCAAAAAGGAGACGGTACTCAAATAGACTGTATGTTTCCTTTTGTGTGTGTAACCTCATAACTTTTTACTGGGTGAACCAATTTCGATGATTTTTTTTTATTTGATAACTATATAAATTCGATCAAGGTTTGACAAATAGTTTTTAAGTTATTCTTAATAAAGTATTGAAGTCGGTTGTACAAAATTTTTCATTTTAAATTATACTCAGTACGCTAAGGATCACTACTACACAGGCATCATTACTGTATAACGAAATCCGAATAGATCAGGGTAATAATGATCATTTTAATTTTAATATTAACTTAAGCTATTTAAAGATATATTTCAATAATTTTCGCAAAACGTTTTATCAAGAAGATAGGATGTTTAATTATTTCTTATTACGAAGGCTTCACATTTAATTAAACTATTTCTGTACGGATTCATCAATTTTTATATTTTCATACTCCCAAACTTTCCAATGCTTTGCTAATATCATATTATGGTGTCTGCGGGAATCGAGCTCAAGTTGCTCGAGTTTAACCTTTGAGCTGCCAAGACTCTATGAATTAACTGAAAATAACCTTCAGAGAAAATAAAAAAACTAAACAAAAGAGAAAATAAGATTATCTTGAATTTAATTACTGCTGAGTTTCATTCAATTGAGGATTAAACATTTCATTAATTTAAAATCTTGTTACGTTTCTCTTAATAACGGACAGTTGTTAGAACAAGAGCATAAAAATTATAAGATTGCAAATTAAATTATCCAAATGAAAAGGTAAAGTAATTGGAAAATCTGTTACATTTTATGAATTCCAGTTAACAAGACATTACGTATAAAAATCCGTTTTGGTTCTGATTTCGCATATATTTACTGCACAATAAATGATTCCATTCGAAACGGGTTTTAATAATTTAATTTGTAAATTAACTTTCTCTAGAACGGACCATTAAGGTCTACTGCTGAACTTGGGCCTCTCCTTTTTTGGAGAGGATTTGCCCTAATCGCATCGCCTGGTGGCCGCTGCTGCTGCCCGTCACCGGTCCGGAATTTACGTCTGATGTTTACAAGATGGTTACGCCGCCATATGTCGGAAGCCACGTCATCATTCTGATATTTCCTATTGTCGTCTTTTGCGAAATGCACGTGACAAAATGGGGTGATGGAATATTTTACGATACCATCACACAGCAATTGGTGAATGCTCCTTCAAAATCACCAACATGTGTAAAGAAAGTGAAAGTAAAGTAAAAATACATGCTCACTCTCTCGCAATCGTAACGCTGCGTGTAATCACGGAGGCAGTTTAGTAGCATAAGCACAAGGGCAAATATTCAGACCTGGAACAATTATATTTTGCCACCAAGACAAGCCGCCAAGTTTATATATTATGGGGTCATTGTGAAAGTATACTCTAAAAATAAAAATTCCTTGAATTTCCCGTTGTCGGCTTGTCATTAACATAATTTTGAAACTAAAACTTATTCTGGCGGACCAAAGCATTCAATTCGGAATAAATTAAATATTACTTTCCGTTAAAATAGGGCTAAATCTTTCAAAGCAGTCTGGGAAAATTTCTTTTTAATCGCATTGGTTTTTATTAACCAGTTTCCGCTCCAGCAAATTTGTACACGTTCACAACTTCTTACTTTATTGAACGTTCAGTAATCTGTAAAAGGTGAAAGAAAAGGAAAAAAAGAGAAAACTTTGATTACCTCAATAATGTAAAGAATTTTTTCGTTAAACTTATCGAATAAACTTTAAAAAAAATGTTTGGTGGTGGATGGTCACAGGCAGTATGCCGTTTTTGAAAGTGTACTTGTAGCAAAAGCTTTATTATATTCCTTGTTGGCCTTTTTAGCCTATATTAATTTCGAAAAAGAATTCTCAGAGTACCTATGTGTTTGTTATTGAACAATGTAATAAACGACTACAGAAGTTACGGGCAATATAAACGATCAATTTTTGAGACAGCATTTTATTTACTTTGACAAATTGTGTGGATCAAGTTGATTCAATGAATAGACGGATTAAGGCAACAAAATGAGTTTACTGAGTTAAACAACTAATACACCAAGTAAGAACTTTAGCAATCGTAGTTCCTGGACGTAGCTATTATTACTTTAGGCGTTACGACGTCGTACGCATTATTTATTCTTTATATCTTATGATATCCTTACATTGTGAGAAACGACATAAATGGAAAAGTTTTGTCGGTCTTTATACTGGTAACATTATACTATTGAGAAGAACTTCAATTTATTAAAAGCATCAGGTATTCCCACAATATTATAAATTAAAGATGCACTTTACTGCTATATCAAAGAGGTAAGCATAGTGCTAGCCTGGATACTAGGTGCATAGTTGATTCGTAAGAATATGGCCCTACTCTTGCCTAGCCGATCCAATCGTTACTGATATCTTGGATATAGCTCTCAGCTTTTCGGCCGATTGCTCCTTGGCAGCTCTTCCTATGATTGGTGAATAGACTCGCAAACCATTTTTACTGACTCAGGTGTAATCACGCAACTACGAATACTAGACTATGTGTAAATTTTTTACTCTTATGCTTTAAAAAACACCATTCACTTGATGAGAATGCCACTGTGGCTTGTAGATACCCACATATATCAACGTCCATTTTATGTTGGAGTTGTTGGAAGGAGTAAATGTAACTTGAAATACATATTAAATGACCAAAAAATACAGTTTTAATGAATTGAGTTGAAATAAGTGTAACAAACAAGTACACAGTCCACTAACCAAAGCACACAGACCATCCACATTTATCCACGATTAAGAATTAAAATGCACGTTGCGTTGCTCGCTGCTAGTCAAAAATGGCCTTCGGTTTTCTACACTCACCATACGAAACACAACAGCATTATTCTACTGTTTCACAATAGTATTCTATGAGACCTACCCCCGGTCGAGCCGACACAGTCGTGTTGCACCACAATCATGATTTCAAATAAGATGTTACTTTCTTATAATTTTAAAAGCATGTCCTCGTCTGTCCTTGAACAAAATATTTAGTAAGAAAAGTTAACAACTGATGAACAGTTTAATAGCTATGTGCTTAACCGTAAGGCTTCAAGGAAAGTGTCCATGTAGTCACAAGCGTTATCAAGCTGTAATTATATGTAGGCCGATTGATATGCACGTAGTTGTCTAATGCTTAATCTGTAGAAGTGCATGATAATGATAATTTTTATTCGGTTGTACAGAGAAATTTAGCAATACTGTGGTACGATCCATTGTGGGGAGAAAACATACGATTTGTGTTTCTTCACAAGTTTGGCTTCAGCTGAGTAAAGAACCCAAGATGGACACAGTAGCCACGCACTATGACTATTATGACATGACGTTAATGCAATAAATACAGAGTAGCTGCCAGCGTGTAAGGATATATTGCTCAAATCAATTTCAAGAACGATATAAATTGAAAATATAGTCAGCTGAATTTCAATCAAGCTACAAGTGGCTCTATTATCTGCAGTTTATAAAAGTACTTATACCAGATTGAAAGAGTGTATTTATTCTTTAAATACGCTTTACTATTATGAGTTGATATCCTTTATATTTTTCCTCCAGCAAAGATTTTATGTCGGCAAGCATTACGAATTCAGTTCGGCAAAGCTTGTCCAAGCTATATAGTCTTCAACTGAGTGAATGTTGTCTTAATAATCACCGCAACGTTTCAAATATTCTATATGATATTTGAATTCTTTAAATTCATCTTATTACATATAAATATAATATTTTATAAATCTTACCTATATAATAATTCCCGGATTATTTTATGCTAGACAACTTTATTCATATTACAATGAGTATATAAAAATAAAATTTTAACATATATAATAATAAATATGAATATACATAGTACGAGTATAGTACAGTGCGGGTTTGAATACTGTAGGTATTCAAACCCGCACTGTACTATACTCGTACTACGTAGTGTACTGTGTAATCATAGCGAGCACTCAGTCCCTAATTTACCAGGGTACGGCATGAAGTATATACACAGAGTATGTATTGAACAATAGTTAATAACATTAGCTGTGATGGCTTAAAGAAAAATTTATTTGTCGGTGCCACAGCCTGCATATAATAAGTTACGATGTGTCCACGTACTGAAACTTCACAGTTTTGTAAAGAGAACGATATACTCGTATATCTCCTGACCCATGTAGGCTAAAATAATCCAAAAATAAATTGCGTGCCAAGTAAAAACACCAGTATTAGAACCATTCATTAGCGCAGTGCTTTAAAGACCTGTTTCTGTTATTATTATTGTATTTTGTTAGGTTGTTTTCATTTCTTTATCGTTATTTCACGTTAATGACATAGATATTTAAACATTGACAGTTTTAAGATGATATTACCATTTGTAATAAATGGAACAGATATTAATACGTCCTTTGATATTACGCTTTATCGACATCCTTATCCTTCATCGAACTTTTAAACGCAAGTATAAATGTCGGTATCGATTAATAAAAAAGGTAGAGATATAATACTGTTTTATTTCCGTAAAATATTCTCTTCTGACAATATAAGTATGTACATATAACACGAGTTTTTAGATTCAAATAAAATTAAATGGGTGTTTTTTTAATGTTTTGCCTTGAAGTGGTGCAGTATACCCATCCTACCTGCGTATTGAAGTTATAGTTAGGGGAAAAGTAGGTAGAATGGGTACTTACAAATAAGGAATTCTTGATGGACCGCAAGGCTTACATATAGAATACTTACATTTTACAGATAGTCGTTGATCCTAACTCGTTCTAAACCGGTGTACCAGAATAAGGATAATTTAACTGACCGCAGCCCAATAAGTTAGAATTGCTTTCACATACCGACTCGAAGGCAATTGTTTAGGAAAAATATTGAGATGGTTAATCACTGTGTCTGCAGCTAGTTCACCGAGCCCAAGTATATTGGGCGTAGATACACACACGTGATACACACACGTGACTGGATAGTACAGGCCATAAGGCCAACTAAGTCCTTTTATATTTAGAACTGTTTCGCAGCTGGAAGTCCTAGCAGATAGTACGAAATAACATTGGGTTACGATAAAAACGCTGGAATCAATTCGGTTGTGGTAACTATGCCTGGTAATGAGTTTTACGAAGATTTGCACACTGTCGTCTAGCTCATCGGATAGCAGTGTGTAACGCATATCAAGGCTGAATAAAAAAAAATTACCAATGCCTTAAGGAAATATACATAAAGTAGTTTATTTAAAAAAAAACAATGGATTTTATCAAAGTAAATTTAAATATTCATCAAAGGCTTACCAAATAAGAAGAGAAAAATTGTAGCGTTAATTTTAACTATTGCTGGGAGATGTATGTAGGGATTTCGATTTGAATGTCCTTTATAATCCGAAATTTTAATTTTATTTTTATAACTGAAACATTCAACAGTTCACAGAAAATAAAAGACAGTAAGTAAAAACAAATTAGCGGATGTTTTTGTTTTTACGTTTAATAGTAAGCATTGCTACGAATTATTTTTCTTATGAATGTTTCCAAAACAATTTTAATGAAAATCTGAACGTTTAAATAACAATATTCTGACGATTTCAACATCATTTTAAGCAACGGAGATATTTCTTGCATATTCCTTGGTCTGTAAAACAAAAAATGAATTACGAATTTTTATTGTTTTGCTCATAATTTTGCATAACTTTCATACAGAATTAGCAAGTAGTTGAAACGATTAAGCAAAGACTATTATAATGAAATATTGTCACAATATTTCCTAGTTCGTATTTGTGAATAGAGCATTAATTATTTCTAGTTCACAAGGACGAATATGGGACGACATATAGTAGGAATCGTATTATATCGGACGATCATATCACAAGACAATATAGAAGTTGCAAGATGGTATCACGAAATGTTTACAAATGCTTGTTTACTTTATGTTACCATTTGTTGTTCCTTTTGTTTTTTTTAATTCAAAATTGAGTTAACGAGAAGAAACTTTGTTATAAAATGTGAAGAGATTTTTTTATAAAATGTTATTTTAGTTACCGAGTTGCAAGTCAAAACATTTAGCTTTCATTTTGGTTTCAGTTTGGTTCTTTCGTAAAATTAAACTCTAAAATGAAGATGCGTTTAGCTTTTGCATAAAATGCGAATGTGCAAAAGCCCTTAATTATCTTTAACACTTAATTGCATCCATACATATTTTCAATTCACTTAATGGAAAACAGTTGAATTTTCTCTTTCAAGTTACATATTATGCCTAGAACCTTATATGGCATCAGGAAGTCACCTAAAATACAGCACCGCCTTCTAAAGTAACTAACAGCACGATGTGACTCAATTCACTTACGTGACTAAAGAATATTCAACACAGTACCATCACCTGCCTTACAATACCGCCCGCTAAGCAAATAACAGCACGTCTTTCACGTGACTTAAGAATATTCAACATAGTATAAAATCCAAGGTCTAATTATGTAGACAGCCCCAGTAGTAGTTAAGTTAGTTTATAAGTTAGTTTAGTCTAGTATCCCTGTGTACTCACATCGTCACAACAGTAAGTTAACTTGTAAGTTATAAAATAAAAGTAATAAAGGAAAAAGTGTTCATCTCCTTCCCCTTCAATCCTCCCTAGCTGCCGCAAACGTAAGTTGCATCATGTTTTTCATTGTGTCGTCATTGGTTTTCCAATAGAGATAATTTAAAAATCCACCTTAAAGTATTATATTCTGAACTTTGAACCGGAAAGCCAGAGAACTAGCTTCAATAGTTGATTACGAGAAATATCAAATTCAGTCCCGTAAATTATAACAAATTGTATCCTCTTCATCACGTAAGCGCAATTACAACATACATACTGAATATCATCAATTTTATCCCGAGTTAAAAATCTTTCCGACGTTCAATTTCCAACGGATGAGTTGTCACTTTTACAAAAAGGCCTAAAGTATAATCTAACACCTTCGATCTCTCAGAAGTCGCTAGAGACTGTAGCCGTGGACGCGGAGATGGTTGTTGTGATCGGGAAGAAAGATAACATTGTTAAAAGTTTGGTAGCGAAAGAAATTCAGGCTGTACCCGCTTCTTACCATTGCAATCCGACTTCCCTGTTTTTAAGTCACTAAAGCAGAGAATAAGGGACACTGATCTTATTGTTACTAAAGCCGACAAGGGCTGATGTTATTATGGATAATAGCGGGTATAGCCAGAAGGTTAACGATGTTATCCAAGGGGATGACTTTGAGCTTTTGGAGTCTGACCCTACCAAAAAGTTTCCTTCGGATATTAAAGTATGTATACAACAGTCATCATATATTTTTCCCGACCACAACGTGTCTCGCAGCAGTCTTGTTCCAATGAATCCTCAAGCACCCATTTTATATGGGTTACCTAAAATACATAAAGAACATGTTCCTATTCGTCCGGTTGTATCATACATAGGTGCACCAGCTTATTTCCTTGCTCAAAAGTTAAACTTCCTTCTGCTAGAGAAATCTGAATTCAAACCAAATTACCGCCTTAAAAATAGTTTAGATCTCATTACCAAGATTAAAGATATCCGTATTCCACCTAAATCCATGTTGTTATCTTTAGACGTTGATAGTCTTTTCAACAAATGTCCCATCCCCAGACTGTTTGTGTATACTCGCAGATCTCTTTAATAAACCTCGTTGACATCCCGGGGAAACAAATGGTCTTCTAAACTTAACCTCTTTCTGTATGAAACAAGACTATTACCGGTTTAATAACCACTTCTATCTACAAAAAGAAGGGCTAGCCATGGGTTCCCCTCTAAGTCCTCTTATGGCGGACATTTTTATGGATAATTTTGAAAAACAACACATAGTTGTCAATCAAAATATCTTATACTATTATCGATATGTAGACGACATAATTATTTGCTGGACTGGCACAAAGAGGCAACTGGATGTTTTCCTTAATAAAATTAATGAAATATACGGCAAATTTATATTTAAGCTTGAATTAGAACAAGATTGTGTCCTTAATTTCCTCGACTTAACAATAACAAGGAAAGAGTCGTTACATGAATTTCAAATTTATCGAAAGCCAACTCATACCGACACGGTCATCATGTCATCCGTGGCAACATAAATTAGCCGCTTTTTACTGTTATATTAATCGTTTGTTCACTGTACCGTTAAGTAAAGAAAATTATTTAAAAGAGCTTAATGTGATTTATCGAATTGCGGTCTCTAACGGTTATTCAAAGAATATCAAGAAATTCATTGGAACAAGACTGCTGCGAGACAGGTTGTGGTCGGAAAAAATATATGATGACTGTTGTTTACATACTTTATATTCAAGAAAGAAGGACGAAAGCATGATTTCGATAGGAGGCACACTGAAGATTTCCAGTCAAACATTAAGTTTTTCAGGAAAGCCATCAAAACAGCCAGAGGAAAAACTTCTACCTCGGAGCTGAGTACAATCAGGAGTCAAGATGGGAGCATTATAAAAGGAGGAGAATGTGTGTTAAAGAGATGGAAAGAGTATTTTGAAAGTTTGTTTGAAAGAGAGGAAGTGCAGGTACAGCATCTGCCACTTTCCACGGAAACTAATATAAATGTTGATGAAAATGAGATAAGCATGGATGAAATAGTGAAAGCTTTGAATAGTATGAGATTAGGTAAGGCTGCAGGGTATGACAGGATAACCGTCGAGATGCTGAGGGCTGGACAGGGCCTGGTGGCTAGTCAGCTGTACCGCCTTTTCAATCTGTGCTGGCGAAATGGGTGAGTACCGGGAGACTGGTGCAAAGCCGTAATCGTGCCATTGTATAAGGGAAAAGGGTCACGGCAGGACTGCATAAATTACCGCGGCATAAGCCTTCTTAGCGTCGTCGGTAAACTGTATGCGAAAGTGTTGATTGAAAGGGTTGTGAATGAAACAGACAAGAAAGTATGGGATGCACAAGCGGGATTTAGAAAGGGAATGGGATGTACGGATCAGGTCTTTTCCTTGCGGTGCATAGCCGAAATGTGTTTGGCTAAAAACAAGAAAGTCTACTACGCGTTCATAGATCTAGAAAAGGCCTATGATAGAGTGGTAAGGCATGAATTATGGTCAGCACTGTCCGTGAACGGTGTGAGCAGTATCCTCATACGAGCATAGCAATCTCTTTATTGGGATTCTAGTGCTTGTGTAAGGATAAACGGGGCATACACTGAATAGTTTAATATCGAAAAATGTGTTAGACAGGGATGTGTAGCGTCACCATGGCTGTTTGATCTGATCATGGACAATTGTTTGACAGATTTAAAAGAGAATGAAAGTGGGTTGAGAATGAATGAGTTACTCATCAAATGTTTTCTCTATGCTAATGGCCAAGTATTACTTGCGTCTTCGGCAGAGGAGTTGCAGGAGATGGTAACTGTATGAGTGGAGCTTTTGTTAGAAAGGTAATGAAGATGAATGTAAGGAAGACGAAAGTGATGGTGTTTGAAAAAGATGAGGCAGTGACAGACTGCAATATCGTGATTGAAGATGAACAAATTGAACAGGTGAAAGAGTTTGTGTATTTGGGTTCAAACTTTACAAGAGATGGAAAGTGTGAGAGTGATATCGAAAGAAGAGTGAATGCAGGAAACATGGTGAATGGAGCTTTGCACTCCTTTATGAGCAGTCGGAAGGTGTCTAACAAGGCTCGTTTGGCTGTGCATGAGGGGGTGTTGGTTCCGACACTCATGTACGGAAGTGAAAGTTGGGTATGGCAGAAGAAACATGAAAGCAGAATAAATGCAGTTGAGATGAGAGCATTAAGAAGTATGATAGGAGTTAAACTGAGTGACAGGATAAGAAATAGTGAGATAAGGAAACGTTGTGGTCTGAAGGAAGATGTAGTGACAAAAATTGAGAAAGATATTCTGAGATGGTTTGGCCATGTCGAGAGAATGAATGAAGAACGATTGACGAGTGTGAATGAAAGTGTTGGAAGGGGTAGACCTAGGCAGACATTTCTAGACCAAATCAGGGACGTCTTGAAAGAAGGCCAGGTCAAGAGTACCCTAAACCATAGAGCATGTATGAAGGAAATAATGAAAGTGGACGAAGCGAAACAAGTATGTAAGGATCGTAGCAAGTGGTCGCTGCCTACACCTACGGGAAAGAGGCGTGATTATATGTACGTATGTATGTAACATTGACAATGTAATAAAAAATAAACAAAAACTTGTCGTACGCAATTCTCTGTACACGGTTAAATCTCAAAGTGATCGTCGATATGTTGGCAGTTTGACCTACTTAGGTTCTATATCTGAAAAAATAGCTACTACTCTTCGACAGAGTGGCGTGTACCTGGCATTCAAAAGAAACAATTCACTTAAGAATATCTGTAATTATAGAGATAAGTTAGATGCTCGTCTAAAGTCTGGTGTTTATAAACTTGTTTGTGACGAATGCCAAGCCGTTTACGTGGGTCAGACTGGTCGCAACTTCGAAACACGTTATAAAGAGCATTTAGCCGCGTATAGGAATTGTAATTCCGATAAATCACATTTTACTAAACATCTCTTCGACACTGGACACAGACTAGCCAATGACCACTCCTTTAAAGTCTTACATACTTGTAATAAAGGGCTACGACTGTGTGTGCTGGAACAGTTAGAAATATTAAAATATAATAACGGTAATGTTGCACTGCTGAATGAACAAACAAATGTTTCCAACTCGCCTCTCTTAAACATGTTAAAGTCTGCTCCTTGATGATATATAGCCTCGCAACATGGTCGTTTGTCACACTCACGATGCGGTGGTCAGCGTTTGGTTGCGTGGTTGTAGGGTAGGCGGACGTTTCGCAATAGTTTGTTGTTAATTTCACATAGCAAATATCGGCGTACGTCAGGCGGTGATTGATTGCATGACGTAAACGCTCGCTACGTAATTGGAACGCGGTTGTGTCAGCAAGTAGTATAAATAGCAGTAGTTTCGGCTCGCCGCTCACTTAGCGGCCAGCCTCCGCAGAGTCTACTTCACCTGAGGATGCCTCGTGTAGAGGCGAAACACGTGTCGTATTTTCGAGAGTGGTGTGTCGTGCCTAGTGTGGTGGTGCTGTGGGTGGTAGTGCTGGGATTAACGGCAACGGGTATAGTGCGCGCGATTGAGGGAGGGTGGGAGGTTTAATTCGTAATCGAGGATAGATGTAGATGTCTATGGGCCACAGTATCCACTTACCAGCAGGTTGACTGTGTGCTTGTTTGTCACCTTTATCCTATAAAAAAATTAGAATTTTTAAACTAAAAACTATAATTGACTATTATATATCATTGAGTTTGGAAATTAAATCTTTAAAAATACTTGAAATGGAATCATTTACACTTTACACTCTTTTATGTCTGCGTTTCGTTGTCTTAATATTATGTCATAAAAATGATACGCTGTGCGTTGAATGCAAAGTGTAGATAGTACAGTACAGCCATATTAAAATTGCAAAGAAGTCTTAATTCTACTAAAACACGGAACAACGTTCCATTTTTATATCTTGACGTTGTTTAGTTGGTTGGTATCTTCGTTGGCAATCTCTGACACATTCCGTAAAGGTCATATAAACTTGTCAATAATATAAAATGTTCTTCAATTATAACACAATCATCAGCTTTAGTGTTAATTTTAAACAAGGTAAATATGCTCTTAGGTATCATTAAATGGTTATTCAAATCAAAATTAACTTCATAAATAAGTTTAACAAGTTTAGAAAGTGTACGTCACATGTAAATTAAAATGTCCCCGTACTTTATTTGATTGTTTACAACGTTAATAATTCTTCTACGCACCTGCACGAAACTAAGCGTAAAAGTTAAGTAAAATATATGGTTAAATGGACACTGAGTATGCAAAAGCTTCGACAATATAATTATGATATACAATTATTCCAAAATACATTTCTTTTATTAAATAATACGCTTTATATAACTCAGTGTCGGATGTCAGTTGGTTTGTCTAGTCACTTGGCTACTTCGTTGCGAGTCCTGAGTTAAATTCTAGCTAGAGCAAACATTTGTGCAAAATCGTTAAGTATTCTGTTGTTATGTTGTTGTGGATGTTTCATTATCTTTTACTTGTGTACAGTTTATCAAAATACATCGACTACATGTTGGTGAAGACAAGTGAGCGTGTCAGTACGCACACGTGTGGAAATTTGCTATCCCCAACCAAGTTAACTTTTCCCGACTATTCGTATAGTGCCGCCACGCTCGATATCGATCTGAAAAATTTCATTACAGTAGTAATAGTTTAAATATTTTTAAGCAAGATTTTCTTTATTACTGTTTTTCATTCGATATTAATTTCAGGAAGGAGTTCTTAGAAATAACGATGGGTTTGCTTTTGAAGAAAATTACAAAAGACTACGAAAGCTTCGATTGATTTTGAACGATCACTTATTTCTTACAGAATTTCATTACCGTACTTTGACAATTTGCATGGAACAAGTTAATGCAATGATGAGTTGATTAAAGGCAATGAAATTTAACTGAGTGCGTGCAGCTGAACGATTCTGACGTGTTTTGGCGGTGTTGAAGATATCTCTATCCATTTTTATCCCGTTGGGTTCAGAAAAGGCGACTATAGAAACGGCCGGATTTCCTTAGTCGCCTTATCTCCTACGCAAGACGTAAAACAGTTAGACCGGAGATGGGGAACAGTATCAAAAGTGCGAGACGTTTTATACTGCGATCGATCCACGTGCCAGTCGTGGCGATTAAGGGAAATACAACATTTTTTAACAGAATAAGGCTGATAAATGAGCCCATAACCTACCTGATGGAAAATGAAGGATGTGACCCAAAGAGATCTTAATCTATTTTCAATAGAATCAAAATGCTGATGCTTTGTCACCCCTATGGGCTGAGGTGGAATGGCTCGTTTCCAGTAATAATGGTCTCCGGTCTCTACACCACCATATAAAACGCAGCAGCTAATAAATTTGAAGTCTGTTGTTGAATAAAAACCTACAACATGATACGATTATTGGTAAAATTAACTACAACCATTAAGTGATAAATCGGCAAAATTGTAATTATGAAATTCCTTGACGCAAACTTGACGGCCTGGGCCCATCAATTAATAAACAGTTTTTGTTTTTTTTTGTTTAAGTTTGTTTTAAAAGTTTAATTGAAAAATTATTTTCATTATTAAGCTCAGTAAATGCCTCTCTTTTTTTTCTTTCACCTTTATAGTTATCTGTAAACGTATATTAAAGGCAGTAGTCTTGGACGGATACAAATTTTCGCTCCAGCAAACACGAGTAGAAAACCAACTTTACAAAACTGTTTCGGCGAATATAGAATACTATTTGAATGGTGGGAAATATTAACTTTAGTCTTAATTCAACGATTTGCTCTGTCTGAATAAGTTTCAAGAATATTTTGATGACAAGCGGATTATGGGAATAGTTTGAACAATAGTTTTTTTATAAAATAATCTAATTTATTTAATGCTTACTGACAGATTGGTTAACAGTTATATTTAAACACATTCATATGTTTTTCAGAGACCGTAAATATTTTAACTAAAACAACATTTTAATTAAAAACATTTTAACAAACAAGTTCAAACCGCCGCTATTACTGACTACAACAGTTTGACAAATTTATTTCGTATTAAATTCACTAATCACAAGTTTACTTACTGAAATTCTGCAAAATAATTGTTACTTTTTTACTTTACTTTATTTAAAGCAGGTGTTGCGTGATAATTTCGCTCGTGATATTTATGCAATTTTATTTTATAAATTTTGCGAGTACTTCCGCAGTCCACATCAAACTGCACAATTTCATTCAATTATGTAAAGGAAATGGCGTGTCGACTTTACATGCGGTGTAAGTGTTTTACATGCTTCAACTTGTTAAAACGAATTATTATGTTGTTATTTCAATTGTGTGCAACTTATACACGTCTATGATAATATGCATAGAAGGTAAAAACTTTTAAGGTAAATAAAAGAAGTAGTTCCACAACCGGACATAGGCTTTCCCTCAATTCTCAAAGGCTTCAGGCACAAAAGAAATTATTATAGTTAAAATCTATGAACTAACCACGGATAAAATCCTTATATAAGTTAGTTTTCCAGAAACCTTCGAGCCTTAGAGTAATACTCTCGTTCGGAATTGTCTAATACTTCTGTTGATCGTTTCAGTCTCAGTGTCAGCAATAAGATGAAACTTGTTCTATTTAATGATATATTAACAAATCCGAACTGCAATATGACGAAATGTTTTGAATTTGAATGTAACTTTAAACAGTCAAAGTAAATATTAAATGAAAGCAATCATAATTATTAAGCTAATCTATTCAGATTTCGTAGTCGAGTACCTAATAACGCCTCGGTAGTGGTTTTTTTTTTTTTGAAGATCTTTCTAAAGTTTTAATATATGCCGTTTAATAAATTTATGGCGTGATCGTCTTAGTTAATCTATGGGGCTTCCCCCATAGATAGAGACATAGGGCGATTTTGCCATAGTTGCCATGCTTGGCAAGCGGGTTGGTAACCATAGTTTTTTTTTGTTTTTTTGAGTTTTTATCAGGATGTTTCTGTTGTCCATCACCAGTTTCACTTTCCCTCTGTCGCTTCTCACGACGATAAGGTGTAGTAGATATTCTTACAGAGCGGTGAAACGTACGGTACGGCGTAAGTATTAAATTTTTGTTATCATCTTTCTGTAAACGTAAATAAAATTGGCATTAAATAATACTTCATACATTGTAATCATAACAGCCAACAAGAAAGAGTTGTTATTTTCCTGTATGTGCACGAAATAAGAAACGCGACGACTGTAATTCGTTTCTCATAAGCCTTACTTAATTATTGACTTACTCACTTAAATATACTAAATATTGTTTTTAAATAAACAGTCCTCGACACTACAGATAATTTCTTCGTACGGTAATTTTTTAGGTGTTAAAGCAAAATTAAGTCCTTTCGATAATACTCGAATTGTTGCATCATCCAGAGTTTGTTTTGACAGATTATGGACCGCGCTTAATCTATGATCCGCATTCGTAGTCAATGGTTGCGTTTCGTTCTCACGTTGACTCAGATGTTTGACATTTAATTTGGTCGTTAATTTTTGATATTTTACTATATGTTTGTTTTTGCATTCGTTATATTTATTAATTTCTCGTTTATTTAACGTTTCAATGCAAACATTATTATCAAATGTCGTTAAAACTGCCTTTAACTCACTGAATGATGTGTCCATGGATTTGTTTATGGTATGTAGATCGGAGCGTTTTTGTTGGATTACCGTTCGTAACAACTTTTTACTTGCCTGATTTAAGATCTTAGCGCTTCCTCGAATGTCCTTTTTAGTGGATATTTTGACACACGTAGGAATGAGATTATTATCGCGACATCTCTTCAAGAAGTTTAATGCTGTTAGATATCTTGCGCGCTTAGTCATGAGATCTTCTAATCGGCGAATTTTATTTGCAATTACCAGTCCGTACTGGTTCAAGTAATGATTTTTTATATTTACGCGAACACTATACATTTAAATAAAACTAATTTTACGGATTTCATCTCGTATATTAACTTATTTTTCATTCCCGACGTTTCAAGCACTTTACAGCACCCATGTTCACGGGGGGGACTGAGGTGTGTGACTGTGTCATCTGCAAATAATACTAAGAAATAATCTGTAGTGTTGAGGACTGTTCATTTAAAAACAATATGCGAAAGGATGATTTGGAAGCGGTACGTCAAGACATTTCGTCTATGTTACGTCGAAGTTCAGCGCCAAAACCGAATCTACCTAAAGACGAATTTAAAGCGTTGAATAACCTACGCAATAAACGAGAACTTACGATTCCCTGCGCAGATAAGGGAAATACAACGGTAGTCATGGATACGTCGGATTATATTTCTAAAATACAAGAACTTTTGTCGGATGAAAGTACTTATAAAAAGGTTAAAAATGACCCAACAAATAACACATTCAAAACAACTCGTGATCTCATAAAGAAACATTTCGAAAAATTAAATCTAGACGTAAAATCGATAATACCTACGTGTGCAAAACCACCGAAGTTGTATGGGTTACCAAAAATACACAAGCCCAATGCTCCACTACGTCCTATAGTGAGCCAAATCGATTCACCAACTTACAAATTGGCTCAACACTTAGCGAATATACTCTCACCGCTCAAGGGACATACAAGAGCACACACAAAGGATTCCTACCATTTTCAGCGACATTAAAGACCTACATCTGGCAGACAATGAAACTATGGTCAGTTTTGATGTGCAGTCTCTGTTCACATGCTTACCTGTTGAAGACTGCATCTCGATTGTTACTAGAAGGCTAGAGCAAAACAACATGCCCGTAGAATATGCAGTATTACTTAGACACTGCCTTACATCTGGCTACCTATTGTGGCAGGAGGAGTTCTACAAGCAAGTAGATGGAGTGGCGATGGGCTCACGTGTATCTCCCACTGTTGCCGATATATTCATCGAGGACTTTGAGGAAAAAGCCCTGCGTACTTCTCCCGTAAAACCAAGATTCTACAAGCGGTATGTAGACGACACTTTCACAATTCTCCCTTTAGATAAAGAACTGCATTTCTAGACCATCTTAACTCCTTAAATTCTAAAATTCCGTTCACAATGGAGTTAGAAGCAAACAATTTTTAGCTTTGCTAGATGTATTAGTAATTCGGAATCCTGATAACACCTTGAGCCACACTGTGTATAGAAAAAAGACCCATACAGATAGATATTCAAACGGTGATTCTCACCAACATCCTTCACATTTAGCTACCGTGGGTAAATCTTTGTTTCAAAAAGCACGAGGGATCTGTGACAATAAACACCTGGCTGCTGAGCTCCAACACGTCAATCAAGTTTTGCACGACAATAAGCTTCGGGTCCCGCGCCTACGTCACAGTGAACGAGTGAAGCCGGCCACAGTCGAGCGAGTGCCTGCTGTACTGCCATATGTCAGAGGTGTCACTGACAAGATTAGCTACATCTTGAAGCGTGCTTCCATTAAAATATATTTCAAGCCGCCAAAGAAGATTAGTCAGTTTTTACAATCAGTCAAGTGTAATATTCCTCTGCAAGATGCAGGAGTGTGCAAGCTTGATTGTGAATGTAGTCTCTCTTATATAGGACAAACTAAAAGATCCATAAAAATCCGCGTTAAAGAATACATAGCTGATGTGAAGAATAGATGCTCCGGGAAGTCTGCAGTCTGTGAACACGTACAGGATCGCCCCCGTCAGTACATTAGATTTGATAGACCACAAATCCTCGCTAAAAACACCGATTCCTTCCAAGGATGATTCGCGAGGCTATTGAAATCAAAAAGCATCCTAATTTCAATAGAGAAGATGGCTGGGTGCTACCATCTGCTTGGGATCCCATAATTAATAAAATTAAATCCCAACCCAAGCATACAACTGCAAGACTTCATGATACTGTAAGTTCATACTGCGTAGATCGGAACAAAAATTAATAATTTTTAATCTGGAGGTGGCCGTGGTTAACTATGACATTGGGATGTCATACACCTCAGTCCCCCCCGTGACCATGGGTGCTGTAAAGTGCTTGAAGCGTCGGGAATATAAAACAAGTTAATGTACGCGATAAAATCCGTAAAATTAGTTCTATTTAAATGTGTAGTGTTCGCGTAAATATATGAAATCTTTATGTGCAATATGGGCATTACAGTTTGTTGGTTTATTATGCTATACTTATGAACGCAGTATGAGTCCTATGAAAAGGCATTGACAATGAGCTGTGATGATCCTGATAATATTTTTATCTCAATCAGGATACTAGGATAAAGTTATTTGAATATTGTATTGGCAATAGATCATCTGTGTGTGTTAGCGAAAATGACAGCAAAAGTTTCCGTTAAATAGATACACACGAAACTAATTAAAGCACGTTAAAAACTGATTCAGTTTGATAGAAAACATTATATTTATGCTCTTGTATTTTATTAGTAACTAGCGGTCGCCCGCGGCTCCGCCCGCGTGGATTCGGTTACCGCTGCAAAAAGCCTACCCAGGAAAGACACGGTCAGCAAACAAAATGATTCCCAGGTCAATTCACAGACACCGACACTAACATCGACGAAGCAGTCATTATCCGCAGGCTGAACAGATTTTCTTTCTGTGGATGTTATTTGTTAAGTCCCGGAGTGCAACCTGTAATGTTTTAGGATAGAAAACTTAAGCTATTATTGTAGAGCTTCTCTATACACAACATTTGACGTTATATTATTTTCTGGTAACAAAATATACTGATGGTCGGGAGCCCCGACCCGTGATAGGGCAACGTAAAGTTGCCCATGCGTAAAACATTCTTTTCGTAAATCAATTCCTACTAATTTGAATGTTTGGCCCTGGGATTTGTTTATCGTGAGTGCGAAAGAAATTTTTACTGGAAATTGGAGCCTTTTGAAGGGTATAGGCAAATCAGTAGGGATCATGGGTATTCTTGGTATATGAGCTAATTCACCAGCTGCAGGGCCGGTGATAATCTTCGCAACTATTAAATTATCTTTTAGCTCCTTTATAAGAAGTCTCGTGCCATTACACATGTTGGGGGGTCTTAAATTTCTGAGAAGCATTATCGGCGTGCCAACTTTTAACGACAGTTCATGAGGTGGAAGCCCAGCGGTGTTCAGAGAATTTAAAAATTCCTGGGGGTAGTGCACTGCGTCCTCGATGTTAGTGACGGTGTCTATGGATTTATAGCACTTAACTTCACCCGGTACTTTCTGCATAATTAAATTGTTTATTTCCTTGACTGTTTCATTCCTGGGAGAAACTATTGCTCTACAACACAGCCAACGAAAATCATTTTGATGTAAGTTTTCGATGTCAGGATATATAGCATCTATCAGACTATCTAAATTATAGACTATTTGCCCTAGAGATCATCCAAAGTAACTGCATAATCGGTGCCCAAATTTAAAGATGGAAAAATTCCTTCTCCCAGTTTCAGCAGCTGTTATGGAAAATTGCTATGCGTATTTCCATGTAGATGAGCTCTCATATTAGTACGCAAATTCAAATGTTGAACAGATGTCCAAAGGTGAGACGATTTTAAACATGCCTTCATAATATCTGCTCGCGTACCTCTGTTGACGACAGGAAGCGTTTGTCGGAAATCTCCAGCAAATACAAAAGTGATACCACCCATGACATTAGCAGAGCTTCGGAGGTCTTTTAAAGTACGGTCCACGGCCTCCACATGAGCTCTATGACTCATGGTGCATTCATCCCATATTACCAACGACGCGTCTTGCAGCAACTTACCAAGAGGCCCATTTTTCCGAATAGAGCACGTAGACCGTTGATCTAAAGATACGGATAGCGGGAGTTTAAACGTAGAGTGAGCAGTTTTTCCTTCGTTCAAGAGAGTTGCAGCAATTCCTGACGAAGCAACTGCAATCGCTATCTTCCCTGATTGCCGTATCTTAGCAAGTATCAAATTTGCGAGAAAAGTCTTTCCGGTGCCTCCTGGTGCGTCCAAAAAAAATAATCTCCCCATGTTATTGTTCACGCTGTCCACAATAGTCTCATAAGCATGTCTTTGATCTGGTACTAATTTTGGCACATTGTCATTAACAAACGCTGTTAGATCATTGCTGTTATACCGTTGTACTATTGAGTCAATAGTATTATTCTGGGTACGAACGGGAGAAGGTAATCCAAATTCACTTAAATTTTTGTCGTTTAGTTCTAGAAGTTTGTTTTCTATTTCAATTAATACTTTATTATAAATGACTTCAGTGAAGGGTGAAGTGTTATCCTGATTTTGTTGTCTGATACGATGTCTAATATCTTCACAGAACTGATCTTTGAAAGTATCCCATAACTTCAATGGTTCCGATGGTTGACAAAATAAAAGTATGATTACGAACAACTCCCTTAGTTTTTTTGGACAATGTGATAACGAAGCTTCGCTTAAAGTGTTACCCCAATGATCATCGTTTTCAAGTAAACCTCGGTCACGGCAAGCTGCTTGATACGTCTCTTTGACAATACCGTTTACAGTTTTAAGGTATGCAAATGAGGTCGGACCGCGTACGTGGTGCAGTAGAATCCTAAGATAAAAACACTCTGATTGGGATGGATGTATCCCGTAGACTCTACCTAAAGCGGCATCTTTTTTTATCCCGGATGTCCAACTACATCTTCACCACGCTTCCTTCTAGTGAATGTATTATTTGCCCATGTATAGTATTGCGGGACTTCATGATACAGAAGAGTTTTCGCGAATTCATCTTCATTACAGAGAGCAAAAAATGCCAGTAATGTGTTATTGCGTGGGTTTTGGACAACTTGATGAGCTGTCCCTGGTGTAAAATACACCCTTTGACCGTTCTCTAGATGAACGGCCAAATGCACTACAGTAGGATGCCGCTCGTGAATGGGAAATTCAAATAAGCGCCAGACAGCTTCAGATGTGCTTATGTACCTGCCATTTAAATAGTTTTCGACCTCATCGTGTGGGTTTCTAAGGCTAAAAGTTGCCTGATCTAAACCTTTATTTATATACTTACATATATATTTAATGGCTTGGACAGAGTGGCAATACTCCACGTTTACATGAGCGTTAAAAGTCTTACATAGTAGCGGGGAGTATGGAACAATCCACCTATTATCTATCGTCACCATGTTGCCCCTGATTTGTAGCGTAATGCTCCGACCGCCATTTCCTGTATCGCGCCTACGATAAACTGGGTACCCATCCTCTCCGGTCTGGGTATCGTTCATGAAACGGCGAGGGTAATTTTTTGTGCAGACACCGTTCTTCATGCATGGTGCAGCTAAATTATGTTCTCCGCAGGGTCCATGTACCATATTTTTAGTTATAATGTCGTGTAGTACCGGATCAATTTGTTGATCGGGTAGCTCCGCAACTATGACACTGTCGATCTCATCTGGTTGTATTTTAGTTTCTAGCCAGAACAGCAAATGACAATGAGGTAAACCGCGCTTTTGCCACTCCACACTTGCCATATAACATTTTACTTTACCGAATATCTGTTCTTTGACAAATAATTTGATGAATTTCTTCATCTTTAAATGAAATACACGTGAAATTATGTCATGACGGTCGAAAGACCGTTTTCCTGGTAGCAGCTCGGCTTTTATTTCAGGCCATTCGGGGTTACATGTAAAAGTGACAAATAAGTCAGGTCTACCATAATTTCGAACGTACGTCATCGCGTCCTGCGTTTTCTCGTGCATGAAACGCGGAGAACCCGTAAATGACGATGGCAATATGACATCTTGACCGATATTTGATGGGTCAACATTTGCGTCATGATTTAAGGCATCTCTGAGATGAATGTAGTCATCAGCCCTCAGTCTTTGTTGATTCCGACAAATATAATTTAATCTTTCCGATATCATTTTCGCCATCATGTCAACACAATATTGACTAAATAAGTCTCTGTAATAATGTAACGGATTAAAAGAGTTAGTTCTAATCATTAATCTAAATGCATAAAATTGCATACACGAAACAGTTTTATTACGCGCAGAACCCTGCTGAGGGATAGTCAAATAATAACCGTCTTCTCCTGTCACAAACATTATAGGATACTGTAGTGGATCATAGGACCGATGTAGCTCAGAAACTCTTTTGAGCTGCCCGTATCTACCGTGTACGACTATATCCCTGGGACCTTTGTCTTCATCGACCAAGAGAACAGCTACCTCGTTTACAGTAGGAGCATTATATCTGCCTCTGTGTGCTGTCTGTGGAGTGCGATCTGAATGAATAATTAACTTTAAATTATCTGAGGAGTTAAGTTCTAAGTTTTGTTTAAAACTTCGTATGTACACGTTATGATTATTTAAAGCGGTCTGTAATTCGTGAATTAAATCCATTTTTAAGGTTGGTGCGATGCTTGATCGCAACGATAACTGGTCTGCATCCGAAATAAAATATATTTGCAAGAACTGTGGGTTTTGGCCTGATGGTGGTAAAAGGCTACCAATTAGATGATACACTTGTCCTTCAATTTTAAAAGTGGGCATAAAATTTCCTTCCCTGATTTCTTTTGCGCCAAACGAAGTCATTTGAAAAAGACTATTGTATTTACGTACGTTTGTTAAAAAATGCCCAGATAATGGATGGTTATTAGTCAAAAGATTTTTTATTGGTTGTGGCGGCTCCTGCAGGTTAGGAAGACAAACTTTACCTGAAGCACAGCACATACCATTAGGTTCGTCCGCCCATTTCTTGGCAGAGCAGTTAGAGCAGATCTTATTCATGACTCCGATTTGGACGGACGTTTGTTGTGCATAATCAAACTGCGGATCATATCTGAAAGCCAGTCTGTTGCTGTTAGCTAAAATTCGATTGCGAACTCTATTTGTGGACAACTGCTGTCTCTCTGCCTGAGCTCTAAGTCGCTGCAAACGCTCGACACTCGACTCTCTTTCGCGCAACTGAGAGGTCCTTATATTTTGTTCATGAAGACTTTGGGAACGCTCCAGGCTCGACTCTTGAGCGCGTAGCTCAGAGGTTCTCAAGCTTTGTACGGCAAGGCGTTGCGAACGCTCGACACTCGACTCTCGTTCGCGTAAGTCAGAGGTCCTTACATTTTGTTCATGAAGACGTTGGGAACGCTCCAGCCTCGACTCTTGAGCGCGTAGCTCAGAGGTTCTCAAGCTTTGTACGCGCAAGGCGTTGCGAACGCTCGACACTCGACTCTCGTTGGCGTAAGTCAGAGGTTCTTACATTTTGTTCATGAAGACGTTGGGAACGCTCCAGCCTCGACTCTCGTGCACGTAACTCAGAGGTTCTCAGATTTTGTTTTGCAAGGCGTTGTGAACGTTCGACACTCGACTCTCGTGCGCGTACCTGAGAGTTTCTCTGATTTTGTTCAGCAAGGTGTTGTGAACGTTCAGGTGAAGATTCTCCCATACGACGTATTTTTGCTGCCCGTGCTTGAGAACTAGTTTAGAAAGTTGAGACCTGGCTCTCTTAGGCATTTTCAAATGTTTAAGATAATGTTATTAGCGTGTAATATTCTAGCTCTAAAAAGAACTGTTGGTTAGCCCTGAAAAGAACTGTTGGTAAGCCCTGAAAAGAACTGTTGGTTAGCACTGAAAAGAACTGTTGTTTAGCTCTAAGAAGAACTGTTGTTTAGCTCTGAGAAGAACTTTTGCGTAGGTGTAGTTTAAAGAACGAAACCTAAAAAAAATCGCACGAAAATTATTAGACTTCACGCACGACCGCTGCGTAGGGAGCCAACCGCGCGACTGAGCCACGCGGGTACCTTACTCATAGATCTAAACTACCCCTCCCACACGCTCACCGGGCCTTGGTAACGCCTACTTCGCAACGGGCCGTGCAGCAGAAATCGTAATATTTTATTTTCGCTATAACTTCAGAACCAAACGTCCAATTTTAATCATTCAAAGACCAAATATTATCTACATTAACTGTACTTAGTGATGAAATAAATTATTTTGATAAGGATTAATAGCATGAGTAAAATAAACGCGTTTAAATGTAGTCCAAAAAAAAATCAAGATTTTTCAATAAAAAAATGGTTATTGTGCCTCACTCGACATAGATAGGTATAGTGTGTCGCGGACTTTTTTGTAGATATTTATAAGATCTACAATTACTTAGAACATTTTATGGTTCTATCTTTAATAGTTTAGGCAGGGTACGCAAAATAAGTAACTTTTTTGGTTGATTTTTTACACCTTGTGTCCGAAAAACCCTAATATCTTACGGAACCCTATTTTTGTTCAAAATTAAATATAGCCTATATTACTCGTGGATAATGTAGCTTTCGAATGGTGAGAGAATTTTTGAAATCGGTCCAGTAGTTTATGAGCCTATTCATTACAATCAAACAAACAAACAAACAAAGTTTTCCTCTTTATAATATTAGTGTAGATTTAATTGAGGTGTACTTTATAATAAAACAAATACAAAACATAAAAAGTAATTTAAATAATAAAATAAGCATTTTGTTGAAATAAAACATATGTAATGTAACCATTCTACCTGTAAAATGTTATTGATTGCGACCTTGTAAACAAGAGTCATGATAGAAATAAATTTTTATCAACTATTAAAACGATGCGCATATTCAATATTGTATAATCACGAGTAACTATGATGAAATGCCACATTAGTCAAATAATTCTGCTATTTGCTCATTAACAATGTTTACTACGTTTTTATAATGTATCCAATTGCCGCATGTGTTGACTTGTAAAATCTTGATTTTAGTCATTCTGTTTTACATCTTTGGTGTTACATCACTACTAAAAAATTTCAACACACACGCCGTTAACTCTAACATAACCTGAGGCACAGCTGTCGATATCAAAGATAGATCCGACCTCGAGGCTCACATTATCAGTATTATTAGGATTTGTTGTTGTGTTTTCATTTGTATTAACTGTCACACTCGCTTCTGTTTGATTATTTCTTCCTTCCATAGCTTTGTCTAGAAAAGTGGCAGAATTATTGCTTTGTACGGTAGATTCTCTTGACGGAGTATACGCGCTTCCCGTAGCTTGTGCAGTGGCAAGCCCTCGTCCATTTATTTGCATTACTGTCAGCAGAAGCGCAATAATAAATCCAGTCATGATTGTGCGTTTTCCTTAACTAATATTTTCAAATACTGTCTGGACAAAGGATATGTACTATAATAATTTTCTATAGTGTAATTAACAAATAAGAAAAACAAAACAGTGTTATACAGTGAAGAGCTCGGCGCTTTAAAAAGGATTTCTACACTGTTACCGTGAAATTACAATTTTTGCACTTAAGGCCAAGATGCAAACAATATTGTCGTAAATGGTGGTATCGCAACGAGTATAACATATAGCCATGTAAATAACATGAAATGAGAGATCTTTTTAGACATTAAATTTATTTCTTACAACAGTAGTTCTGTTCTACAGACATCGAACTTCAGATGCTATTAAAATAAGTGAAAACTATTTAATTCTTTTAGTTCTCTGAAGCCAGCTTTACTTTTGCTTTTTTGACACTTATGTGGATTAAGTAATATCTATATCTATAAATATATAAGTCTGTAGCTAACAACCAGTAAGTATTTATACAACATTCGAAAAATATTTATATAGAAATTTCATTCCTTATTTTTCAACCTTAAGCGGTGCAATTTTCTGCATTTTATTAGGTAAACCTTTTTTCTTCTCAATTATAAGATTTAATAAAAAAATCGGTTTCCAATTAACAAATACACTGCGTAGTTTTGGAATGGAATAAAATGGAAGTAGGAGAATTCAATACATTCAAAAACATACTGTCGAATTAGGAGACTCCTCCAGTTTTCAAGTCAGCTAAAATGGAAGTAGGAGAATTTTATTATTAATTATTACATAGCTACGTAATTTTATAGTATATTTTCACCTAGTAAATAATTATTACAAAATACAAAATGATACATACCTTCCCCTTTATTACATACAGCGGGATTAATATTTTGTAATTAGTAGCATAAAATGTGTTATATTATGTTTTATCAATAATTTCATGGGTATACGTCTAACTTCATACTGTATTTATTAATTATGTGAAAGCAAAATAAATTCGCTACGCGCGATTTTTAAATAATGCCTAATCACTAAGTGCACAGCGTGCATTACTTAAAGTCGCGAGTAGCGCGAATGTATTTTGATTTGCAAATAACGTGCTAGATGGTGGCGGGAAAACATCTTTTAAAGTCTTAAAATTCGCACATTGGTTTACACTTTTGAAGAAGAAACTTCGAACAGACGTCGAAGAAGCTACCGCTACGTCTACTGTTATATAAATATTGCTTAATGTACTATAATTACGAATCATTAAGAATATATTAGAGGTGCAAAAATTAAAGAAGATTTAGAGAAGACGAAAATGGTGCATCCGTTTACGATAGATTTAAAAAAAAGTGTACAAATATACTTCTTAATTAGTGTATAATAATATTTATTGTAAGTAATTTAGTACTAATTATCACTTTATAAATTAGTTAATAATTATAATTTACACATCCATTGTGCACATAATGTTGACTTAACTACGAATATGTATATTTAAGTAGTTCATATAAATTTAATTGTTCTTAGTTTTGTTTATTAATCCGAAAAATACTTTAGTAAAATGTTGCCAATAGTGCAATGAATAGTGCAAAGTGTGCAGCCTTGTAATCGTTCTTCGCGCTTCTTCCAACGCGTGCTAAAAACCGCTTTTGAGACTGGGTAGAAGACCGTACAGTATATCGTTTTCGCGAATTATTACAAATCGTCTCAAATGCAGACTCGACTACTTCCAGCTTCCCGAACAAGAGGGTTTCCGAAAATATTCTAGAATCATTGACCACATATATGCCCTTCGGCAAATTGTACATAAGTCCATAGAGTACAATCTACTACATTGCCTTGCGTATATATATATATATATATATATATATATATATATATATATATATATAAAGAATATATATATATAATATATATATATATATATATATATATATATATATATATATATATATATATAAAGAATATGGTATTAAAGTCAATGGCGCGTATACCACTCACGATACAGTCCTTATATCAGAACCACTAAAGGACCTAAGCACTATGCTCAATAACCTAAATAGTGTCTCTCAACGGATAGGTCTTAAGATGAACATGGAAAATACAAAGGTCATGTGTAACGTCCATGTATTACCTATGCAACAAAACTTCAGTTATTTTCAGAGTTGAAAGCACTACGTTCAATTTATTGACAAGTGTGTTTATCTATTCCGACTTACCTAGTCCGACTTATATCGAGAGGCTTCTAGCTAGAAAATCCGACAACCGGTGGAGAAGAAATACTTTGGAGTGAAATCCTTGTACCGGAAGGCGAAGTGCGGGGTGGCACCCACTGGATGGAGTGCTGATCTGGTAAAACATGAAGAAAATCGAAGGATGTAGCTGGCTCAGGACCGTGCTTCGTGGCAAACCGTTGGGGGGGGGGGGGTACTATGTTTAGCAGTGGACTTTTGAAGGGCTTTAATGAAGATGGTAATGAAGATCTAATCACAAAGTGATAAAATACTCCAAATTTTATTATTGGACTGTTGCATCGGTGTATGCAAATAGGTCTAACAATGCGCATAAATTGAGCGACAAACTGACTAAACATGCCAAAGCAACAGGCAGTGGATATTTTCTGAAAATGATTGCCGTTTACTATATGAAATGGTTAAGGTTTCATTAACTTTCCCGTGGTCGGTATGAACCAGTCTATTTTAGGTCATATTTTTATATGCACATTTCTATATTATTCACCACTTACTTAACGAGGTCCATCTGAGTTGGATTCGTTGGTCAATCTTTTGGTTGAAATCAAACGTTCTCCAGCACTGATTTTATGTATGGTCCTTACCCGGTGGAGCTGACCTATTCGTGCTACAACTATACCAGTAATATAGCTGCAGCATGGCTCTACTACCTAAAACCACGTGTTTGGTGGTGAATGAAAATATCGTGACTAATAATAATGTTCGGATCAGTCTCAGTACCACCATCAGGGATAAGGGCGCAAGACACCTGGTGTCGCAAATGTAATTGTAACTGCCAGGGTTGACAGTTTGGCAAATCTTCCCTATAATGGGAGAGTTCTTTTTCCTGTAGTTAATTTTTACAAGGAGATGAAGAAAAATAAGTTTTACCAATTATGAATTAATGTTATAAAATTATGATACGGGGCGTTTTTAGTTTACGACCCGTTTCCCTTATTTCGATAGTGAATCTCATCGAGCCCCCCCCCCCCCCCCCGATCCCCCTGGCTTGTGGAGTCTCACTGCATAAGCAGGGGCCTGGCTGCTTCGAGACTGCATTCAGCGTCGGAATCAGCGCACTCAACTCGGAAGTCATCGCTTACGAGTCTATTGCGATGAAGTTGTAATAGCCACAGGGCCGACAATATACATTTTTAGAAAAAAAAACGACTTTAGTAACTAATATTACGTTCATTTTAATTATTTATAAGTTATATATGAGGTATCTATATTTTATACAACTGAAGTGGCAAACAAGCTTACAGTCCACCTGATGGTAAGTGGCTACTGCAGTCCGCACCTGCAGACAACTTCAGACAAAGAAAGCCACAGATGTCGTTTACACGCTACGTAGAATAGTTTGACCGATGAGGGGAGCAGCGTCAAATGGGCGACTTGTTTGGTGCTGCGATTACCTTTCCGCATGGCAGGAGAAACGGTCATAGCAAATCATTCAACAAAAAAAACTCCATTATATGTAGATGTTTGTATCACTCAAAACACCGAAGATGTCAGCGATATTTTTCCGCTTTTCTGCGCTTTTTTTAAAATATTTTTACAGTATAAAGGCTGACAATCCAGTAGACAGTCCATCTGATGGTAAGTGGATGCAGTGACTCAAAGACATCTATCTATATTTATCTTCGATTAAGTATAATAAATGTAGATTCGTTTACGCCCTGAGTACTAAGATGGAATGCCGCGTTTACAGTAAAAAGGATCTCAGATTCTCTACACTCACCATACGAAATATAGCAGCATCAAGCTGGTATTTTATGCTGGTATGGCTGGTATTTCTGTAAAAGCGTGATTCCTCCCCAGTAGAGCTGACCCATTCAAACGACAACCATAATATAGCTGCAGCATGGCTCTACCACGTAGAAATACTATTACTTGGAAATACAGTAATTGCAGTTATTAATATACGTGTAATAACCGCTATGACTGTATTTTCGAATGAATTCTCATCAAAGACTATTTTAATAAAGTTTATATTTTATACGTATCGTGTAACACAGGTAACATATTATGTAGTCCATTAGTATCATGTGATATTATTTGGACCACTCACAATAATACTTCTCAGAAAAACTAAAAAGCAACTTTAAAAATTAAGAAAAAAAATCACAAAAGAACTTCATAAGTCGGAGCTTTCCTCGTAACTCTTCAACATATTATGCCTTAGCATAAATTTTGAAAGTTGGTAGTTTCTCGTGAAATCATTTTTTTTAGTTTTTTAGTTCAGTTTTTACTTTTTGTTCAAAGTAAAATTTTTGACGATTTAGTGTCGCAGTGGCTCAGCAATGAGTTGCAGCGCTAAAAGCTTCGGTTTCGAATCCCGTATGGAATAAGTATTTGTATGGTGGGCTACAAATAATTGTTCCGGGTCTGCATGTATGTTTTTGTGAAATGTATGTACTTATGTAAACCCATGATACAGGAAAAAATTCTAGCGAGTAACGTTTAAAAAATATATTGCTTAACGCCTTATGTACGAGTATAAAATAACGATGTTTTCCACCTCTGTGACAAGATTTGTATAGAAGAAAAACAATATAACAAAGAAAAATTATTTCAAAGTTCTTTAAAAATTCAGTTATAAATAGCCAACAGCAATAAGATAGCCATCAAAGGCTACTACACTTAGACTTCTACTACACAACATACACTGGTACCGGATCTTAAAATCTATAAAATTTATAAAATATTCATTCAACTCTTGTTGCACTATATATGTTTCCCTCTTTTTGTGAATTTAATTTGAACATTATTAAGTTAAAAAAGAAACCTGGATCGTGGAAACGTTTTACATACATAAATTGCTCATGGACAAACATTCAGACCCAGATCCACGGTACGTATTTAAAACTCATTAAATTCGCGTGATGAACTAAATACACATCAAACGTCAGTTAATTATCATTCAGTGCGCATTAACATTTGACATGAAGTTAACCCAACACATCCGCTATACAAACCTTTGAATAATTAACTAGTATCAACTTTGCAAAACTCCCGTTTTAGGTATTCAAACATCACGTGTTAGTAGTCGATGTGACTGAGTTACATCTACGAAGTACTATTCATTAAAATCATTCAGTGGAACACGAGTGGGTTGCTTTTCTCAACAACTTTAATATAATATGTGCCACGAAATTTATTTCAGGTAACCTTTCAGGCAAAAAGTTATTCAATCATAGCTTTGGATTAAAGCGTATAATTAAATAGTATTCAATACAAAGTGTCAGTTAGAATGACGAGTCGGTTCCGGACGATCGCTTTATTTGATCGTCAGAGCAATTGTGTCACCAGATCTTGGTCTCAAATCCAAAATGTAAACTACGCTTGTTCAGAAAAACTTTCCAAAGCATTATGTTACCCTGTCTAAGCAAACGTCTGACTAACAGGAGATTAAGACACAAAACAACTTGTCACGTATACCTCTAAACTTGAAAACAACCAGTGCATGTTGCCAGTGATAAAATATAGATCTAAGATATGGTCCTTTACTGCTGGTTGCATGAAGAACCTTAAGGTCGTTTAGCGAGATATGGGGGAGGCTAAGCTCAGAGTTTCTTCGCTTGATAGACATTGCAATGAGGTTATCCACACCAGAGTGAACGATATAGACCAACGGATTTTTCACGTGCTGGTTATAAGCTATCACGGGCTCTTTTGGCCTTGTGAATATGTCATATCTTATGTCGTATGTTTTAATTTTTGTGTAAATAAATAATCTCACAGTATGTGATCTGGACTGTGTGCGGGATGCGCCATGAGCTCCACCTTTTCAAAAGACAAATATAATTTAATCTTGTTCGCGGTGTGCGCCAAAGCATTGACATGATGCAACAGGATGCGTATTTTTGGTGCCAAATAAATGATGGTGTACACTCAGCATCAACTGCATTTTGGCTCATCAAGTGGATTGCTATGTATTTTATTACATCGCTCTGAATTATATTTGAACTATCCCATCAATCATCTCTCATCACTTGTCTTAAATTTTTGAAATACAACCAAACTTATTGTTGAATCATTTAATATTAACTACATAAAAAAATAAAAAGCTCGATGAAATGTACTACGTAATATATGAAATTAATATTGTGATTATCTTTTTTATTTATTTATTTATTTGCTTTTTAAGGGAAACATACAGTACAATCATAAATTACACAAGAAAACATATAAAAGTAATCCTAAAAACCAATGAAGTTTCCACAGATATCTAATACATAATAAAAGCTTTCCACCACAATATTATGTTGTATAAAATTAAAAATATAAAAGAATAAAACTAGCTAAATGGTATTCATAAATTAAAACATTAAGTAGTAAATAGTTAAAAGTAACATCATACGTATATACAACTCAAAATGATACTACCAATTATATATTAAGTTTTACAATATTTTCTTTATAACTATCATATTCAAGGCTAAAGATATGTAATTTACAATATTTTAAGTTAAACTTTTTGCATGTACGAGATACAAAATTATTTGAGGCATACGTTGTTTTAACTTTAGGTAATGCAAAAAGAGGTTTATTTCGTGCACCTAACCTGTGACACGCAAGATTCACTTTGCCTAAAAGTAGGGGAGAGTCGATGATATTATGAAGCAATTTGTACAACAACATTTGATCTCTTATATCACGGCGTTTCTCGAGGGTATTGCTGTCTAAGTTATCAATAATGGAGTCTACAGAAGAATTATATCGCTTTAAGTGACGCAGAAACTTATTGTTGATTGTTTCATTCATTTTAATATAAACTTTGTGTTGAGGATTCCAACATGAAGAACAATACTCAAGAATAGAACGCACCAGAGTGTTAAATAGTAAGATAACTGTTGAAGACTTTTTTTAAATTTTTTGAGATACGCATAACGAAACCTAGTATTTTATAAGCTCTTTTAGTTATGATATTAATATGTGATCTCAGTAACAACTTACTATCCAACTGAACACCAAGATCACGCAGTTCATTAACTCTCGTTAGTAAATTACATCAAGCTTATAATCAAAGAGGATGGGATTCTTTTTCCTGGTAAATGAGATAATGTTAAATTTCTGAATGTTCAAGCAAAGATCATTTGCTTGACAAGACTTTTGCCTAACGTCATTAAATTTGTCATATAATTCTATTTCAATATCGCCAGAAAAATTTGAATACATCCAGCACTCGTATCGTGTTTTGTGTTTATAGGATAAGGGTGACAAATGAGCACACAGTCCATCTGATAGTAAGTGGATGCTATGGCTTATAGACAACCACATTCACCATTGACCAAGAAACAAAATAAGCTTATTTTCAGTAATAATGGTATCCGATTCTCTACATTCACTACATAATGAAACATAACAGAATTAAGCAAATTTTAACGCTGGTATTCTGTGCTATCTTAATTCTTTCACGGTCTTAAACTTTTAACGGCGGTAAAGCCACGCAGCAGTTTTTGCTGTTGCACGTATGGGCCGGCTCGAGCCGGGTTGGTACCATGACCTCACAGAACACCGGCGTGAAGTAGAAGCTCTGCTTCTGCGTTTCGTCTGGTGAGTGCAGGTGGCCGGAGGCCCAATTCCCCCCCCCCCCCTATCAACATGGTAGCAGAATTACACAATAGACTACCCCAGGAGGGTACCAGTACCCCTGGAGAATCCCTCGCTGAGCATCCACGACCATGTTAATCCAATCCTGAGCGTGGGTGCTCAGACTGCCCCGCGTATTCTGGGGGGGGGGGGGGGGGGGGGTAAAATTCCGCTCAAAAACATAACTGCTCGGGGCAAACTGAGCAACAATACCAAGGCGACCCCTGCCACGCTATCCGTGAATTTCTGCAACATCAGGGGACTTCACTCTAACCTAAACGCCGTCCACTATCATCTCGAGACGGCGAAGCCGGCCTTGCTCTTTCTGACCGAGACGCCACTCCTTTATACCTCAGGCTGGAGTTTGCGTGTCCATCCTTTGGTTACGCGTAGACAGCGACGACCATCCGCGCGTCTACGGGTGCCTCTATAGGTCTCATAGCGGTAATGCCGAAACAGACCGACTCATCGACCACGTCCAAATGGCTACAGATTCCTTCCTACAACAGGTCCCAGATGGTGATCCTTGGCGATTTTAACGCCCACCACGCCGAATGGCCCGGTTTACGTTTAACTGATCATGCGGGGAGATCTGTATTATGACTTTGCCTTGACATATTGTCTGAAACAACTGGTTACTTCACCTACGCGGATTCCAAATGTGGAGGATCATACACCTTCCCTGTTGGACCTTCTGCTGACCTCTCGTCCGGACGGATATCAGGTTTCCCTCTCGGCTCTTCGGACCATTGTCTGATCCGAAGTGTGGTGCCACTCACGCTCCCCTCGCGGTTGCATTCTGCAGGTTGCCGCCGTTTGGCATTATCCGCCTACCTGTAATGCCGTTTGGCATTACAGGTAGGCGGATTGGGACGGAATGCGGTCTTTCTTTGCATCCTACCCATGGGGGCGGGTTTGCTTCTCGCCGGACGATCCCAGCGCTGTTGCTGACTCTGTCACTGATATGGTGCTACAGGGAATGGAACTATTTATTCCATTATCTGTGGTACCCATCGAAGGCAGATCTCAGCCTTGGTTTGGTAGCTCCTGTAAGACTGCATTACGCAGTAAGCAGCAGTGTTATCAAGCCTGGGCTGCGGCTTCGGCGACTCGGGATGTAAACACCAGCACACTTAAAAAGAAGTATAACTTCGCCTCCAGGTCCTTCAAAAGAGTTATTGCCAAGGCAAAGTCAGAGCACATAGGCAGAATTGGCGAGGAACTAGTTCGCCTTCCTTCGGGAACCCGTGCATTCTGGTCTCTCGCCAAGGCTGTCCAAGGGAATTTCTGTAAGCCATAACTACCATCTGTGCACAGGGAGGACGACTCACTGGCCCAAGACGCAAAAGACAAAGCCGAACTTTTAGGCTCTTTGCATCCTACTCGACTCTTGATGACGGGAGGAAAACACCGCCGACCATCCCGTGGTGTGAGTGCTCCATGCCGGATGTGCTATTGTCACAGCGCTCGGTTAGCAAAGCACTACTCTCTCTGAACATCCAGAAGTCGAGGGGGCCTGACGGAATCCCCCCAATTGTGCTAAAGACGTGTGCTCCGGAGTTGGCACCGGTCCTAACGCGTCTTTTCTGGTACTCCTACTCCCAAGGCGTAGTCCCGAACTCATGGAAGACAGCTTTTGTCCACCCGATTCCTAAAAAAGGCGACCGCTCAGACCCGTCCAACTATAGGCCTATCGCGATCACCTCCTTGTTCTCCAAAATAATGGAATCCATTATTAACTGCCAGCTCATCCGGTACTTTGAGAATCGCCAGTTGATTAGTGACCGCCAATACGGTTTTCGTCGGGGTCGATCAGCTGGTGATCTTCTGGTCTACCTGACCCATAGATGGGCGGAGACAGTAGAGTCCAAGGGGGAGGCATTGGCCGTTAGTCTGGACATTGCGAAAGCCTTTGGCACAAAGCGCTTTTTTCGAAGCTCCCTTCCCATGGGCTTCCCGAGAAATCGTGCAATTGGATCACCAGCTTCCTTGCAGATCGGAACATCAAGGTTATTGTAGACGGTGCATGTTCTGACCTCAAGCTTATTAACGTTGGTGTTTCACAAGGCTGTGTGCTATCACCAACGCTGTTTCTTCTGCATATCAATGATATGTTGCAAACTGGTAACATTCATTGCTATGCGGATGACAGCACTGGTGATGCTCTATGCACCGGCCGTGCCAATATTTCTCGGGAAAACGTCGCCGAGTACCGGAACAAACTTTTGTCTGAAGTCGAGTCTTTGCTGAACAAAGTCTCGGATTGGGGGCGACTAAGTCTAGTCCAGTTTAATCCTCAGAAGACACAAGTTTGCGCGTTTACCGCTAAAAAGAACCCCTTTGTCGTATTTCCTCAGTTTCAAGGCACTCCCCTTCTTGCCTCAGCCAGTATCGGAATCCTTGGAGTCGACATATCGAGTGACGTGCAGTTTCGTGGTCACTTAGAAGACAAGGCCAAATTGGCCTCTAAAAAGCTTGGCGTGCTCAGCAGAGCGGGACAGTATTTCATGCCGGCACACCGCCTGCAACTTTACAAGGCGCAGGTTCGGCCTCACATGGAATACTGTTCCCATCTCTGGGCAGGGGCTCCCCAGTGCCAGCTCCTTCAACTTGACCGCATCCAGCGCAGAGCGGCTCGAATTGTCGACGACCGAGCCCTTTCCGATCGGCTCGATCAATTGGCACTGCGAAGAGATGTTGCATCCCTTTGCATTTTCTTTCGCATCTAACATGGGGAGTGCTCTGAGGAATTGTTCGGATTAATCCCAGCCGCCAAATTTCACGAACGCACATCGCGGCAGAACTCCTGATACCATCCACACCATCTGGATGATTGGCGGTCCACCACTGTGTGATTTAGAAAATGTTTTCTTCCTCGCACTTCCTTGTGGAATCGATTACCATCAGCGATTTTTCCGGACCGATACGACTTAGGGACCTTTAAGAAAAGAGCGTACTCCTTTTTAAAAGGCTGGCAACGCATCTGCAATTCCCTCCCTGGTGTTGGAGTTGTTCATGGGCGGCGGTAGTCACTTACCATCAGGTGAGCCGCATGCTCGTTTGCCCCCTCTCCTATAAAAAAAAAAACAGTCGAGCCGATCCATTCGTGTTATAACCTTAATATAGCTGCAGCGTGGCTCTAATAGGTGTAAACTGTAGCCAACTTATACTATTTATGTGTGCATTATTACTCAGGCCGTGTAAGGCTTACACAGTCTTAGTAATACCATTAACATTATAACAAAGCCGATACACTTGATTGTGTATGAACAGACTTATAGACTATATTTATATTGTAAGCAATTTATTGTTATTTACACAAAACCAGTTAAAGTTCAGAGCGAGACTCACATGTAGGAAATTAGCATTGCTTATGAAGAGTGGCGTAGATTTTAAAGATATGAATAAGTAAGATTAAAGTTCATAACATGGTGAAGTTACAAGATATCTTTTACCTTATAATAAACATTTTTTAGGTTTGACATGTTATGGTCTACGAAATAAACAAACTTTCAGTTGTAAATTAGCAATTAATGTTGCTATTAACATATGCAATATAGATTATAGAACTGAAGTGACAAGGTCATTTATCGTGCCCGGCTTGTATAAGAATATTATTATCAAAATCGAAGTTTTTTAATCTTTTCTGAATACCTTCCCCTATAAGGCTGATTTGAAAATAAGTCCTTCAATTACGTAATTTAGGCCCATTTTAGTCGTTATAGCGGTCAAGCCGCGAACTCACTTATTATGCTTATTATCAAGAAAGCTCACGTATTGTGACGGGCAACTACGGAACCCTACCTCAACATTGTGTGTGGCCTGACACGCACTTGGCCAGTTTTTTAAATAGTAGCAATGCTATTCACATTAATAATGTTATAATCACTTTAAACACTCCTACTAAGCTTCAAATGCTTTTTAGGAGTGGTTTTTATTACGAAATACACGCATACAAACACAGTATATTTATGCTGCTACAAAGTCCAGAGGGGGTTATGTCGGACTTACACCGACTAAAACTCCATGGTTCCAACTTTACCGCATATCAGTAGGGCCATGGGAACGCTTTCACATATATGCGAGGCCCAACCAGCGCCGACCGTCCTATAGCGGCCCCTCTTCGGGAGAGGAATTACGGTTGCACGAAGAAACTTAAGGGCACTCAGCGAGCTATGAAAAGGGCCATGGTCGGCGTTTCTCTGCGTAATAGAATTTATAGTAAGAATATCCGCAGCAGAACCAGAGTTATTTTAACCCAAAAGATCAACAAGCTCAAGTGGCAATGGGCCTGCCATAAAGCCCGGTTTCCACCGCAGAATGGTAATGAGTGGGAAATGGTAAGCGGAACGGAGTCCTTTTAGACAAAATAGGTTTGCATTCCCACCAACAAAGACTTTTGCCTATTGATTTCCACTGCAAACGGATAACGACAGAGAGGAATGAGCGGAGCGAGCTGAACGGAATATGAGAAATGGGAAATGAATAGTCAATTTCCACCGAGAGCGAGTTCAGTTGGAGTTTTGAACTGGTTACGTGCGGTATTGTTTTGTTGTGTGAATTCGCGATGTTATCGAGTGACACGGAATCAAGTGAGAACAGTGATTATGTACTTATGCCGAAAGAAAAAGTATATATTATTATATCTTAAGGACAGAAAAAACGTGCAAAACGGAGATTTTGGTTATGTCGTCATAATCGAGAAAAAACGTTGAAATAATTTGGAAACGACGAAAAATTTTAGAACTATTTACAGGGTTAGCAGAGAACTATTTCAAGAACTTTTGTCATTTTTGTAAAGGCCGACGTTTTAAAATTTAAAATTTTAAAATTTTAATTTTAAAACAGCAGCTTCGAGCGAGTCCGTTTCAAACTAGTCGGCGAGACCGCGACGCAGCGGACACATGCTACTCGTTTGGTCTGCTCCGCTCAACTCTTTTTCGGTGGAAACACTACTTTGTAAAATTCAATTGCGAGTTGGAAGGACTCATCAATGACTCCGATCCAAGTCCGCAGCTCATTTTTACTCTTTTCGCCCTCGTTGTCATTTACACTCGACTCTTTGTTGCTGGAAACACATGTATGCAGTTTTGTATTGCGAGATAAAAGGAGTACTTAATGGGTCCGTTCCGCTCGCGGTGGAAACCGGGCTTAAGGCTTGAATAACTTACAACTGAGGGGAAAGATATTTTTATTCTTAATCGATATTACATGTTTTTGGACCACAGTGCGCACTTCTCATCAGGTGAACAGGGTGCTCTTTCTCACTCATACTCTTAAAATATGTTATGTAATAATTGGAAGAACATTTAATACCAGAGTTTATACATCAATATTTAAATTTTACCTATTATTATAATATAAAATCCGTAAAAATAGTTTTATTCAATGTGTAGTGTTCGCGTAAATATAAGAAATCATTATTTACCTATAATTTCTTTATATTCTATCGAACCTGAGTTGCTCGTGTACTGTGCAATTTACACCGAGTACTTATGTCCTGTCATACCACAGATCTTGTAATGGAAACCGTAATAATGATGATATATGTTTAGGGATATTCTTAAACCGCCATTACATAGTTTGGTTAAATTTACTACAAGAATTATGTGACAAATCTGCACAATTTCTTTCGCGCAAAGTTTACGGCTTCCGCTACAAACACCCTTTCAAAAAGGGCAGGCCGCCCTGTGAACAATATCAACCACCAAATTGTTTTAAATAATTATTTGTTAAGTTTCACGGGAAAATTATTTCCTATATTAAGGTAATTATTTTTTTTTTCCTTTTCATTCACCTTTTACAGACTACTGAACGTTCAATAAAGTTAGGATACTTGGATGTGAACAAATTTGCCGGAGCGGAAACTGGTTAACAAAAGCCAATAACTGCTTTGGGTGATTAAGTTCTATTTTAACGGAAAATAATATTTAATTTAGTCAATATTGGTCTTTGGTCCGTCTGAATAAGTTTTAGCTTCGAAATTATATTTATCGGCAAGCCGACTATGGCAAGAGCTTCAAAGAAATGGCTCCCAGTCCCCGGCGGCCCCGCTATTCCTTACTTCGGTGGAGATCATGGTAATGTAAAAGACCACTGCATAACATGGGCCTCTCTCATTGTATTGAGGATTTGCCTTAATCGCCTCGCTTGATGGGTGGGATAATGATCGCTGCATGTTACTTTTCGATTGAAAACTTACCGTCTGATGTAAACGATATGGTTATACCGCCGTTCATAAAGATACCTCTTACGTATAAATTTCAAAGGAATGCATGCGATTCGACTTACCTAATGACGTTATCCCGTGAGATGGCTTCACGTTATTACATCCATATATCTCTCTTTCATTGCTACAATCTGACAAGCTCCAGCCATAAAACTCTAATTTTAAATCCAATGTCGTAGCAAAATGCAGCAAAAAGCAAAGTCCAATTCAAGCTGGAACCAATATTCGAGCAAAAACGTTATTAATTTGCTTTCAGGTTCTGTATGAATTGTTGATTTGTATTGTGAATATCTCAGTAGTTATATCTATCTATAGTACTAGTGCACAGTTTATCGCAGTACATCGACTACGAGTTGGTGGAGACAAGTGAGTGTCAGTGCGCAAACGTGTGGCAATTCGCTATTGCCTGCGCAGTTGACATTATACGATCCTATGTGTAGGGTGTCGCCACGGTCGTTACCGGCTGAAAAGTTTCATCATAGTGCAGAAATGTTTATGGTATATTTTAAACAAGTACTCTTTTATCACTTTTTTGTATTCGATATTAATTTCAGGAAGGAGTTCTTAGAAATATAGATATGTTTGCTTCTGAGGAAAATAATATACAACTACGGAAGCGTAATATAGCAACTTCATGCTGCTGTGTGTCGTATGGTGAGTATAGAGAACCAGAGAGCGTTTTTATTGGAAACAAGGCATTCCATCCTTAGGGGTTACAATGCATTTGCATTTTGATTCCAATCGTAGATAGATGTAAATCTATGGGCTACAGCATCCACTTACCATCAACAGTACTGTGTGCTCGTTTGGCACCATTATTCTATATAAAGAAAGCTACGATTGGTTCTAAACCATTACTTATTTAAGAAATAACTTTATTTACTTTGACAATTTGTTTGGAACATGTTGTTCGGATGAATTGTTGTAATAAGGTGAAGAATTGAGTATATATACTATAGTTGTAGCACGAATCGGTCGGCTCCATCGTGTAAGGACCACACATAAAATCTTCAATGATAACGAATCGAGCATACGGGGTGGCGATAAAGTTATCACATTAAATGAAAAGACTAAACAACTAAAAATATATATAACAATTAACATTTTAGTCAAAATAGCCCTTTTTTTTCGTTTTTTGCCTAATTACTTATGAACGGGAAAGTGTAGGTAAATAATTACCTATGTCGATGCCGCGTGAGCACTGCGTACCTGCCGCACCGTTGCCGCTTTTACAGGTCACTTCAGGTCAGTAAACTAATATTATGAAGGTGATTTATTTCGTGTAATTTTCACGCTATTTATTTTTTTTGCAAGAAGCATTTTTTATTTTTGGTAGAATTGTTTATTTTATTATTTTAATCGACATATATGAACTTGTATATACTGATGTGTTATTTAATGTGATAACCTAATTGCCACCCAGTAAAATATAATAATAGTAAACAAAAAGCATTAATATTTGCCTAATTAAGATGGGTATATGAAATATTTTGTGGCTTTATGCCACGCGTAAAATACCCAGACTAAAGGAAGACTAAATACACAGTAGACTTGTACAAGCCAGCGGAGAATACGAAGGAAGTTGATAGGGTACTTACAAACTTATGAAGTTGCAAAAAGATGTAATGGCAAGTTCATGGACGCGAGAATCTGTATTTTATTAGCACGGGTACAACGGCAGTGTGAGATCACTGAAGGTGTATGGTAAGTCATATTTTTCTCATGGTAAATAAATAAATAACCTAAATAAATAATAATCCAATTTTTTCTTAAATGATTGTAACCACAGCAACTCAGTTTTGCAGATTTTCTTGTGCGACGGTGATCACTTAACATCAGGTGAGCCTTATGCTTGGTTGCATCCTCTTGTAACAAATAGTGAGAACATCTCGTACCAAGTTTAATGACATTACGGCAGGGAAGGTAATTCTGTTCAATTCAACTGCTAGCAGCACATTAAAATATCCGACAGTACACAAAGCGTCTAAAACGGAATGAAAAGGCAAATTGGTGCTTTCAATACAAACATGCAAGCTGACGTGTAACCAATAACAAACAATTTTCGAGTTTGTTATAGTTTTCTACCATGCTGCAGAGCCGTTAAACTTAACGCCTTTTAGGAATAGTGTAACTTTGTTTTGCTCTGAAATAACTTCTATTGTTTTTTTTTTATAGGATAGGGTGACAAACGAGCACACAGTTCACCTGATGGTAAGTGGTTGCTGTGTCCATAGACATCTATATCTATCCTCAATAAAGAAATAAAATGCAGATGCATTGTTACCCGTGAGGTATAAGATGGAATGCCTCTTTTCCAATAAAAAGGGTCTCCGGTTCTCTACACTCACCATACGAAACACAGCAGCGTTAAGCTGCTATTTTACGCTGGTATTCTGTAAGAGCGTGATCCTTCCGCGGTCGAGCCGACCCATTCGTGCTACAACTATACTACTAATATATCTGCTGCATGGCTCTACCACGTTTAGTTAGCTAACCGATTTAGCGGATTTATTATATCGTCAGAGATTAACAACGAACTCATAAAAACAAGTTTGTTGTTAATTTCTTATAATAATGAATATTTTTTATTTTGTCAATTACACACAATTACTAAAGGCAACTATCAAAAGTGCTTTGAATATTTCCTCGCGCCATCATTCAAACAGGATAATTACGTTGTGTAAATATGAAAACAGAATCGATTAAAACGAAATCTCTGATCACCATAATGACATCTTTACAGTACGGGTAAAGGAAAAGGTCTTAACGGAGACTTATATTCTGTGCAAGAGACGAATATAGTGCATGCGCGTGCACACTTCAACTTCATTCATCTACCCTCAAAGTCCGATGGGACTACAATCCTATTCTACTGGAGGGTGATCAAAGGCAGGACTAATGACTTTTTGTGATTCAGAAGTATATGATTATAAGTCGCACTTATGACAACTAGACGAACAAGTGAGTTACCTGTTAGATGAATACTAGAGGAATACTAGACTAAACTAACTTAACTACTACTGGGGCTGTCTTAACAATTAGACCTTGGATTTTATACTATGTTAAATATTCTTAAGTCACGTAAAAGACGTGCTGTTATTTGCTTAGCGGGCGGTGTTGTGAGGTAGGTGATGGTACTGTGTTGAATATTCTTAAGTCACGTAAGTGAAGTGAGTCACGTCGAGCTGTAATTTACTTTAACAGGCGGTGCTGTATTGTGGGTGACTTCCTAGTCCTGATTCCCATATATAAGATTCTACTCATAATATGTAGCTTTCAAGAGAAAATTCAACATTTTTCAATTAAGTCAATTGAAAATCTGTAAAGATTCAATTAAGTGTAAAATATAATTAAAAGCTTTTGCACATTCGCTGTCTAATTTTTGCAAAAGCTAAAGGCGTCTTTATTTTAGACTAAGTTTTAAAATTGTTTAATTTTACAAAAGAACCAAACTGAAATCAAAATAAAAGCTAAATGTTTTGAATTGCAGCTCAATAACTAATATAACATTTTATAAAAAAATCTTTAACACATTTTATAACAAAGCTATATTTTCTTCTTATTAACTCTACTGTGAAGGAAAAAAACAAAAGGAACAACAAATGGTAACATAGGGTAAACCTAAATCATTTGTAAACATTTCGTGATACTATCTTGCAACTTCTTTATTGTCTTGTGACACGAAAGTCCGATTAGATACGATTCCTACTATATGTCGTCCCATATTCGTCCTGTTGACCTAGAAATAATCAAATCTCTATTCACAAAATAGGAATTAGGAATATAGAATACAAAAAATTTGGCGCTATGGTAACCAATACAATCAAATATTGTCACAATATATAATTATTTTCTTTGCTTAATCGTTTCTATTACTTGTTTATTCTGTATGAAAGTTATGCAAAATTATGATCAAAACAAAAGAAATTCATAATTCATTTTTTATATTACAGACCAAGGAATATGCAAGAAATATCTCCGTCACTTAAAATGATGTTGAAGTCGTCAGAATATTGTCATTCAAACGTTCAGATTTTCATTAAATTTGTTTTGGAAACATTCATTAGAAAAAAATTCGTAGAAGTGCTTACTATCAAATGTAAGAACAAATACATCCGCTAATTTGTTTTTATTTACTGTTGAGCAAACTGTAGAAATGGCTTGTGTCGAGCTCGAGCACCTCATTGTTGTAAGTGTTTACAGACTCCCATGTGTTACTCATGACTATTTTGAAAGGATTGTGGAAGAAGTTTTGCTCAAACTTAGTAAACAGAACAAGTCTGTTGTAATATGTGGAGACTTTAACATCAATCTCCTTGAAACTTCTTCCATTAGTATTAAGTTTACGGCTCTCCACAAAAAAAGTCCAACGAAAGGACAAGTGTTACATAAAACACGATAGACCACTTGAAACAAAAATGCAAGTTGCCATTGACGAAATAATGGCCCAAACAATCGAAAATGTATTGACAAATTGGAATGATGTTGTTTTCCAATCCTAAATGTAAAAGTTCTATCTTTGTATAACTTGCTAAAACATTCATTAGTTTTTTTTAACCGATTCAAATTCCAAATCTTAAATAGCCCATCCCCTACAAAGTGGACATTTGAGAAATAAAGCGTTTGAATAAAACTGAAGTTCAAGTAAGAACTTATGATATACAATGCAATTGTGTAAATAGTGTGAGACTAAAACTATCGGACGAACAACTTTATGGGTGACACACACGCTACGAGAAATCTTAACGATCGCACTGTACCGTTTATGCTGCACGGATAATCGACTTTTTTTTAAACTGTACCGTCAGACGGTGTACTCTAGTACTCTATACTCCCGGATATCTTCCGTTGTAGAATGAGCAGGGCGGAAATTAAACTTATAGGAGGAAAGAATATTCTTTGAGAAAACAAAAGAACAAATCTGTTTATTAACAATTCAACAAAGGAGTTACATATTATGGCAAATTTTCACTGTGTTGTTGCTTATCATAGCATCAGTTTTCATTTTCCATAATATGCTTAATTCCGTTTCTGTGAATAAAAAGAGTAAGTTTTTAGGTCACTAGGCATAATTATATTATGATCATGATGACACAAAATAAAATTGCTTTTAAGACGTCGCCAAATGGTACTATTATTACTACTATTTCAATGCCGTTACTAAAGCAAATTTAGTTTAAAATATAAGAAAAATTGTTTGATGTTAAATTTCAAACAGCTGTAACATTCCCACAACAAAAACCTCAAATAAACCTTTTTTCCCATGTTTTAAATCACAAACGAACCTAACCGGTTGACCACCTTGGTGGTCTCATATAGCTTGAAGACCGACAACTGATGGAAAATAAATTTTTAAACTTTTTTATTCTAAATTGATATTATATGTAGCTGTGTTTGGACCACTTACTTACTTTTGATCTTTGGTTCTTTCTTACCCTTACTCTTAGAAATATATTATGTAAAAAAATAAAAACATTCCACAAATATTTTAATTTTACCTGGAAGTTCTTCGTTTCAATACGCACCTCGATTTCAGGAGCGCCGTGCATATGACAAATACCACATTTATTTCTGAACGTGAACGTGACTTTACGTCGGCCATTACGAATTTAACGTCCGTGATAACGTTGTCGTAACTACAGGTGTTTTACAACCTTTTTTTTTTCGCCAATGCTTGTAATGTGTGATATTTTTGTTTGAATATCTTTTTGGTAAAGAAGTTGTTATTTAAATTTAACCATTAAATTTTCTGACAGGCAGCGTAGCATCTTATATAAACAACCTACCCCCAGATTTCCGCGATAACATAAATATAAAAAACATTAAAAAAAAAACTTAAAATGTACGTTTTGAGTAATTTATAAAAAAAAATTACTACTTAAAACAGCGTATATACGTTTGCTCAGGTCCTAATTAGGCTGTAATGTTTCCTTTTTACAAACTATATTAATTAAACTTAATGTAACGTCGACTCTGGTCGCGTCATCACAAACCTTAGTGGTTTTCTGTATGCGACTTTTTAGTATAGTTTTTTTCTCTTATTTTTGTAATGCTTTGTAATATTGTAAATAAATTTAAAAAAAATATATAAGTGCTCGGGTGATCGAACATCTGTGGTCTGCTTTTCATGGAGTAAGTTGTATGTATTCATGGTAGTAATCACTTATTATCAGGTAGACTACTTCTAGCTCTTAAATCATAAAAAACAATGTTGTTATTTGATTATGTTGTGTTGAAAGGTTAAATATTTGCTGTGTAGGTTATATAACCCAAAGCCTAAGCATTAAAATAAGAGGAAGAGAAATGATATATCTTACGTTACGTGTTAACAAAACACTATCAGATGCAATACGTTAGAGCAGACGACCGTTTTAGTTTTACGACGCAGCAGACGGCGAGCGAGGGAACATATTACGCCAGTTTGTTTTTGCGGTAAGATATGCATATCTGAATGACGTCAGGATTGGAAATGTGAAATAAACTTATTCGTTTAATCACAAGCATTTATATTTATTGGAATATAATTGGTAGTTCACCGTCTACAAATAAATGAGTAACAAAATATACTTGTTTTTATTTGCCATTATTTATATCTACATTCATAAATGTTCTTCTCCGTCTTTTTCTTCAACCTGTCTTGATTTTTTCTATTATTTTAGACTTTATAACTAAATGCTTGTTTGTTATTTTTTTTAAGAAGTAACAAACTTCATCGACGTAGTGTGACAAATATTAGCTGATAATTATATATCCATTATCTCTCACAGCTGCGCTAGCTCTAGCTAGGAATAACTTAAGCCACATTAACGACCTTGAACGCACACGGGCATTTGTATTTTATTTATTACTAGCTGTTCCCCGCGACTTCGCCAGCGCGTATTTTATTACGATTGAATTTCAAGGGTTTTAATTTTTTTCGAGGAACCCTAATTCTTTTTCTAAAATAAAAGTAACCTAAGTTACTTCTTATAACGCCAGCTATCTGCCAGTGAAAGTCCGGTCAAAATCGGTCCAGGCGTTTCGGATATTAGCTGAAACAAACAGACAGACAGACAGACAGAAAGACAGAGAGACAAAAATTTTGGAAATCGTGTTTTTGTTATAAGTACCGTATTTACTTTCATATGCATATAGTATAAAGCTGTTATTTCGGCATTACAAACAGACACTTCAATTTTACTTATTTGTATAGATGTATAGATTTACTTAATGTCAGAACTTATAGTAATATAAGTAGAAATCATGAGATTCTTTTGTAGCGGAACAATTACCGTCAATAAAAGCGGGAGAGAATTTAAAAAAGTGCTCCACGGTGATTGGATGGTTGTATAATAAAACTGAATAAAGCTCGAATCGAACCAATTAAAAAAGTTAAGTCCCAAAGGATCATAAAATTAGTGAAAAGTGATAAAAACACGCCGCATACTTGGTTTTTTTTTCAGATTTTATGATGATATCACGTAATCTTGTTTTTTTAATGTTTTTATTTTTTCATGCTATTTAAAGTCAAGCAAAAAAATCAGCTTCTTCAATCGATCACTCTATTAATGAAAATAGGTAGTCCACGGCTGAGCAGAGTGCCCACGTCGTGCTAAATATAAATCTTCGCATGGCACCTCGAATGGCAGGCGGATGGGCAATCGCAGTACTCGGTAGGTACTCTCTCTGACGATGTCGAGGTCTGCACTTTTACGCTATTTACTTATTAAAGATAAAAAAATAAACATGAAGATATGAAAGACCAAGAAGCTTTGCCTTTCCAACACAAACGAACTATGCATACAAATTAGGTAAGGACGACTGATTTCCCGGACGTTAACGAAAGTAAATATAATTTCTGCGTTATCATGAGAAATCACTTAACATGTAAGGAAATAAAATATATATATATACATAGCTTACAACACTTTTAAAACAATATAACACTTTTAAAGGATACTATCATATCACTGACATTTAATTAGTGAAACACGCAGCATATACGAGTAGACGTGGTGATTTTGCCAAAATTTTTGCAGAATTTCTAAATCCAAAAATATTTTTTACTTGGACCCGATTTCTGCCCACTGTTCATTTTGATTGAAGATTTGAGTATAGTTTTAAAATCCAAGAGAAAAAGCTCGGAATACAGTGGCTGCGTTTCTTAATTTCGTAGACATAGCGTAGGCTTTTTAACCACAGAGTTTGTTGCAAGTAAAATGTAGGAAAATTATGTTAAAAAAATTAGTACATGGCGTCATGCCTTTCAATTCCCGACTGGGTAGGTAGAGTTTAAAGAGCAGTGAGCAGTGGCACAAACAATTTTTCACCTTTTACGACATCTCAGTCAAGTAAAACATTTGGCTCATTTTTTTTTTGTTAAGTAAAATACTACATCGTATTGCGTATTTATGCGTAACCTATGTCTCGAGTGTCTATGCATTCCTTGTAATTTCTGTATTTAATCTTGGCTAAAATCAATATCGGGGCCCAAACAGTATGTCACTTTGTCTACACAAAGTGACAAAGTTCATCGAATATTCTCCTATCTCCTCTGTTTCGAGAGCGCTGTGCATATGACAAATATCAGCTTTATTTATTAACGTGAACGTGACTTTATGTCGGCCATTACAATTTTATCGTCCGTGTTAAATAATGTCGCGCACATATTGCCTCTTACCTTTTACTTGATGAATGTCTGTAGGACTCTTATTTTGTGGTGTAATATTATTTTTATAAAAGTTTATTCTCTAACAATGTAACTCATTTGGTGTATAATATTATTTACTTATTATGCTCGGTTTGTCTCACTTTGTGGCATTCCTTGAGAAGGCCTATGTTCAGCAGTGGATTTTTAAGACCTGTAGTGATTACGATTATGCTCGGTTATACAAAAGAAGTTTTATTCAAGTTACAGTGCATGCGTTACGATACGTTATTGCAGTTAGAATATACAACGATGTACATGGGTCACAAATAAATTTGATCCCGAGGAAGAAAAATCATCTTTTCATAATGTTTTATTAACTTTATTTCGCTCCATCATGTTAGTACAGCTAAATGAAACGATAATTTTATAAAAACAATCATGAAAATACTTAAACAAAAACCAGCAGTGAAACTTAAAGAAAACATCAGCTGACAATAGGGGGGTCAATATCCCCGCGTGCGCCGAACTCTTATAGGCCCCGTCACGTAAAATCGCTGGCCTTGAACCTGGGCACTGAGCGATTTATCGAGATCAAATTGGTGTTACGAAGTTTCATTTTTTAGTTTCATTTTTCATTTCTATTTTCTTATACAAAATCAAAGATAACGATGAAATAGTGTTTATAATTGTGTGAGTACTAAGTACGCAATTACGTACGTTTATTATTTTAAATTATTTTTTGTAGTAAAGAACTGTTTGTTACGTCAGGGTACAATTGATTATGTAATTGTATTATAAATGACAACCATAACTTTTAAATTCCATATGAAGACTAGTCGTAGGGATAAAACTTATAAATTAAATAAACGTTGGCGATGTCTTAACATACATAACGTTTTAACGGTGTGTGGAAGTTTCCATTGCTTCAAGGACTTTACATTGTGCGCATTTGTTTTAGAGTGTTTGATTAATAATTTTAGGTTTTGAGACAGTTTCGTGTTGACTATCAAAAGAGACAGTTCAATTATTTTGTTTATTAAATTATTGTCGTTATTTCTTCTTATTTATTTCATAATGATATTATTCTTGTTGTCACGTGTTAAGTTTCTTGTTTTGTTTTTATAATGCCTAACGCGTACGTTTATGGTACTCGTGAATACGGCAACATGTTAATGTGCCTTAAAGAAGCTTGCGGGAATGCTTCGCATGCATTGCGAATTTACGCTCGCAACCCGCTCGATACCCAGCTGACTCTCGTCTGATAACAGCAGCATTTCAGCGAGTGTTGGAAAATCGGCCCATTGCTCTGGTAGTGACAGGAGGTAGAAGTCAAGTGGCTGTTCACTCAGAGGAGCGCATTTTAGATGTCGTTCGCCGGAATCTGAACCTAGGTACACGAAGTATCGCTAAATTGTTAAGGCGTCGGGATGGAACAAGTGTGTCATACTGTACAGTTCACAAAGTGTTAAAGCGTAACCAAATGCGCCCATACAAAGTGTACAAAGTGCAAGCTTTAGTTCCCGGCGATTCCGACTGCCGGCGAGTTTTCTGCCGCTGGTTATTAGACCAGCAACACCGTGTGCCTCGTTTCATAGAGCACTTCACCACGGAGGATTTAGAGCGGTAAGCGGTTTCATACCTAATTTTTTTAAGTAACTTAGTACTGAACTGATCTGAATAGGTACATAACTGAAAACATCGAAAAATTAACATACCTACACGATGAATAAAACGCATGACTCTAACCTTGGTTACATTTCATTTAAGTATATTTTTAATTAGCGGGGAATCAAACCAGTTATTCGGGTTATTTAACCTTCGAATTCGAATTAAAGTGGCTACGTGGAGACAAGCACAGTGGCAAAATAGTAGGTTAAGTAGATAAGTTAGATATTTAGACAAGTGTTGTAAATTATTAGGTATTGTGTTATGGCCGTTAGTTAATTAGCTGCGGGCCGCGCGAATTCGGCGTTCGCGCGTATATTGACCCTTAGTAAGCTGATTGTAATTCGGTAATTCCACTGCTGGTTTCATGTTTAAGTATTTTCATGATTTTTTTATGATATTATCGGTTCATTTAGCTGTACTAAAATGATAGAGCTAATAAAACGTTGTGACAAGATGATTGTTTTTCGTCAGGCTCGGTTTTATATTTCATCCATCATCAAAGGTATAGTTGGTACTGTCGTCTGTCTTTGTTTTCAGGAGCGTTTCAAAAATACCCTGTATTTTATGTAATATTTGTGTCATAATAGTACAGAAAATAAAAAAGTTAAATTATGTAATTTGTTGCAATTATAATAACTATTTTTGCATGATTGTAAGTTTAGATGACTTTAGATTACTAATAGCTTGATACAATAGATATAAAAGAAGTGGGTTTCTAAATTGTACGATGATGCACGGTATGACTTTTTAAGACATTATTCTTCAGCAAAAAGCAAATAATTCCTTTCCCCATTTAAAAGTGAGTAATAATATAAGAGTTCAGATAAACTTAAACAACACGCATCGATAATGAGTTGTGATGATCCTGATAATTATTTTATTTTATCCCGGTGATCCCGACCAGGATACTAGGATAAACTTATTAAATTATTGTATTGTTATCGGTCCTTCATACGATTACAAATTTTTAAGATTGGTGAAAATCACATTAAAATATTTCATAACATAGAGAGATACACACTAAGCTAATAAAAGCGTGTTGAAAACAAATTAAGCGTGATAAAAGTGACAAATTTATGTTCTTGTCTTGTATTAGTAATTTAATTTAAGTGTACTTTCATAATATAACAAATACCGACCATAAAATGTAATATAAATAATAAAAGCTGAAGGTACTCCGGGTTAACTCTGACATCGGGAGATCAGTTTAAGAATAATATCGGTAAGGAGGATTTAGAGGCCATACGTCAAGACATTTCGTCCTTGTTACGTCGAAGTTCAGCGCCGAAACTAAATCTCCCCAAAGACAAGTTTAAAGCGTTGTACAACTTACGCAACAGACCAGAGCTCACGATTTTCCGCGCGGATAAAGGAAATGCTACGGTAATAATGGACACGTCAGCGTATAATTTCAAAATACAACAACTTTTATTGGACGTAAGTACATACAAAAAAGTTAAAAAAGACCCTACAAATAATACACTTAAAACAACTACTGATTTAATAAAGAAATACTCCGAAAAATTAGATCTCGACATGAATTCGACAACACCATCATGTGTCAAACCACCGAGGTTGTATTGTTACCGAAATTACACAAACCAAACGCTCCACTACGTCCTATAGTAAGCCAGATCGATTCACCAACTTATAAGTTGACTCAACACTTGGCAAAAATACTGTCACCACTAAGGGGACACACCAGAGCACGCACAAAGGATTCATACCATTTTGTCAGTGAGATAAAAGACCTACATCTTGCTGACAATGAAACTATGGTCAGTTTTGATGTCCAGTCACTATTCACATGCCTACCTATTGAAGACTGCATCTCAATTGTAACATGTATTATGCAGTATTACTCAAACACTGTCTCACATCTGGCTATTTATTGTGGAAGGAAGAGCTCTACATTGTACACTCGAGAAGTAGACGGAGTGCAATGGGCTCACCTGTATCTCCCGTAGTCGCCGATATATTCATGGAGGATTTTGAGGCGAAAGCCCTTCTTACTGCTTTTGTAAATCCAAGATTCTACAAGCGTTACGTAGGCGATACTTTCACAAGTTTACCATCTGATAAAATAATTGCATTTTAAACCACCTTAATTCCATAAACCTTAAAATACAATTGACAATGGAGTTAGAGGCAAACAATTCTTTAGCTTTCCTAGATGTTTTAGTCGTCCGAAATCCTGATAACACTGTAATAACACAAAATATCTTGAAGCGAGCTTCCGTTAAATCATACTTCAAGCCGGTGAGTTGGGCAGCGTTCGGGAAATTACGGCACATCTTCTTGTCAGGTATACCTCAAAACTTAAAAACGAGACTGTACAAACAGTGCGTGTTGCCAGTGATGACTTATGGAACTGAGACGTGGTCCATCGCTGCTAGCCAGATGAGGAAGCTCAAGGTCACTCAGCGAGCTATGGAGAGGGCTATGCTCGAAGTTTCTATGCGTGATAAACTCAGAAATGAGGGTATCTGCAGTAGAACCAGAGTGACCGATATACCCTAACGGATTAGTAAGCTGAAGTGGCAATGGGCCAGCCATATAGCTCGAAGAACAGATAACCGATGGGGAAAAAAGGTTCTCGAGTGGCGGCCTCGTACCGGCGGACGAAGTGTAGGGCGTCGCCCCACTAGATGGAGTGTGGGCCTGGTAAGACATGCAGGAAGTCGATGGATGCAGATGGCTCAGCATCGTTCTTTGTGGCACTCCTTGAGGGAGGCCTATGTTCAGCAGTGGACTTGTGAAGGGCTGTAATGATGATGATGATGATGACTTTTAGATACACACCTTAGCCCAGAAATTAATAAACTTATCTTTTTCTTAACATTCATATTTATTTAACACCAGTTTCCAGTATTATACATACAAAATTCGTATAGCACAATTACAATACCGAACGCGCGCCACGACCCACGGCATTCCCGGCAGGTCTTTATTCCATCACATAATTACGATTCTACACGTTTAATTAAAACTAAGTAATTACGAACATAAAGTAAAACCCTTTTTCATTAATTGGATTCTTAAAAAATATTTAAGGAAAATCGACTAATGTCAAAACAAATTAATATCCATGTTATTATTGATATCCTTACATATTATTCAAATATATTAAATATTTGATAATAATTCTTACAATCCGATGGTTACAGTAAACTAATTCGTATGATATTCTGTTTACTACACACATGAGATTTGAAAATATAAGAGTAACATTAAACGATACTATAAATAAAACAAGATTTTTTAAATATTCACAACCAGTGCTTAACTACTGTCACACCTGATGGTAAGTGGTGATGCAGCCGTAGATGGTAAAGTACACTCACTTAACAAAAACCTATTTACTCTTGCTTTAAAGACACTGACATTGTAATTGGATGGAAAGAGAGATGCTGGCAACTTATTCCACTCTCTTGATGTAATCATGGCGAAATATGGTGTAAACAGTATGGTCCAAATGCGTGGTAAGTCGACATCGAAAGGTTGAAGATTGGCCCTGATTGTTGGATAGTGGAAGGGAGAGGGAGAAATTAAGTTATGCGATTCCTGTGCACACTCTCCGAAAATTTTCTGTAAAAAATGGAAAGGCTGGCTACTTTGCACTTGTGTTCGAGACTGGTGAGATACCGCCAGTAATATGCCTGAAGATAATAAACGAGGTGGTGGAGATATAATTACAATCTTAGCTTCCAAACCAAAATTACACCTGTTGTTAATTTGTTTAAATAAAAAAAAAACGTGTACAGTTCCCACGCGCTAGAAGTGAAAAAAAGGAAAAATAAACTTCGAGAGAATGAGACGAATGCAGAGTATAAAAAGTAGGCTAATTGCAGGGTTTAATATTTATTTTTACGTTGTTAAAGGGTTTAATATTTATTTTTATATTATTTAACACTAAAATTTAAACAACACGTATACAATGTTGTATTCTATTTTATTATCTCGCAACCTTAATCCTATAGATGCATATATTTATCTCTTTTTAATATCGCTTATTCGTTTCATCGAGTTTTAAATCACAACGATTCTAAATAAGTTTTCACTTCTTAAATATTAAATATTGAGTTTTTTTTTTTTGGGACAGGAACGTTCTCGACGCACAGCCTCGTACCGGTAAGCGAGGTGTAGGGCGGCCTCTCACTAAGAGTGACGACATGATGAAAGATTTTTTTATAGAATGTAGTGACAAACGAGCACACAGTCCACCTGATGGTAAGTGGATGCAGTTGCCCATAGACATCTACATTTATCTTGATTAAGAATCAAAATGCAAATGCGTTGTTACCTCTGAGGTCTGCGATGGAATGCCTCGTTTCCAGTAAAAAGGGGTGTCCGGTTATCTAAACTCACCATACGAAACACAGCATCGTTAAGCTGCTATTTTACCCTGGTATTCTGTGAGAGCGTGGTCCCTCCCCGGTCGAGCCGACCCATTCGTGCTACAACTATACCAGTAATATAGCTGCAGCATAGCTCTACCACGTACATGAATGTTCGCAATAACCAAACATCAAGTCAAGCTTGGCGTTAGTATAATTTATGAAAACAAAAAATTCCAAATCTTTTTTCACCAAAACATCGGTCTTAGCGTAGACGCGACAGGAATCTCGTTGATACCTAGAAAACATAACATCGCTACATAACGAAATTTAAAAAAAATTAAATATCTTACAAGGCATAGAAAAAATTCTAAACATTACGTATATCTGGTTGTTTTTGTAACTTTTACTTCATATTTGGTAATGCGTACAACACATGAGTGGAACAATTTGCCGGCGTTTGTCGTGTCTTTTAGGCAAAATTCAAATGGCTTACGTTACATTAAAACAGGACTTCAAGACAATCAAGTGGGATAATAGTAAAGCACTGGCTTATAATAAGTAAAAAAAAAATGAAAATAAAAGCAACTGTTGGAAAATGAACAATAAAAAATTTCTGTTTCTATGCAGGCGGATCTGCGGGCCGTAGTTAGTTGTCAACAAAATAACTTAAAAATGCAATAAATCAGTATAATGCGGTTGTCGAGTACATAATACGTGTACTCGAGACGATCTGGGAAAGAGCAAAAAGAGATTAGTTGAAGCTTATGAGAAACGAATTACATTCGTCACGTTTCTTATTTCGTGCTTATCCAGGAAAATAATAACTCTTTCTTGTTGACTTATGGTTATGTTTATAATTTATGAGGTATTATTTAATGCCAATTTTATTTACGCTTACAGAAAGATTATAACAAAAATTTAATACTTTCGCCTTGTAGTGTCTCTGTAAGAATATGTACTACTCCTTATCGTCGTATGAATCGACAGAGGGAAATTGAAACTGGTGATGGACAACAGAATCTTCTTGATAAAAACTCAAAATAATAAAAAACTATGGTTGCCAGCCCGTCTGCCAAGCGTGGCAACTGTGGCGAAATCTCCCCCTATATCACTATCTATGGGTGAGGCCCCCATACATTAACTAAGACGATCACGCCAAAAAATTATTAAACGGCCTATATTTAAAACGTTAGAAAGAACAGTATATGGTAAATATACTGGTCATATAAATTAGATATATTTTATACATCTTATAGATATAGATTCTAAAGAAAGACAAAAAAAAGTGGGAGTGTTACACACTCACCACCCTGATAGATGCTGCCTGAGGGCCTGCCTGCTGCGGTTATCATTTTTTACAAATACCACTTTGCAGGGAATGCTCAGTTAGAATTTCCCTTTAATATTGTTTCTCGCGATTTCGCAATTTAACGATAGTCCAATTAAAATAAATCTTGATATTTTACATCGGTATGCTCAGCAAAGCGCGTATCAGCTAGTTAGTAATAAATGCACAAAAATTGTTTTTACATAAATATTGTACTGAGGTCAGCACGTTCTGATATTTTCGCCCGATCACTAGAAGATCGTTAAGTAAACAGTCGGTACAGAAAATTTTAAAACAGTCTCTGTGATACAGGATAGCTGAAAATTTTCTGATAGCGAATTCGGAAATAATAATTTTAGCACACAAAAAACTATTTATTTGGGATTCAAATCAACGGGCCTACGATTTAAAAGATACACTGCGTCACGCGACTGTCAACTTATTATCAACTTAAAAGTAGTTGTGTAATCCTGGAGGTGATTTGTTTTGTACCGTAATAGAATAAAATTATGAAGCACGCCTTGGCTACCGACTTTTATATGCCTTTGATGACAATTCATACAGTACATTCAAGATCACAACTGTTCAGGCTTAATATGATATAATTTTAATATATAAGAGAACTGTTATAAAATTTATTCATATATCGAAAAATTCGAGTTAAATACTAATATAAGAAATGAGAATAGTATGAAATAGGCATTTGATGGCATTTCTACTCTACCACTACTGAGGCGTTATTACTCGACTACGAAATCCGAATAGATTAGCTTAATAATTATGATTGCTTTAATTTAATATTTACTTTGACTGTTTAAAGTTACATTCAAATTCAATTGGCAAAATGTTTCATGATAATATATAGGATGTTTAATTATTTTATATATTTGCCTACATGAAGACTGTCCCTCACTCTATGAATGGAAGTCAATGGATGTATGTGGCTCAGGACCGTGCTTTGTGGCATGATTACATGACACTTAATTTATACACATTAAATGACACTTAATGCATAGATTTAATTAACTTTGTTATAAATTAACTAAATAAATTGATATTAGTAACATTTAGTCATTAAAATAAAACACTAAACATTTCGTCATATTGCAGTTCGGATTTGTTAACATGACATTAAATACAACAAGTTTTATCTTATTACTGACACCGAGAGTGAAAATTAGACATTGCCGTCTCGTGTTTCACTCACGAGTGATTACGATTATAGTGTTCTGATAACATGGAACGAGAGTATTACTCGAAGACTCGAAGGTTACTGGAAAACTAACTTAAATAAGGATTTTATCTCTAGTTAGTTCATAGATTTTAATTATAATAATTTCTTTTGTGCATAAAGCCTTTGATAATTGAGCAAAAGCCTATGTCTGGAGCAAAAGCTTATGTGGAACTATTTCTTTTATTTACCTTAAAAGTATTTAGCTTTTATGCATATTATCATAGACGTCTATTAGTTGTACACAATTGAAATAACAACATAATAATTTGTTTTAACAGGTTGAAGCATGTAAAACACTTACACCGCATGTAGAGTCGACACGCTATTTCCTTTACATAATTGAATGAAATTGTGCAGTTTGATGTGGACTGCGGAAGTACTCGTAAAATTTATAAAATAAAATTGCATAAATATCACGAGCGAAATTATCACGCAACACCTGCTTTAAGTAAAGTAACAATTATTTTGCAGAATTTCAGTAAGTAAACTTGTGATTAGTGAATGTAATACGAAATAAAATTTGTCAAACTGTTGTAGTCAGTAACAGCGGCAGTTTGAACTTGTTGTTTTAGTTAAAATATTTACGGTTTCTGAAAAACATATGAATGTGTTTAAAACTTAACTGATAACCAATTAATCAGTAAGCATGTACTAAATTAGACTATTTTATAAAATAAAATGTTAAAACTATTCCCATAATCCGCTTGACATTAAAATATTCTTGAAACTTATTCAGACAGAGCAAGTCGTTGAATTAAGAAGAAAATTAATATTTCCCTCCATTCAAATAGTATTCTATATTCGCCGAAACAGTTTTGTAAAGTTGGTTTTCTACTCGTGTTTGCTGGAGCGAAAATTTGTATCCGTCCAAGACTACTGCCTTTAATATACGTTTACAGATAACTATAAAGGTGAAAGAAAAAAAGAGAGGCATTTACTGAGCTTAATAATGAAAATAATTTTTCAATTAAACTTTTACAAAAAAAAAAATCTTAAACAAAAAAAATAAAAACGGTTTATTAATTGATGGGCCCAGGCCGTCAAGTTTGCGTCAAGGAATTTCATAATTAAAATTTTGCCGATTTATCACTTGATGGTTGTAGTTAATTTTACCATTAATCGTATCATTTTGTAGGTCTTTATCCAACAGCAAACTTCAAATTTATTAGCTGCTGCGTTTTGTATGGTGGTGTAGAGAACCGGAGACCCTTTTTACGGACGGCATACAGTCAACTTAAGCTGTTGTATTTTTTCTTCGTAAAAATAGTTTTTGAGTATAATTTCACTTGTTTGTGTCAAAATTAAGGTTCGGATATCTTAACTGAGCTGTGTTATCGTTGTGGATTGCAGTGGATAAGTAATAGTGTAAAAAAATTGTGTTTATTTCACTGTGTAATTAATATTGTCTCCTTTTATTAAATCTCAGTGGAGGGTAGCCAGTACCTCAGAACCATCTGGTGAGCAGTAAGGAACAGTAACATTAACGACATCTTTCGGCATTTAATTAGTAATTAAAACAAATACGATATGGCAAAGTGCGAAGCTTGCGGCAAATTCCTCTCGTCGACAGGTGGCGTTGGTTGTACAGTCTGTCCAAATATATTTCATAGGGCATGTCTAATGGTGTCTGATGGAACAACGATAAGCAAAGATTGGGTGTGCCCGGAATGCAAAAAAAAGTCAAGAAAGGGTGATAACAGCTGTACCCCTGTAAGAGGTATCTCCGGAAACACCCCGCAAGAACCTCAAGTGATCAGGAGCCCGCCATGCAGCGTTGGAACTCAGAAGACTGCTTTGAACGATGATGATTCCCCTGCACGAGAGCTTAGCCGCCAACTTGTTGCCTGCATGGTCGAGATGCGAGAACTCCGTAAGGAAATGGCAGAACTCCATACATCCGTTGCATGCTTCACGGAGCGAATGAATGGCTTTGAACGAAGGCTGGAGGTAATCGAGCAAATGCATACTCCTACCAAAGTGGAGGTCAATGAGTTAGAGAAAACAGTTAATTTATTAAAGCAGGAGCTCAATGACCGGGATCAAGAGGCACTGCTTTCGGATCTTGAGATCGGACATCTACCTGAGGAGAAGGGGGAGAATATCACCCACACCATATCTGTTCTAGCAGTAAGGCTAGGGGTACCACTGGAAGAACGGGACGTCGTCTTTGCGGAGCGTGTTGGAGCGGCTCCACTGTCTTTGAGCGCTAGTACGGAAGGAGGCGTAGCGACACGAGCGCGCCGCGTGGTGGTACGGCTGGCGCGGCGTAGCCTGCGTGACGAGTTGCTGCGCGCTGCTCGCGTGCGTCGCTCAATCATTACTGCGGACATCGGGCTGGCCTCCTCGCCCCAACGCCTCTACGTAAATGAGCGCCTGACGAGGAATAATCGGCAGCTATTCCATAGGGTCCGTGAAGCCTGTCGAAAGCTTTCGTGGCGCTACTCATGGACAAGAAGGGGTCGTGTCTACGTTCGCCAAGCAGAGGACAAACCGGTTTACTGCATCCGCACAGACGATGACCTAAGCAGCTCTGCATAGGGTAAACGATATAAGTCTAAATATATTGATTATAAGAAAATTATTACTAATAAGATTTGTTATAACCATATTTTTAATTATTCATAATGTTATGTATACAAACATTTACAGCTGTTATGGCTATGATGGTGCGATGGTAAGGGCCGAGTTTCTAATTACTTATTTCATGTTTACTTATAATTATTTACAATTAAAACCATTAATTCGTGTTAAAACAGTTATATATCTCAGTTATTTTAAGGGAAAATGTTTAAGTTATAATAATAATAATTCTACTCTATTGATGATTAATTACATTATATATATTTTTAAAACATTGAGCTTCATAAAAAGTATATTAGCGTATCATAATCTTAAGAGCACTCTTCCTAGGTATCTTTTCTCACTTCGTTGCTGCATAAGTATAGTATTTTTGACTATTATCTCATTCATTCAATTCTAAACATAATCTTAAGTTAGGCTTACTTAATGTGGGATCGCTTGGCACAGGACATGACGAATTTCTCGTAGCTATGGATCGTTATTCTGTCGACATAATAGCGATTAATGAAACCTGGTTGCGAGAGGGCGAAGAGGGGCGCTCGCCTGCGGTGCCCGGTTATAGATTACGTCACGTTCCTCGCCCTTCCGACGTGCGCTCGCGCGGAGGTGGAGTGGGCTTCTACATACGTCAGGGCATTGCAGTCCGCACACTACCGCACCCCCCAGCCCCACTCGTAGAGCAAATGTGGCTTGCACTAACAATTAACGGTACAAAATTAATAATTGGTACTGCCTACAGACCGCCGTGGTTGAGTGTTGACATTTTTTTCGATCCTTTATCGGAAACTATCGGAACATTATCATGGTGTAATAATGTAGTTTTATTAGGTGATTTCAATATAAATTTATTAAATGATATGGATAATAACTGTAAGAAGTTGAAAATTTTTTTACAATGTTATAAATTAAATCAGTGTGTTACTGAGCCTACCCACTTCACGGAATACAGTGAAACTTTAATAGACCTAGTATGTACAGACATCCAACAATCATTCACTTCTGTGAATCATATACCGGAACTAAGCGGTCATGCATTTATTTGCTGCGAATTAAATATAAAAAAACCGAAACCAAAACCAATTATTATATCGCGTAGAAATTTGCATGCGATTGATAATGAACAGTTCCTATTAGATTTAAAGTCTTTAAATTGGACAAGTTTCAAAACATTGGATCGCGTCAATGACATGGTATCATTGTTTAATACTATGTTAAAAACATTATTTAACACTCATGCGCCCGTACGTAGAAAATCATTAAAACACTTCCAATATCCTTGGATTACTTATAATATAAAAAAAATGATGGAAGTCAGAGATGAAGCTTGTGTTGTCGCACGTAAGTCAGGTGGTACAGCAGCCCAAAAATTACTTTATAAAGAGCTCAAACACTATGTTGCACAAGCATTAATAAGAGAAAAGAAAGCTTACTACAATTTTTTTATAAATAATCAAAAAGATACTCGCATCGTATGGTCACATATAAAAAAAAACGTTAGGTTAAAAACTAAGCCGGACCTGCCTCACCATATTTTCAACGACCCCGATTCGATTAATACAAGCTTTTTAAATGTGCCAGGAAATAATCAAGTTCCTATTTCATATATGACATTCTTTAAATCACACGTCAAAGTCTCAAATGTATTCAAACTGAAGACAATTGAGGAAAGTGATATTGTGAAAATAACACAGTCATTAAAGTCAAATGCGGTGGGTGCAGACGGTATTTCCTTGGATATGTTAAAAATGTCTTTTCCCGTAACAATACCTGTTATTACGGAGATAATTAATAAATCAATTACAACGCAAACATATCCCTCAGAATGGCAGCACGCACTCATCAGACCTATACCCAAAAACTCAAATCCTATTACCATGAAGGACATACGCCCGATTAGTATACCTCCCTGTGTATCAAAAATCCTGGAGAAAGTCGTGGCTGAGCAGGTAAGAATATACTTAGAAACTAACAATGTGCTTCCCAGTCTTCAGTCAGGGTTTAGAAAACACCACAGTACGTCAACCGCTATGATAAATGTTGTCGATGATATACTATCAGATATAGACAGTAGCAAAGGAACGATTTTAGCCTTGCTAGACTTTTCCAGAGTATTCGACTGTCTTAATGTGCCATTGCTTTTGTCTAAATTACATTACTACGGTTTCGACATATCTGCGATAAAATGGTTCGAAAGTTATTTCGAGCATCGTATATAGCAAGTAGAAATATCAGACGAAAATGGGTTACCAGTCATTTCGAACGCTCAGGCTGTCAAACAAGGCGTTCCGCAGGGATCTATCCTAGGACCTATTTTGTTTGCCGTGTATTGTGCGGATATAACAAATTGTATTAAGCATTGCAAATACCATATGTACGCGGATGATACACAGATATATATACCTTGTAAACCGGGGGAGACTAAATTAGTGGTGGAAAAATTAAATGACGATCTCGAAAGAATTGCAGCTTGGTCAGATTCGAACGCATTATTCCTTAATGGAAGCAAGTCTAAATATATGATTCTAGGTACGGCTCAGCAAATACAAAAAATAGCAAAACATGATGCTAAAGTAACCATAAGGAGCGAACGAATTGAACGCGTGACTGAGGCTCGTAATTTGGGTTTGTTGATAGATGACAAGTTACGCTTTGAAAGTCACATAATAAACACTGCAAGAACATGTTTTTATAGGTTAAAAGTATTATATCAAATTAGAAATTGCCTAAATACCGATATGCGGATAAGACTGTGCGATTCTTTGATTCTGTCTAAATTTAATTATATGGATATAGTGTATGGCCCTCGTCTGCTTGTGCATAGCAAGAAACTTGTCCAGAGGGTGCAGAATGCTTGTGCGAGATTTTGTTTTAAGATACCTCCACGCGCTCACGTCACGCCGTACATAAACGAGCACAATATTTTAAAAATGCAGTATAGGCGAGAACACCACCTAGCCACATTTCTATTTGGATTAATTAAATATAATGTACCACCTTATCTTTATCACAAATTAGTGTGGTCTCGCGACGTACAATCAAAGATCACTCGCGCGTCATGTTACTCTTTGGTTGTACCCTACCATCGTACCATCGCCTTTCGTGGAAGTTTCAAATATTCTGCCTCTAAATGCTGGAATAACCTGCCGCCACCGCTTCGTAGTCTGAAAACATTAAATACATTTAAAATAAAATATAAAACTCACCTATTTATTGTTCAAAAAGCTATGGCTTGATATTTACCTACCTAAATAATTACAGACACTTAGCGCTGTCCGGCGGGGTCATACGGAAAGCATAAGAGTGCATAGTACTTTATTTTTTATTTTTTGATACTTAAATGCTGAAATAAAAGCGTTTTTCATGCTATTAATTATAACTAAGATACAAGTATATGTTTAACGTGCAATCATTAGTGACTTTATTAAAATATTGTTTCTAGTGATAATATTGTTGCTTAAGATTATGGTTATGATTACATACCTGTGAGAAAATATTTTTGTAGGATGCCATCATTTAGTGTTTCTTCTTTCATATTATTTCCAACTAATACCTCATAGATACATGACTCTTATGGTGATAACAATACTTTTTTAAAAAAAAAAATTTCGGTCATTCTTTGTACTAGATCCAGTTAGTTCATTCATGTAATCTATGTTAATTATTATTAGTCTATCAATGACGGTGTGAACGTCCGTGCGTCACTTAATTCACAGGCCCACTGAAAACCAGCGCTGTAGTCTCGTATCGACTGCGGCATTAAGCTGAGTGCGGTCTGTTTGCCGTGTACGCCACACACACTTGTGTGCGTAAAATGTGTGATGTGTTTAATATTTTTTTTTTGTATTCTTCTTTTTTTTCTTTTTTTTCTTTTTACTATCTATGTATTTTTTATGTTTATGGTTTAAATGTACATGTGGCGTATTTGAGCAATAAATGTTTTCTTTCTTTCTTTCTTTCTTTCTTTCTTTCTTTCTTTCTTTCTTTCTTTATACTGGAAACGAGGCATTCCACCTCAGCCCATAGGGGTAACAAAGCATCAGCATTTTGATTCTAGTGAAAATAGATTAAGATCTCTTTGGGTCACATCCTGCATTTTCCATCAGGTAGGTTATGGGCTCATTTATCAGCCTTATTCTGTTAAAAAATTTTGTATTTCCCTTAATCGCCACGACTGGCACGTGGATCGATCGCAGTATAAAACGTCTCGCACCTTTGATACTGTTCCCCATCTCCGGTCTAACTGTTTTACGTCTTGCATAGGAGAAAAGGCGACTAAGGAAATCCGGCCGTTTCTATAGTCGCCTTTTCTGAACCCAACGGGATAAAAATGGGTAAAGATATCTTCAACACCGCCAAAACACGTCAGAATTGTTCAGCTGCACGCATTCAGTTAAATTTCATTGCCTTGAATCAACTCTTCATTGCATTAACTTGTTCCATGCAAATTGTCAAAGTACGGTAATTAAATTCTGTACGAAATAAGTGATCGTTCAAAATCAATCGAAGCTTTCGTAGTCGTTTGTCATTTTCTTCAAAAGCAAACCCATTGTTATTTCTAAGAACTCCTTCCTGAAATTAATATCAAATGTAAAAAGTAATAAAGAAAATCTTGTTTAAAAATATTTAAACTACTACTAGTGTAATGAAATTTTTCAGATCGATATCGAGCGTGGCGGCACCATACGAATAGTCGGGAAAAGTTAACTTGGTTGGGGATAGCAAATTTCCACACGTGTGCGTACTGACACGCTCACTTGTCTTCACCAACATGTAGTCGATGTATTTTGAAAAACTGTGCACGAGTAAAAGACAATGAAACATCCACAACAACAGAACACTTAACGATTTTGCACAAATGTTTGCTCTAGCTAGAATTTAACTTAGGACTCGCAAGGAAGTAGCCAAGTGACTAGACAAACCAACTGACATCCGACACTGAGTTATATAAAGCGTATTATTTAATAAAAGAAATGTATTTTGGAATAATTGTATATCATAATTATATTGTCGAAGCTTTTGCATACTTCAGTGTCCATTTAACCATATATTTTTCTTAACTTTTACGCTTAGTTTCGTGCAGGTGCGTAGAAGAATTATTAACGTTGTAAACAATCAAATAAAGTACGGGGACATTTTAATTTACATATGACGTACACTTTCTAAACTTGTTAAACTTATTTATGAAGTTAATTTTGATTTGAATAACCATTTAATGATACCTAAAAGCATATTTACCTTGTTTAAAATTAACACTAAAGCTGATGATTGTGTTATAATTGAAGAACATTTTATATTATTGACAAGTTTATATGACCTTTACGGAATGTGTCAGAGATTGCCAACGAAGATACCAACCAACTAAACAACGTCAAGATATAAAAATGGAACGTTGTTCCGTGTTTTAGTAGAATTAAGACTTCTTTGCAATTTTAATATGGCTGTACTGTACTATCTACACTTTGCATTCAACGCACAGCGTATCATTTTTATGACATAATATTAAGACAACGAAACGCAGACATAAAAGAGTGTAAAGTGTAAATGATTCCATTTCAAGTATTTTTAAAGATTTCATTTCCAAACTCAATGATATATAATAATCAATTATAGTTTTTAGTTTAAAAATTCTAATTTTTTTTATAGGATAAAGGTGACAAGCACACAGTCAACCTGCTGGTAAGTGGATACTGTGGCCCATAGACATCTACATCTATCCTCGATTACGAATTAAAATGCAGATGCGTTGGCATCCGTGAGTACTAAGATGGAATACCCCATTTCTAGTAAAAAGGGTCTCCAGTTCTCTATACTTACTAGCGAAGGGTCATCGACGTATTTGTCGTTAACAATACTAGACCGTCCATTTTTAAGGTAATTGATAGAATCAGGCGTTACTTTGCGGAAATCCATTATAATGGGGTTGTTATAAACTAATTTGCTTAATTCCGCGTAAGGTAAGAAAATGATGTGTCCTGCCCAGTTTTAAGGGGGACCTCCCACCCTCCCTCAATCGCGCGCACTATACCCGTTGCCGTTAATCCCAGCAACATCACCCACAGCACTACCACACTATGCACGACACACCACTCTCGAAAATACGACACGTGTTTCGTCTCTACACGAGGCATCCTCAGGTGAAGTAGACTCTGCGGAGGCTGGCCGCTAAGTGAGCGGCGAGCCGAAACTACTGCTATTTATACTACTTGCTGACACAACCGCGCTCCAATTACGTAGCGAGCGATTACGTCATGCGATCAATCATCGCCTGACGTACGCCGATATTTGCTGTGTAATTAACGCGTTTGCGTATACTCGCAGATCTCTTTAATCTCTTTAACTCCGGTTCTACTGTGGATACCCTCATTCAAAAAGTTTACTAGGTGATTAGTACTAAGGTAAGTACCATACTACCATAATATGTAATAAATATAAAGGCCTTACTGTACACTTAATGAACAAATAAATACTTGAATACTAAACGTTCAATAAAATCAGAAGTCAAGGACATATACAAATTTTCTTGAGCGGAAACTAGAATATGTTTATGAAAACGGACTACAGGAAATTCCATTAAAATATAAACATAATTTGATCCGTAGAATATATTTTCACAGCTGTGACCCCGTGAATATAATTCAACGTTTCTGATGACAATTGAAGTCTCTTCCTTAAGTACCTTCATATTTTTTAACAAGTCGCAAATAGTTTTAATGAAACAATGAGTTCTATTTGTTACTTTTACTGAGTACAACAGTTCAACGAATTTCATTTTGTACTAATTTCACTAGTCACACATTTACTCACTTGTAACTCGACAAAATAAATTTACTTATAACAGCGTCATAAGCGCTTCTATAATTTGACGCGCAATCCTTATGCAATTTTGTTTCATAAATTTACGTGTACTTCCGCAGTCCGCATCAAACTGCACAATTTGATTCAGTTATGCAAAGGAAATGGCGTGTCGACTCTGCATGTGGTGTAAATGTTTTACCTGCTTTAACTTGGTCAAACAAATTATTACGTTGTTGCGAGTATTATATTGTGTACAACGTATACACGTCTAAGTTAATATGCATAAAAGGAAAAAACTTTTTACGACCAATTAAAAATGTTGTTCCACGGCTGGACATAGGCTTTTCGTCAATTCTCAAAGGTCTTTAGACACTTAGAAATGATTTTAATTAAAATCTATGAACTAACCACGAATAAACTCTTATTTAAGTTTTTTCGTCAGTAATCGAGCCGTATTTCTCTTCTCTCTCTTTATCGAGAAGTATTCTCTCGTTCCTCTAATCAGAAAACTAAGTGAAATTGCTAGTGAGTGAAACACGAGACGGCATTGTCTAATAATTCTATTGATCGCTTTAGTCAGTGTCAGTACTAGCATGACAGTTGTTCTACTTAATGGCATGTAAACAAATCTGAATTTTATAATGACGAAATGCTTAGTGTTTTGCTTAAATAACTAAATGTTAATAAATTCAATCGTTGCATAATCAAAGTTATAAACGAAAATCGGAGCATAAATACTTTTAATAATTTGTAAGATAAGTGACATTTTACCCAAGGGAAATTTGCGAACTTCTTCACCCATTGTCGACTTCATCTATCTTGTGCAAATGAAGCTCACAATGGTGGCTGAATCCGAGTAAAGCCCACCTAAAATGCCGAAAGTAGATCCCGCAGACAGCATAACGATTGCGAGGGAGTGACAATGTATTCTCAAATTACTTTCACTATCCTTACACATATTAGTGATTTCTTTTTCTGCCGTGAATGTCTTTTTTATAGGATAAGGGCAAGCCAAACGAGCACATAGCCCACCTGATGGCAAGTGGTTGCTGTCGACCATAGACATCTATCCTCGATTACGAATCAAAATGCAGATGCCTCCTCAGCCGTGAGAACTAACGTGGAATGCCTAGTTTCCAGTAAAAAGGGTTTCTGATTTCGCTTATATCAGACGTAAAATACTCGGACCAGTGATGGGCAGGAGAGTCAAAGGCGTGGGAAATCTGGTGCTGGTCTGCGATACGGTTTGTACCGTGATCGTCAATACACCTGCTAAGCGTGATAATAAACACAAATCCTCCCAACGACGAGAGAGGCCTATAGCTAGTAGTGGACTTGACTTCTACGGGCTGAAGAGGAAGGAGAAGGTTTATGAATGTAGATATATAAGTCACAGCCTCCTACGTCCCACTCCTAGGGCACAGGCCTCCTCTCATTTTTGAACAGGTCTTATGGCTAGTTAAAGTCTGCCGCGATGCATCAATGCGTAATGTTAGACTTCACATGTGTTCAATTAGGGAACATGAATAAAATAGGCGACTCACACGATAGGCAAATTGTATATTTAAAAGGAATGAAAAATACAAAATATTTGGTGGCGATCGGGTCGCGAGCTATCGGCAAGTGCCGGTCTTAGGCGCGGTGGTGAGAAACCCCCCGCACTTCACATACTCCCCGCAAACACCGTCGGTGCTGTCGTAACGGCGCCGACAACATGTCTACGAAATATTTTTTTTAATTTCTTAGACATGCAGGTTTCCTCACGATGTTTTCCTTCACCATAGAGTTTTTTTTATAGGATCGGGTGACAAACGAGCACACAGTCCACCTGATGATAAGTGGTTACTGTAACCCATAGACATCTACATCTATCCTCAATAAAGACTCAAGATGCAGATGCGTTGTCACCCGTGAGGACTAAGATGGAATGCCTCTTTGCCAGTAAAAAGGGTCTCCGGTTCTCTACACTCACCATAAGAAACACAGCAGCGTAAAGCTGCTATTTTACGCTGGTTTTCTGTGTGAGCGTGGTCCTTCCCCGTTCGAGCCGACCCATTCGTGCTACAACCATAATATAGCTGCAGCATGGCTCTACCACGTAGGAAGTACGTGGTAGAGCCATGCTGCAGTATGCTAGTATGCTAGTATGCTGCAGAGTACGTGGTAAATTAGCATTTAATATTGTAACTAACAATTTCGTAAAATATTTTGTTATATTCAATATGGAAACAGCAGCTTGAGTTACGATGCGCTGTACTAATTACTTTTAATCTTCATTTACCAATTGACGTTGAATATCGACGAAGGGAATAAAGGAACTGCGTAAACGATTATTTTATTCTGATTCTAATTGAATTAAATTACCCGCTGCAGTTTAGCGTTAAGCCAGTATACATGTTCTTTATGCATAGCCAGCTTTGAATGATAGTGTATTTGTAGAACTGATAATTTTATTGTAATTAACTTTAGGAATAGTTTGCAGCACGACAATTATTTTAATAAATATACGTGCAAACAATAGATTTTACTTTATTTTACAACGAAAGCTGGTGTTGAAAGGAACATTCTGAGTTCAAATCCTGTCGTTGGCAATGAAGTTTAAATGTGGAACTGTGTCCTGCACTGCGACGTTTGTGTACATTATAATATCAGTTATTACAACCTCTGGTGCTTTTTGACCACACATAACTGTGTACCTCAAGATGAAGCTTCAACAACAGCTTCCAAATTAACACAAACTTTATCAAACTGTAATAACTTTAGAAACAGCTTGGCTTTAAATGCAGTGAAGTGAAAATTATAGCATAAGGTGTATAAATAAAATACAAGTTTACACAGTTTCAGTTCTATATAAATAAAACCACACAACGTGTGGTCACATTTTAACAGAAAATCTATCAGCGCATTGAATAAAACTGCTTTTACGGATTCTATCGCGTTTTTATTAACTTACTAGCTGGCCAGGCAGACGTTGTTTTACCTTCTCCGAGGACCCTGCGTCCTATAAACATTCTTAAATTCGTAATAAAAAATATTGAGGGTTACTTATAGGGATAATAAACTTTTCTATCTCTCAAGTTGGACCATACTGCACACAGTTTGTAAAATTTCATTGCAATCAGTTTAGTAGTTTAGGAGTTCTTCGCGGATAAACAATGTGTCACGTAATTTTTATATATAAAGATTTTATTAAGTTCCCGACGTTTCGGATGCTTCACAACACCCATAGTTACGTTGAACTGAGATGAATGACGTCTCGATGTCAGAGTTAATGCGGAGTGCCTTCAGCTTTTTTTTAATTATTCATTTTGGTCCGATCTACGCAGAATATACTAACTATATCTTAAAGTCTTGCAGTGGTATGCTTGGGCTTAGTTTTAGTTTTATTAACTACTAGCTGTCGCCCGCGGCTCCGCCCGCGTGGATGTCGGTTACCGCTGCAAAAAGCCTACCCAGGAAAGACACGGTCAGCAAACAAAATGATTCCCAGGTCAATTCACAGACACCGACACTAACATCGACGAAGCAGTCACTATCCGCAGGCTGAACAGATTTTCTTTCTGTGGATGTTATTTGTTAAGTCCCGGAGTGCAACCTGTTGTTTTAGGATAGAAAACTTAAGCTATTATTGTAGAGCTTCTCTATACACAATATTTGACGATATATTATTTTCTGGTAACAAAATATACTGATGGTCGGGAGCCCCGACCCGTGATAGGGCAACGTAAAGTTGCCCATGCGTAAAACATTCTTTTCGTAAATCAATTCCTACTAATTTGAATGTTTGGCCCTGGGATTTGTTTATCGTGAGTGCGAAAGAAATTTTTACTGGAAATTGGAGCCTTTTGAAGGGTATAGGCAAATCAGTAGGGATCATGGGTATTCTTGGTATATGAGCTAATTCACCAGCTGCAGGGCCGGTGATAATCTTCGCAACTATTAAATTATCTTTTAGCTCCTTTATAAGAAGTCTCGTGCCATTACACATGTTGGGGGGTCTTAAATTTCTGAGAAGCATTATCGGCGTGTCAACTTTTAACGACAGTTCATGAGGTGGAAGCCCAGCGGGGTTCAGAGAATTTAAAAATTCCTGGGGGTAGTGCACTGCGTCCTCGATGTTAGTGACGGTGTCTATGGATTTATAGCACTTAACTTCACCCGGTACTTTCTGCATAATTAAATTGTTTATTTCGTTGACTGTTTCATTCCTGGGAGAAACTATTGCTCTACAACACAGCCAACGAAAATCATTTTGATGTAAGTTTTCGATGTCAGGATATATAGCATCTATCAGACTATCTAAATTATAGACTATTTGCCCTAGAGACTCATCCAAAGTAACCGCATAATCGGTGCCCAAATTTAAAGATGGAAAAATTCCTTCTCCCAGTTTCAGCAGCTGTTGTGGAAAATTGCTATGCGTATTTCCATGTAGATGAGCTCTCATATTAGTACGCAAATTCAAATGTTGAACAGATGTCCAAAGGTGAGACGATTTTAAACATGCCTTCATAATATCTGCTCGCGTACCTCTGTTGACGACAGGAAGCGTTTGTCGGAAATCTCCAGCAAATACAAAAGTGATACCACCCATGACATTAGCAGAGCTTCGGAGGTCTTTTAAAGTACGGTCCACGGCCTCCACATGAGCTCTATGACTCATGGTGCATTCATCCCATATTACCAACGACGCGTCTTGCAGCAACTTACCAAGAGGCCCATTTTTCCGAATAGAGCACGTAGACCGTTGATCTAAAGATACGGATAGCGGGAGTTTAAACGTAGAGTGAGCAGTTTTTCCTTCGTTCAAGAGAGTTGCAGCAATTCCTGACGAAGCAACTGCAATCGCTATCTTCCCTAATTGCCGTATCTTAGCAAGTATCAAATTTGCGAGAAAAGTCTTTCCGGTGCCTCCTGGTGCGTCCAAAAAAAATAATCTCCCCATGTTATTGTTCACACTGTCCACAATAGTCTCATAAGCATGTCTTTGATCTGGTACTAATTTTGGCACATTGTCATTAACAAACGCTATTAGATCATTGCTGTTATACTGTTGTACTATTGTGTCAATAGTATTATTCTGGGCACGAACGGGAGAAGGTAATCCAAAATCACTTAAATTTTTGTCGTTTAGTTCTAGAAGTTTGTTTTCTATTTCAATTAATACTTCATTATAAATGACTTCAGTGAAGGGTAAAGTGTTATCCTGATTTTGTTGTCTGATACGATGTCTAATATCTTCACAGAACTGATCTTTGAAAGTATCCCATAACTTCAATGGTTCCGATGGTTGACAAAATAAAAGTATGATTACGAACAACTCCCTTAGTTTTTTTGGACAATGTGATAACGAAGCTTCGCTTAAAGTGTTATCCCAATGATCATCGTTTTCAAGTAAACCTCGGTCACGGCAAGCTGCTTGATACGTCTCTTTGACAATACCGTTTACAGTTTTAAGGTATGCAAATGAGGTCGGACCGCGTACGTGGTGCAGTAGAATCCTAAGATAAAAACACTCTGATTGGGATGGATGTATCCCGTAGACTCTACCTAAAGCGGCATCTTTTTTTATCCCCGGATGTCCAACTACATCTTCATCACGCTTCCTTCTAGTGAATGTATTATTTGCCCATGTATAGTATTGCGGGACTTCATGATACAGAAGAGTTTTCACGAATTCATCTTCATTACAGAGAGCAAAAAATGCCAGTAATGTGGTATTGCGTGGGTTTTGGACAACTTGATGAGCTGTCCCTGGTGTAAAATACACCCTTTGACCGTTCTCTAGATGAACGGCCAAATGCACTACAGTAGGATGCCGCTCGTGAATGGGAAATTCAAATAAGCGCCAGACAGCTTCAGATGTGCTTATGTACCTGCCATTTAAATAGATTTCGACCTCATCGTGTGGGTTTCTAAAGCTAAAAGTTGCCTGATCTGAACCTTTATTTATATACTTACATATATATTTAATGGCTTGGACAGAGTGGCAATACTCCACGTTTATATGAGCGTTAAAAGTCTTACATAGTAGCGGGGAGTATGGAACAATCCACCTATTATCTATCGTCACCATGTTGCCCCTGATTTGTAGCGTAGTGCTCCGACCGCCATTTCCTGTATCGCGCCTACGATAAACTGGATACCCATCCTCTCCGGTCTGGGTATCGTTCATGAAACGGCGAGGGTAATTTTTTGTGCAGGCACCGTTCTTCATGCATGGTGCAGCTAAATTATGTTCTCCGCAGGGTCCATGTACCATATTTTTAGTTATAATGTCATGTAGTACCGGATCAATTTGTTGATTGGGTAGCTCCGCAACTATGACACTGTCGATCTCATCTGGTTGTATTTTAGTTTCTAGCCAGAACAGCAAATGACAATGAGGTAAACCGCGCTTTTGCCACTCCACACTTGCCATATAACATTTTACTTTACCGAATATCTGTTCTTTGATAAATAATTTGATGAATTTCTTCATCTTTAAATGAAATACACGTGAAATTATGTCATGACGGTCGAAAGACCGTTGTCCTGGTAGCAGCTCGGCTTTTATTTCAGGTCATTCGGGGTTACATGTAAAAGTGACAAATAAGTCAGGTCTACCATAATTTCGAACGTACGTCATCGCGTCCTGAGTTTTCTCGTGCATGAAACGCGGAGAACCCGTAAATGACGATGGCAATATGACATGTTGACCGATATTTGATGGGTCAACATTTGCGTCATGATTTAAGGCATCTCTGAGATGAATGTAGTCATCAGCCCTCAGTCTTTGTTGATTCCGACAAATATAATTTAATCTTTCCGATATCATTTTCGCCATCATGTCAACACAATATTGACTAAATAAGTCTCTGTAATAATGTAACGGATTAAAAGAGTTAGTTCTAATCATTAATCTAAATGCATAAAATTGCATACACGAAACAGTTTTATTACGCGCAGAACCCTGCTGAGGGATAGTCAAATAATAACCGTCTTCTCCTGTCACAAACATTATAGGATACTGTAGTGGATCATAGGACCGATGTAGCTCAGAAACTCTTTTGAGCTGCCCGTCTCTCCCGTGTAAGACTATATCCCTGGGACCTTTGTCTTCATCGACCAAGAGAACAGCTACCTCGTTTACAGTAGGAGCATTATATCTGCCTCTGTGTGCTGTCTGTGGAGTGCGATCTGAATGAATAATTAACTTTAAATTATCTGAGGAGTTAAGTTCTAAGTTTTGTTTAAAACTTCGTATGTACACGTTATGATTATTTAAAGCGGTCTGTAATTCGTGAATTAAATCCATTTTTAAGGTTGGTGCGATGCTTGATCGCAACGATAACTGGTCTGCATCCGAAATAAAATACATTTGCAAGAACTGTGGGATTTGGCCTGATGGTGGTAAAAGGCTACCAATTAGATGATACACTTGTCCTTCAATTTTAAAAGTGGGCATAAAATTTTCTTCCCTGATTTCTTTTGCGCCAAACGAAGTCATTTGAAAAAGACTATTGTATTTACGTATGTTTGTTAAAAAATGCCCAGATAATGGATGGTTATTAGTCAAAAGATTTTTTATTGGTTGTGGCGGCTCCTGCAGGTTAAGAAGACAAACTTTACCTGAAGCACAGCACATACCATTAGGTTCGTCCGCCCATTTCTTGGCAGAGCAGTTAGAGCAGATCTTATTCATGACTCCAATTTGGACGGACGCTTGTTGTACATAATCAAACTGCGGATCATATCTGAAAGCCAGTCTGTTGCTGTTAGCTAAAATTCGATTGCGAACTCTATTTGTGGACAACTGCTGTCTCTCTGCCTGAGCTCTAAGTCGCTGCAAACGCTCGACACTCGACTCTCTTTCGCGCAACTGAGAGGTCCTTATATTTTGTTCATGAAGACGTTGGGAACGCTCCAGGCTCGACTCTTGAGCGCGTAGCTCAGAGGTTCTCAAGCTTTGTACGGCAAGGCGTTGCGAACGCTCGACACTCGACTCTCGTTCGCGTAAGTCAGAGGTCCTTACATTTTGTTCATGAAGACGTTGGGAACGCTCCAGCCTCGACTCTTGAGCGCGTAGCTCAGAGGTTCTCAAGCTTTGTACGGCAAGGCGTTGCGAACGCTCGACACTCGACTCTCGTTGGCGTAAGTCAGAGGTTCTTACATTTTGTTCATGAAGACGTTGGGAACGCTCCAGCCTCGACTCTCGTGCACGTAACTCAGAGGTTCTCAGATTTTGTTTTGCAAGGCGTTGTGAACGTTCGACACTCGACTCTCGTGCGCGTACCTGAGAGTTTCTCTGATTTTGTTCAGCAAGGCGTTGTGAACGTTCAGGTGAAGATTCTCCCATACGACGTATTTTTGCTGCCCGTGCTTGAGAACTATGTTTAGAAAGTTGAGACCTGGCTCTCTTAGGCATTTTCAAATGTTTAAGATAATGTTATTAGCGTGTAATATTCTAGCTCTAAAAAGAACTGTTGGTTAGCCCTGAAAAGAACTGTTGGTATGCCCTGAAAAGAACTGTTAGTTAGCACTGAAAAGAACTGTTGTTTAGCTCTAAGAAGAACTGTTGTTTAGCTCTAAGAAGAACTGTTGTTTAGCTCTGAGAAGAACTTTTGCGTAGGTGTAGTTTAAAGAACGAAACCTAAAAAAAATCGCACGAAAATTATTAGACTTCACGCACGACCGCTGCGTAGGGAGCCGACCGCGCGACTGAGCCGCGCGGGTACCTTACTCATAGATCTAAACTCCCCCTCCCACACGCTCACCGGGCCTTGGTAACGCCTACTTCGTTACGGGCCTTGCAGCAGAAATCGTAATATTTTAATTTCGCTATAACTTCAGAACCAAACGTCCAATTTTAATCATTCAAAGACCAAATATTATCTACATTAACTGTACTTAGTGATGAAATAATTTATTTTGATAAGGATTAATAGCATGACTAAAATAAACGCGTTTAAATGTAGTCCAAAAAAAAATCTAGATTTTTCAATAAAAAAATGGTTATTGTGCCTCACTTGACATAGATAGGTATAGTGTGTCGCGGACTTTTTTGTAGATATTTATAAGATCTACAATTACTTAGAACATTTTATGGTTCTATCTTTAATAGTTTAGGCAGGGTGCGCAAAATAAGTAACTTTTTTGGTTGATTTTTTACACCTTGTGTCCGAAAAACCCTAATATCTTACGGAACCCTATTTTTGTTCAAAATTAAATATAGCCTATATTACTCGTGGATAATGTAGCTTTCGAATGGTGAAAGAATTTTTAAAATCGGTCCAGTAGTTTATGAGCCTATTCATTACAATCAAACAAACAAACAAACAAACAAAGTTTTCCTCTTTATAATATTAGTGTAGACAAGATCCCAAGCAGGAGGTAGTACCCAGCCTCCCTCTTTGTTGAAATTAGTATGTTTTTTTAATTTCAGTAACCTCACGTATCATTCTTGGCAAGAATCGATGTTCTTTCGCGAGAATTTGTGGTTTACCAAATGTAACGTGGCAGGGGCCGTCTAGGATATGATCACAAACTGCAGACTTCCCGGAACGTTGGTGTTTCCCGTCAGCTATGTGTTCTTTAATGCGGGTTTTTATGGATCTTTTAGTTTGTCCTATAAAAGAGAGACCACATTCACAATCAAGCTTGTACACTCCTGCATCTTGCAGAGGGACATTACACTTGACTGATGATAAAAACTGACTAATCTTCTTCGGCGGCTTGAAGTATGTTTTAATGGAAGCACGCTTCAAGATGTAGCTAATCTTGTCTGTGACACTTCTGACATATGGTAGTACAGCAGGCACACGCTCGACTGTGGCCGGCTTTACTCGGTCACTGTGCCGTAGGCGCGGGACCCGAAGCTTGTTGTCGTGCAGAACCTGCTTGACGTGCTGAAGCTCTGCGGCCAGATGTTTGCTGCCAAAGATCTCTCGTGCTCTCTGTAACAAAGGTTTGCCCACGGTAGCTAACTGTGAAGGATGATGGTGGGGGTATGGGTCTTTTTTCTATACACAGTGTGACCTATAGTGTTGTTAGGATTTCGAATGACTTACTCATCTACCTGTCTAACCGTGTACCTGGGACAAATATTTCGACTAGGTAAGTCCAACTTCGACAGAGAGGTCAATCGATGATTTCAACTCGGCTGAGTAGCGTTTGGAAAATTCCGACACATCTTCTCGTCAGGTATACCTCAAAACCTGAAAATGAGACTGTACAACCAGTGTGCGTTGCCGGGGATGATTTATGGATCTGAGAGGTGGTACTTCACTGCTGGTCAATGAGGACGCTCAAGATCGCTTAGCGCGCTATGGAGAGTGCCATGCTCGGAGTTTCTCCGCGTGATGAACTAAGAAATGAGGATACCCGCAGTAGAACTATAGTGACCGACATAGCTCGCTGAAATTTACAGCAAGCGGTAACCAACTGAACGTTGAACGCTCGGCAATGAAGGAAAACATCGTGAGGACGTTGCATGTCTGAGAAATAAGAATAAAATATATATTCCGAAGACATGTGAAGTTCGCCAACACAGATTGGTGCACCGCAGCGGACACTTTCTTGCCATAAAATCCTCTGCCAACTAAGAGGAGGCCTCTGCCCAGCAATTGGACGTGTATTGGCTGTAACTTTATTAATATTATTATTATGTATATGTCATTGAATTCAAGCTGCCAAAGTACCAGGAATAATTAAAATGAGCGTAAAAGCTCTGACCGCACCAGTTATTTAGAATTTTCTTTCATTTGTTATTTTATTCCAGCTAAGTGATTCTGTCTCGTTCTTATTCATTGTATGAAACTATTTTTTTTCGCCACATAAAACGCCATTTTATACTTATTTACCATAAAAGTTTATGTATTTTCATAATATTATATTACTTACTTTCATAATATCATAATACTAATTTATGCATTTTCATTTGGCGTGGCGAACCAAGAGTGGACTTATAAAGTTTAAAACCTCCTTCAGCTTAATAAATATGAAATGGAAGATTTACAAATTATTCATTGAGAGACTCACACGTAGAAAATTAACACAACATCTTCCTTTACGATATTTTTTTTAGTTTTGAGTTCATATTTACGAAAATCATACAAAAATACAATTTTTTTATTGTAATTTTACTACCTACTTAAATAAATGATGTAATTGACAGACAAATGATTTCATAGTTAATAAGTAAATCGAAACATATAGCATATGCTCATCACATTACATCAACCGCCTTTGCAAATCTATTCTTATAATTATAATAACGATAATTCCATTTGTCAAGTTTTATTTCTATGAGGAAATATTCACATCGCGTTTGTTGTGAGCTATCAAATAACGGGACGTTAATCATCATTGTCATATTTTTAATGACGCCTACGTTTTAATCATAAGGACTCTTAAACATTTCTGTACCTTAGCCTTTCACCAAAAGGGACACGTGTACATTCCAGATTTATTATTCATGCTAAGTATTGTGTGCCCTTAAATTCATTGATCCGTTGTTAAAATATGGCATAACACCATCCCAGTACAAACGCCGAGGTACGTAATACTTATACGATTTTTACAATATAATGTTAGGACACTTGCAAGTTTTAAAATTTTTCGTCTCAGTGTATTATTACGAGAATAGCTGAGATAACATTTAACAACGCCAGCTGGCATTTTATACGTTGTAATGATAGTTTATTGCGTCACTGATGAAACGAATGCCTCATAAATATGCCCTTATGCTCCGCTCACTTCGTTATCAACCATGAAGTCCAATTTGGATTGGTTTGATTTGATTTTTGATTTTCTATTATTACGGTTTTAATAACGAAGGAACACAATACAAACAGCAGAACGTTTTTCCAGAGCCCATTCAAACTTAATGAAAACTGAAATCCAATAAACGCTGTAGTTTTTTTTCTATTACGTTACGACGTTAACCACTCAATGTATTTGATGGTATTTTTTATTTAAATAGTGTAAGTTATGATGACAAATTAGTGGGCTTAATAAATAATTTTTTATTATTATTATTATTAAAGAAGCCTTTCAATAAACTCACGATCTCTTCTGTTTCTGATTTCAGGAATGAAACCGGTTTCAACAAAATAAAAATGCAAAAAGCTCAGTAAGGAATCTTTTAGCGCTAATGTATTGCTTCAGGGGAAACAACAGTCAAATTCGAGGTTGATTGATATATAAAATAATTTTCACAACTTGAAATAACGTGCACGTATTTTATTTTTATTTAAAAAAGCGGCCAAGTGCGAATCGGACTCGCCCATGAAGGGTTCTGTAGCAGCAAGTAACATAATTTAGGATTTATGACGTATTAAGAAAAAACTACTTACTAGGTCTCGTTCATACCAATTTTTGGTGGAAGTTTACATGGTAATGTACATCATATATTTTTTTAGTTTTATTTTTTTCTATTTTTGTGTGAAAATCTTAATGCGGTTCACAGAATACATCTACTTACCAAGTTTCAACAGCACAGTTCTTATATTTTCGGAAAAAAGTGGCTGTGAGATACGGACGGACAGACAGACAGACAGACATGGCGAATCCATAAGGGTTCCGTTTCTTTGCCATTTGGCTACGGAACCCTAAAAAGGGGTTACACACTAAGACTTTATCCTGTTTCATGTAGGCACTTAGATCAATTGCACATGGATAAATATAGACCCGAAATAATTATTTTTGGCCATACAAATAGTTGTACCATGTAGGATTCGAACCCGCAAGCTTTAGCGCTGCAATTCATTGCTAAGCAACTGCACCACTGTGCTGTTGCGTAGTAAATGAACAACCTCGACACTGTAAAACTGATCAATCTTCACCTTGCTGGGTGCTAGTCTAGACATTAAACCATTTCGCATTCTTTTTATACAATAAAGGAGACAAACAAGTACATAAGCCGCTTGATGGTAAGTGGATGCTATGACCCATAGACATCTACATTTAACCTCAATTAAGAATCAAAATGCAGATGCGTTGTCTCCCGAAAAGGGTCTCCGGTTCTCTACACTCACCATACGAAACACAGCAGCATTAGGCTGCTATTTTACGCTGCTATTTTGTGAGAGCGTTGTCCGACCCCGTTCGATAATGTAGCTGCAGCGTATAGACTTACTACCTGCTGCGGTTATCATCTTTCACGGATACTATTTTGCATATAACAGTATGTTAGAATTTCTTTTAAGGTCAAAGAATTGCCTCACGCAAAAATAGGATTTAGCAAATAAGATGTTTATGTTAATATTTTTATTTACAAATAATAAATGCACAATAAATGTTTTTTTTTTTTTCACAAATGTAGTATTGATGTGTCGCACTTCATGATATATTTGCCTGATCACTAGAAGAGCGTTAAGTAAAGAGACGTTACAGAAAATTCTAATGCATACTACATTAGAATTAATAACAATCCAAATTTAACAATTTTAGCGCACAAAAAATTTCGTGCTTTATTTGGTATTCAAATCTGGGGCCTATGATTTACCAGCTGCACTGTGTCACGCGATTGTCAACTTATAATCAGATTAGGAGTTGTTAACGATACCTTAAAAGTGCTTGTTTTTGTACTGTAATTGAATGAAATTGTATGGCGCGCCTCGGCTACAAACTTTTATATATAGACAAATTCGAGAATTATTTTGATATCAGCCTTTAATGACATTTCATACAATGTGTTCAAGATCATAACTACTCAGGCGTGATTATTTGATTACGAAATCTGAACAGATAGAGAGAACTATGTTTGTTTATAGTCACGTTTCAATTATATTGGTAAAATATTTTATTATATATGTTGGATGTTTCATTATTTCTTATATTAATACGAATACTATAAATTAAATTTAAGTATTACTGTACAGATTCACTTATTTTTATACTGCAAACGTTTTAAGTGCTTTGCTAATTTCATATGCAATTAGCAGTGTCCGAGTTTAAGTTGCTCGCGTTCAACCCTTGAGCTGTCAAGCCTCGATGAACAAACTAAGTACTAAATAACCAGAGAAAATAAAAAGTGAAAATAAGCTTGCCCTTAACTTCTAATTACCGTTAAGATTTTATACCCTTGAGGATTAAACATTTCATTCATTTAACATCTTACTACTTTTCACTGAATCACGGATAGATGTTAGAATATGAGCATAAGAGACGATAAAATTGCAAATTAAAAATCTACATAAATGTAAAAGTGTTTGGAAATGATAAATTTGTTGAAAAAACAGTTTTATTTTATAAATTCCAGTTTACAAGATATGACGTATAAAAATCAGTTACGGTTCTGATTATATTTATTGAATAATAATGATTCCATTCGAGATAAAGTTTAGTAACTGATTGGTAAATCTACTTCTTCTTCAACAGCCCTTAAAATTCCACTGCTGAAAATGGGCCTCCCGCTTTTTAGGAAGGATTTGCCCTAGTCGCCTCGCATAGTGGGCGGAATAAAGCCCCCAGTGCCAGACTTCTCGCACCTTTGATGCTTCAGCCCGTCCGCGTACCGATCAGCGTATTTTACGTGTCACGTAAACCAGATGGTAATACCAACATATGTTTAAGGCCATGCAAATTTGTAACATTTCCCATTTACGACTTTTACTCCTACTCCACAATCACACAACAGTTGGTAAATATAAATACAATATAATTATAGTAATAACTTGATAATTTTATATTTGTCAGAACTTTGCATTTCTATAAAATGAAACAAAAATAGCAAAAATAATACGACATAAATTCCATATTGTTCTTATAAAATAAAAATAAAACAACAAATAAAACATAAAGTAAGCATTTAAAAACATTTCATGATACCATCTTGTAACTTCTATATTGTCTTTTGACACGAACATCCGACATTATATGATTCCTACTTCATATCGCCTCGAATGTGAGGCGATATGAATCCTGATGACCTAGAAATAATCAAAGCGCTATTATTCACAGAAACTGAACTAGGAATATGGAAAATTAAAAGCTGGTGCTACGGTAACAAACACTATTAATATTGAATGTAAAAACAAAAACCTTTTTTAATAGGATAAGGGTTACAAGCGAGCACACAGTCCACCTGATGGTAAGTAGTTGCTATGGCAGATGGACAGATCCAGGTAACGCACATCTACGTAATCAATTATGGGTAATATGAGCGATTGGACAAGCATGATCTTAGACCTTGTGGAAAAAAATGTTTTAAACGACACAAAGAAAGTAACTTGGCAATTACTTTACGACTCCTGAAACTGAAACCTGAGTTCTTCAATTCATCGTGCTGTCAATCTTTAGGGCAAGATTTTTTACAGACTTACTTAACGGTATTTTAATCCCATTGTTATATATAGGAGGTAAATCTGCAAGATAAATGTTGGCTAGTACCCTTGAGCTACCCACCATCCAAAATTTTATGATTAACTATGTTGAAAGCATTTGAGAAATCAACTATTACCAGTACTGTTACTTTTTATTTCTTCCATATCTTGTCTAATATCGTCTGTGACGTTAATTAAAGCAGTAATGGTACTATGGCCAGGGTGAAATCCAGACTGAAATATACTCAGTAGATTATATTTCAAAATGAATATAGAAATTTGTAGTGGCGGTTAAGAATATCCACTACCCCATATCTTCCCGTGGGTGTCGTAAAAGGCGACAAAGGGAAACAGGCAGGAGATGGGCAGCAGCATCTTCCTGATAATAGCCAAAATAACAATAAAAAAACTGCGGTTGCCAACCCGCTCGCCAAGCGTGGCAACTATGGCAATATACCCCCCATGAGCAATGACAATAAGAAACGGCCCCCAGTCCCCGGCGGCCCCGCTATTCCTGGCTACGGTGGCGACCATGGTAACGGCGGGGCAGGGGGTGCTAAGAATCTCCGGTGGAGGTTCGGTTGCCACCTACGACGACTCGACCTGGCAACATACAACGCACGCACCCTGAGGACTGACGAGAAGATTGTGGAGCTGGAAGAAGAGATAGACAAGTTACGCTGGCATATTATAGGATTATCCGAAGTCCGAAGAGAGGGGGAGGACACGGTAATCCTCGAATCCGGCAACTTGCTCTATTACCGGGAGGGCGACCATCTGTCCCAAGGAGGTGTCGGATTTAGCGTCCACAAGTCTCTCGTTAACAACGTTGTAAAGATTGAGAGTGTGTCGACGAGGGTTGCGTACCTTATACTCAGAATCACCAAACGGTATTCGCTGAAGGTCATACAGGTTTACGCACCAACCTCGGCACACCCCGATCAGGAGGTGGAGGAAATGTATGAGGATATCTCTAGAGCCATGCATTCCTCCAAAACCCAATATACAGTGTTAATGGGAGACTTCAATGCAAAACTAGGCACAAGAGAGAACGGTGAGCTGAAAGTAGGGAAATTTGGAATAGGGCAACGGAACCCAAGGGGCCAGCAGTTGGCTGACTTCATGGAGAAAGAGGGACTCTTTATGATGAACTCTTTCTTCCAAAAGCGGCCCCACAGGAAGTGGACTTGGTCGAGCCCCGACGGTTCGACAAAAAATGAGATTGACTTCATTATGACGACCAGACGACAACTGTTCAGTGATGTCTCAGTGATTGCGAGGGTGAAAACCGGCAGCGATCACCGAATGGTTAGAGGCACACTGAACCTAAACGTTAAGTTGGAGAGGTCTCGTCTAATGAAGTCAACGCTCCGTCCCCCTCGTGCTCTAATCCAAAGTCCCGAAACCTTTCAGCTCGAGTTACAAAACCGTTTTCAGTGCCTAGAAGACTGCAATGAAGTGGACGATTTGAATGACAAGCTCGTGGAAACTGTCCATGCGGTCGGAGCTAAGTTCTGCAAGACCCGCCGCAGAAGAACACAAAAACTCTCCGATCACACTCTTAATCTCATGGCTGTTAGACGGGAGATGAAGCTACATTCTTCAACAGATTTAACAGCATACAGGCAACTGAACAGACAGATCTCCAAATGCATGCGGCGGGACTTACGCAACTTCAATACAGCTCGTATGGAAGAAGCGATCGAGCGGAACCAAGGCTCTAAAGTCTTTGCCAGAGATCTGTCTGCCAGAAAGCGCCAACTGTCAAAGCTGAAGATAGAATGTGGCAGCATCGTTTCCGGGGCACCTGAGATTTTGAGTGAGATTGAGAGGTTCTATGGGCAGCTGTACACGTCATCGTTGGAGCCGCACGCAAGTGTGAGTAACGATCCAAGAGCGAGTCTTATCCGACATTATTCCGATGATATCCCGGACGTCAGTCTGAGCGAGATTAGAATGGCTCTCCAGCACCTTAAAAACGGCAAAGCCCCAGGCGAGGATGGAATTACAGCGGAGCTTCTGAAAGCGGGTGGAAAACCGGTACTTGAAGTCCTTCAGAAGCTCTTTAATTCCGTCCTCCATGGTGGCATTACACCGGAGGCGTGGAGCAGAAGTGCGGTGGTCTTGTTCTTCAAGAAAGGCGACAACGCTCTCTTGAAGAATTACAGACCGATTTCCCGTCTGAGCCGCGTCTACGTGCTGTTTTCGAGAGTCATTACGAATCGTCTCGCGCGCAGACTTGACGACTTCCAGCCTCCCGAACAAGCCGGTTTCCGAAAAGGCTTTAGCACCATAGACCACATACATACCCTTCGGCAAATTGTACAGAAGTCCGAGGAGTACAATTTGCCACTATGTCTGGCGTATGTGGACTATGAGAAAGCCTTTGATTCCGTCGAAATTTGGGCGGTGCTGCAGTCCCTTCAGCGATGCCAAGTTGACTGTCAGTATATCGAAGTGTTGAAGTGCTTGTACAGTAGGGCTATGATGGCTATCCGAGTACAGAACCAGAGTACGAAACCTATCCAATTGCAGAGAGGTGTAAGACAGGGTGACGTCATATCCCCGAAACTCTTTACCGCTGCATTGGAAGATGTTTTCAAGCTTCTGGACTGGAAAGGATTCGGTATCAACATCAATGGCAAGTACATCACTCACCTTCGATTTGCCGACGATATAGTCCTTATGGCAGAATCGCTGGAGGACCTAAGCACTATGCTCAATGACCTCAATAGTGTTTCCCAACGGATAGGTCTTAAGATGAACATGGACAAAACAAAGATCATGTTTAATGTCCATGTCACACCTATGCCGGTAGTTGTTGGGAACACTAAGCTCGAAGTTTTTGACGAGTATGTTTACCTGGGACAAATAGTCCGATTAGGTAAGTCCAACTTCGACCGAGAGGTCAATCGACGGATTCAACTCGGTTGGGCAGCGTTCGGGAAATTACGGCACATCTTCTCGTCAGGTATACCTCAAAACTTGAAAACGAGACTGTACACCCAGTGCGTGTTGCCAGTGATGACATACGGAACTGAGACGTGGTCCTTCACTACTGGCCGGATGAGGAAGCTCAAGGTCGCTCAGCGAGCTATGGAGAGGGCTATGCTCGGAGTTTCTCTGCGTGATAAACTCAGAAATGAGGATATCCGCAGTAGAACTAGAGTGACCGACATAGCCCAACGGATTAGTAAGCTGAAGTGGCAATGGGCCGGCCATATAGCTCGAAGAACCGACAACCGATGGGGAAGAAAGGTTCTCTTGTGGCAGCCTCGTACCGGCATCGAAGTGTAGGGCGTCCCCCCACTAGATGGAGTGACGACCTGGTAAGATATGCAGGAAGTCGATGGATGCAGGTGGCTCAGGACCGTGCTTTGTGACATTCCTTGGGGGAGGCCTACGTTCAGCAGTGGACTTGTGAAGGGCTGTAATGATGATGATGATGATGTAGAAATTTGCTTGTAACCACAGAATTCTAAAATTTTCAAAAGAAAGGGGCGAATGGATATAGCACGAAAATGATTGGGAAGAATGGGAGTAGGAACTTTTTTCCCAAAAATGGGAAAAGTTTATATTTTGGGAATTGCCGGAAGAAGGTGCACTAGTACAAATATTACCATGTGTCTACTTATCTCATCATAACTCACCGCTTTGAACTAAATTGCTAAAATAGACTTTTTGAAATGATCCTGAGAAACAGGAGAGAAATTAAAGGCATGTATGTTAGGAACTTGCACCGATATAAATAAATAAATTAATAAAATATTTGTCAAATCGTCGCCTACTGTTACTAACGCAATTTGAGAAAATCATAAACTACATATCAACTGATACCCGTTAATATTTATGCCTGGATAATCTAGTTCGAATCGATAGATTTTCACAACACAATTTGATTACACAACGCGAGGTGAACAGAGCGCATGCGTCCCAGCGAAAAATATAACAACAAAAATCCTCTCAACGAGCATGATTAAAGAATAATTTTAGTATTTAAAGAGCAGTACATAAAGAACACAATAAAATAGAGAGAGTAATTGTGAGCTGTGTGAGGAATTATTAATTATAGTACACAGAACTCTATTACTCTTACCGAGAGTTCTTTTTCCTCTAAATAGTACTAGTGTAATAGTAACAGAAATATGGCCAGTAACTTCACATGAGCAAAGAGTTTCTTTACTCATGTGGTAACAATAAGCGGACAATGATAACAACTAAATTATAGTAAACTAGCTGTGCCCGCGACTTCTTTCGCATGAAGTCAAGTAACTTAGTCGGTTAGAAGCTTCAAACCAAGCAAACTGATCATCCTTGGGCCTTATTATAATTTTATAAACTACACCACTGTACTGAATGAGATCATCATCATCATCATCATCATCATTACAGCTTTTCACAAGTCCACTGCTGAACATAGACCCCCCAAGGAATGCCACAAAGCACGGTCCTGAGCCACCTGCATCCATCGACTTCCTGAATGTCTTACAAGGTCGTCACTCCATACTTCGTCTACCAGTACAAGGCTGCCACTCGAGAACCTTTCTTCCCCATCGGTTGTCGGTTCTTCGAGCTATATGGCTGGCCCACTGCCATTTCAGCTTACTAATCCGTTGGGCTATGTCGGTTACTTTTGTTCTACTTCGGATATACTTATTTCTAAGTTTATCACGCAGAGACACCCCGAGCATAGCCCTCTCCATAGCTCGCTGAGCGACCTTGAGCTTCCTCATACGGCCAGCAGTGAAGGACCACGTCTCAGATCCGTAAGTCATCACTGGCAATATCTACTGGTTGTACAATTTTGTTTTCAGAGAAGTTTCAACGAGAAGATGTGTCGTAGTTTCCCGAACGCTGCCCAGCCGAGTTGAATCCGTTGATTGACCTATCGGTCGAAGTTGGACTTACCTAGTCGGACTATTTGTCCCAGGTAAACATACTCGTCAACAACTTCAAGCTTAGTGCTCCCAACAACTACCGGCTTAGGTGTGACATGGACGTCAAACATGATCTTTGTTTTGTCCATGTTTATCTTAAGACCTATCCGTTGGGAGACACTATTGAGGACATTGAATATAGTGCTCCACCAGCGATTCTGCCATAAGGACTATATCGTCGGCAAATCGAAGGTGAGTGATGTACTCGCCATTGATGTTAATACCGTATCCTTTCTAGTCCAATAGCTTGAAAACGTCTTCGAATGCAGCGGTGAAGAGTTTCGGGGATATGACCTCACCCTGTCTTACACCTCTCTGCAGTTGGATAGGTTTCGTACTCTGATTCTGAACTCGGATAGCCATCGTAGCTCTACTGTACAAACACTTCAACACTTCGATATACCGACAGTCAACTTGGCATCGCTGAAGGGACTGCAGCACCGCCAAAATTTCAACGGAATCAAAGGCTTTCTCATAGTCCACATACGCAAGGCAAAGTGGCAGATTATACTCCTCTGTCTTTTAAACAATCTGCCACAGGGTATGCATGCGATCTATGGCGCTAAAGCCTTTTCGGAAACCAGCTTGTTCGGGAGGCTGGAAGTCGTTAAGTCTGCATGCGAGACGATTCGTAATGACCCTCGAAAATAGCACGTAGACGCGGCTCAGAAAGGAAATCGGTCTGTAGTTCTTCAAGAGAGCGTTGTCGCCTTTCTTGATGATCAAGACCACCGCTCTTCTGCTCTACGCTTCCGGTGTAGTGTCACCATGTAGGACAGAATTAAAGAGCTTCTAAAGGACATCAAGTACCGGTTTTAATAACTCTCTCTCTCGCTCGCTCCTTAGGTAGAGAGCGGTTGCATCATCGTTCTGTATAAAAGGCACTTGTTTTGGCTCGCCGCTCACTTAGCGTTTACCCACCGTAGAGTCTATATCACCTGAGGATGCCTCGTGTAGAGGCGAAACACGTGTCGTATTATCGTCAGTGGTATGTCTAGCCTAGTGTAGTGGTGTTGGGAGTAGCGGTGCTGGGATTAGTGGTGACGGGGATAGTGCACGCAATTGAGGGAGGGCGGGAGGTGCTCTTCGTACTAGGTAAGACACATCATTCTATTCTATAACGCGGACATTTGCGAAGTAAATTTTTGTAAAAGCTTTTATAAATTAGCATTTCATAAATCAGTAAATAAATAAAATTACTTGTGAATAGTAAAACTACTAGTAGCTTATGAACTGCGTGTTATTATTTAGCGCAGAAGTAAACAAACTAGGATTTTTTTTCCTAGTTTCGCTCTTCTAAGTGATCTGTATCCAGGTTTCAGAAAAAAAGAACCGGCAGGCAACAAATTTTAACACCTGTATCATACCTTATTCTCGTATTAACGTAATTGAAGCAATCATTGTTATGATGAATTAAGCAATGCCACATGACTTAGCTTCATGTTGTGATTGCGAGCTCAATATCGCGTGAAATAAATTATTGAACTTATTTAAGTTTTAAGTTCACTACCCCAAATTGTCTAATTAATGAAAATATGCAAAATGAAAAGAATTTAATATGTGTAATACTGTCCATAAAAAGGTTGACTAGAAGAGACAGATTTTAGGGATACCAAGATTTTTTTTTTCATTCATTCATTACAGCCCTTCACAAGTCCACTGCTGAACATAGGCCTCCCCCAAAGAATGCCACAAAGCACGGTCCTGAGCCACCTGCATCCATCGACTTCCTGCATGTCTTACCAGGTCGTCACTCCATCTTGTGGGGGGACGCCCTACACTTCGCCTACCGGTACGAGGCTGCAACTCGAGAACCTTTCTTCCCCATCGGTTGTCGGTTCTTCGAGCTATATGACCGGCCCACTGCCACTTCAGCTTACTAATCCGTTGGGCTATGTCGGTTACTCTGGTTCTACTGCGGATATCCTCATTCCTAAGTTCATCACGCAGAGAAACTTCGAGCATAGCCCTCTCCATAGCTCGCTGAGCGACCTTGAGCTTCCTCATACGGCCAGTAGTGAAGGACCACGTCTCAGTTCCGTAAGTCATCACTGGCAACACGCACTGGTTATACAGTTTCGTTTTCAGGTTTTGAGGTATGTCTGACGAGAAGATGTGTCGTAGCTTCCCGAACGCTGCCCAGCCGAGTTGAATCCGTCGATTGACCTCTCGGTCGAAGTTGGACTTACCTAGTCGGACTATTTGTCCCAGGTAAACATACTCGTCAACAACTTCGAGCTTAGTGCTCCCAACAACTACCGGCATAGGTGTGACATGGACATTAAACATGATCTTTGTTTTGTCCATGTTCATATTTAAGACCTATCCGTTGGGAAACACTATTGAGGTCATTGAGCATAGTACTTAGGTCCTCCAGCGATTCTGCCATAAGGACTATATCGTCGGCAAATCGAAGGTGAGTGATGTACTCGCCATTGATGTTGATACCGTATTCTTTCCAGTCCAGAAGCTTGAAAACGTCTTCCAATGCAGCGGTGAAGAGTTTCGGGGATATGACGTCACCCTGTCTTACACCTCTCTGCAATTGGATAGATAGATACCAAGATTAGTCGAGTATTATTATAAGTATTAGGTATATGTAACCTAACTTAACCAAGGAGACAGCTACCTAAAACTTATCGGGAGCTAGTCAATGCACAGGGGCTATGTTAGTGCCACAGTGTGCAAATACAAAGCCAGTCTTTTGTCATAATGCATAACATGTGTCAGATCTAACTCTCGCTTAATAAAATCGTGTGCTTTGTGAAGTATGGGCATATCAGCCAGGCAAAGCAGGCTTTTTTCTCCCATACACCTTGCACGCGCCAACAGTCCTACACTCATACGTCACTAAGGATTTTTAAAATGTTTAGAACGTCTGTTTAAAAAAAGAAATACTAATTTTTGATCAACTCAGATCAGTTGATAAAAAACTAAACTATTGGAAATTCCAATTGTGAATGCCCTAAGCGCATTAAAAAAATTACGCATAACCTTATTATACGGAAATTTTTAAAGTAGTTTAAATACACACAAGTTTTCACTAACAACCTTATTACAATACTTCCAATTTTCCAATAATTTTATGTCAAACTTCACTTTAAAAAAAAGCTTGGAAAATCCAAAAGTGCACGACTCGTAATGCTCATATGATCATCATATCATCATTCAGGTCACTCCATAAAGTCCAACACGTATTTAATTATAAATATACTTAAGTAACATCCTATTTACTTTTAGTTCGTAGTACTATGATTTATTCTGTGCTTTTAAAATATTGTAATAAAAATCTCTTATTATTATAATAACCAAGCATGTAAGAAATTTAGTTTTTCGAATATTTTGTATTTGTACAGCGATCTTTTTGAGCCACTGCAAATAACCGATACAGTATCCAATCACGACGGCAGCTGCCGCCGAAATGAGTGACGGAGGCAGTCTATTTAGTGAAATAGCTTATTACAAGGCTGCTAAAACAACAAAAATTTCCGGATTTCTACGCCGAAAAAAAATAATTATAACTAAACAAAAGAAAATTAAACTGCCATTTGCATTCCATTACTTACCCATTGATAGATGAAGAGATTAAAAAATAGGTTGAGTTAAACAATTGACATTTTCAAAAGTTATCGTGTTTACCGCTCCATGCGGACTTGATAAATCTACATCATAAGCCACTAAAACCACTTTTTTAATGTTAAAATAGCAATTAATCGTAAGTTCAACAATCATTTATCTTTCTGAAAATGTGCTTTATATATATATATATATACGTTCTATTATTTATATGTTCAATATGATTTTAAGACACGATTATGTGCGACATAACGTTGGAGTCTTGATTTTTAGGCGCTAGTAGAACATAACTACGCGCTTTGCGCTTAAGGCATGCAATAGTATATCCTTTTACCCGCTCTACTACATTCAAAGGAAGTTTTAAATACAATACAATAAAGTGTTAGAACAACTTGCCGCCTCCCTTACATAACGCCTTGCAACAATTAACGGTTTTAAAAATAAATATAAATTACTGCTGAAAACTGTCGGTTAAGACGTAGTATCTAAGTATAAGTAAATTTAAAAAAATCTTTTGTGTAGCATTCCTTTCTATTTTAATAATGAATAAATTAACTGGTAAATTAGCTAAATGTGTTTCAGGCAACGGGCGGTTGCAGCTTGGCACTTTAATTTTTACTTAATCCTGGCTTATTTCAATATTTTTTTAAATTGGCAAATAACAACATTGAAACAGGGAAATTGCATATTATGTAGGCAGCCTATTTTTTTTATTTAGTATTTATACGTGTTGTCTTTATATTTTTTACCTTAAAGTTACAGCCTATATACGTCCCACTTGCTGGGCACAGGCTTCCTCTCATTTCTGAGAGGGTTTTAGGGCAAGGAAATGTCCGCCGCGCTGCCCCAATACGTGTTGGCTAACGGCTAATGTCTTCGAAATATTTTCTTTTCTTATTTCTCAGACATGCAGGTTTCCTCTTGATGTTTTCCTTCACTGCCGAGCACATGGTAAATTAGCACTTAAAATTGCAATTAACAATTTCATTGGTGCCGGCGGGGATCGAACTCGGGTTGCTCGCTTACTGTAAAATCTATTGCGAGCGCCAACTATCTGAGCTACCACGGCTACTATGTATATTATATATTTTACCTTAGATTTCATTAAATACAAAACTGCTATAGATATTGTATGGACAAGCTATCCTATTTAAAAAAGGGTAAATTTACCATTATTCTATTTATATTTTTTATTTTTTTTATTTTCGGACATCAAGAACGAGCGTGCACTCGGCCGCCAGCCTCGAGCGGCTGAGAGCCCGGACTAAAAACCAGTTCTGTCACTCTTCTTTTCGCAGTTTCACGCTACAGGGCAGGTTTTTTTTTAACTTAATTTTCTTGAATTTATAATGTTGGTAAATATTTCATTTTATTTATTTTTTGCATTTAATTATTTTTATGTGCATGTTGTGCTGCGTGCTTAAACTGGAATAAACGCATTTCTTTCTTTATTTTAATTTCAGTGTGTACTTATTATACTGATTTGGGAAATGTGGGATAAAATGGTAAAATAATTACTTGATGTTTATCATTGAAGACTCCGTGGCGCAGTAACTTACAAAAGAGTTGTGCTGAAGTTCGCGGGTTGGAATCTCGCACGGAACAAGTATTTTTATAGCCTACAAATAATTGTTCCGGGTCTGGATTTATGTTCTTGTTAAAATAATATATGTAAACTGTAATGTTTTTATAGTAGAAAAATATTTTATTGATGAGATTCAATTATAATTCATTATTTTAATATTTTCACGGGAAACGTATTTTCATCATCTTCGTTATCGTCATCAGCCTACGGTAGTCCGCTGCTGGACATAAAACTCTTTCAAACTCCTTTCAAACTCTCTGATTCCCTTCTTTTCCGTTATTTTCCGTAACCATAAATAAAAAAATCACACGGACAATAAAATGTAATTATCTATATTAAGGTTGTAGCACGAATGAATTGGCTCGACCGTGAAAGAACTACGCTCCCACAGAATACTAGTAAGCTTAATTCTGTTATGTTTTATAATGTAGTGAGTGTAGAGAATCAGATACCATTTTTACTGAAAATAAGCTTAGTCCTCAGAGATAACAACGCAACTGCATTTTGTTTCTTGGTCAAGGATGAATGTGGTTGTCTATGGGCCATAGCATCCACTTACTATCAGGTAGACTGTGTGCTCATTAGTCACCATTATTCTGCGAAAACAAAACACGGTACGAGTTCGGATGTATTCAAATTTTACTGGCGACATTGAAATATAATTGTTCGACAAATTTAATGACGCTAGTCAAAAGATAATCACAAGATTCATTTCATATGTTATGGAGAACATTTCATCAGGCTTTTTTTATGTAGTTAAAATTAAATGATTCAACAATAAGTTTGGTTGTAATGTCGGTGGTACTTTTGTGGATTGATATTGTGTTTCTTGCAAACTATTCACTTAAAATATAAGACGAGTGATGAGTGATGAGCGATGTAATAACTCAGATCGATGTATTAAAATACCTAGATTATAAACAGATAGATTTTTGCACATTTAATGAGACTTCATTCTCAAGAACATATCTTTCACGCGTATTTTGATACAAACCGCGTCGCGAAATTGCCTGTCGTATGACTAATATCACTTTCAAAAAGGTGATCGTGGTTTATTGTGTTTATGTTTAACATTACAATTTTATTGTCCATGTTAAGTCTGTCTAGCGGTATATTAGTTTTGTTTTGTTTTTAAAGATTCTAATATTTGCTATGATACTCGTATAGTAAAGAAAGCTATTGAGTGTGATCCTGCTTTATCCTGATAGTAAGAGGATAACATGTGGCCAACATATAACGCAGCGTACAATCTGTTGAGTATTTCCAATCTAAAAATGCCAACTGACTCGTGACTGTGAACATGCAATCAGTTCTAGCCGAATTTCAACATACTGCAGCCTCGTGAAACCAAACGACTGTTAAGTCAAAAGATAAACATACTTTCGAGCTAACGATAATTTGTTGATTTTGAACAAACTCGTAATAACTTTTGAATTCGGTGGTAAGATATAGTATGTTTTAAAATTAAAACCCGACTTCAGAAATTAATATGTGATATTTCTATTTCTTTGGCGTGCCCACTTTATAATATTTGGAGATGTTGTAATGAAATAAAGACGTGTTGCTCATTTTAAAACTTTAATTATACTGGTTTTTGTTCTCAACTTAACTCTAATATATATTATAGTCATGGGGGCTATACTACACTACAGCTTAAAATGATGACAATAGTTTTAAGTTTTTCATCGGCTTTGTAAGCAACAGCAAATATTTAGGCCTGGTCCCTATTATTACTTATATTTATATGTTGCGAATGTTGTACATTGGCTAAGTTGTATGTTTCATTGGCGTATTCAGGTAGTTTCAATCGGACGAATAATTTATATCACTAGCTGGTACCCGGCGCATTGCTCTAGTAGAATATACAACGTGCCGCTTCAATGGTGACTTTAATTTAACACATAGGCAGGGCTAGTGCCCATTTATTATAAATAATTTTGATAGGTTAAAATAACTCGCAATTTTTTTTTCAAACAAACTTAATACTAAAATTAGGATCAACCTTGTTGTATTTACCATTACGATCACAAGTTTACACAAGCGCTACTAACACAAATAAAAACGTGAGATGTAAACGTACCTACTAGTTCAGAAAACGAAAACAAAACAAAGTGTCTTCATCGAAGTACCATAATCTAATTACTATTCTAATTACACAAAAATTAATAAATAAAACAATACGACAGTTCTCTAAGTACAGGTAGCTCTAATATGCTATTTTCTAAAAATAACGTTTAACGGAAATATAATTTCTTCATGAAACGAAAATGGCAAAATGTATATGTGTGTTAAATTAAAATCACCATTGTTGCTGCACGTTGCATAATTGTGGAAATTTCGTTTTGAATTTGGAAGAGCTATATGTTTTAATTAGGGATGACAATACAATAATTGAAGTTGAATGATCTCTAACTGTCAATATAAATTTTCAGTATGACGGTATACTCGATATAATTTTTAGCGGAAATAAAACTATAGTCTTCTGTATTAACGGTGTTAACCTGAAGTTGTTAAAAATTATTTATCTAAGATCCGGGTAATAAAATGAATTAATGTGTCTTCCTAGATTAAAGTGCAGCTCCCGACCGCCCGCCTTCCCACAATTACGTGCAGCACCACTTCTACAAATACACCACTACACAAGAAATACACACCATCGTCGATAATATGACACGTGTTTCTCCTCTTAACGAGGCATCCGAAAGTTAACTAGACTGTGCGGTGGCTACCGTTAACTAGTCGGTAGACTAATATAACGGTCAGCTAAAACAAAGTTAATTTTAACTTCTTTAACAAGATGGATTTCTATAAATTGTCTAAATAATTATACAGGCAAGAGGCGTTACTAAAAAAATTATAGCGTTTTTTTTTTCTTCTAGATGGGTCCTGTCCACACAATCCACTTGATGAAAAAATGCAGTTGATGCTGAGTGGTACATCATCATTTATTTAGCACTAAAACTCGCATCCTGTTGCACCATGACAATGCTTTGGCGCACACCGTGAACAAGATTAAACTATATTTGTCTTTTGAAAAGTCCACCTTTTCAATGACCTTGCTCATGACCCATCCAGCATACAGTCCAGATCACATACTATGAGATTATTTATTTACACAAAAATTTGAAAGTTTATGAAAGATATGACATATTCACAAGGCCAAAAGAGGCCGTGATAGCTTATAACCAGCACGTGAAAAATCCGTTGGTCTATATCAGTCACTCTGGTGTGGATATCCTCATTACAATGTCTATCAAGCGAAGAAACTCTGAGCATAGCCTACCCCATATCTCGCTATACGAACTTAAGCTTCTTCATGCAACCATAAAACCATATCTCAGATCCATATTTTATCACTGGCAACATGCACTGGTTGTCTTCAAGTTTTGAGGTACACGTGACAAGTTGTGTTGTGTCTTAATCTCCTATTAGTCAGACATTTGCTTAGACAGGGTAAAATAATGCTTCAGTATGTTTTTCTGAACAAGCGTAGTTTACATTTTGGATTTGAGACCAAGATCTGGTGACACAATTGCTCTGACAATTAAGTTAAGCGATCGTCCGGAACCGACTCGTCATTCTAACTGACCCTTTGTATCGAATACTTTTTAATCACAGGCTTTAATCCATAGCTATAATTGAATAACTTTTTGCCTGAAAGGTTAGCTGAAATAAATTTCGAGGCACATATTATATTAAAATGTTTCAAAAAGCAACCCACTCGAGTTCCACTGAAATGATTTCTATGAATAGTACTTCGCAGTTATAATACTTCGTAGATGTAACTCAGTCACATCTACTACTAACACTTGATGTTTGAATACGTAAAACGGGAGTTTTGCAAAGTTGATACTAGTTAATGATTCAAAGATTTGTATAGCGGATGTGTTGGCTTAACTTCATGTCAGATGTTAAAGCGCAATGAATGATAATTAACTGACGTTTAATGTGTAAGTTCATCACACGAATTTAATGAGTTTTAAATACGTACCGTGGATCTGGGTCTAGATGTTTGTTCATGAGCAATCTATGTATGTAAAACGTTTCCACAATGCAGGTTCCTTTTTATGTGAATTAACGTAATAATGTTCAAATTAAATTCAAAAAAAGAGGGAAATATATAGTACAAGAGTTGAACGAATATTTTATAAATTTTATAAATTTCAAGACCCGATACCTGTGTATGTTGTGTAGTAGAACCCTATTTGGTTATACTGCTAGAAGGCTTTTATGGCTATCATATTGCTAGGTTATTTTTAATAACTAAATTTTTAATGAAATTAGGAATATTTTTTCTTTATTATATTAAGTTTTCCTCTATAATAAATCTTGTCGCAGAGGTGGAAAACGTTTGAAGAAGAAGCAATATATTTTTTAAAAGTTACTCACTAGAATTTTTTCCGTGGGTTTACATACATACATTTTACAAAAACAAACATCCAGACCCGGAACAATTATTTGTGACTTTACAAATACTTGTTCCGTGCGCGATTTGAAACAGAGGCTCTTAGCGCTGCAACTCATTGCTAAGTCATTACGTATTAAGCCGTCAAATATTTAACTTTGAACTAAAAGTAAAACCTGAATTCAGAAACTAAAAAAATTATTTCCAAAAATTACTTTCGAAATTGGAGCTAATGTATAATAATATGTTGAATAGATACGAGGGAAGCTCCGACTTCAGAAGTTCTTTTGTGATTTCTTTTTCTTATTTTTTGAAGTTGCTTTTTAGTTTTTCTGAGAAGTATTATTATGTTACACTTTTGAGTGGTCCAAAGAATATCACAAGATACTAATACATTATATAATATTTAACCTCTGTTACAAGAGTCGTATAAAAGAGAAACTTTATTAAAATAGTATTTGATGAGAATTGATTCGAAAATACAGTCATAGCGGTTATTACACGTATTACTGTATTTCCAAGTTATAGTATTGATATTATTTATTTATTTATTTATTTACTTATTTCCAACTATACAATCATCATTACAGGTTTATCACCTAATACGATAATGTAGACAACAATTTTTTTTACAAAGTACAATTATAATTACACAACTATTATATTGATCACGTGTACTTATTTCTATAACAAACACCACATTAATGTCACAGTAGGACCATAACTTATTTCAAAGAGAGCTCTCGATATGAACCCATCCAGAGTACAACAAAATAGATCAATGTCTTCTGCTATACGGTTGAGGATATGGATTTCGCGCGTAAACGGCGCCTCATTCACCAACTTAGTGCGGCCGCGCGGCACAGCCAGCAGCCGCGGCCGCCGCCGCCGACATACGTATCTGTCCGGAACACACATGCGCACTTGTTGCAATACATCTGAATTGTGAATTTTTCCCCTCATCACCTTAAAGATATATAAGACTTTTTAGCTCGTAGTATCCTACCATACCTAAGGTGAATAAGGTAGGATACTTATTTGGGTTAAATGGGTATACTCCATACATTTTTTTATACAAATATCTAATAAATATATTCTGCACTCTCTCCAACATGATACTATATTTAGTTTCAAACATTTGTGGTCAAACAATAGTGGGAACATTGCTACGTGGTAGAGCCCTGCTGCAGCTATATTATGGTTGTAGTTTGAATGGGTCGGCTCGACCGGGGAGTAATCATGCTCTTACAGAATACTAGCTTAAAATAGCAGCTTAATGATGTTGTATTTCGTAAAGTAAGTGTAGAGAATCTGAGGCCCTTTTTACAGTAAACGAGGCATTCCATCTTAGTGTTCAGGGGCGTCAACGCATCTGCATTTTTATTCTTAATCGAAGATAAATGTAAATATCTATAAGTCACTCCGTCTACTTACCATCAGGTGGACTGTGTGCTGGATTGTCAGCCTTTATACTGTAAAAATATTTAAAAAAGCGCAGAAAAGCGAAAAAATATCGCTGACGTGGTTAACTATGACATTTTGACGTCAAACAACTCAGTCCCCCCGTGACTATGGGTGCTGTAAAGTACTCGAAATGCCGGGAACATAAAATAAGTTAATATACGCGATAAAATCAGTAAAACTAGCTTTATTTAAATGTGTAGTGTTCGCGTAAATATAAGAAATCATTATATTAATTATACAACATATTATATTGAAAATTTATGTTTTAAAAAGAACCGACAGTGTTTCTTCTTGGTTATTCACAAAGCAGAGATTTTTTCTGATCTAGTGGTAAAAGTTTAAATAACTTTGAATTAGTATTCTTGTAATTTAAATTCACTAAAAATTATTTATTATATTCTATAATATAGAATATAATAAATATTATGTCGCTTCATGCAGCATTGCCGTAGCGCACTGTGAAGTGCTTAGTGGCAGCGCTACGGTAGTATTTTCATTACCTATAAATAATTGTTCCGGAACTGGACGTCCTATTTAGATATTTAAGCCTTTCGCTGTTCCGTGCACTACATATAGGTCATTGCTATTTCTGTAAACCGTACCGTTAAAGTGTTAAAATGTAATACGTAAGAAATTCCTGGCATGCGGGTATTTTTTTTAATACAAGATTGCAGGTACGTTGCTAGTCTCTAGTAGGCTATCTATTTGAGACAATGGGAAATGGCAGAAAGAGAATATGGCTTCTGATGGATGACGGTATAAGCATCAACTTCACGCCAGATGTAAAGCAACTAGAGCGGGCGGCGGCATCAAAGGCGCTCATGTCTTGTAACGCGATCGTCTAACCGCCTGCCAACCGAGACCATTGAGACAAAACCTTGCTACAACGGGAGAGTGCATGTCTAGCAGTGCACTTATGCGGACTAGTAGTGAAAACATAGATAGCTTCCCTCTTGATGGTTTGGATAAACCGCTGGCGACACGAAATTTCACAAATTGGTTGTCAAAAAACGACATAGAATAAATGTTTTGATAAATAATATAAATTTAATACCGACCAAATATGTCAGGTGGCAAGTATTTGAAAATAAAAATAATCATTATAATTCAAAAAGTATTGAAGTTTAAAAATTAACGAATTAGTAATTTTTTAAAGCTCGTAATAAATAATGAAATTGAGTTATGTACTTCTCAGGACATGAGTTTTAATTGTAGAACTTTTTGTTCGCATTCAATGTTAAAATACTTATTATAGCTTTAAAAATCATATGATTTACTTAGAAAATTAAACGTATCAATTGGATATATTTTAAACAAAGTAAAATAACATTTCACTGTCTGAAACACGACTCTGTTGAAGATTGGCGCACGGCTACGAACATCTTGGATAATATTCGTTACAAACAGGTGTTATTTTGGTATGGATTTTTCATTGAAACTATAACTCAACTATAGCACTCATCATACGTAATACAGCAGTGTTAAGCTGTTATTTCACGCTGGTAGTCTCTGAAAACGTAATGCTTCCCCGGTCGAGCCGACCAAAACTATACTACTAATATAGGTGCTGAATGAATTGAATTTCAATCGCTACGTAAAAGGTTCTTTTTATAGCATTCGTCAACATTATTACAGCCCTTCACAAGCCAACTGCTGAACATAGGCCTCAACCAAGGAATGCCACAAAACACGGTCCTGAGCCACTTACATCCATCGATATCCTGTCGATCGACATCATGTATGCCTTACTGGGTCGTCACTATCTAGTAGGGGGTTGCCCTACACTTCGCCTACCGGTACGGGGCTGCTACTCTAAAACCTCTCTTCCCCATCGGTTGTCGGTTCTTCGAGCTATATAGCCGGCCCATTGCCACTTCAGCTTAGTAATCCGTTGGGCTATGTCGGTCACTCTGGTTCTACTGCAGATATACTCATTTCTAAGTTTATCACGCAGAGAAACTCCAAGCATAGCACTCTCCATAGCTTGCTGAGCGACCTTGAGCTTCCTCATGCGGCCAGCAGTGAAGGACGATGTCTCAGATCCATTGATCATCACTATTTATTAACCTGGCCTTCTCCCTATTGTGTAGTAGGATAGGACATTTTCCATAAGGCCAGTTGGGTCCCGTCCTTAGTTGTCCGTCGAACCTAACAGCTGTATGGGCCCCTGTACGGTAGACCTTTGTAGGGACAGCTGGGTGCGTGTACAGCCTCTTTCGAGATTAATAGGACGATATCTATTTTTTTATAGGATAAGGGTGACAAACGAGCACACAGACCACCTGATGGTAAGTGGTTGCTGTGGCCCATAGACATCTATCTTCGATTAAGAATCAAAATGCAGATGCGTTGTCACCCGTGAGGACTAAGATGGAATGCCTCGTTTCTAGTAAAAAGGGTCTCCGGTTCTCTACACTCACCATACGAAACACAGCAGCGTTAAACTGCGATTTTACGCTGGTATTCTGTGAGAGCGTGGTCCGTCCCCGGTCGAGCCGACCCATTCGTGCTACAACTATAATATAGCTGCAGCATGGCTCTACCACGTATAAATATATCTATGGTGTGATATATAAAGCAATATTTCCTATTTTGCCGCTTATATGGCGATGACAACGAGAAGATAACGAGGAGAATCATTATAACTTAATCGTTTGTCGTAAAAATAAATGTAATTAAATATTTTATATTCATAAGCATTATTTTAAAAACTGTCCCTACATCACCACTCAATGCAATATAATACGTAGGAGTCCTTTCCATTTTTATACCCTTGTCCCGCTCCAAGCAAATGTACTCTCATGTACATGAGTAAAGAAACCGACCAGAGGGGAAGCTACATATAAACAGCTTGCTGCGAATACACGCATACATAGCGCAGTGATGTGTGCGTGAGCTCTCACCGATAGGCTCACCGACGTTCCTTTCATCCGACAGTTTGCGCCGGCTCAGTCAGAGCATCCATGAAAGGGCTGTTTGCTAGCCGTGCGCATTTAAATAAATGACCAACCAACCGAAAGAGGTATGTAAGAATCGTGACACTTGGCGATCTGTTCTCTCTGGCTACCCCGTCAGGGATTGTGCGTGAAGATAAGTAAGTAAGTACCAACAATAATTCGAATTTTTATACATCAATTAATTTATTAAGTGTTTTTGCAATTACTAAATAATTAGACTATTTGGAATTATTTAATTAAAATAAATAAGAATAAAGTTATTATAAGTTTATATAGGTAAATAACATGTGTTCTTTATAAGCAAAAATGCCTAATAGTTGTACAGTATGCATGAATAATTCTAGAGAAAATACGGATATTTCCTTTTTACGTATTATATACGTACCTTATTACGTATTATATACAATAAAACAAGGTAATAACATTGATAAGTGAGAATGTGCTAGACAGGTACGTCACCGAGTGATGAAGTCGGTCTCATCTACTTGAAACGTTAATCAGTTTAACCTTGATAGTGCCGTTTACAGTGACTTTACCCACCCACTTTAGTATAGAGGTAACTTGCTTCCTGGGGAAGGATATAAGATATTTTATTGCGAGTTGCGCCCCCAGGGGTAAATACCACTGCATTATGTTTGGAATACAATCTCCAGACATTGGTGGGGGTGGTGGATTGGTGTTGGTGGGGGTGGTGGATTGGTGTTGGTGAAAGTGGTGCTGGTGTTGGTGGTAGCAGTAGAGTACATGGAGTAGATTTGTATTGTAATCATTTTTAGTAATTTGTTACCAGAACTTTAAATAATGGTAATTGCTACTTTTGTCTCAGTTTGTGTAATTTCATTAGATACTTAGCTTTATTCTTTTTATTTTAGCTTTCCTAGTAATCCGTTTATGTGTGCAGAATAGAACTCACAAAAATATCACTAAATCCCACATAAATATATATATGTGTGTGTGTGTGTGTGTGTGAATCTTAGTGATATTTTTGTTTGTGACATCCAGCTATCAAGACACCTTTGCGAGCCACTGACATTACATACAAAATGCGTACTTACAGTTTATTATTCTTTATTGCACACCAACACATAGAAGTGCGCAATGGACGGTCTTATTGCTAACAGCAATTTTTCCGTGACAACCAATAAATGGACAGGATTACACGAAGATGACAGGGATAGGTTAAATTAGTGTGATAAAAAAGAATACACATATTGTTTACGCCCTGAGTTGCCCCGACAAAGGTTGACTGGACTAGGGCCCATGAGTAATCCCATCGACGGGCAACAGAGGATGGGGCCCAACGGCCTATAGATAAATGTTCAAAAAATGGCTGACAAATAAGAAGGCACTTACCTATTTCAGGAGGTAGGGTTGACCACAGGATATAAGTGAGGTGCATGTAAGTAGTGTGTAGTAGTGTTTATATGTGTGACCTGACGGCCCGATTTAATCGGACAGAAGATCCACCGGAGCTGATGTTCTCCCAATGTGCGCTCCCTCCAGTCGTAGATCACCAATCGAAAACTGCTGACTTCATTTCACTATTTCAGTTTATCAACTTTATTGTACACTATTTCAATCCATCAACTTTATTGTACATTTAATTAACTTCCAACTCAAGGATAAGCCTCGTTAATCATACTCAAACACGTGACACACGGCACAACTAATGAACGGTCGATCAAAGTTCAATATTCAAGGTTCAGGATTCACTTCATCATCATCATCATTACAGCCCTTTACAAGTCCACTGCTGAACATAGGCCTCCCCCAAAGAATGCCACAAAGCACGGTCCTGAGCCATCTGCATCCATCGACTTCCTGCATATCTTACCAGGTCGTCACTCCATCTAGTGGGGGGACGCCCTACACTTCACTTAGCAACAAATTATTTCTAGAAACCGAACGCGACTTTAATCACTCAAATTCAATACAAACCTCTTGTCACGAAACGTACAACTTAGAGAAACCAATTCGAGGCGTTCTACACGAAACCCAAATAGTAAATAAGACGCGCACAAATACTCAAATTCTAGACCACCAAAACCAAAAACTGGCCGCGCTTAAGCGATCCAGCGGTCGTAAATAATACACTAGTCGACAGAGGCGCTGCGGTCAAGCTACTGATGTCGGCTCACCCGACCGAACGCCGACAAGCGGCACACCCTCAACCAACTCTGCCCGCGCGAACGTCAAACCGGTACGAATGCACCGCGCCGAGCGCCCTCTGGCGTCAATTCTTAAAACTAGCGTTTGGCGCGAACACATATTTATATATAAAGATATATATATATATATATATATATATATATATATATATATATATATATATATATATATATATATATATGTAGAAAGGGTAACTGAGTATAGTACAAAGACTAATTTTGTAGTTAGGAATAATGATTAATTCGTTTACACGAATTAATTATCCAACGAGTCGAGGATAAACTAGTATCGGAATACGACAAGCGTACCGTTCCACGTCAGAGCCAAGACTGTCTTAACGGCGGCCGCTCAGTCCGTTTTATACAAGCAGGACGGGCGGCAACGCAGGTGCAATGCCGCAGGTGTGCGGTACACGTGTCGTTTACAAGAATTCTGTCTAGTTAGACCGACGCCACCGCATCTACAACGGTGCAGGTGCCGTCACGGGCATACTGACATGCGTGCGTCCTCGCACGCGCTCCATCTCAATTTTAGTTATCTGTAACAACTGTAATCTGTAAAACATCATTCAAATATCCTGACAAAACAGCGTCTGGTCCGGTCTATACTGACCCTTCAGACTCGGGTGATAATCAGTTTTGTTCCGGCAGTAAGCCCTACAAAACTTTTATCACCTTTATGCTAGATCGGAATGATTAGTCTGTAGCTTTTTCTATTTTCTCGTTTTTTTTTCAAGTACTGTTTTCGCTAGTCCGGAATCACTATTCCCTATAGCTATATCACTGGACCGGCACAAAGCCCTGCAATGATTGTAAGAACTATTCGTTTTTCTTAATCTCTTTTTTTTCAGTACTATTTATGCTAGTCCGGAATCACTATTCCCTGTAGCTATATCATTGGACCGGCAAACGCCCTGCAATGATAGTAAGAACCACATTTTTTTTCTTACTCTCTGTTTTTTTTTTCAATTCAGTATAGAAAAGTTACAGACCAACCATACCGCAAACATGTCCCCGTCACAATCACACAAAAGCGTATTGTGAGGGACGTAGTGACACGATAACACCTAAGTATGTAAACCAACAGCAACTCGACACATATATCAGTGCAGCACAGACCAGCCTCCCTGCAACTTCATGTTCCTTTCCTGCACTAGAATAATTACTTCGCTAGAGTGTTGCAACGTCTCTAGTATTTTCTAGATGCACAGACACGACTACCTCTGACTGTCGCACGTCCTCGTGCGGTTGACAGTGAACAGCATACGATCTATCAGTCATCACCACCTGCTAACAGATATTAACTCTTGTTAAATATTACAACGGTCGACCATCCCAGACTTCATTTAAGTCTGGAACGCGCGGATATGGCTACCTCCAGGCAAACGCACTACAGCTTTTCGTTCTGCTGCGTTCGTTCCACATTCGCGCCAGCAAGCCGTCGCCCGTACTAGTGCTAGCGAATCGTCGCACTGCTTTGCAAAATTAAAAGAAATAGAGATAAATGTATTGCGAACCATGGAATTCCAAGCTTCCAAAATTCATCACATATTCTCTTATGAAACGGCAACTGTATGACATTTGAAAACATTGCAAAAAACGGAAACTATGTGTAGAGACTGATACCATCACATATTTCAAAGGGAAGGAGGCAACTGCGCAAAATCTACGAAAGCCGACCAAGCCTCAGACGTTCATTTACAGCACCAAAGGACCATGTGTTCGGCGGCCGCTTGAATTGCCTTGCCGTAAGATCTGCCGATAATGTACAGACTGTAGCGGTGTAGGCTCAATCTTACTAGCGCTCCGCCGTACCTGACCATGTTCGATTAGCCGTCACAAAATCTTTCTCTTTGATCATTGTTGTAGAGACTTCTACGAATCTCTCGACATCAAACCCCAATCATGTCGACCACACAGTATTCGGAGCAAACAGCAATACTGATCAACACATTAGAACACAAAAATGTCACTTATTATTTTCAATTCCTTTTTTTTTTTTTTTTTTTTTATAGGATAAGGGTGACAAACGAGCACACAGTCCACCTGATGGCAAGTAGTAGAAGTAGTAGTTTCAATTCCTAGCATGTTAAAGCTAATCCTTTATTTTGGTACATCGCTTAAACGTTTTGAATTTCAAAATATAACAGATGATAATCATGTTTCGCATGAACTATCAAATTACAACAAAACTTGAACAAGTTAAATTAACAAGTAAAATTAATTTAATGCAAACGATGACTCGTCTAGAAAGCCTCCGACATTTCTTCCATTTGTTAACATATTTAGGTACGTCAGAAATAATGAAAATACTTGAGGGTACTTTTAATACAAATCGAACAAAAGGATTTATCTTTTGGCTTAAATAATTTCACTTTATCTTTTCTCTACACTTTAATGATACGACAATATCGTAAGAAGGACAGCAAATTCAAGCAAAGTCGTATCGGCCCGGAAAAATCGCCGGTAGTAAAAAAAATTATTTCATACATTTCTGCATTTTTGACCATATGGAAAATCAGAGGGAAAAGGCTACATTTTCCTAGAACCTATTCAAACAAAATCAAAATTTTTCAATTTTATTAACGCTTTAATCTTTCTATGAGAGATGCCTCTTTATGAGCTCACGAACTTTTTATTTGGTTGTTTTTTTGTTGTTTGCTTCAACAAATAATACTATTTTGAAAAAAGACTCAGTGTAATTTTCCTTTAGCGGACAAATACCATACCCAAAGTAATATACCAAAAGTAATTATAAAAATACTTGCTCAATTTTTTTTAGATATGGTGTATTTCAAAGATTTCCTTTTTACGTCAAAGTATTGTTTCAGGTGAAAATGGGACTTAGCAAACATTACATTTATTTTTATATACATTTAAAATTAATAAATGCGACAAATATTTTAACACAAATAAAGTGCCTATTGAGGTGTTGCACGTTCTGATACGTTCGCTCGATCACTAGAAAAGAGAACAAGAGAAAAAGATAATAACAACTTCGCAAGATGTCAGAAACTGTTGAAGCACGATTGAACCGGCTAGACTGGAGTATCTAGGCTAGCACTATGCATAACTCTTTCATATGATAGCAGAGGAGTGCATCTTTAATTTTTAATATTAAATAAATGCCTGATGCTTTTAACAAATTGGAGGAATTTAAGACATTAACAAATGATTCCTCCACATGCTTCTCAATGAAATAATGTTGTTAGTATAAAGACCGAGAAACACTCTACGATTTATGTCGTTTCTCGCGATAATATTATATAAAGAAATACATAATGCATACGACGTCGTAACGTCTAAAGCAATAATAGCTATGTCCAGGAATTACGATTGCTAAAGTTCTTAGTTGGTGTGTTAGTTCTTTAACTCAGTAAACTCATTTCGTTGCCTAAATTCGTCTATTCATTGAATCAACTTAATCCAAACAAATTGCTAAAGTTAATAAAATGCTGTCTCAAATAATTCATCGTTCATATTGATTGTAACTTCTGTAGTCATTTTTTACATTCTTCAATAACAAACACATAGTAAATTCTATGAATTCTTTTTCGAAATTAATATCGATTTAATAAAATACTACTGTAAATATTACTAAATATACTAAAAATAAAAATACTAAATAGTATTAAACATAATCAATAAAATTATTTAAACGTAATGTGAAATACATAGAAAACATCGGGCGAAACAACCGCATGCACACTTGAGCAAATTTACGAATTATCTTTGAATTTTATGAAATTATACGCAGGATCCGTAAGCTGTATGTTTTTAAATCACAAAGTGGATAAAGGGCTGAATTGCGAGAATTTTGTAGAAATTACAAAATTATACGAAGCGTCAACTTACGAGCGTAGGAAGGAACAAGGATAATAACATTATGTTTTAAAGGTACGACATCGCTTTTTCGTGAAATTTGAGCCTTACGTGGGCTATTACAAATTTCACGTACACATTCATAAATAAATGGGATATTTGTCATAACCACAGCATAGGGGATACTTGCTACAGTTGTCACGCTTGGCAATTAACAAGTTTTTGTAAATATTTTAAACATTATGTTTAGATGTAATTTATTATCCACAAAAGCTATAGGATTATAGATCATTATTTCTTTCTAGTAAAAATAACAGCTGGTTCTTCCCAGGATAAAGGTTTTTTCCAAATCAATGATAAATATAAAAAACCCGACCAAGCGCGATTCTCGGAGTCGCACATGAAGGGTTCTATACCATCGTAATACACGTTTCTAGTAGGGGAGCCCCTTTTAATTTTTAACTTATTTAAATTTGTTGTAATAGCGGCAACAAATATACTCATTCATCCACCCCTACGCTGTGGAGTGAAAATTTAAACAGTCTGCCTATTACGGATCGTGAGATACAGCCCGCTGACAGACAGACGGACGGATGGACAGGAGAGCCTTAGCAATAGAGTCCCGTTAGTTACCCTTTTGGTACGGCACCATAAAAAGTACGTTTAATTACAATTAAGTACTTGTAATCTATATGAAATTAAAAAAAATCTATTCCATTCTATTCTTTCTTTTTATATTACTAATCAATTTATTAAATTACTAAACTGTATTGATTAAATTACTCATAAATAATTTTATTCAAATCAGAATAAAATATTTATGAGTGATTTTTTATTTTCGTATTTAATATGAAATATGCCAGTAATATCTCCGCCATTTTCGACGGATGTTGAAATAACCGAAATATTGTTTATACTACGTTCGGACTTTCATTAAAATTGCTTGCAAAACGGTAACTTAAAAAGAATGAGTCCAAAAAGGAACACTTGTTAATTTTTTTTTAATTTATTAATTTCCATGATCCGTGAAAGCTATAACAATGAAATTAAAAGTTTGTTTTATATAGCGCTTCCAGATCGAAATTTCTACAAACTTCTACCAGCAACAGTAAAAATGAGCACCACAACTTGTCTTATCTTTTTTGGAAGCTTTTGACGAATATTTAAAATTAGTGAGTGATTGTATTTCCTCAAGGTATTGATTTTTTTGGAGCCTTGATCTGCGCTTCCCGCTGCCAAATGCTGGGACAGACGACAGTGTGTGAATCTACGTCAAACTTATTACCAGGCATACTTAAAAATAATGCATTAATTCCAGATTTTGTATCGTCACCCAATGTCATTCCGTACTATCTGCAAGAACTTCCAGCTGCTGGTATAGAACCAACACCAGTTTACGAAACAGTGCCAATGCCAAACATATACGAACTTAGTTGGCCCTAATTAATTGGATCAAATGCTACGACCGAAACTGCGCCCAATAATTTTGGGCTCGGAGGACTAGTCCTCAAGAACCATCCCAACGTTTTTCATTCAGGATTGTCTTCCAGTCTTCCTATTACTGGAGATACAACAGGATATCAAAGCAATCCTAACTTATCGGACTGCCGTTGTTTAAATTATCCTTATTATAGCACAACAGTGACGAAAGTGTTAGGATCTAAGACTATCTGTGAAAGTTCGCCAAGTTGTTCACCGCGTTTTCCATACGGAAACCTTACAGTAAACGAAATGAACTTGGATGTAACACCATCAAGGATATCTTTTTTATTTTATAAATACCTACTCTTCCCACTTCTCCGCTAAATATAACTTCAATATGCTGGTGGAGAGGGTAGATTTACAGCACCCATCTGTAAATTATATGAAAGTTAGGGCTAATTTAAGTTTAGTATGTAATATGGACTAACAAAGTTATGAAAAAAATATGCAAACAAAATTTTTGAACACGTTCGTAATTCTTAAAATTCAGTAAAAATAAATTAATATTGCACTATATCTATACTAATACGAGTATAATAAAGCGAAAGAGTTTTTTTTGTTTTTTTGTTTGTTTAAACGCGCTAATCTCTGGAACTACCAGGCCAATTTGAAAAATTATTTTTTATATTATAGCCAGACATGTGAAATAGTATAGGCTATCTAGCATTAAGCTATATCACTCAGCTAGCCTTAAATATGGATATTTGTTAAGCAAGTCAGAAGAAAAAGCACTCCCGAAATGATTTAACCGCGTACGCTGGTGTTATCGTTAGGGATTTACGTATCCGTATACAATGTTCTAAAAAAATATAGATCTTTACTCCGTCTAAAAAAAGTCCGCGATACCATATGTCTATTTCTTATACATAAGCCATAATTAGGTATTTTGTGACAAAAAAATATTGAAAATTAAAAAGTGATTTATAAGCGTTATTATTAGGCATGACCTATTTATACTTACGAACGAAAGTTACTTCATCATCAAGACAATTTTATGAAGATTAACTTTGTTCTTTAGACCATGTTATTTGGACGCATAATTTAAGAGATAATGTAAAATTAAAATAATTCAATACTTGGCTGGGCGCACGAACGACGCATAAACCCTAACCGCCCGGTGAGACCCTGAGAACCAGTATTGAAGCCAGTATTGAAAGCTTCAATGAGCGAGGTTAGTTCAATCATTATTGCTAAAAATATATATATATATATATACAACATGTAACAAAAACCCTGTGGTTCCCGTTAAGTACGTTATCAGGATCAGTATTCAAACCTATAGAAATCTTTTTTTTTTTAATTCGACCAATTTTTTTTAATATTATTAAAAAAAATATTTTTTATTTTATGTGGATTTATTATCTCTTACTGACACTAGCCGATGCTAAAGTTAAGTAAAGCGGGGTCTTTGACAATCCTCGTACTCCCCAGACAATGAAGAGGTAATAAAACCACATACAATTTGCATACAATTTTTTTTTAATAGAACAAAGGTGACAAGCGAGCACGCAGTCCACCTGATGGTAAGTGGTTTCTGTGGCCCATAGACATCTTCATATATCCTCGATTACGAATCAAGATGCAGATGCGTTGTCACCCGTGAGGACTAAGATGGAATGCCTCGTTTATAGTAAAAAGGGTCTCCGGTTCTCTACACTCACCACACGAAACACAGCAGCATTAAGCTGCTATTTTACGCTGGTATTCTGTGAGAGCGTGGTCCTTCCCCGGTTGAGCCGACCCATTCGTGATACAACTATACCAGTAATATAGCTGCAGCATGGCTCTACCACGTCAAAACAAATAAAATAAAAAAATATTGTTCGAGTTTTTAAAAGAAAGTTATTTCTATAGGTTTAAATAATGATCCTGATAACGTACTTAACGGTAACCACAGGGTTTTTGTTACATATATATATATATATATATATTATTTGTATATTTATTTCATTCAAGTAATTTTGCGATAATTGTGTTTGAAAACTAAGCAGTAAATGATATAAACGTTTTAGAGTTTACATTCTAGAATTTCACAGTCATTTGTAAAGCAAGGAGAGCGAGCAATGTGACATTTCTGTCGCAGTTAAATAATCTGTCGTCTGAGAGCAAACTCTATGCCAAGTAACAACACTGCTACTAGAAACATTTATGAGCACGATGTTTGAAAATCTTGTTGTGTTTTTGTTCAAAATATTTTTATGTTTTCTTATTTTCGAAAACTGTTCAACGGTTTTATGTAGGCAACTTCAGTTACTGTGTTTTTATCCCTTTTATTTCTCTATAATACTCGTATTTTATGCATAGCAGCCTTAAATGATAGTATTGCTGCAGCTGTCAATTTATTGCATTATTGTATTAGACAATTTACGGTATTAATTTTTTGTAATTTCATTCAGGAATTTATTATTCGTAACACGATATTTGAAAATACTTATTTTTTTCAAATACCATTGTTTTACAACTTATCAACGGTTGTGTGTTGATCGCGAATTTTTCATAATTAGAGCAATTAACTTTAATTTTTGTAGTCGTCAACGAAAGAAAGTGAGGCTATACACTGCGGTTGGACGTTGGTTTACATTACATATAAAATTTCCTTCACTGGGCCTAAAATCACAGAATTCCCCCTAATACATACCGTATCATTGAATATTTGTTCTGTTTCGAGTTCACCAAATTTGGCCCTATGCAAGGGTTGCGGGGGACGTGGCAAATGCGCTGTGATTGGATATTTAAAGGTCAAACTTAGAATGTACCAAACCATAGTGATGGAACAGGGTTGGTACGTTGATCGATAAATTTGGGATTTATTGATTATTGATAATGATAAATAAATATATGGATCAATTTTTATTTGATGTTTATTAAAAAATTAAATATTGTATACATATATTTGTACATTTAATTTATAAATATATATTTGACTGAATTTTAAAATGGATAATCTTAGTATAAAATTGTCTCACAGAATTCTAAGGATCTGTCTTCCTGGATGAGTAGAGTAATCTTACGAGTATGTCTATGTATTTTTCCATAACACTCTTAGCTAAATCAATGACATGATTACAACTTTCGTGATCGTATTGGTGATTTTTTTATTTCATGAAAAATATTCTTATTAACAAAACTGCTTATTTATTTGTTTAATTATGCTTATTTATTTATATTTATTATTTTTATTATTATATATAATATTTTATTATTATTATTATTTATAATTAATTATAATTGATTGTGTGAAAACTACAAACTTTCCTAGTGTTTTTACAGAAGGTAAAGAAGTATTAAATGTTTTGCGTACATAATTATAAACCTAGCTGATTAATTTATGGTGAGTGCAAAAGCTCTCAATTGTGGTGAATATTTTTTTCTAAAAATTTTGCCTGATTTTCTAGATTTTGATTTTTCTAAGGAACTTAATGCGTCATTGTTTTCCGCTGCTAATGAATTTTTGTTTTCTAATTCTACCAAAAATGACTTCAAAGAAACTATTTGTGTTTTTAGTCTTCAGTTGGAATCACTTAACTTTTTAACTTTTTTATCTTTTTTGTTCATTACGTTGGTTTATTCTTAGTCTTCAGTTGGAATCACTTAACTTTTTAACTTTTTTATCTTTTTTGTTCATTACGTTGGTTTATTCGATGATTCTTCTACAAAGACGTTTTTAACTGGAGTATAAAATGCAGATGGCGTATCAGGTATAGGAGAACATTTTTTGTTTTGTAGGCGTTTCTAAGCAATGACTCTGATTTTTAGGTGTTGGCGGGTTTTTCGCGTCTTTCAGCGGTGAACCAGTAATCTAAATCAGAAATACATATTCGTTTCTTTTAAAACATTACCAATATAGTATTATTAATTAATACACCATACGGCACGTCTTCCAAATTTAGATGTACTTAATAATTATAATAAGATAATACTGAAGTTCATGTAACACTAAATACCAAGTCAAAACAATAATCACATTATAACTTTTACAAGTTTTATGATTTATAAATCTCTGAAAAGCTTGATTTCGACGTGTAACATTTATCTAAATATAAGAATATCATGTTTCACTCAACCACTTAATGATATTATTGTGTAATCTACGTTAGTACTAATCTTTAAAAAAAAATGCAAAAGTCCATACCAAGAATCCAACAGCTTTATACGGTTTTTCATAATATTATGAAGATTGTCTTCTGTGAAATGTTTTGAGCATAGTACACTATTTTTGGTGCCCCTTTCGGAGCATTTAGGAAACCTATAAAATATAGGTACCACAATGATACGTCACTATTTTTATAAAATAATATGACTTCGAAAAAAATAATTAAACAATGACCAAACAAATATCGACTTAAAAATCACAACACTATCGATACACGTGCTGTTGTTAGACAAAGACAACTATTGTAATTTACGTAACGAGTGAAAGGGACATTTCAAAAAGACATCAACGGGTGCTTAATTGTTATCACTTTGCACTATTAATATACTAGTATAAGTTGATCTCCGGTGCATTTGAAATAGGTTAACGGGATAAGAATAGAATTTACTTACCAATTAAAACTTATGCCATCTTTTTGATAACTGGATGTCTTAGCTGACTTGTCACACCATTTTACTGCACAGGAAGCCATTTGTAATGTGTTTTGGATACAAAACTATTTTTAAATTGTCAAGAACTCAGACGTGCCTACGGATCACAAACTTGGTCGTTACTGATGTCGTGTTTCTTAGCTTCACTTCGTATGCTAGGTACAGCAAGTATGTGTTGCGCGCGTTTGTGGCCATGTATGCGGAATCTATTAGGGGGTAATCTATGGCCTAAAATACTCTGTTCACTGTTAGAGAGGCCATTTCAAAAATGAGCCGCAAAGTTTACATTTGCTGGAACAGTTGCTCACATTCACTACACTCGACGGGTGGAATTATGACCACAGATCTCATAATCTAGCACTTAATATTCTGCTTCCTATCACTGGTATGTTGCATTAAAGTTCAGCATTTTAGATGACATACGAATACAAAACGCGTTAAGACAAAATTCCGTCAAAGTATTATTAAAACTATTCTTACTTCAAAGTTTTTTATATTTTAATATCGTATAATATTTATATTTTTAATATAATGACCTTCAGACAAAATTTCAGTCATGCCTGCCAGTCTCAGACAAGCCATCAGCACAGGACAGGGCTTAAGTGGCCGAGTGTAAGCGCAAGCACAAGTGCAACCTGTATTTCTTCATAATCCGATGGAACGGTTATATGACACGATCGGAGAAAGATCGGGCGCAGGGCTTACGGCTTTACGTGCTTCGGTGACTCCGGGTCGCTAATAAGAATTACTTGACTGTAAAACCCAGTGACTGATTTTGGCCCGACTTGGGATTTGAAGGTCCCTCTTCATGATCGGCAATCCCGTTTACGACGACTGACCAATGTGACTTAGCTGTACAATGCACTGGCTATGTATGGAGTATGAGGACATTCGTTTAATGCTAAAATGCAGCGGGTAATTTAATTCAATTACAATTAGAATATAAACAGTTCTTTCGTTTTATTTATTGATATAAAAAGTCGATAGGATATATCTAATAAAATAATCCTAATCTAAATTAATGATATCAATATTTATTCGTCTCGATAGATATTGTATAATATTGAGACACATGTATATTTATTTATACATACTAAAATTCAGTAAAATCGATAGGTCTAAAATTATCATTCAACATGCACTAACATCTGACATACATAAACCAACCTAACAAATAGCTAAACAAAACTCAAATAGTTGATAAAGTTAAACTTTCTAAAGTTTCAGTGCCCGTATTCAAACATTAATTTGAAACATAACGAAATGTTAGTGGACGTGACGGAGTTGAACTCGCGAACTACTGGTATATTAGTTCGCGAGTTCAACTCCGTCACGTACATTCACAATAATAATATACTTCAAGAGGAGTAGATTACCTTTCCATACTGCTTTGTATTTGTCACATGTAACTTATTTCATTTGACCTTTCAGACAAAATTCTCAATTACAGCTATGAAAGTGACCGAGTACAAAAGTAAAAAAACATATACATCCAATTGTGCATGCCCTAAGCGGATTAAAAAATTACATATAACATGATTATAGGGGAATTTTTTAATAGTTTAAATTTAAATACATACAAGTTTTCACTAATAACCTTATTATTACACTTCCATTTATCCAATAACTTTATGTCAAAACTTTTTAAAAAAAGTTTGGAAAATCCAAAAGTGCACGACTCATAATGCTCATATGGTCATCATATCATCATTCAGGTCACTCCATTAAGTTCAAGACATATTTAAGTATAAAAATACTTAAATATATACATCCTACTTACTTTTAGTAAGTAGTAATATTTTTTATTCTGTGCTTTTAAAACATTGTAATAAAAATCTTTGATTATTATAATAATAATGTATGAAATTTGGTTTTTTGAATATTTAGTATTTGAACAGCGATCTTTTTGAGCCGCTGCAATCAAACGACACAGTGTTCACTCACGACGGCAATTGACGCCGAAGTAAGTGAGTGCGGCAGAGACAGTCTGTTTAATAAATTTATATCAAACACTACGGTCTGGCTCGATCGGGAATCGAACCCGGAACCAAGCTCTGCTACCACTTTGTTACGGCCTACAGCTGCCCTTGCAAAGGTCGTCTTGGCTGGGGCAAGAGGGGCTGCTATGGCAGCTTCTTCGACGGGCAGACGCAGGTCGGGCCTCAATATGGCCACGTGGAATATGTTCTATCACAATAAACTATATGGGAGAAAACTAGAAACCAATAAAACTTACCGGTAGCCGAAGCTAACTTCGCTCCAAGGCTTGGACAGGCCGTGAGTGTGTGTAATGGTGTTTGGTAAATAGTGTGCAGTGAGGAGTGAATGTGCCGATTTCCAGGTGGCCCCAAAATGCTGCATCGCTCCAGCCTGCTCCATCGCCGGACCACTTCTTTCTTCACTATCGCTAATTGACTCATCGCAGAATCGAACACGTGATACCCTACACGGCAAGGACAGTAGCACGAAATTCGACATTGAATGTCCCGGATTCACTTATCACAAATTATAAATTCGGCACCAGAATAACACGTCGCGCCAGAGTCAAAATACGCCTCGTTGACACACAAATTAATCTAACTAGGCAACCCAAACACAAAGGGCACTAACCGCGACGACACTATTATAACGATATCCTGACAATTAACCGGGAGAAGCTCTCAATCAAGGAATGCGCGGCTTAATCCTAGACCGTATATCTCCTCGACGCGCGTACACTATTCCGCACTCTCGCACGAGTTAACTATCGCACAATTCACATATCTACGTGACGAAGAAACACGCACTTCATCTAGCTAATATGCACAATTACTTTCAAAGAAGTTACTTAAACCGTAAAACCCCATAAAGGCCTCTTGTACAGGAACCTAAATCCTAGATCACCAAATCCGAGGCGGATTTCATGAAACCCAATTACGTAGTGAAGCCACGCGCCCAAATCCAAATTTTAGACCCTAATCACCCAAAACCGGTCTCGCGCGAACTTCCGCAGCGATAGCCGAAACACTCGGCTTAACCGGGTCGCTGCTAGCAAGCTACTCTGTCACCCACTGTCTCGCCCGACCGCCAAGACGCTGGGAAGCTCCCTTCCGCTGCCCCCTCCCCGACACACGCGTGACACCTGGTACGATCGGGCGATTGGCAAAGTCGAACGTGATTGAGTGCCATCCTAACATGACCATTTTTGGCCTAAACAATATCTTTATTATTTATAGCATAGGTGTTGTTCTGATGTATGAGCTATATTATTGTAAAGTTTCATTAAAATATATTCAGTAGTTTTTGCGGGGAAGACTAACAAACATCCATATATCCATCTGCACAAACTTTCACGTTTATAACATTAGTAGGATATTAAAATTCAATCAAATATTTTAATAATTAATATAATATTAAAACTAATAAAAAATCAAAATATAAAATTGATGTGAAAATAAAATATTTTCTTACCATTATTTTTTATGATTTTAGAGTCACAAGCATTCCACCCGATGTTAAGCGATTACAGCTGCCCGTGAACACATGCAACCAACTCCATGCAATGCAGGCCACAGATATTCAATCAACCCTGAGTATTTAAATAAAATGCCGCGCTGCTTGTTAGAAAATTTAGGAGCTAAATTTGAATAACAACTTCTTTACCACAAAGATAGACAAACAAAAATATCACATATTACAAGCATTTCTAATGTGTGATACAAGTCCACCTCAGAGAGGACATCTGTTCTCGACGCCTCGGCAGTCTTGAAGGTTCGGACCTGTCCATCCTTTGGCTACGCGTAGACATCGACGATCATCCATGCGTCTACGGGTGCCTCTATAGGTCTCACAGCGGTAATGCCGAAAGAGACCGACTCATCGACCACATCCAAATGGCTACAGATTCTTTGCTACAACAGGGCCATCCGCAGAGATCGTGATCCTTGGCGATTTCAACGCCCACCATGCCGAATGGCTCGGTTCACGTTTAACCGATCATGCGGGGAGATCTATTTATGACTTTGCCTTGGCATATGGTCTGACACAACTGGTTACTTCGCCTACGCGGATTCCAGATGATACACCTTCCCTGTTGGACCTTCTGCTGACCTCTCATCCGGACGGATATCAGGTTTCCGTCGATGCCCCTCTCGGCACTTCGGACCATCGCCTGATTCGGAGTCTGGTGCCACTCACGCTCCCCTCGCGGTTGCGTTCTGCAGGTTACCGCTGTGTTTAGTATTACAGGTCGGCGGATTGGGACGGAATGCGGTCTTTCCTTGCATCCTACCTTGTTTGCTTCTTGCCGGATGATCCCAACGTTGTTGACTCTCTCACTGATGTGGTGGTACAGGACATGGAACTATTTATTCCATCATCTGTGGTACCCATCGGAGGCAGATCTCAGCCTTGGTTTGGTCGCTCCTGTAAGACTGCATTACGCAGTAAGCAGGAGCGTTATCAAGCCTGGGCTGCGGCTTCGGCGACTCAGGATGTAAACAACAGCACACTTAAAAAGAAATATAACTTCGCCTCCAGGTGCTTCAAAAGAGTTATTGCCAAAGCAAAGTCAGAGTACATAGGCAGAATTGGCGAGAAACTAGTTCGCCTTCCTTCTCGAACCCGTGCATTTTGGTCTCTTGCCAAGGCTGTCCAAGGGAATTTCTGTAAGCCATCATTACCATCTCTGCACAGGGAGGACGACTCACTGGCCCATGCCGCAAAAGACTAAGCCGACCTTTTAGGCTCCCTTTTTGCGTCCAACTCGACTCTTGATGACGGAGGGAAAACACCGCCGACCATCCCACGGTGTGAGTGCTCCATGCCGGATGTGCTATTCTCACAGCGCTCGGTTCGCAAAGCACTACTCTCCCTGGACATCCAGAAGTCTAGTGGGCCTGATGGAATCCCCCCAATTGTGCTGAGGACGTGTGCTCCGGAGTTGGCACAGGTCCTAACGCGTCTTTTCCGGTACTCCTACTCCCAAGGCGTAGTCCCGAATTTATGAAAGACAGCTTTTGTCCACCCGATCCCTAAAAAAGGCGACCGCTCAGACCCGTCCAACTATAGGCCTATCGCCATCACCTCCTTGTTCTCTAAAATAATGGAATCCATTATTAACTGCCAACTCATGCGGCATCTTGAGAATCACCAGCTGATTAGTGACCGCCAATAAGGTTTTCGTCGGGGTCGATCAGCTGGTGATCTTCTGGTCTATTTGACCCATAGATGGGCGGAGGCAGTAGAGTCCAAGGGGGAGGCGTTAGCCGTTAGTTTGGACATTGCGAAGGCCTTTGATCGGGTTTGGCACAAAGCGCTTCTTTTGAAGCTCCCTTCCTATGGTCTTCCCGAGAAATTGTGCAATTGGATCACCAGCTTCTTTGCAGATCGGAGCATCAAGGTCGTTATAGACGGTGCGTGCTCCGACTACAAGCCATTTAACGCTGGTGTTCCACAAGGCTGTGTGCTATCACCAACGCTGTTTCTTCTGCATATCAATGATATGTTGCTAACTGGTAACATTCATTGCTATGCGGATGACAGCACTCGTGATGCTCTATACACCGGCCGTGCCAATATTTCTCGGGAAAACGTCGCCGAGTACCGGAACAAACTTGTGTCTAAAGTCTCGGATTGGGGGCGACTAAATCTAGTCGCCATATCGAGTGGCGTGCAGTTTCGTGGTTATTTGGAAGAGAAAGCAAAATTGGCCTCTAAAAAGCTTGGCGTGCTCAGCAGATCGGAACAGTATTTCACGCCGCCACACCGCCTGCAACTTTACAAGGCGCAGGTTCGGTCTCACATGGAATACTGTTCCCATCTCTGGGCAGGGGCTCCCCAGTGCCAGCTGCTCCCACTTGACCGCATCCAGCGCAGAGCGGCTCGAGTCGTCGGCGACCGAGTCCTTTCCGATTGGCTTGATTTTTTGGCACTGCGAAGAGATGTTGCATCCCTTTGCATTTTCTTTCGCATCTACCACGGGGAGTGCTCTGAGGAATTGTTGGGATTAATTACAGCCGCCAAATTTCACGAACGCATATCTCGGCAGAACTCCCGATACCATCCACACCATCTGGATGATTGGCGGTCCATCACTGTGCGATTTGTTTTCTTCCTCGCATGACTTCCTTGTGGAATCGATTACTATCAGCAATTTTTCACCTGACCTTCAAGAAAATGGCCTACTCCTTTTTAAAAGGCCGGCAACGCATCTGCCATTCCCTCCCTGGTGTTGCAGTTGTTCATGGGCGGCGCTAGTCACTTACCATCAGGTGAGCCGCATGCTCGTTTTCCCCCTCTACTATAAAAAAAATATTCTTCCAGATATGTTAGAAAAAACCGTGAATTTTAACGTGTAAATACGAAAAAGTGCAACGCGGCTTAGGCAATCTGATCTGCATGGAACACGATTTGTTTCATTTAAACGACATGAAGTGGGACTGCTGTGATGTTTTTATTGCTTATTCCAAGCGGAACTCACATGTATGCTACTAATAGGAAAATAATGTATTTTATTTTTCAATTAATTTACTCTCTTTCTCTGTAAAAAACACTACAAATTTTATTCCTCCATAGATGGCTAGTCTCAGTTGAGACTAGCCACCGTGACCGAAATTCGGTCACGGACCTTATTCCTGCTGCCACATGCGGGTCGAGTACTGCACTAGCACTAGCTACTTTGAACTTTGTGATATTAGTGTTATTATAGAAGTAACATTGACAAATGAGTTTACCTCACGAATCAAAATGTAGATATATTGTTAGAATGCGAAGCAAAAGCCGTTGGTTCGATTCCGCTTTCGAATACATCGCGGTAGACTTATAGCACAATAATTTTATATTTAGTAATAGCTTTAACAGTTTTAATTAATAAATTCACATACGTGTACTTCCGCAGTCCGCATCAAGCTGCATAATTTTATTCAATTATGAAAAGGAAATGGCGTGTCGACTCTTTATGTGGTGTAAATATTTTACTTGCTTTAACTTGTTAAAACGAATTATTATAATTGTGTACAACTTATACACTTTTAAGTTAATATGCATAAAAGGTTAAAACTTTTAAGATAAATAAAGGAAGTAAAGCTAAATAAGTCCCATGGCTGGAAATGGGCTTTCTCTCAATTCTCAAAGACTTTCAGGCACTAAAGAATTTATTGTAAATAAAGTCTATGATGACAGGTAATGAGATGAGAGCAGCAGTACGATTGCGAGGGAGTGAGAACGTAGTCTCAATTTACTTTCCCTGTCCCTACACGCATTAGTGATTCCGAAAGTGTATTTACCAACTGCTGTGTGATATTGGAGTAAGAGAATCCATCGCCTCATTTTGTCTCTTACAAAGCGACAATAGAATATGTCAGAAAGATGACGTGATTTCAGACATAAGACAGAATAACCACCTCGATTACGTCAGACTTAAAATCTTTGGACCGGTGATGGACAGCAGCATCAAAGGTGTGAGAAGTCTGGTGCTGCGATCGTTATCCCGTCTTTCAGGCGAGGCGATTAAGGCAAATACTTCATACTATGGGAGAGGCTCATGTCCAGAAGTGGGCTTTTATGGGCTGGTGAAAGTGAAGTAGATATACCAATTAACAATTAAACTTTGTCTGGAAAGGAATCATTCTTAAGCAATGAATATATGTGAAAAAACAACCGTAACAAATGTAAAATAAATAATGTCTTATACACTGAAATTCGTGCATGTTACGTATTTTGCAGTAAATATCCCTTTACTAAGTTTTTACAGTCATACCAGCTGACTAGGCAGATGTTGTTCTGTCCTTTTCGACGACCCTTCATATAAAAAATCCTTAAATTCGTAATAGAAAATATTGAGTGTCACTTATCAGGATAAAAACTATCCTATCTCTCAAGTTGGACCAAACTGCACAGAGTGTGCAAATTTCATAGAAATCAGTTCAGGAGTTCATCGCGGACAAACAACGTGTATGTCATCAAGAGAAACGAAGCAAGATATTATATATAATAATATAGGATAATAAATTATAATTTGCATTTAGTACATAATATTTTATTATAGCAATATTAAAAAAATTAGAACCTAGCTTTACCCAGCTTCAACTGGAAAGTTCCATTTAAAGTATCTTTATTAGGCTTAAGATAATTATTAAAGACAATTTACTATTATTTATTTAAAAAAAATCTAAATAAAATCTAGATAAAAATATAGCCTACATCACTCCTTCATCGATCTCTGTCTGTTCGGTCCGTTACAATCGGTTCAGTCCTTTTGAAGATTAGCCCGGACAGACCACCAAAAATATTAAAACTGATTATTCATCTCTAAATGGCATCCAAATAACCCCTCAGCTCAATTAAATACAAATTATTCAATATTGCAGACCGACACTTCATTTTTATTTATATTTGAATAGATTATAATATATTTAAGAAAATATACAATATTAAATAACTATACTAAAAAAAAAAACTATAACTAATAACTTATCATACAGTCCAACTCCCCGTGGCATCGTGCAAAGAACGCTGGCTGCGTTTCCACGCTGAATGGCTATACTTAGCCTTGAGCGCTAAAAGAACCAGCCCTCTTATCCCCAGCAGCGCTGATTAGTCACGGATAAAGTTCCTTTCCTAGAGAATCGACGACTTACAGCCTCCCGAACAAGCCGGTTTCCGAAAAGCCTTTAGTACCATAGACCACACACACACCCCTCGGCAAATCGTAAAGAAGACAGAAGAGTATAATCTGCCACTTTGCCTTGCGTATGTGGACTATGAGAAAGCCTTTGATTCCGTCGAAACGTGGGCGGTGCTACAGTCCCTTCAGCGGTGCCAAGTTGACTGTCGGTATATCCAAATGCTGAAATATTTGTAAAGTGTGGCTATCCGAGTACAGAACCAGCGTACGTAACCTATACAACTGCAGCAAGGTGTAAGACAGGGTGACGTTATATCCCCGAAACTCTTCACCGCTGCATTGGTAGACGTATTCAAGCCACTGGACTGGAAGGGATACGGTATTAACATCAATGGCGAGTACATTACTCACCTTCGATTTGCCGACGATATAGTCCTTATGGCAGAATCGCTGGAGGACCTAAGCACTATGCTTAATGACCTCAACAGTGTCTCCCAACGGATGAAATGGACAAAACAAAGATCATGTTTAATCTCCGTGTCACACCTATGCCGGTAGTTGTTGGGAGCACTGAGCTCGAAGTTGTTGACGAGTATGTTTACCTGAGACAAATAGTCCAACTAGGTGACTCCAACTTCGACCGAGAGGTCAATCGACGGATTCAACTCGGTTGGTGAGCGTTCGGGAAATTACGGCACATCTTCTCGTCAAGTATACCTCAAAACTTGAAAACAAGACTATACAACCAGTGTGTGTTGCCAGTGATAACCTATGGAACTGAGACGTGGTCCTTCACTACTGACCGCATGAGGAAGCTCAAGGTTGCTCAGCGAGCTATGGAGAGGGCTATGCTTGGAGTTTCTCTACATGATAAACTTATAAATGAGGATATCCGCAGTAGAACCAGAGTGACTGACATAGCCCAACGGATAAGTAAGCTGAAGTGGCAATGGGCTGGCCATATAGCTCGAAGAACCGACACCCAAAGAGGAAAAAAGGTTCTCGAGTGGCGGCTTCGTACCGGTGGACGAAGTGAAGGGCATCCCCCCACTAGATGGAGTGACGACCTGGTAAAATATGCAGGAAGTCGATGGATGCAGGTGGCTCAGAACCGTGCTCTGTGGCATTTTTTGGGGGAGGCTTATGTTCAGCAGTGGACTTGTGAAGGGCTGTAATAATGATGATGATGATGAATTCCTTTAGGAACTTTACCCACGTGTACCTCACGTAGTATCCAGTATTGTTCAGTAAATTTCAGTACATCAGTAAAATTTTATGTGTCATAATCATCACAGCCCACACCACCTCTACTGCTAAACAAAGACTTCAACGATGAGATTTATGGAGCTATATGTACCCGCCGATTCGCTGCACTCCCACAAACAATCACAAAAATGCAAAAATAAAACTTCGAATTTCTGACGGAATAGTCATTATGTAAGATTTTCTAAACGACCTTAAATTTATGCCCAGTAACTCTTACAGTCTCTCCTATCAGATATGTCTTAAGAAGAATACGGGAAAAACAAATGTCATGAAAGACATGGATCACACCTACATATGTCGGTAGATGTTTTGAATTTTTTTTTATAGAATACGGGTGACAAACGAGCACACAGTCCACCTGATGGTAAGTGGTTGCTGCGGCCCATAGACATCTACATCTATCTTCTATTACAAATCAAAATGTAGATGCGTTGTCATCCGTGAGGACTAAGATGGAATGCCTCATTTCCAGTAAAAAGGGTCTCCGGCCACCTGCACTCACCAAGCGAAACGTAGAGGTAAACCTCTACTGCACGCTGGTTTTTTGTGAGGTCGTGGTACCACCCCGGTTCGAGCCGGCCCATCCGTGCGACAGCAAAAAAACCACAGTTAATTGAATATTAACAAAATTGAATACTCTATTTTAAATAAAAATTTGCCATGTTAATCCTGTAACAGTAAGCAGCCTCAGTATTTGAAATAGACAGGCAAGTAGAATTTAAGAATAACTCGTAACATTCCAAGAAAATATTCCCAGATTCAATACGTTAATGTAGATAAACGTTTTAGTTTTATATTACATTAGAGCAGGTTTGCGATGAGACAGATTGCACGATTGTTTTTAAGTTGACCAGGACGTCGTTGGGATTGAAACTTCAACTTAAAGCTTCCTTACAGTAAAGCTTGAGCCTATATGAGTCTCACGGCTGGACACAAGGTTACTTTCATTTCATATATGCGAAAGTGTTCCCGTTACTTTGCCAATATGCGCCGAAGGTATAACACCATGGGGTTTTAGTCGGTACGAGTCCGAGTATGCGTTGACAGTACGTCCTTGCCCCCGCGAGGCGGATATGCTTGGGCATTATCCCATTTAAAAAAGGGATATTTCGCGGACATCAGCTCCGCCACGTCGGCGTACCGAAACTTCCGTCATTATTCATGTTAAATATTTGAACTATACTTCATATCTGTGATAATATAAGTTAAAGAATACAAATATAAATAAAGTTAATGGATTACCCATCTTCAAAAGAACATACTTAATGTATCCAATCTGTTGACATAAGCTCTGTACATTTATTATATTATGTCCTAAGGAGAGTAGGACATCCCTCATTTCTGGGAACGTAGGTGAAGTAGATAAATCATGTCCCAGAGAGAGACCAGTTAAAATTATAAAAATTGACATGTCTTCGAAATGTTTTCATTTTGAGACAAATAATCTTTTAACATTTAGCTTGTGTTCATCAAATCTCAGCAGAGCACTATTAAAAAATATTATTCCGCATTTCATTCACTTTGACAAAAACGGATCTAGCCTGCAGCTAACATGGAAGTGCTTTTACTTTCCTTTCACAGTTAATTGAAGCTGCGGAGCGTTTCGACTGACGAAAAAGGAACAAAATAGGATGTTTTTAGCCTTTACCTCGTAATTCTTGAACAAATATAATATCATGTCGCCTGTTAAATTATTGTGCATAGTGCTATATATTTTACTGCTGGGCACAGGCCTCCTCTTATTTCTGAGAGGGTTTTAAGGCCATGTCCAGCCATTTAAGAAAATGTCTGCTGCTCTGCCCCAATGTGTGTTGGCGAACTTCACATGTCTTCGAAATATTTTTTTTTATAATTCTCAGACATGCAGGTTTCTTCACGATAAGTTCCTTCAGCGCCGAGCACGTGGTAAATTAGCACTTTAAATTGCGATTAACAATTTTATAGGTGCCGGTGGGGTTCGAACCAGAGCTGCTCGCGCACTGTGAAATTTTCTGAACTACCACGGCTCTCGATCTAGATGTCGTGGGACAGATACATACATATAGCACTAGATTGGAGTAGAGTTCAAAATAGCGTAAACACAGGGAGTGTTTATAACGTAAACACTCCCTGGTGTTTACGTTATCTTTATATATAAAAATTACTTGTCGCATTGTTTGTTCGGGATGTATTCCTAAACTACTGAACTGATTTCAATGAAATTTTTTAAACTGTGTGCAGTTTGGTCCAACTTGAGAGATAGGATAGTTTTTATCCCGAGAAGTGACCCTCAATATTTTTTTATTGCGAATTTAAGAATTTTTTATAGGAAGGGACTTCGGAAAGGGCAGAACACCGTCTGCATGTCCAGCTAGTTTTAAATACATCCTTACATTCTCGTACTGGATGTAAAATCTGGAGGACTATTCGGATGAAGTGTAAGAAACACAGATACACAAATATACTTAAACAGAGCACCAACAATTTGTGTCTGCACAAAAGTTGTAGTCAGTTAAGTATATTCATCCTTGATTAAGAATCAAAACGTAAATGCAGTGTTACTCCTGAGACCTTAGATGGACAACCTCTGGAATTACTCTCTGTTCGTGATGTTTTATTACAAACGGTTGTGATATTTCGATCAGCTCAGACAGAAAAACGGATAGAAAAATTAACATTTTGAATGTTGTGTAACCTGAAGAATGGCATAAAATACGACCGATTATTTAACCTTGGGAATTTATTTGTAATAACCCAATAATCGTTTATTTACTGGTTGCCACACTTACTTTCACTTGCTAGCCTATATTAGAAAGGTTAATAAATCTCACTCATTTGAAGATATGTGGTGAGAAAAAGACTCCTTAAAAATACAGCGAACGAGAGCTAATGATGTTGTACGTAATAAATAATACAGGTCGTGTCAGAGTGGTTTTATTTATTACTTTCAACGTAAATTATAGAAGGAATATAACATTTTGTTTGAATACTGAAAAAAAAACACATTTGTAACCTGTAAATAATTTATATATTTTTTATATATTTATTAATAATTCTGAAAATATTTTATTATGTAACTCAATATGCTTTGCGATTGGATTATGGGGAGATGAAAGGAGGAGCGCGGCATTAAATTGTAGTGTACACTTTAGTCGACCTAGTTATATACCTAATTTATTTCGGCGATACTAACACACACGTGCTTAGAACATGACATTGTAAGCGATAAAATTTATGCATGGACAACTACACTTTTCTAGTCTAGATACACTTTCCCAACTGCGAGTTCTAAGCAAGAATGCTTCATTTCTTACTTTCTCTTAAAATTTTTTCTTAGCCTATATAAATCCCACAGCTGTATGAATGCCTTTTCCAGGCAGCATGTCGCCTGTCCAGCGTGATGAGTATTAAGTAATTATCATCATCATCATCAATGTAGTATTTTACAAGTCCACTGTCTTAACAGTAAATATTCACTTCCAATAAAAAGTTAATTAAGTTGCCATAGATAAAGCTTTGAAAATGCTTATATACATAGATTAAACATTTTTACCAACAGTTTGCTTATGAGTGGGGTTAAAAGAATTCTAACAATATTATACGATTTCTTTCATAATGTTTTTAGAAATTCCGTAAACGGACAAGGCTTTGTGCCTACGTCTGTTTTAATTAAAATTTTTAGTTTTAATTTCGTGACATATTGAAGAACTGCCGGGTATGCGTGGAACGTCGCATACGTTCAGAAATGTAATTGTGTTTTACGAACTTTGCATATTATGTATAATATTGGTACCAGAGATTAAAGAAAAAATAAATATCGGAGCGTCTATAAAATATCACTTGAATCGAGATGGACATGAGGGTATAACGAGAAACCCCCTCTTGTGTCTGTAGTATAAAGTTCACTGTAGGTGCCGTGCGGGAGAGTGCGCTCAAGTCATTCAACGAGTGTGGTCATTCTACTAGTACTAAGATAGTATCGTGGTTTTGTTCGTTTTGGTAATTCTTTTAGTGCAGGCAAGGACGATTGTTGTTGGAGGCTGCTCTGTGTTACACTGAGATAAGTAGTGTTGCTGTTGGTTTACATATTTTGGTGTTATCATGTAATTACGTACCTCACGTTACACTGGTGTGTGATTGTGGCGGAGACGTGTTACGGTATGGTCGAACTGTAATTTCACTATACTGAATGTATAGTGCGTTACGTTGTCTTATTACTGATAATGATTAAGGGGCTACTCCATGCGAATGACCTTGAGCATTTGACCGGCGGAAATATGTAAGACGCCACCTATTGTAGGTACGAACGTAGTATTATTTTTTCAACATCAATAAACTTATTTATGGAAATACACAAGCGTACAACGATGTATTTTAATTTTTTTATTCGGTATATTAGTTGCATTATATTAGAATTATGTATTTTCATATATTATCTAATTATGAAATTTTATAATTAATTATATATTAAAAATGAAGCATTGAAAATTGTGAGTTTAAAAGATACCTATTCACTTTAGGTAAATAAATAGATAGCTCGCCTTTTGTACAAATATTTGGTGCAATAAAGAATAAATAAATAAATAGGATGTTTCGCAGATGTGTTTTTGATTATTGTTAATTTTACGTGTCACGTATTGAAAAGTAACATACCTACCTACAATTTTTTGAACTGAGCACCTTGTAACTTAGGCTGCTTATTACTTATGCTGGCAGATATTATCCTCACCCCAATGATTGATGAGGATGAAAATCAATTTTATTTCTACATACGTAATTATATTTTTTTATACATAAGGGTAATTTTAATAAAGGTTCTCGTAATACAAAAATCAACAAGAAGTATAAGAGTTCAATCTTTCAATTTTAATTGTAAAAAAATGTTACCCCAACACTAGGATTTTCTCCTGTGTCGTGGAGGCAGTTTACAAATATAAATTGCACAAGAACAAACATCTAGACCCGGAACAATTATTTGTAGGCCATACAAATACTTGTTCCGTGCGGAATTTGAACCCGCGGCCCCCAGCGCAACAACTGATTGCTAAGCCACTGCGCCACGGAGCCGTCACCGGGTTATAGCTAAAGTGACAATACGCCCCGTTTTGAACGGGACTGTCCCTTTTCTCTGTCACCTGTCCCATTGTCCCCAAACAAAGCTCCGGGACACAAAATTGTCCCATAACTCGTTGGATGGAAGTATTCAAAGTCAACAATCTTTAACATAATTTTTTTTAATCGAATATATTTTATGTCTACCTGGTACAAATGCTCCGGTAGAAAGAGTATTTTTTTATTTTGAATAAATTGTGGACGTCTGAAAGAAACACTTACGGTTCCAGTTCTAAAGGCGATGTTGTTAACAAAGATAACAATAAAAAAAAACTTGAGCAGAATTTTATTCTTATTTAAAATCATAGCCAACTTTATTAAAGCAAATTTAATCCACATACAAATGTAATTAATAATTAAAAAAAATATGTTGCATTTAATAATTACCGTCTATACCGAATATAATTTTATAGTGAACACTAATTCTATAAAGTTATAGTTTTTAGAGTATAAATAAACTCATGTCCTGTTTTGAGTTAAAAAATAAATGGTCAGTTTAGTCTTTTTAGTTAAATTTAGTTTTAAAAATTTTTAGTTTATAGTAAAAAGTAGGTATATTAGTACCTACTTAGATACATTTGACCGAATTATAAGTATAGAACACCTTATGTACTCAATTATTTTTTGAAAAAGAAGAAAAAACAAGCAATAAATAATATACTATATTTTAGCAAAAAACTATAACTTAGTAATACTAATTATAATTATAACTTAGAACATAAATGGAAAACTTATAACTGACTTTTTGGCCCGACCCAGGATTCGAACCCGGGACCTCATGATCAGCAGTCGCACTACTACAACCACTAGACCAACGAGGCAGTACTATACCTAATAAGATATTGTGGTTGGGTATTAGGATTATTTTTAACTGTATACTATACTGATAATATTGAATTAGCCTTTTATAGTGTAAATTATAATATTTGTCGAAATGTTAATTATGGATTCGAACCTTACATACTAATGGTGCTTCATTTTTTTATTTGCATTTACTTTAAAGAAAATACACACAAAAAGCTTCATCGCGCTGTAAAAAACACAACAAATATATGTATAACTAATACGAAAAATTATACCCAAAACAAACAAATAATACTACCTATAAATAACCTAATAAGTAATAATATTATAATATTATCGACTGATAAGATGACGTGAGCGTGTGCGCTGGCAGACGCTCTAACGACGCGGGTTCCACGTGTAAGAGCTCAGGGCTCACTGACTCCAGCAAGCCCGTGGGCAGTAAATACGCCCAAATTTTAAAATAATTTCTTAATAAAATCAAATTTTGGTCTTTTGAAAAAAATTTTACTATAGAAATGTTCATTAATAAATTGCCTATCTATTGGTGTAAATCGCAAAATAAAATAATACTTACTTTACGAGGAGATGCATGTTATCAATAATAATTTCACATTTATGTGGTATCGTTGTAAAGAGATTATATTAATATTTATTCCTTAAAAAAATTGGATTTAGCTTTTATGGATTCAAGATTATGTAGAAATATAATGTGTTTTTTATTTGTTGATATATCTTTTAAATAAAAAGTAGTTAGCTCCTAAAAACCGCACAAGTAACGACTAGCGCGACGTTTTGCTCAACCTGCGCCTTAAACTGCGTAAGCAAAAGAGCAAGTTGAACATCCGCTCTCACACTTTTCTTATTTTTAACAATTAACGCTATCCTGGTGTATTTCCGAAACCACAAATTTCAATCCTCTGTTGTAATCTCCGACATCAGAAGTGGGATCTCCTGTTGTCATTTTCGATATCAGAAGTGGGATAAAGTCCCTGTTATCGTCCACATGTAATCTTCGAATAGTATGAGGGTTTATTACGTTGGTGAAAGACTATGACGCGCCTCGCGTTATGTTTGGATGTTAAATGCCATAATGAAGTTTGTCGTAATGAAGTTTTTTGTCCTATTTACGAATTTGACGTACCATTAAAGTGTAGAGTAAAAGTTTAAAGTGAAATGTTTCAAGCAAAAGTTAAATCTTTTTATTCGATTTATAATAAAAAGTACCCGCAAGTACTTATGTCGAAAGAAATGTTGGAGGTATTCTAAATGAGTTATAGTTTGCATTCAGTGGAAGTTTAACTTGCTTGAGTTAAGTTGTAATTTGGTACACGAGGTGTGATTTAAATGGGCTTATTTTTAGTTCAAAATTTTCAAAATTCAAAAAGTTCAAAATGCTTAAACGATGTACCGAAAAAAAGAACATGTTTACTTTAACGTGCTATGACGTAAAAACACTAAGTAGTATTTTTGTATTCTAATGTGATGATAAGTGTTACAGTTTACTCCGAGTATTGCGTAGTCGACAAAATTGGGATTTGATGTTGAGAGTTTAATGAAAGACGTTATGCTGTGGCGCTCGCCCTTGAGTGGAAGTACGAGTATGCTGTCGGCTTATGACGACGCGGACACATTATTTGCCGCTGCTTCCGATCACCATTTGATACGAGTTGGTTGCGAAAAATGCCAAAAAACCAAAGTATAATTGACGAAACTGAAGTAGAGCAAATTATTTCTGAAATTGAAGAGAGTATTTAAGTTTACATGAGGATCGGACCGTACCAGAAGTTGTCGTGTAGCCGCAGCCCAGTATATGGTGCCCTGGAAAGGCGAATGGTGTCACGAGAGTAGTGCTGCATTTTTTTGAAAAAAAGTTCCTACTGAATCTTTCAATGTTTTCTTTTATGTGTTACAGTAGTACGTGTGATGTGATTACATGTGCGCGAGCGTGAGGCAAGGGTGTGCCTTGCTAGTCGAAACGGACTGCTGGGTCCAGTCGTAGCATGGCCTGGTTTCGGCAGACCCGTATACGCGTATACGCAGGCGCCATCCCGGAGCGCGCGTATGCTGTACATGATGATGCCTCTGAAGTCGTGTACTCTGTATGCGCGGAAGTCATACACTGTGTGCGCGGAAGTCATATACTCTGTGTACGCAGTAGTGTTTTCTGAACATGTATCGGGCTCTATCCTGGCAAGCGCTGTCCTGGTCTCCGTTTTTAACGTGGTTCACGTGGTTAACGTGGGATCTCGCAAGTTCAAAAAAGAGTATGTGTCAGATACTTGTGAAAGCGAAGTATTTTTATAGTCAGCGGTATGAGAGCGTATTTCTATTTGACGACCTCGTATGCGTGATGGATGAGAGGAGAGGCAGCTGTGTATGTTGTAAAATATGACTTGGATCGAGGTGGACATGAGGGTATATCGAGAAACCCCCTCTTGTGTCTGTAGTATAAAGTTCACTGTAGGTGCCGTGCGCGAGAGTGCGCTCAAGTCATTCAACGAGTGTGGTCATTCTACTAGTGCTAAGATAGTGTCGTGGTTTTGTTCGTTTTTGTAATTTTTCTAGTGCAGGCAAGGACTATTGTTGTTGGAGGCTGCTCTGGGTTACACTGAGATAAGTAGTGTTGCTGTTGGTTTACATATTTTGGTGTTATCATGTAATTACGTACCTCACGTTACACTGGTGTGTGATTGTGGCGGAGACGTGTTACGGTGTGGTCGAACTGTAATTTCACTATACTGAATGTATAGTGCGTTACGTTGTCTTATTACTGATAATGATTAAACTGCGTAAGCAAAAGAGCAAGTTGAACATCTGCTCTCACACTTTTAATATTTTTAACAATTAACGCTATCCTAATGTATTTCCGAAACTACAAATTGCAATCCTCTGTTGTAATCTCCGACATCAGAAGTGGGATCTCCTGTTGTCATTTCCGATATATAAATGTTCAAGTTGTAATTTTTCTTAATTTATTCAGTTACAAATTGTTGATATATGTTTAGATAAAGATGTGTTGTACAGGAGAGCCGCAACACACAAGGCCACCCCATTATTGTACTGGATGGGTCTTTATCTTAAATCCACTAAAACTTATTACACTACGTGTTTACTTAGAATAAACTTGAGTAATAAACTGTCTTTAATTAAATATTTACTCTCAGCTTAATATTAGTTGATAAAATTGTTGTTCCTAAGGATGTTGGAAAAGTTTAATGTCAAAAGGAATATCTGTCCCACTTATAAAAAATATTCTGTATCATCTAGTTATCTGTCAGAGGTTAAATATTTATATTAGTAAAGTATAGTTACAATAAAATAATGAAAACGACCTAACAAGGAACAGTAGTAACAGTTGTTATTACTGTTCCTTCAAATTTTTTTTTATAGAATCAGGTGACAAACGAGCACACAGTCCACCTGATGGTAAGTGGTTACTGTGACCCATAGACATCTACATCTATCCTCAATAAAGACTCAAGATGCAGATTCGTTGTCACCCGTGAGGACTAAGATGGAATGCCTCTTTACCAGTAAAAAGGGTCTCCGGTTCTCTACACTCACCATACGAAACACAGCAGCGTTAAGCTGCTATTTTACGCTGGTTTTCTGTGAGAGCGTGGTCCTTCCCCGGTCGAGCCGACCCATTCGTGCTACAACCATAATATAGCTGCAACATGGCTCTACCACGTAGAAACAAAGCGTTCAATTTGCAATGTCTCTAGCACTAGTGTGCAATTTTCTTTTGGATAAGAGATGGCTTAAAAGTGTCACGAGCTATAACATCGCTATATTGAAAACTATGTGAAGTGTCAGTACGTAGACACAGCGTAACGTATGATATGCACTCAGTTGGCATCGATAACTACATTTTTTGCTAAGCAATCACTATCACAGTGAATTTAATTAACTTATATACAATACATACTCCATGCCGTGCCTTAGTAAACCAAGAACTACGCGCTTGTCGTGATTTCATTGTGCAGAAATAGGTAGCTGGTAACGTTTCTTAAAGATATTTGTAACGAATAAGATGCACTTAATGTTGAATATCACATGCATATTTGAATCGTCGCTGCAATTATTAAAGTAACATTAACTCAGTTGGAATCGATACAGCTTGTGCAAGCTATGCCGAGCTGAAACAGCAATGCTCACCCACATGAAATATTTGCTGATTGAATAATAATAATATGAAAATAATGCAAATAAAATAATAAAAATATGAAGGAAAAATAAGGTATGCAATTCGAAATCTAATGAAATATAAATCTTGTTAGGTTTTTGTGACACCGTGTTTAATTGATTCAAGCTTTGTATTTGATTTATTTTAATAAATTAAAAAAAGTATGAAATAATCTTAAAATTAACATAAAAATGAATGCACGAGAAGTCTTAAAAAAATTTAAATAAAATATCGCAAAAGTTGATTACTGACCAAAAGAAATAAAAGCAAAGAATTGTGATAAACATGCAGTGAATTCATTTGAAGTTATAAAAATCAATTAATTATCACTTAATATACTGAAGAGAGAAGTGTAAGGCGACCCCCCACGAGATGGAGTGACGACCTGGTAAGACATGCAGGAAGTCGATGGATGCAGGTGGCTCAGGACCGTGCTTTGTGGCATTCGTTGAGGGAAGTCTATATTCAGCAGTGGACTTGTGAACGGCTGTAATGATGATGATGATACTAAAGAGATACTATTCTAAAACATATAGCTTGTGTCCAACATATACATGATAAGCGCACATTTTGTCTCAGTTCTCAATGGCTTACTTTGACCATAAATTTTACAAGAATTTTACAACTTGTATAAACAAAACAAACGTTTGTAAAGTGATTACTTGACCATACACATATTTTGAAAATTTGACAAAACAAAACGTTGAAATAAATCAGAACAACAGAATAAGAACGAAAAATAAAAAATAAGACATATAAGTGATACTAAGCAAACAAGCTTATGTAACAACGTAGTTACTTTTATAACACAGTATATTTTGATATTTATTGTTCAAGGAAAAATTATAAAAAGCAAAAAAATGCGCTTCAATTATATAAACATAAAACAGATGCAAAAAATGAAAACAAATAAACAAATGACATGAAATCAATAAAATAGCACGAACAATCGTTAGAGGCAACGGGAAAAAACATCTAGAAAGAAAACGGAACATGGTACTTCTTTATTGTGAGTCACCGAGACCGCTGTGTGTCTTCACTTAGAGTTAATGCAGGAAATTGTTTACCTCGGGCTGCCTTAATCTGCAGATTAACATTGGATTGTGAAGATTTACCACTATTCTTTACGTGCGATGTGACCATAGGGATGCCATACAAAAAGCAATCAGAAGGACTAGCTGTGGGAAAACTTGTCACTAAAGGTCGAGCTGCTCTTGAGGTGTAATCTTCTCAAGGCCACTGAAATGTTTAATGTATATACATTTCTCATTCCAAAATATTTTCGGGCCCTTGTGTGAATTAATTGTCGTTCTCTTGTCAGAAATTCACATAAGGAAAAAAAAAATTTAATTTTGCTTTAGAATTCCATGCCACAGTTTTTATATGATGATAGTGGAAAAATACAACAACTGACCTAATCCGATCACTTTTTTGTATGCCGAGTCTGTGGCATTGTTTTAAGCAGGTGCCAGTTATGTGTGAAAGACCCATTTTGGAGTGTATCAATTACAGTACACCGTCCTGTATATCCAATCCTGAGGCCTCAGCGATGCTACTAAAAAAAAGCGCGTTTTGCCGTTGCCGCATATTAATTGCATCAATAGGTATCTGTCTGATAATTATTGATCTGATTTCTCAGCAGATTAAGCATAGAACAAACTATATTAATTGAAAGTATAAAGCTCTACATTGAGTTGGGTTAGTTGGAGTAGATGCAGCTTTCACTTTTTGCTCAAACTCTGCTATGTTTAAGGTCCAACTCTCTTCCAGTTCTCTTTATATATTTTCCACATTAGACTTATTTGCCATAACTGTGGTTTCAAAGAAACAAAAGTAAATAGTTGCTTGAAGTGATAACACTAGTTTAATTGATGTATTGGGGGAAGGGTGTAAGTGCTTGAAAGTTGGTTATAGAAATATAATTATATGAATAACTTATTTTCCAAAAGATATTGTAAACCAATATTTTAATAATTGACGTTAACTTATATTATATTTAATAAATGTTTACAAGAGCGTCAAATCACCTGTTACTCATTTGACACCTACCCGCAAAAAATAGTTTTATATTATCAACTAGAATGTCGTCTGAATAGTTATTAACAATTTTATTTTTCTTATTTTCCACTCTTAGAAATAGAACTTTTCTCCGAACTTATTGGGACAACCCCTAATGTAGAACCTATTTAATAAAAAAACTACACACTTAGCGAAGAAACCGCGTAACATCTCTATTAATAAAACTTAATTGCTGTTCCGTGAGTTTCGCTACGCCTCGAAACTGGCTCGACCGATTCTGATGATTTTTTTTGTGTGTGTTTGTTTGGTTACCTGAATGGTTTAGATTCACTTCACAATTGATCGCGGTAGGTGAAGTGTAGTGCAGTGTGAAGCCGGGGCACATCGCTCGTAATATATATCTTCACGCACAATCCCTGACGGGGTAGCCAGAGAGAACAGATCGCCAAGTGTCACGATCCTTACATATCTCTTTCGCTTCTTTCAGATTCATTATCTTCTTCATACATGCACGTCTAGGTATCCGAGTACTCTTGACCCTACCCTCTTCGAGCAATTTGCTCACATGGTCTTCGAAAGTTAGTCTCGGTCTACCTCGACATCTTTTAATATTAACTTTCGCGCTATATATTTTCTTCACCATTCGGTCTTCATTCATTCGCTCAACGTGCCCAAACCACCGAAGCACGCCCTTATCAATTTTTGTGATAAGGTCATCTTTCAAACCTGCCATATTGCGAATCTCTTCGTTTCACTTTCGGTCGGCCATGGTAACGCCGCACATTTTACGAAGAGATCGCATCTCCACTGCATTCAACTTGCTTTTATGCTTCTTCTGGCATACCCAGGTTTCGCTGCCATATAACAAAGTCGGTACCAACACTGCGTTATGTATTGCAAGGCGTGCACTCTTCACTGCGCCTTGCCTTTTGACTAACGCAGTCAGGGCACCATTGACTTTGTTCCCGGCAGCATTTGTAATATACAAATATAAAAAAGAGATTATTCGGATTTGTATAGAAACGCAACCGAACTTACCTACTACTTTAATACATTGTGTGCAAATTGATTTTATTGTTGTCGTTAGGGTTCCTTTAACATGTTTTAGATTTCTGTATACTTAATTTAACAGTTCAGACTACTATTTTTTATTAAAATGTGTTAAAATTTAAAGAAAGACTTGTAATAATGACTCAAAACGTTGTTTTACAATAAAATTATTACAACAGTAAGGGTGTTAAAGTAAAGGTTAGAATGAAGATGGTGTATAATTTTAAGAAAAAGCTGAAATCTTTGATGTTTGAATTCCAAAAGCTCTACGTTTTTTTTTTTAAATCTTTATAAAAATTACGTGTCACGTTTTTTGTCCGCGATGGACTCCTAAACTACTGAACTGATTTCAATAAAATTTTGCACACTGCGTTCAGTTTGGTCCAACTTGAGAGATAGGATAGTTTTTATCCCAATAAATGACTCTCAATATTTATAGTTACGAATTTAAGGATTTTTTTATAGGACAAAAGTTCGTCGGAGAACGTCTACCTGACCAGCTAGTTCTATTATAAAAATGACTTATTTATGAAAAGGTCCTCAGTTGATTTTTCATATTTTCTTAGTTCATAATATCTGCTTTAATAATATGGATACGGTAATAGCGTCGTTCATGCACACCTTAACCTTGATAGCCAGTCAAATTTTAACCAAACTACAAGTGTCTCCACTAACTGTAGTACAAAAAAGTCAATTAGAAATGTTTGTACTAGAGTAGTTTCAAAGAGCATCTATATTCCTTAAATACGCTTAAAGATTATGAGTAAATATATGTATATATAATATCCTTTATATTTTTCCTCCAGCAAATTATTTATGTGGGCGAGCATTACGGATTCAGTTTGGTATAATATACGCAAGCTATATCGCCTTCAAGGGAGCTAATGTTGTCTCCGCGACGATTCAAGACATGCGATGTGATATTCAACCTTAAGTACGTCTTTTAAATTTATTTTATGAATGTTACGTACGTAATGATTCTCGGATTTTTTTTGCTATAATAGTTTAATCATATTACAATGAGTATATAAAATTGAAAGTTGTAGCCTATAATATAACATGTATGCAGGTCGGGTTCAAACTCGCTCTATAGTAATAACCCATACTACGTAGTGCACTGAGAAACTATTGCAAGCGCTTGGCTTCTAATTTACCAAGGTACGGCATGTGGTATATATACAGAGTATGTATTTAATAATAAGGTAGTCAAATTGAATTGCTGCCGGTGCCACGTGCCTGCATACCATACGTTACGCTGTGTCGAATTACTGATGCTTTGCAGTCTTGAAAAGAGAACGATGTATATGCTTCTGACACTTGAAAGCCATAGCCCATCCAAAAGAAAATTGTACGTTAGTGCTAGGACCATACATTTTTACAGAGCTTTGAAGACCTGTATTTGTTGTTATTACCACCTGCAGATGTTATTATTGTAACTTGTTAGGTCTTTTTCGTTGAAAACCTGGTGCAGAACTAGACCAACATTCACAGATAGCACTTGATCCTAGCTCGTATGTCACTGGTGTACTAGAATAATAATAATTTAGCTTACCACAGACCGATAAGTTAGAAAAATAGGAAAATTGGAAGATAATCCTCAAGAAAAATGTTGGGATAAATAATCACTTTGGGGACCAGTTCTCCGAGCTTAACAATATTTGGCGTAGTTTGGCAATAATATTTGATCCAGCTGCAGGCCAGGATAGGCCATAAGGCCAACTAAGTCTGCCTACATTTGAAACTGTTACGCAAACTGTTGTTGGTGTTATGCCAGCAGCTGAAACTCCTTATGATAGTATGAAATCACATTGGGTGACGACCCAAAAGCTGTCATCAATCCGTTATTTGTAAGTATGCCTGGTAATGAGTTTGACGAAGATTCGCACACTGTCTGGCCCAGCGGATAACGTGATAGCGTGTAACGCAGATCAAGCTAAAATAAAAAAAAAATATATCAATGCCTTTAAGAAAAACGCACAAAGCAGTTTATTCAAAAACACACGATTTAAATAATATTAAATATTGGTACGAGTATATGCTTACCAACAAAGAAGAGACAAGCTGTGGGGCACATTTGTACTATTGCTAGGAGATTTACGCAGTGATTTCGATTTGTATGCGCTATATAAACCGAAATATTTATTTCATTATGAATTAGTGATTATGCTTGTAGTCTATGTGACGCCTTTGTCTTATCAAATCATTCCTTTCTTACACAGTACACATGCAATGCAATTTCTCAGTTGCATATTTCGCTAAATCAGACATTTTGAATAATGGACATAATTTATAATTAAATTCCAATTTCCACGCTTCACTGAGCTTGCAATCATGTCATTGCTTACTTCGTCACTAAGTTAATTGCTTAAAATACGTTAAAACGAGAATGTATAATATGGGCATTATAATTTGTAAATTTCATACGTGAAACTCATGTCACAGTACGACTCTAATGAAGTTTTTCTTGTCAACATTTACAAAACCAGCATATGAAGCAGCAAGGAGTATAAGCGTTGGCACCGGAGATTTGACCTGGGGTTGCTTGAGAATTAGAATTAGACCTAAAGGAGTAAAAATATACTTACAATCTAAATTATATAACCAAATGTTTATAATTTGGATTGAAAGTATTTTTTTTTCTTGTAAAATGTAAATGTAAGAAAATTAAGGCACAGAAAATAAATATCTTATTTGCTGAAATTTTAATTTGAACCATTAATTTGACGTTAAAGAGTAATTTTTATTAAAAATTTTCTTGGCAAAATAGTATTTGCTGAAGCACTAAACTTCAAACAAAATTTCCATTACAACGAATAAAACATCAGCTGGCGTTTTTAAATACGTTGTTTATCGGAGACTCTCTTTACTGGAAACGAAGCATTCTATGTTAGTCCTGTGGGGTGACAACGCATCTGCATTTTGATTCTTAATCGAGGATAAATGTAGATGTGTATGGGCCACAGCATCCACTTCCCATCAGGTGGACAGTGTACTCGTTTGTCACCCTTACTCTATAAAAAAAACAAGTTCGTCTTTTAAAGAGTGACATTATTCGTACCTCAGGCGTTTACGCGGCGTGTCAGTACGGCATTTTATACGTGACTATAAATTATTTGAAATACTGAGCGTCCGATATTTACATACGAGTAAAAGCGGGATGTTTTGTAAATAATTTGGTTTAAGAAGACGTGTGAGTCACAGTGTAGTGGTGGTTTAGGAGAATCCACTACCTTTTACCAACCCGTGGGTGTCGTAAGAGGCGACTGAGGGCAATGATACAGTATATTGGCAGCATTACATTCCAAAAAAAAAAATGGCTGTCACCCCTTCAGCCAAGAGTGGCGACTACTGCAAAATCTCTCCTATAAGGCAATTTATTGGAGAGGCCTATGTTCACCAGTAGATTTTTTGTTGAGAATTCAGCCAGTCAGTAATACAAATTAATAAACTTGAACATTCATGTTTTCCTTCAATTTTTTTTAATAATATTATTTTAATAATGTGGTTGTTATCATGTGAAATCAGCCTTAAATATCAAAGTTGTAAGTTAAATAAGCTTTGAAAATCGCAATATATTCCAAACAAACTATAGAATTCTGAGGCAAACGAATGTCTTTGTTTGAGATGAATCACCTCATCACATTTCCCTGGGTGTTATATGAATAATGCCGTGGAGATAGTGCTGAATGCTGGATATAGACGGCGAAGGGGAGTTGCAGCAGAGTTGTGTGTCCTCTCATAGTACGATTGTGAGCCATCTGCCAGTGCATTAGTTTCGCAGGCTAGGGGATCAGATGAAAACATGAAAACATGTTACAATTTCGAATTTCAATCAACTTCTTTCGTTAACTTTTTAATTCTTCTTAGCCGTCATAAATTTCCTTTTAACTTCATTATATATACTACTATTGCGTATACCTCCTACATTTCAAAAATAGAGGTTTAGTTGGTGAAGGGTTTAAAGTGGTATTTTTCATCGGAGACACAGGACTCCGATGAAAAATACCACTGTAAAGCTAAATATTTCGCAAACAGACCCCTAAATCGAAAAATGTTGTTCCATGTACCCAATGTTTTAAAAAAAAAAACTATCTAACGATACCCCACAGGATGGAATAGACGAATAAAAAACCGGCCGGCCTAACTGCGATATTTACGTTCGGTATTTAGGCCGGCCACATACATACGGAATTCCGTTTCGGGATTCCGTTTCGATATTCCGATTCGGGATTCCAAACGCAGCAAGTCCATATAAAATCTATAACCCGCCACACACGTTATTTTTCCGTACGGAATTTCTCCGATTCGAGATTCCGTATGATCGCCTGTGTGTTCGGAATCCCGAACGGAAAAAGACGCTCCGAACGCAAATCTACCATAGGTTTTGTACGACTCCGCAACACACATACGTAAATTCCGTACGGAACACGCTCAGTGTTCGTCGCACGATCGAAGCGAGTAGGTGTGTTTATGTATGTTTTTACATTTAATCTTATAGGTGTATAGCTTTTCGTAACCTTTCATCTTATTTCATTTAATAATTCGTCGAAAGAATTTACAGACATCCATATTTAAAAAAAAATATCTCTGGATAGATAGATCTTTTTAGATAGGGATTCCGAAACGGAATCACGAAACGGAATTCCGAAACGGAATCACGAAACGGAATTCCGTATGTATGTGGCCGACCTTAGGTCGAATCGTTTGACTTAAAATTATCCGTCAGTCGCCAGAGAGAGTCGAATGTGCACAATGTAGGTAAAGTTGGAGACAAACTTCGCATATTTCCCTTCAGTAAAATGTAACGTTCTTCGCAAATTCGTAAAAGTAAATAACTTTTACTATGTAACGATTGATTTTATAAACATTTAGTCATTAAAACAAAACACTAAGCATTCCGTCATTTACAGTTCAGGTTTGTTAACATTCCATTAAATGAAAGAAGTTTCATCTTATTACTGACATCAAGACTGTAACGACCAATAGAAGTATCAGACAATGTCAAGTATCAGACAAGCCCTGTCGTATCGCACTCACGAGCAATTACACTTCCGGTGTTCTGATTAGATTGAAAGAGAGAAAATTAGTAGAAGACTATAAGGTTACTAGAGAAATTATTTAAAGTTGTTTAAAGTGAAGTTTAGAGTAAAGTGAGTTTTATTCTTGCTTTATTTTTTAAATTACACCGCATGTCGTTACGCCATTATAGTAAAAGCAAGCAAAATTATCGAGTCACTTATGACACAGCACCCGCTATAAGTAAAACTAATTTTGGCGAGTTGCAGTGAGTTCACGTCTAACTAGTGAATATAGTATTAAAGAAAATTTTGTCGAGCTGTCGTAGACAGTAAAAGGAGCAGTTTGAACTCGTTTTTCTTTCTAGTTATAATATTAGCGAAATATAGGTAGGTATCATCATTATGAAAATTAATGTATTTTGTAATAAATTATATATTTGATAAAAATAACCGACTAAAATTTTTATCGGATCTCTTAAGTTTTATGTGCGATAAAAAAATCTGGAATATATCGTAAATAGAATGTCATTAACATATTCTTGAAATTAAGACTTATAAGCGACTTTTAACAGTGGTAGAGCCACGCGGCAGCTTTTTCTGTCGCATGGATGGGCCGGCTCGAACCGGGGTAGTACCACGACCTCACAGAAAACCAGCGTGAAGTAGAGGTTTACCTCTGCGTTTCGCTTGGTGAGTGCAGGTGGCCGGAGGCCCTTTTTACTGGAAATGAGGCATTCCATCTTAGTCCTCACGGGTGACAACGCATCTACATTTTGATTTGTAACAGAGGATAGATGTAGATGTCTATGGGCCGCAGCAACCACTTACCATCAGGTGGACTGTGTGCTCGTTTGTCACCCTCATCCTATAAAAAAAAAAAAAAAAAAAAGCGAACGAAAACGTTAAATTTAGATCATATTAAATATTGCTTTCCGTGTAAATAAGATTAAATTTTCCAGAGACAGTTTTGTATCGTTTCTTTTGAGAGAAGTTTTGTACAGTTACTTTTGAATGTCATGGATTTTTATTAACCAGTTTTCACTATGTACAACAAATTTGTATATTAAGTTAATAAATTCTAAATTTATTAAACGTTTAGTAGTCTGTGAATGTTACGGCCTACGGCTGCTCCCATAAAGATCAAATCCTCAGGGGCCCATTCAGCTAAGTTTCGACGAGCAGACGTAGGTCGGGCCTCCTAAGGCCAAAGTGGAAAATCTATAGTTACACTAAACAATAAGGGGGAGCGTTCTGTGGTCCGGCTTTTCAACAGGGAGAATATTAGATGGAGCTTACTTACCTATATCTAAGGCGACTTTTCCTTCCGGAGTCGGTCAAGTCGCATGTGGTTGTGTAGTGCAAGGGAAATAAGGTGCTGTAATGTGTATCTGGGTGTGACTGATGGTGATTGACCTTAGTAGACCTTGGCCATCGGCAGCAGCCCGGGCGTCGACACCGCTCCAAAATGAGGTAATCTGCCGCGGCGTTGTCCACAGTCACTTTCCTCGTTCGTCACGATGACAGTCCATTAACTCTATCGTAAGATCAACTAACTTACAGAAGCCACTAACTGTCGTTTGTTATAAGGTTAACGCACAAAACGAACACGGAGTGTCCGGGTCAAAGGTCACTACCGTTTCGCGTAGCAACAGTTATTTCTAGAATATCAAAGGCCGCACTAGCTAATATTGTCGAATGCACTTATACAGATTCTAAGTCGGACCCAATAAGTCCCGGGGAAGCTCTACAGCAAGGAATACGCGTCACAAATCCTAGACAGTACATTTACTAGCCGCGCCTAATTATTCCGAGTTCCTGATAAAAACTGACAGCGTGCTGTCCCAAGCACAGCTGACAGACGACTCTTTCGCCTTTACGCGTTCTCAACCCACCACTCGGCCGACGTCAAAACCGGTATGGCACCGAGCCGCGCGCCCTCTCGCGTTATTTCCTGAAATTAGCGTTTGGCGCGAACAGTGAAGGTGAAAGGGAAGAATTCTTCAGTTCAATTTTTTAAACAAATTTCAAACTATTTGTTGAAAATGGGCAAAGGCGGGCTGACATTCCTTATGTATATCAAACGGCAAACAGCATATCATAGCAAACGCCGTAAAATTTGAGCAAAAAAAATTGTTGGTAACGATTTCGCAGATTTATCACGTTATGATTGTGGTTAAGTTTCACTAATAATTCATCATTATAAATATTATTTGATAGGCATATTGAACATAGTCCAACAGCCTACCAAATTACACGATTAGTGACTAAGAAGATATCAACTTTTAAATTATCATTATCAACCTAATAAAGTCGAATGCTAGGCATGGGTCTATGGATTTGCCCGGCGAAGACCACGCTTTCACAGAATACCAGCGTAAAATAGCAGCTCAATGCTGCTGTGTTTCATATAGTGAGTTTAGACAACCGCAGATATTCACTGGAATTGAGGCATTCTATCGTAGTCCTCAAGATTAATCAACGCATCAGCATTTTGATTCTTAATTGAAGATAAAATAACACGTCAATGGGCTACCAGCATTTACTTACCATCAGGTAGACTGTGTGATCGTTTATTACCTTTATTCTAAAAAAAAATTAAGATTTTTCTCAATCGCCACAACACAGGGCGCAGTGCCAGATGTTTTGCACCATCGCCTTGCATAAACGGGATGCTTATACACCATTTTATTATTGTAGAAGGCGGAAATCTTTCCCGTAGTCGTATCTTATGAGACCCACGAGATAAAATGGGATAAAACGATAAATCTCTTCGAATTCAAAAAAAAAACTAATTATGATGAATAAAATGTACGACGTCGAAATATGTACAGTTATACCACGCCCAGGAGCTACGATTACTAAAATTCTTATATTGACTAATACTTCTTGAACGCATTCAGTATACTCAATTCATCACCTTATTACAACAATTCATCCGATCAACATGTTCCAAATAAATTGTCAAAGTAAATAAAGTTCTGTTTTTAATAAATATCGTAGCTTTTTTATGGAATAATGGTGACAAACAAGCACACAGTCCACCTGATGGTACGTGGATGCTGTGGCCCATAGACATCCATATTTATCCTCGATTAGGAATCAAAATGCAGATGCATTGTAAACCCAAAGGGCTAAGATGAAATGCCTCGTTTTCATTAAAAAGTGTCTCCGGAATTTACGAAACAAAGCAGCATGAAGCTGCTATTTTACGCCGGCATTCATATTACGCTTCCGTAGTCGTTTATTATATTCTTTAGAAGCAAACACATCGATATTTCTAAGAACTTCTTCCTGAAATTAATATCGAATACAAAAAGTGATAAAAGAGTACTTGTATAAATATACCATAAACATATCTGCACTGTGATGAAACTTCTTAGCCGTTAACGACAGTGGCGACACCTTACACATAGAATCGTACAATGTCAACTGCGCAGGAAATAGCAAATTGCCACCCGTTGGCGCACCGACACTCACTTGTCTCAACCAACTTGTAGTCGATGTACTGTGATAAACTGTGCACTAGTACTATAGATAGATATAGATACTGAGATATTCACAATACATATCAACAATTCATACAGAACCTGAAAGCCAACAACTGACGATTTTGCGCGAATGTTGATTTCAGCTTGAATGAAACTCAGGACTCGCGACGCAATAGCCAAGTGTCTGGACATGCCAACACACTTCCGATGCTGAGTTAATTAAGGCGTATTATTGATAGTAAGGAATTAATTTTTTCACTAGAATAATAATAACATATTCTCGTAATTACAGTTAAACTCTCAAAATTGCTTAAATAACTCAGTATTCGTTTTAGCCATATGTTTTATCTAATATTTACGGTTCAATTCGTGAAAGTGCGTAGAATAATGCGTAGTGCGAAGTGCGTAGAATTAAGGTTGTAAAAAACAATATGAACTTAACATGTGACATACACTTTCTTTAACTTGCTTACGTGCTAATGAAATTCCCTTTCTCATTCCATGCCATTCACATCCCATTTACCATCTAATGTTAAATTAAATTAAATTTAATTTAATTTCTTGGAAGAAGCCTATGTTCAGCACCACCAGTTTACTTGTGATGGGATGTATGATGATGACGATACAAAATATGTTGTACATAAACGCAGATTCAATGCTTGAAGCAATATTGTACTGTTGCTTGACTATATAAAGCTCTTAACTTATATATATATATATATATATATCTAATCTAAAATATAAAATACAGTACAAAAAAGAAAATAAGATGCCGTAAAATAAAAATAAAATGTGTTTCAATGGGAAGTTTCCGTTATATTATGAAATCCGTTACATTAAATTAATACTAGCTTCCACGGTTAAAAATAAATCAATAAATAATAATATTTATAAATGAAATAGAAAATTATTCCTAGTAATCATCTACCGCTTAACCTGCTCCGGTCCCGGCTTGCTCGTAAGGACACTAGTGTTAGATACGGGTGCGCTGCACGCTCTCGTTCGTTATCTGTTCTTGGTTATTTATGTAATGGAGGAAAGCTCTTCTTAGATTTCTAGTGAAGCGTTCAGAATACTGAGTGAAACTCGTTTTATCATTTTATTTGCGCTTTTTAACTCTGACTTTATTGAATACACAATAATTAATCTTCTTAGATGTAACTGTTTTTTACAATAAAAAGGAAAACTTACGTAGCCTGTAATCCTCGAATGGGTCGAATCCAAAACGCAACGAGCGGCAAGCTTCTTGGATATCGTATAGCCAAAGTAAAGTTGAGTAGCCCATCTCCTAATCAATTACAAACCCAATATCCCACTAGTTGCCTTTTACATACATACTAGGCAAGTAACACACTTGGCATATTGTTTTTGGTTATTAGGCCCACATAAACATAGGACCTATAAGCCCTAGACCAACATAGGAAATAATGACACTATATATAAATAAGCCGTGTAGTGGCGGTCAAGAATATCCACTACCCCATATCCTCCCGTGGGTGTCGTAAAAGGCGACAAAGGGAAACAGGCAGAAGATGGGCAGCAGGAAGATTCCTGATAATAGCCAAAATTATAATAAAAAAACTGCGGTTGCCAACCCGCTCGCCAAGCGTGGCAACTATGGCAAATACCCCCCCAATGACTAAAGCAAAAAACAGACGGCCCCCAGTCCCCGGCGGCCCCGCTATTCCTGGCTACGGTGGCGACCATGGTAACGGCGGGGCAGGGGGTGCTAAGAATCTCCGGTGGAGGTTCGGTTGCCACCTTAGACGACTCGACCTGGCAACGTACAACGCACGCACCCTGAGGACTGACGAGAAGATCGTGGAGCTGGAAGAAGAGATAGACAAGTTGCGCTGGCATATTATAGGATTATCCGAAGTCCGAAGAGAGGGGGAGGACACGGTAATCCTCGAATCCGGCAACTTGCTCTATCAACGGGAGGGCGACCATATGTCCAAAGGAGGTGTCGGATTTATCGTCCACAAGTCTCTCGTTAACAACGTTGTAAAGATCGGGAGTGTGTCGACGAGGGTTGCGTACCTTATACTCAGAATCACCAAACGGTATTCGCTGAAGGTCATACAGGTTTACGCACCAACCTCGGCACACCCCGATGAGGAGGTGGAGGAAATGTATGAGGATATCTCTAGAGCCATGCATTCCTCCAAAACCCAATATACGGTGTTAATGGGAGACTTCAATGCAAAACTAGGCACAAGAGAGAATGGTGAGCTGAAAGTAGGGAAATTTGGAATAGGGCAACGGAACCCAAGGGGCCAGCAGCTGGCCGACTTCATGGAGAAAGAGGGACTCTTTATGATGAACTCTTTCTTCCAGAAGCGGCCCCACAGGAAGTGGACCTTGTCGAGCCCCGACGGTTCGACAAAAAATGAGATTGACTTCATTATGACGACCAGACGACAACTGTTCAGTGATGTCTCCGTGATCGCAAGGGTGAAAACTGGTAGCGATCACCGAATGGTTAGAGGCACACTGAACCTAAACATTAAGTTGGAGAGGTCTCGTCTAATGAAGTCAACGCTCCGTCCCCCTCGTGCTCTAATCCAAAGTCCCGAAACCTTTCAGCTCGAGTTACAAAACCGTTTTCAGTGCCTAGAAGACTGCAATGAAGTGGACGATATGAATGACAAGCTCGTGGAAACTGTCCATGCGGTCGGAGCTAAGTTCTGCAAGACCCGCCGCAGAAGAACACAAAAACTCTCCGATCACACTCTTAATCTCATGGCTGTTAGACGGGAGATGAAGCTACATTCTTCAACAGACTTGACAGCATACAGGCATCTGAACAGACAGATCTCCAAATGCATGCGGCGGGACTTACGCAACTTCAATACAGCTCGTATTGAAGAAGCGATCGAGCGGAACCAAGGCTCCAAAGTCTTTGCCAGAGATCTGTCTGCCAGAAAGAGCCAACTGTCAAAGCTGAAGACAGAATGTGGCAGCATCGTTTCCGGGACACCTGAGATTTTGAGTGAGGTTGAGAGGTTCTATGGGCAGCTGTACACGTCATCGTTGGAGCCCCACGCAAGTGTGAGTAACGATCCAAGAGCGAGTCTCATCCGACACTATTCCGAAGATATCCCGGACGTCAGTCTGAGCGAGATTAGAATGGCTCTCCAGCACCTTAAAAACGGTAAGGCCCCAGGCGAGGATGGAATTACAGCGGAGCTTCTGAAAGCGGGTGGAAGACCGGTACTTGAAGTCCTTCAGAAGCTCTTTAATTCCGTCCTCCATGGTGGCATTACACCGGAGGCGTGGAGCAGAAGTGCGGTGGTCTTGTTCTTCAAGAAAGGTGACAACGCTCTCTTGAAGAACTACAGACCGATTTCCCTTCTGAGCCGCGTCTACGTGCTGTTTTCGAGAGTCATTACGAATCGTCTCGCGCGCAGACTTGACGACTTCCAGCCTCCCGAACAAGCCGGTTTCCGAAAGGGCTTTAGCACCATAGACCACATACATACCCTTCGGCAAATTGTACAGAAGTCCGAAGAGTACAATTTGCCACTATGTCTGACGTATGTGGACTATGAGAAAGCCTTTGATTCCGTCGAAATTTGGGCGGTGCTGCAGTCCCTTCAGCGGTGCCAAGTTGACTGTCGGTATATCGAAGTGTTGAAGTGCTTGTACAGTAGGGATACGATGGCTATCCGAGTACAGAACCAGAGTACGAAACCTATCCAATTGCAGAGAGGTGTAAGACAGGGTGACGTCATATCCCCGAAACTCTTCACTGCTGCATTGGAAGACGTTTTCAAGCTTCTGGACTGGAAAGGGTACGGTATCAACATCAATGGCGAGTACATCACTCACCTTCGATTTGCCGACGATATAGTCCTTATGGCAGAATCGCTGGAGGGCCTAAGCCTTATGCTCAATGACCTCAATAGTGTTTCCCAACGGATAGGTCTTAAGATGAACATGGACAAAACCAAGATTATGTTTAATGTCCATGTCACACCTATGCCGGTAGTTGTTGGGAGCACTAAGCTCGAAGTTGTTGACGAGTATGTTTACCTGGGACAAATAGTCCGACTAGGTAAGTCCAACTTCGACCGAGAGGTCAATCGACGGATTCAACTCGGCTGGGCAGCGTTCGGGAAGCTACGACACATCTTCTCGTCAGACATACCTCAAAACCTCAAAACGAAATTGTACAACCAGTGCGTGTTGCCAGTGATGACTTACGGAACTGAGACGTGGTCCTTCACTGCTGGCCGTATGAGGAAGCTCAAGGTCGCTCAGCGAGCTATGGAAAGGGCTATGCTCGGAGTTTCTCTGCGTGATAAACTTAGGAATGAGGATATCCGCAGTAGAACCAGAATAACCGACATAGCCCAACGAATTAGTAAGCTGAAGTGGCAGTGGGCCGGCCATATAGCTCGAAGAACCGACAACCGATGGGGAAGAAAGGTTCTCGAGTGGCAGCCTCGTACCGGTAGGCGAAGTGTAGGGCGTCCCCCCACGAGATGGAGTGACGACCTGGTAAGACATGCAGGAAGTCGATGGATGCAGGTGGCTCAGGACTGTGCTTTGTGGCATTCTTTGGGGGAGGCCTATGTTCAGCAGTGGACTTGTGAAGGGCTGTAATGATGATGATGATGATGATGTAAATACTCGAATTCTGTTACCTCAACCGATAGGAATTTAAAAAGTTATCTGGATTAATAAACTTTCGTTAAGCAAATTCAGTTACAATACAATATCTTTTGTTACATCATCAGACAACATCATGTGTATTCCAGTGCTAGAGATATCTACTCGTATAGTAGGTAAAAAATACCCAGATCTCAGTAAGTAGACACACATACTATTAAGTAGAGCGTGAATATAGATTTAACAATAATATTTCTTAAAACTAAATCTAAAAGTAAATAACATTCTCCAATTTCAATTAGAAGTTAATAAGAATGGAATAAATTTTATATTAAGCCTCTTACGACTTGAATTTATTACATATAAACGAGCGGTGCTATATTTATAGTATACTTCTTCTTAATCTTATTAAAATATAGTAATGAATTCATGTGCGCCGATTTCCTCATTAAATTAATTTAAATTTATCTCTATTATATATCTTATTTTTTATAAAACTGAATTCCATGTGCACCAGCTGCAGCGAGTGAATGTACCTGCACACCAAACATAATCATCAAATATATGTTTTATTTATACAACGAGTAACAAAAATCATCTAGTTCCAGTAATCATGTAGATCAGAATCAGCATTCAAACTTTTTTTTTAATATCCAAGTCTACCTGATGTTAAGATGATACTGTGGCCTATATTCTAAATAGAATAGATCTTCACCTATATTCTAAATAGAATCAAAATATAGATGCGTCATGATTCCTTAGGAATAAGATGGAATGCCTTTGTTTCCAGTAAAAAGGGTCTCCGGCTCTCTATACGTTTTTTATAGAACTCAGTAAGTGACTACTACAATCCATGGACACCTGTATACAACGTCAAACAAAGAAGGCTAGTGAAGTCGTTTACACCTGAAGCAAAAGACCTGGACTGGTGACAGGGAGCGGCGTCAAAGGGCGACATGTCTGGTGCTGCGATCGCTGGTCTGCCTGGCAGGAGAAGCGTCATATCTTCCAACGGAAGAAGCTCTATATGTAGACGTTTGTATAACTCTAAACACCGAATACGTCAGTTTTACGTTGCCGCATTTCAGCGTGTTTTTGTAGGGTTCCGTACCCAAAGGGTAACCAACGGGACCCTATTACTAAGCCTCCGCTGTCTGACCGTCCGTCCATCCGTACGTCCGCCCTTCCGTCCGTCTGTTATCAGGCTGTATATCATGACGCGTAACAGATAGTCAGTTTAAATTTTCACAGAATGTGTATTTCTGTTGCCGCTATAACAAATATTAGAAGTGAAAATAAATTAAAAATTGAAGAGGGCACCCTACTAGAAACGTGCTTTACGATGATACGGAACCGACTCGCACTTAACCGTATTTTGTTCTCCGTTGACGATACGAAATATTGCAGCATAATTTTGCTGTTTAACCCTGAGATTAAATCCTAATTAAAAACAATGGTTGTTTCGAAATGGTCACTTTCGGGTGTAACATATAATTCACATATTGATTTCTTATATTTACGCGAATACTTCTCATTAAATAAAACTAATTTCACGGATAATATCGCATTTAATTTGACTATTTAATTCTCTAGGTTTCGGATGCTTTACAGCACCTGTGGTAATGGGGGGACTAAGGTGTTTGGCATTCCGGTATCATAGTCGGTAGTTATTCTTTAATTTGAATTTTTGGTCCAACCGTCGGGAATTAAAAAGTAAAATTAAACGCGATAAAATGCGTAAAATTAGTTTAATTTAATTACATCTAGTGATAAAAGCGAATTCTCCCCACAACATTAGCAGCCCATGTCCAGCAGTGAAGTTTTATGGGCTGATCATGATATTTCGATTTTAAATATATATATATATATATATATATTTAAAATCGAAAACAGTCCAAATTGTATTTCATAAATAAGTTATTATTACATGAAATAGAAAACTGGCGTATGAGAACGGGAACGGGTTAGATGAGTGCAAAATCAAAAAAAAAAGAAAAAAGAAAACGATAAGATTTTAAGAAATTCTAAATAAGATTGAAATTACGTAAATATAAAATGGAATTATGCTATTTAAAACTAATAGACGTCCTAAAACTACCTATTTATTGTTATAATTAATAATTAGAGTAACTTAAAAACAACAATTTAAAATGAATACGGTGATTTTGAATAATATCCTGAGTTTTACGTAAGTCGTCAATATCGTTGACTTAGGCTTTGTTGAGCGCACACTCAGCACGACTTTGAAGTTAGCTCTATAAATACCGACATTGTCTTAGCTCGAAAGTAAAGTCTGAGCAAAGTCAAAGTACGGTCTATAGATCTCAGCCTAAGTGCTGGTACTGATAAACGCAGTTTTAGTCTAACGCTCACTAGATGCAGTTGCAACCGGATGGCACCAGCAACCGTATAACCGTGTAATGGCGGTGTAAGAATATCCACTAGCCCGTATCGTCCTGTGGGTGCCGTAAGAGGTGACAGATCTAAACTGAACAAGTTGATAGGCAGCAGCAACTCCCTAACCGCTTGCCAAGTGTGGCAACTATGGCAATGAACCCCCTTAGGAACATTCAATGGGGATATTTGATAAGTTGTAATGGATGGAATAGATGGATGGAAACCCTACCACGTCAAATTTTGACGTGGTACAGCCTTACTGCAGTGATATTTTTGACGTGGTAGGGTTTCCATCCATCTATTCCATCCATTACAACCTATCAAATATCCCCATTGAATGTTCCTAAGGGGGTTCATTGCCATAGTTGCCACACTTGGCAAGCGGTTAGGGAGTTGCTGCTGCCTATCAACTTGTTCAGTTTAGATCTGTCACCTCTTACGGCACCCACAGGACGATACGGGCTAGTGGATATTCTTACACCGCCATTACACGGTTATACGGTTGCTGGTGCCATCCGGTTGCAACTGCATCTAGTGAGCGTTAGACTAAAACTGCGTTTATCAGTACCAGCACTTAGGCTGAGATCTATAGACCGTACTTTGACTTTGCTCAGACTTTACTTTCGAGCTAAGACAATGTCGGTATTTATAGAGCTAACTTCAAAGTCGTGCTGAGTGTGCGCTCAACAAAGCCTAAGTCAACGATATTGACGACTTACGTAAAACTCAGGATATTATTCAAAATCACCGTATTCATTTTAAATTGTTGTTTTTAAGTTACTCTAATTATTAATTATAACAATAAATAGGTAGTTTTAGGACGTCTATTAGTTTTAAATAGCATAATTCCATTTTATATTTACGTAATTTCAATCTTATTTAGAATTTCTTAAAATCTTATCGTTTTCTTTTTTCTTTTTTTTTTGATTTTGCACTCATCTAACCCGTTCCCGTTCTCATACGCCAGTTTTCTATTTCATGTAATAATAACTTATTTATGAAATACAATTTGGACTGTTTTCGATTTTAAATATATATATATATATATATATATTTAAAATCGAAATATCATGATCAGCCCATAAAACTTCACTGCTGGACATGGGCTGCTAATGTTGTGGGGAGAATTCGCTTTTATCACTAGATGTAATTAAATTAAACTAATTTTACGCATTTTATCGCGTTTAATTTTACTTTTTAATTCCCGACGGTTGGACCAAAAATTCAAATTAAAGAATAACTACCGACTATGATACCGGAATGCCAAACACCTTAGTCCCCCCATTACCACAGGTGCTGTAAAGCATCCGAAACCTAGAGAATTAAATAGTCAAATTAAATGCGATATTATCCGTGAAATTAGTTTTATTTAATGAGAAGTATTCGCGTAAATATAAGAAATCAATATGTGAATTATATGTTACACCCGAAAGTGACCATTTCGAAACAACCATTGTTTTTAATTAGGATTTAATCTCAGGGTTAAACAGCAAAATTATGCTGCAATATTTCGTATCGTCAACGGAGAACAAAATACGGTTAAGTGCGAGTCGGTTCCGTATCATCGTAAAGCACGTTTCTAGTAGGGTGCCCTCTTCAATTTTTAATTTATTTTCACTTCTAATATTTGTTATAGCGGCAACAGAAATACACATTCTGTGAAAATTTAAACTGACTATCTGTTACGCGTCATGATATACAGCCTGATAACAGACGGACGGAAGGGCGGACGTACGGATGGACGGACGGTCAGACAGCGGAGGCTTAGTAATAGGGTCCCGTTGGTTACCCTTTGGGTACGGAACCCTACAAAAACACGCTGAAATGCGGCAACGTAAAACTGACGTATTCGGTGTTTAGAGTTATACAAACGTCTACATATAGAGCTTCTTCCGTTGGAAGATATGACGCTTCTCCTGCCAGGCAGACCAGCGATCGCAGCACCAGACATGTCGCCCTTTGACGCCGCTCCCTGTCACCAGTCCAGGTCTTTTGCTTCAGGTGTAAACGACTTCACTAGCCTTCTTTGTTTGACGTTGTATACAGGTGTCCATGGATTGTAGTAGTCACTTACTGAGTTCTATAAAAAACGTATAGAGAGCCGGAGACCCTTTTTACTGGAAACAAAGGCATTCCATCTTATTCCTAAGGAATCATGACGCATCTATATTTTGATTCTATTTAGAATATAGGTGAAGATCTATTCTATTTAGAATATAGGCCACAGTATCATCTTAACATCAGGTAGACTTGGATATTAAAAAAAAAGTTTGAATGCTGATTCTGATCTACATGATTACTGGAACTAGATGATTTTTGTTACTCGTTGTATAAATAAAACATATATTTGATGATTATGTTTGGTGTGCAGGTACATTCACTCGCTGCAGCTGGTGCACATGGAATTCAGTTTTATAAAAAATAAGATATATAATAGAGATAAATTTAAATTAATTTAATGAGGAAATCGGCGCACATGAATTCATTACTATATTTTAATAAGATTAAGAAGAAGTATACTATAAATATAGCACCGCTCGTTTATATGTAATAAATTCAAGTCGTAAGAGGCTTAATATAAAATTTATTCCATTCTTATTAACTTCTAATTGAAATTGGAGAATGTTATTTACTTTTAGATTTAGTTTTAAGAAATATTATTGTTAAATCTATATTCACGCTCTACTTAATAGTATGTGTGTCTACTTACTGAGATCTGGGTATTTTTTACCTACTATACGAGTAGATATCTCTAGCACTGGAATACACATGATGTTGTCTGATGATGTAACAAAAGATATTGTATTGTAACTGAATTTGCTTAACGAAAGTTTATTAATCCAGATAACTTTTTAAATTCCTATCGGTTGAGGTAACAGAATTCGAGTATTTACATCATCATCATCATCATCATTACAGCCCTTCACAAGTCCACTGCTGAACATAGGCCTCCCCCAAAGAATGCCACAAAGCACGGTCCTGAGCCACCTGCATCCATCGACTTCCTGCATGTCTTACCAGGTCGTCACTCCATCTCGTGGGGGGACGCCCTACACTTCGCCTACCGGTACGAGGCTGCCACTCGAGAACCTTTCTTCCCCATCGGTTGTCGGTTCTTCGAGCTATATGGCCGGCCCACTGCCACTTCAGCTTACTAATTCGTTGGGCTATGTCGGTTATTCTGGTTCTACTGCGGATATCCTCATTCCTAAGTTTATCACGCAGAGAAACTCCGAGCATAGCCCTTTCCATAGCTCGCTGAGCGACCTTGAGCTTCCTCATACGGCCAGCAGTGAAGGACCACGTCTCAGTTCCGTAAGTCATCACTGGCAACACGCACTGGTTGTACAATTTCGTTTTGAGGTTTTGAGGTATGTCTGACGAGAAGATGTGTCGTAGCTTCCCGAACGCTGCCCAGCCGAGTTGAATCCGTCGATTGACCTCTCGGTCGAAGTTGGACTTACCTAGTCGGACTATTTGTCCCAGGTAAACATACTCGTCAACAACTTCGAGCTTAGTGCTCCCAACAACTACCGGCATAGGTGTGACATGGACATTAAACATAATCTTGGTTTTGTCCATGTTCATCTTAAGACCTATCCGTTGGGAAACACTATTGAGGTCATTGAGCATAAGGCTTAGGCCCTCCAGCGATTCTGCCATAAGGACTATATCGTCGGCAAATCGAAGGTGAGTGATGTACTCGCCATTGATGTTGATACCGTACCCTTTCCAGTCCAGAAGCTTGAAAACGTCTTCCAATGCAGCAGTGAAGAGTTTCGGGGATATGACGTCACCCTGTCTTACACCTCTCTGCAATTGGATAGGTTTCGTACTCTGGTTCTGTACTCGGATAGCCATCGTATCCCTACTGTACAAGCACTTCAACACTTCGATATACCGACAGTCAACTTGGCACCGCTGAAGGGACTGCAGCACCGCCCAAATTTCGACGGAATCAAAGGCTTTCTCATAGTCCACATACGCCAGACATAGTGGCAAATTGTACTCTTCGGACTTCTGTACAACTTGCCGAAGGGTATGTATGTGGTCTATGGTGCTAAAGCCCTTTCGGAAACCGGCTTGTTCGGGAGGCTGGAAGTCGTCAAGTCTGCGCGCGAGACGATTCGTAATGACTCTCGAAAACAGCACGTAGACGCGGCTCAGAAGGGAAATCGGTCTGTAGTTCTTCAAGAGAGCGTTGTCACCTTTCTTGAAGAACAAGACCACCGCACTTCTGCTCCACGCCTCCGGTGTAATGCCACCATGGAGGACGGAATTAAAGAGCTTCTGAAGGACTTCAAGTACCGGTCTTCCACCCGCTTTCAGAAGCTCCGCTGTAATTCCATCCTCGCCTGGGGCCTTACCGTTTTTAAGGTGCTGGAGAGCCATTCTAATCTCGCTCAGACTGACGTCCGGGATATCTTCGGAATAGTGTCGGATGAGACTCGCTCTTGGATCGTTACTCACACTTGCGTGGGGCTCCAACGATGACGTGTACAGCTGCCCATAGAACCTCTCAACCTCACTCAAAATCTCAGGTGTCCCGGAAACGATGCTGCCACATTCTGTCTTCAGCTTTGACAGTTGGCTCTTTCTGGCAGACAGATCTCTGGCAAAGACTTTGGAGCCTTAGTTCCGCTCGATCGCTTCTTCAATACGAGCTGTATTGAAGTTGCGTAAGTCCCGCCGCATGCATTTGGAGATCTGTCTGTTCAGATGCCTGTATGCTGTCAAGTCTGTTGAAGAATGTAGCTTCATCTCCCGTCTAACAGCCATGAGATTAAGAGTGTGATCGGAGAGTTTTTGTGTTCTTCTGCGGCGGGTCTTGCAGAACTTAGCTCCGACCGCATGGACAGTTTCCACGAGCTTGTCATTCATATCGTCCACTTCATTGCAGTCTTCTAGGCACTGAAAACGGTTTTGTAACTCGAGCTGAAAGGTTTCGGGACTTTGGATTAGAGCACGAGGGGGACGGAGCGTTGACTTCATTAGACGAGACCTCTCCAACTTAACGTTTAGGTTCAGTGTGCCTCTAACCATTCGGTGATCGCTACCAGTTTTCACCCTTGCGATCACGGAGACATCACTGAACAGTTGTCGTCTGGTCGTCATAATGAAGTCAATCTCATTTTTTGTCGAACCGTCGGGGCTCGACAAGGTCCACTTCCTGTGGGGCCGCTTCTGGAAGAAAGAGTTCATCATAAAGAGTCCCTCTTTCTCCATGAAGTCGGCCAGCTGCTGGCCCCTTGGGTTCCGTTGGCCTATTCCAAATTTCCCTACTTTCAGCTCACCGTTCTCTCTTGTGCCTAGTTTTGCATTGAAGTCTCCCATTAACACCGTATATTGGGTTTTGGAGGAATGCATGGCTCTAGAGATATCCTCATACATTTCCTCCACCTCCTGATCGGGATGTGCCGAGGTTGGTGCGTAAACCTGTATGACCTTCAGCGAATACCGTTTGGTGATTCTGAGTATAAGGTACGCAACCCTCGTCGACACACTCCCGATCTTTACAACGTTGTTAACGAGAGACTTGTGGACGATAAATCCGACACCTCCTTGGGACATATGGTCGCCCTCCCGTTGATAGAGCAAGTTGCCGGATTCGAGGATTACCGTGTCCTCCCCCTCTCTTCGGACTTCGGATAATCCTATAATATGCCAGCGCAACTTGTCTATCTCTTCTTCCAGCTCCACGATCTTCTCGTCAGTCCTCAGGGTGCGTGCGTTGTACGTTGCCAGGTCGAGTCGTCTAAGGTGGCAACCGAACCTCCACCGGAGATTCTTAGCACCCCCTGCCCCGCCGTTACCATGGTCGCCACCGTAGCCAGGAATAGCGGGGCCGCCGGGGACTGGGGGCCGTCTGTTTTTTGCTTTAGTCATTGGGGGGGTATTTGCCATAGTTGCCACGCTTGGCGAGCGGGTTGGCAACCGCAGTTTTTTTATTATAATTTTGGCTATTATCAGGAAGATGCTGCTGCCCATCTTCTGCCTGTTTCCCTTTGTCGCCTTTTACGACACCCACGGGAGGATATGGGGTAGTGGATATTCTTGACCGCCACTACACGGCTTATTTATATATAGTGTCATTATTTCCTATGTTGGTCTAGGGCTTATAGGTCCTATGTTTATGTGGGCCTAATAACCAAAAACAATATGCCTAAACCCTACCACGTCAAAAATATCACTGCAGCAAGGCTGTACCACGTCAAAATTTGACGTGGTTGAGGTTTTGGACAGAGTAAAAGTGGAAAATCTACAAGAAAAAAAAAGAAAGACGGGTATGTAGAGAAATTGAAAAAAAAATTTTAAAGGCATAGAAGAGATAGGTGTGATTGAAGATTTGTGGGAGACATTTAAGAAAGGGGTCGTGAATGTTGCTATTGAGGTATGCGGGGTAGCTTAAAGGAGGAAAGGAAGAAAGAACTATAATGTGCGGATGAATAAAGATTTACAAAGGGTTGTGCAAGAAAAGAAGAAGGTTGGATTGGTAAGCAACAAAAGCTAACCAAAAAGTTCAAAAGACTATCGATGACGATATAAAAGAAGCAAGAACGAAGTATAAAAGATTGAAATCAGCAGCAAAAGAAGTTGTGTCTAGAAAGAAGAAAGAACGAAAGGATGATTTCGATACGATGCTCACTTAAGATTTTCAGTCAAACATTAAGTTTTTCTGGAAATCCATCAAAACAGCCAGAGGATAAACTTCTACCTCGGAGCTGAGTACAATCAGGAGTCAAGATGGGAGCATTATAAAAGGAGAAGAAAGTGTGTTAAAGAGATGGAAAGAGTATTTTGAAAGTTTGTTTGAAAGAGAGGAAGTGCAGGTACAACATCCGGCACCTTCCATGGAAACCAATATAAATGTCGATGAAAGTGAGATAAGTATGGATGAAATAGTGAAAGCACTGAAAAGTATGAGATTAGGTAAGACTGCAGGGTATGACAGGTTTTATACGTGGTAGAGCCATGCTGCAGCTATATTAGTGGTATAGTTGTAGCACAAATGGGTCGGCTTGACCGGGGAAGGACCACGCTCTCACAGAATGCCAACGTAAATTAGCAGTTTAACACTGATGTATTTCGTATGGTTAGTGTAGAGTACCGGAGATCCTTTTTACTGGGAAAGAGGCATTCCATCTTAGTCCTCACGGGTGACAACGCATCTGCATTTTGATTCGCAAACGAGAATAAATGTAGATGTCTACGGGCCGGTATCCACCTACTATAAGATGGACTATTTGCACGTTTGTCACCCGATCCTATAAAAAAAAATACCGTCGAGATGCTGAGGGCTGGACAGGACATAGTGGCTAATCAGCTGTACCGCCTTTTCAATTTGTGCTGGCGAAATGGGCAAGAACCGGGAGACTGGTGCATAGACGTAATCGTGCCATTGTATAAGGGAAAAGGGTCACGGCAGGACTGTATAAATTACCGCGGTATAAGCCTTCTCAGCGTCGTCAGTAAATTGTATGCGAAAGTGCTGATTGAAAGGGTTGTGAATAAAACAGACTAAAAAGTATGGGATGCACAAGCGGGATTTAGAAAGGGAATGGGATGTACAGATCAGGTCTTATCCTTGCGGTGCATAGCCGAAAAGTGTTTGGCTAAAAACAAGAAGATCTATTGCGCGTTCGTGGATCTAGAAAAGGCCTATGATAGAGTGGTGAGGAATGAATTGTGGTCAGCACTGTCCTTGAACGGTATGAGCAGTATCCTCATACGAGCATTGCAATCTCTTTATAGGGATTCTAGTGCTTGTGTAAGGATAAACGAGGCATGCACTGAATGGTTAAATATCGAAAAAGGTGTTAGACAGGGATGTGTAGCGTCACCGTGGCTGTTTAATCTGTTCATGGACAATTGTTTGACAGATTTAAAAGAGAATGAAAGTGGGTTGAGAATGAATGAGTTACTCATCAAATGTTTTCTCTATGCTGATGACCAAGTATTACTTGCGTCTTCGGCCGAGGAGTTGCAGGAGATGGTAACTGCTATGAGTGGAGCTTTTGTTAGAAAGGGAATGAAGATGAATGTAAGGAAGACAAAAGTGATGGTGTTTGAAAAAAATGAGGCAGTGACAGACTACAATATCGTGATTGTAGATGAACAAATTGAACAGGTGAAAGAGTTTGTGTATCTGGGTTCAAAGTTTACAAGAGATGTAAAGTGTGAGAGTGATATCGAAGGAAGAGTGAGTGCAGGAAACATGGTGAATGGAGCTTTGCACTCCTTTAGGAGCAGGTGCAAGGTGTCTAACAAGGCTCGTTTGGCTGTGCATGAGGGGGTGTTGGTTCCGACACTCATGTACGGAAGTGAAAGTTGGGTATGGCAGAAGAAACATGAAAGAATAAATGCAGTTGAGATGAGAGCGTTAAGAAGTATGATAGGAGTTAAACTGAGTGACAGGATAAGAAAGAGTGAGATAAGAAAACGTTGTGGTCTGAAAGAAGATGTAGTGACAAAAATTGAGAAAGGTATGCTGAGGTGGTTTGGCCATGTCGAGAGAATGAATGAAGAACGTTTGACGAAAACGGTGTATAAGGCGAGTATGAATGAAAGTGTTGGAAGGGGTAGACCTAGGCGGACGTTTCTAGATTAAATCAGGGACGTCTTGAAAAAAGGCCAGGTCAAGAGTACCCTTAACCAAAGAGCATGTATGAAGGGAATAATGAAAGTGGACGAAGCGAAATAAGTATGTAAGGATCGTAGCAAGTGGAAAGAAGTGGTCTCTGCCTACCCCTACGGGAAAGAGGTGTGATTATATGTATGTATGTAGAAAATTTTAGCATTTGGACAAGTAGTTGTTACACTTTTGTTTCTCGCTTTTATTTCTCCAGACGGCCATTTTTAGTAATTTCTTTCTGATGGAGCAAGTGCTCTTTAGTGCTCCTTACTTCACTGATCCTGGATTGCTTGTAAGTTGACTAGTAGGTATTAGTCACACGGCTCTGTGCTGCACGCTCTCGTTTATTATTCGTTCCTTAGCTAATAGAGTGTAGCTCTACCTAGATATTTAGCGGAGCGTTCAGGACATCGAGTAAAATTACTTTGATACTGAAAAAGAGAAGTGATGTTTTGAGCTATTTGCGCTGTAACTTTACTTTTGTATAAAAATACGATAAAATTAATAGGCATAATATTTAATATATTAATTAAAATTCTATTCCATTTAAAAGTACAAAATAAGCGCAAATTATAAGCGAAAAATTTGATGGGACGTTGGTAATTCATATAATCTTACCTAATTAAATTTACTTACATAATGTGCATAGTGCATACTCAATGATATCTTACATAATTAGCCTTGTTAAATCAGGGATCCTGGGCTAACCACTATTTGTAAATTTATATTCACAGTAGTTACGCGGGAGAAAGCTTGAACTCATCAACACCAATAAAATTGTTAATTGCTAAGAAGTGTCGTAAAATAAATAATTGATAATGAAGGAAGATATCGTTAGGATATCATAGATTTATCTGACAAAATGTCATGGATATATCAAATTCGTCAACACGTACTGGAGAAAAGAGGTGGCTTTACTGATCTATGGCACTCTTAGAAAAGATGCCAGGCTGTGGATCGCCTTACATACGCCGCCATTACGGGGTACATTGTACTGGGCGGATATACGAGTATAGACGCTGACTAAGAACGCATCAACCTGCTAATTGTTTTCCTTTAATATCCTTAGCTGTCATAAAATGTGTATTGTAATCAGAGAAAATATTCGCTGTTTAACTTATATAAACTTCTGGAGCCGAACAATTACAACTACTTGAAATAAAGAAAGCAGAATATAAACCGAATTCTAAATTACTAGATCGAATACGTAACAGCAGACAACCGTTTTTGTTTTACTATACAGCTGTCGGTTAGTAATGGAACAGATTGCAGGAGCTTCTTTTGCGATGATTTACGTGGTATGACGTACGTGGATGGCATCTGAACTTTAAATGTGAACTGAACGTAAAGCTTACGTATGATCACAAGCATTTATCTTTATTGGAATGACAAGGAATGTACTAAGACGAACCAAGATGACCACGTGGCCTAGTTTTAAAAACTAAGAAAATATTAAGGTCCTTCAAAACTTTCCTTCATTTTCCTTTTCCTTCACCTTTACAGGCTACTAAACGTTCAATAATGTCAGAAGTCATGGACGTATGCAATTTTGTTGAAGCACAAACTGGTTATGAACACCAATGCGATTAAAAAGGAACTTTACAAAACTGACTCGGTAAAATTTAACCCTAATTGAATAGAAAGTATTATTTAATTTAGTCCAAACTGAATTTTTTTGGTTCGCCTGAATAGTTTTTGGAATATGATAGTGACAAGCGAACTATGGAACATTACATAATCATATCATGATTTTACAAATAAGTGAGTACTCATTTTCACAGCAGTTATGCCACATAAAATTCAACTAATTGGATGAAGTTGGTTATATTTTTCTCATATAATTACATACTTACAGAGCTACAATATAAAGTGTCGGTTGAGATCCTTTTTAGAGTTCCGTATACACAAAGGGTAACCAACGGGACCCTATTGCTAAGACTCTTCTTTCCGTCCGTCCATCCGTCCGTCTGTCTGTCTGTCAGCTGGCTGTATCTCATAATCTGTAATAGGTAGACAGTTGAAATTTTCACGGAATGTGTTGCCACTATTATAACAAATAATAGAAATTAAAATAAATTAAAAATTAAAAGGGGCTCCCCTAATAGAAACGTGTATCATGATGGTATGGAACCTTGTATGTGCGAGTTTGACTCGCACTTAGCTGGTTTTTAACTTTTATCATTGTTTTGGAGAAACTTTTGTCCTGGGAAGAACCTGCTGTTCGTTTTACTAGAAAGAAATGATGATCTATAATCCTATAACTTTTGTGGATAATAAATTACTGTGCATTACGATATCTAAACATAAGCTAAGAAATATAAAAAAAAAACCATTGCATGCCAAGCGTGACAACTGTAGCAAGTATCCCCTATGAGTAAATCTATGAGGGGTGGGGAGGCTATGTCAACAGTGGACTTTAGATAATAATAATAATAATAAATTTATTCACTTTTTTACATGCAGGGTATCGTAAACTATTACAATACTCGTTTTTTTTTTGGCAACATACTATTAAGATATGGTTAATTGTTGAACATGTGGAGACATTACTTAAGAGCAAGTAAATTAAGTTAAGTTAGTAAATGTGTGTGTGTGTGCGTGTGTTTGTGTATATGTGTGTGTGTGTGTGTGTGTGTGTGTGTGTGTGTGTGTGTGTGTGTGTGTGTGTGCGTGCGTGTGCGTGTGTGTGTGTGTGTGCGTGTGTGTGTTTGTGTGTGTGCGTGTGCGCGATCGTGTGCGTGTGCGTGTACGTGTGCGTGCGCGTGTGCGTGTGCGTGTGAGTGTGCGTGTGCGTGTGCGTGTGCGTGTGCGTGTGCGTGTGCGTGTGCGTGTGCGTGTGCGTGTGCGTGTGCGTGTGCGTGTGCGTGTGCGTATGCGTGTGCGTGTGCGTGTGCGTTTACGTGTGCGTGTGCGTGTGCGTGTGCGTGTGTGTGTGCGTCTGCGTGTGCGTGTGCGTGGGCGTGTGCGTTTGCGTGTGCGTGTGCGTGTGCGTGTGCGTGTGCGTGTGCGTGTGCGTGTGCGTGTGCGTGTGCGTGTGCGTTTGCGTGTGTGTGTGTGTTCCTGTTTACACTTTCTTGTGGTAGCTTTATAGATGTTTAGTTCTTTATTAATCCTATTGTACACATGACTACTTCGGACATAGTATTGTCTACGAGCTAAAGCAGTTCTGTGGGGGAGGTGTTCACATACCCGGTATTCCTGTCTTCGACTTTACTTTCTGTGCGCGCTGTGTCAGTGGGAGCGAGCGATGTCTAAGAAGTATCATTTGATGTATGTAGAGTTGCCTGGTTGTAAACACCTCACAGTCTTTATATAGTTGGGTAGTGGGGTAAGGTAATATTTTGTAGTCATAACCTTTAACACGGATCGCTGTGCTCGCTCCAGTTTTAGAAAATGTGTTGGGAACGCCCCACCCCAGGAAAGGATGCAATAGGTCAGAATCGCCTGCGCCAGCGCAAAATAGACCATACCATACCATAGACAACGTTTTTGAGTCCGCCGCATTCCCCAATTTTTAAAAACTGGAATAATTTTTCGAACCCTGGATGCCATGGCCATGCCATGTCTATTTAAGGTATCCAGGTAAGGGTACTGTCGAGTATAATTCCCAGATATTTTATATTATCCGTCTGTTCTATTGCCATGCATACACAGTTTGCATTTATCGCGTCACAGTGGTGTATTTTGATGTAGTAGGGATCAGATTTGGGTTGTAATGCTTTTGATGCAGAAAAGGTATACTTTGTTTTGTCAATGTTTAAGGTCAGCAGGTTGTCACAGAGCCAGTTTAATACAACACGCAGGGCCAACTCCATTCGGCATCCCAGGTTTTGTCGTGTGCCAAGATAACAGTATCGTCTGCGTACTTGATGATGCGACAATGCGGAATAGTCAAGCGACAGAGACTATTTATGTATGCCAGAAACAGTGTCGGTCCTAGTACATTGCTCTGAGGAACTCCGTAGGTAAGCTATTTATCATCACTAAGATAAATAGCTTTTTTTAGCAAAATATTCTATTTTGACACATTGTCTGCGTTCTGAGAGATAGTCTCGAAAGATGTTCAAACCCAAACCTCTAATGCCAATTTCATTTAGCTTTTGAAGGAAGATAGGGATAGAAAAAGTGTCAAAGGCCTTCGATGGGTCAAGGAAGGTTCCTATTATTTTTAATTTATTGCCTATATTTTAAGCTACAGAGTTGACTAAATCCATAACAGGGTCTTCTGTGGATAAACCACTTCTAAAGCCGTATTGATTTTCTGATATGATATTGTATTTATTCAAGTAATTAATAAGTCTTGTGTTTAGAATTTTTTTCCATTATTTTGGAGAAGGAAGTGAGTACTGATATAGGCCTATAATTATTGAAACTGCTTCTGTCCCAATTCTAAATAATGGATACACCAGAGCCTTCTTGAAGGCTTTTGGAAAGACACCTGACTCAAGGAAACGTTTGCAGACATATGTTATAGGAGGAACAAGAGTATTTCAGGCAGCCTTAATCACTGCAGAAAAGATTCCGTCATAGCCAGTAGCACTATCTGTTTTAAGTTTTATAGTTATCTTCTCAACTTCTCATTCGTCTGTCTCTAATAAAACCATGGCGTTGCCAAGAGGTTTATGAGATAATTTTATTGAGGTTTTAGGAGAAACTGATGGGTGTTGATTTTTAAGAATTTTGGATGCTAGATTTGGTCCAATATTAACAAAGAAATCATTGACCTGATTTATTGAGACATTAGAGTCATTTGTTAGATTCAGTAGGTCCTTAGAAGGTGATGAAGAGGAGGTGAGATGAGTTATGCTCTTGATGACATTCCAAGTCGCTTTGAGGTTATTTTTGGCTTTTTGAAATTCGTTGCGTTCGTAGACCTTTTAATTTTTTTTTATATTTTATTGCAAAAGTTGCGATAACGTAGATATGTGATTTTGGCTACTACATTATTTGGGTCCTTTTTCATTTTGCTATGCAAGCTGTCACGGTTGTGTATGCACCTTAGGAGTCCGGCTGTAATCCAGGGCTTCAGTATACTTTTTCTGCATGACACGTTGACAGACATGGTGTTTTCCTTAGTGCATGTATAAATCTTGGAGATTAATATATCAGCAGCAAGATTAGCATCTTTGGTATCAAAGATGTTTGAAAAATTGGTATTGGCCAATTCGTTTGTAACATTTTGTGTATTAACATGTACCCGAGTTTTTGGGTATAGTGTTTGTTGACGTTGACCTATGAATGTAAGGATAGGATTATGATCGGTGAATTTGAAATCAGACACGATGGTGGTTGTCTTAAGTTTGGTTTTCATCATAAAGTGATCAAGGCAAGCATTATCATGGGTGATAAACGAATGTGCGGTTAATAGCCCGTGTGATGCCAGAAGATTCAAATGAGGGTCGGGTTTGAGCTCACGTTTATCAGAGAGAATGTTTATAATAATATCTCCAATGAGAGTTACCGTTTTTTATGACGCTAAAGATAGCAGCCAAATATTCAACAAAACACCATCGTTATGATTGTGTCAATTGGAACAGTGAGAATTAAAGCCTTGTAGGACCGCGACATTAACGACTTATATTTACCATATTTAAGAAGATACAAAGTTCATCAAAATTCTGGTTAATGCTCCTGATGTTAACTTGGAGATCTGTCTGCTCAGTTGCTTGTATGCTGTCAAATCTGTTGAAGAATGTAGCTTCATCTCCCGTCTAACAGCCATGAGATTAAGAGTGTGATCGGAGAGTTTTTGTGTTCTTCTGCGGCGGTTCTTGCAGAACTTAGCTCCAACCCCATGGACAGTTTCCACGAGCTTGTCATTCAAATCGTCCACTTCATTGCAGTCTTCTAGGCACTGAAAACGGTTTTGTAACTCGAGCTGAAAGGTTTCGGGACTTTGGATTAGAGCACGAGGGGGACGAAGCGTTGACTTCATTAGACGAGACCTCTCCAACTTAACGTTTAGGTTCAGTGTGCCTCTAACCATTCGGTGATCGCTACCAGTTTTCACCCTCGCGATCACGGAGACATCACTGAACAGTTGTCGTCTGGTCGTCTTAATGAAGTCAATCTCATTTTTTGTCGAATCGTCGGGGCTCGACCAGGTCCACTTCCTGTGGGGCCGCTTCTGGAAGAAAGAGTTCATCATAAAGAGTCCCTCTTTCTCCATGAAGTCGGCCAGCTGCTGGCCCCTTGGGTTCCGTTGGCCTATTCCAAATTTCCCTACTTTCAGCTCACCGTTCTCTCTTGTGCCTAGTTTTGCATTGAAGTCTCCCATTAACACCGTATATTGGGTTTTGGAGGAATGCATGGCTCTAGAGATATCCTCATACATTTTTTCCACCTCCTGAACGGGGTATGCCGAGGTTGGTGCGTAAACCTGTATGACCTTCAGCGTTTGGTGATTCTGAGTATAAGGTACGCAACCCTCGGCGACACACTCTCAATCTTTACAACTTTGTTAACGAGAGACTTGTGGACGATAATTCCGACACCTCCTTGGGACAGATGGTCGCCCTCCCGGTAATAGAGCAAGTTGCCGGATTCGAGGATTACCGTGTCCTCCCCCTCTCTTCGGACTTCGGATAATCCTATAATATGCCAGCGTAACTTGTCTGTCTCTTCTTCCAGCTTCACAAACTTAAAACTTCATGAAAAACACAAAGGATTATAAATGTTAAACGTGTTATTTTATGTGCATGACAGTACATGTGCTTGGAGCGGGACAAGTGTACAAAAACGGATAGGACTTCTTCGTATTATATTGGGTTGAGTGATAATGTAGGGATGGTTTTTAAAATAATGCTTATGAATACAAAATATTTTTGTACATTTATTGTTACGACAAACAATTAAACTACTAAGATTCTCCTCGTTATCTTCTCGTTGTCATCGCCATATTAGCGGTATAATAGGAAATATTGCTTCATATATCGCCCCATAGATGTCATCCCATAGATTTCTTAAGAGTCACCAGATGAAAATGCCCTATCTTCAGATGCTGCAATGAATGAATAAATGAAACAAAAACTAACTTTCTATATCAATTTGAAATATATTCCGAGTCCGTCTCCGTTATCTGCTTTTGACAGTACCGCACCAGTGGATGCCGATACTTAATCCAATTACGAGCGAAGTCGAGACCAGCAACTAAATAATAATTGCATTACCTTATCTCAACAGTCAAATATAATTGCCAAGCACAGAAAGCATAAATAACGCGAATCAGTGTCAAAAGAACACAAAGTTTAATTTTGACGAATCTTGCCTTATAAATGCCGTAAAATATTAAGTCATGCAAGTAATCGTTTAATCACAATTCAGATTTTCTACTCAAAAATATGATAGTTCAAGAGACATTGGACGTTTTCATTCAAATCAACTTCAAATATAAGAAAGAGATGCCTTGTCCCTCTTGTGAACCAAGATAAAATGCAACATAGTATGTTATTATATTGGCGCTCGAACCGTACAAATAGAACACACCAACTCCCTAAGTTTCCAGAGTGAAACACAGCTGCAGGTGCACTGCTGACATGCAGCAAGAATAGGTGTAAGATGGTCCAAATAAATCCAAATTACTTAACCTAGAAGATAGATAGAAAATAAATGTTTAATTGTAAAAATTAATATATGAAATTTAGCATTTTGTAGCTATATGGAATTTAAATAAAAGTATTATACTTATCACGTTTGAAGGGAGATATATGGAAGTAATAACGTTAAGCCATTTTACGAGATGACGTCATTACGTGAGGCGAATCGCCTGCATTCCTTTAAAATCGAAAAGTAAAAGAGGTATGTATGAAGTGTTTGTACAGTAGAGCTACGATGGCTATCCCATTAAAAATAACTAGAGTAAGAAGCCTATCCACCTGCAGTGAGGTATAACACAGGCTGTCCCTATATACCCTGAAACTCTTCACTGCTGCATTGTAAGCCGCTTTCATGCTACTGGACTGGACGAGATAGGGTATCAACGTCAATGGCGAGTACATCACTCACCTTCGTATTGCCGACCATATAGTCCTTATGGCAGAATCGCTGGAAGTCCTAAGCACTATGCTCAACGACCTCAAAAGTGTCTCCAACGGATAGGTCTGAAGGCTAACAAGGACAAAACAAAAGATATGTGTAACGCCCATGTCATAAATATGCCGCTAGTTATTTGGAGCACTAAGCTCGAAGTTGTTGACGGTTATGTTTACTTGAGACAACTAGTCCGACTAAGTAAGTCCAACTTTGATCGAGAGGTCAATCGACGGATTCAACTCAGCTGGACAGCGTTCGGGAGATTACGACACACTTCTCGTCAGGCATACCTCAAAACCTCAAAACAAGATTGTTAAACCAGTGGGTGTTGCCAGTGAAGACCCATGGATCTAAGACGTGGTCCTTCACTGCTGGCCATACGAGGAAGCTCAAGGTCGCTCAGCGAGCTATGGAGAGGGATATTCTCGGGGTTCCTCGCCATGATAAACTTAAAAACGAAGATATCCACAATAGAACCAGACACAACCCAACGGATTAGTAAGCTAAAATGGCAATGGGCTAGCCATATAGCTCGAAGAACCGAGAACCGATGTGGAAGAAAGGTTCTCGAGTGGCAGTCTCGTACTGGAGGGCGAAGTGTAGGGCGTCCCCCTACTGGATGGAGTGACGACCTGGTAAGACATGCAGGAAGTCTATGGATGCAGGTGGCTCAGGACCGTGCTTTGTGGCATTCCTTGGTTGACGCCTACGCTCAGCTTGTGAAATGCTGTAATGGTGAGGATGAATGATGATATCTACTACAGAGCAACAAAAACAAACACGAAAGTGTTTTTTTTTCTAGCTCTTATAATTTACAAGCTACACTGTGTCACGCGATTGTCAACTTATAATCTGATTAGGAGATGTTAAGCTACCCTAGAGACGCTTGTTTTTGTAACGTAATTGAATAAAATTGTACGGCGCGCCTCGGCTACCAACTTTTATATCGCTAAATTCGAGTATTATTTTGAAATAGGCCTTTGACATTTTACATAGTACGTACAGGATCACAACCACTCAGGCTTTATATGGTATGACTTGGTATTCAACAGAGTTGTTATCAAATTTACTACTGCATCGAAAAATTCGAGTATTTATAGTATGAAATGGGCCTTTAGTGATATTTTCTACCGGCTTCAAAAAAGAGACGCTACTCAATTCGACTGTATGTTTTTTTGTGTGTGTTACCTCATAAATGATGTTATGAGGTAACATAACTTTTTACTGAGTGATCCGATTTTGATGATTCTTCTTTTATCTGAAAGCTGGTGCTTCACATGTTGTGGTCCCATATAAATTGAATCAAGTTCCGACCAATAGTTTTAGAGTTATTCTTAATAATTTATGTTGAAGTCGATTGTACAAAATTTTTAATTTTAAATTATATTCAGTACGTTAAGGATCATAAGAGATCATAGGATATAGGCTATATAAAATTACATTTTAATTATTTTGACAAAACCTTTTATCACAAAGATAGGATGTTTAATTATATCTTATTACGCAGGCTTCACATTGAATTAAACTATTTCTGTACGGATTCACCAATTTTTATATTTTCATACTCCCAATATTTTCAATGCTTTGCTAATATCATATTATGGTGTCTGCGGGAATCGAGCTCAAGTTGCTCGCGTTTAACCTTTGAGCTGCCAAGACTATGAATTAACTACGATATAACCTTCAGAGAAAATAAAGAAACTAAAGAAAAGTAAAAATAAGATTGCCCTCAACTTCTAATTACTGCTAAATTTCATTCCCTTGAGAATTAAACATTTAATTAATTTAAAATCTTGTTCTTCTTAATAACTGATGGTTGTTAGAACAAGAGCTTAAGAAACTATAAGATTGCAAATTAAATTATTCAAATGAAAAGGTAAAGTCATTGGAAAATCTGTTATATTTTACGAATTCCAGTTAACTAGACATTACGTACAAAAATCTGTATTTTTGGTTTGTTTTGGTTCTGATTCCGTATAATATTTACTGCATATTAATGATTCCATTCGAAACGAGATTTAATAATTTAATTTGTAAATTAACATTTTCTTGACCAGCCCGTTAAGGTCCACTGCTGAACTTGGGCCTTTCCCTTTTTAGGGAAGATTTGCCCTAATCACCTCGCTTGGTGGCCACAGCTGCTGCCCGTTAACGGTCCGGGTATTTTACGTCTGACGTATACAAGATGGTTACACCGCCATATGTCGCAAGTCACGTTACCATTCTGACATTTCCTATTGTCGCCTATTGTGAAATTTCTGGGCAAAATGGAGTGATGGATTATTTTACGGCACCATCACACAACAAATGGTGAATGCTCCTTCAGAATTACTAATGTGTGTAAGGACAGTGAAAGTAAAGTGAAAATACATCATGCTAACTTTCTCGCAGTCGCAGCACTGTATGTAATCACGGAGGCTGTTTACATAAGCACAAAGACAAACATTCAGACCTGCAAGAATTATATTTTGGCCTTACAAACGCTTGTTTAGTGTGAGCTTCGATTCTATGGCCCTCAACACTGCAACTCAATGCTAAACCACAGCGCCACGGAGCAGGCAATTTTATATATTATGGGATCATTGTGAAAGTATACTTTAAAAATGAAAATTCCTTGAATTTCTCGTTGTCGTCTTGTCATTAATACAATCGTGACACTTAAACTTATTCCGGCGGACCAAAGCATTGAATTAGGTATAAATTCAATACCTATTACTTTCCGTTAAAATAGGGCTAGATTTTTCAAAGAAGTTTTGCATAATTTCTTTTTAATCGGATTGGTTTTTATTAACCTGTTTCCGCTCCAGCAAATTTGTATACGTCCATGATTTCTAACTTTATTCAAATTTAGTAGTTTTTAAAAGGTGAAAGAAAAGAGGAAATCAGAGAGTTTTAACTACCTTAATATTGTAAAAAAAAATTCCGTTAAACTTAACAAATTAACTTCAAAAACAGTTTGGTTTGCGATGCTCACATGCGGCATGCCGTTTTTGGAAGGGTATTTATTGTAAAATCCTTAAAATTTACTACAAAGAAATTGTTAATTATAATTTGTCACATTTATCACGTAATTATTGTCGTATGGCGCAGTAATACACGGTATTGCATAATATCACGTAATATTATGATAAATCGTCTGTCGTGTAAGTAAATTATTATATATAGGTATATTTATTTATTTATATTTTAGATTTTACATATAATATTTATAGTGCATTTTACCCATTAATTAATTTTTCACTTCTTTTTATTTCTTTTTTGAAGTTTGTCTGGAAGAAATTGCTTTATAGCAATATGACAGCCTTTTATCTTTCTCTCTGGTTGTTTCTTGTTACCTTATTTGTTTTCTTAGTGCACAATAAAGGGTATTGTATTGTATCGTATTGTAAGTTTTACCACTAATCGTAGTGCTTGCTAGGTTTATATCCCTTCATGGACTACAACTTTATCAGCCCATAAAAGTCTCCAGCTAGACATGGTTCTCGTCATGTGATAGGCGGTAGGCAGGCGGATACCACTTTTAGTGACCTGAAAAAGAAACTGGTACTTAAATTTTTAGTTCTAGTTTTTCATTATTATAGATCTTTATTTATATTGTGTGTAACCATTTAGTTAGATTTAAATAGTACTTTAAAATCATCAAATAAAAATTTAGATTTTATGATTCAGTTATATTTTGCTACGTTTCTCTTAATCACGGGTAGATTTTATAAGAGGATGAGAGACAATAAGAGTGCCAATTAAATTATTTAAATTATTGAAATAGATATTTAAAAAAGCTTATATTATTGACAAGTTTATATAATATCTCAGAGAATGCCAACGAAAATACCGACAACCTTAATAACGTCGAGATATGGAAATGAAATATTCGTCTGTGTTATAGGAGAATAAAAATGGCCTCTTTGCAATTGTAATACGGCCACTCGACTGCCTACATAAAATCTACATTCAACGCATGGCGTTTATGAATTCAGATACAGTAGTTGCGAATAGTAACCAGTTAACATACCGAAATATTATAGATTGTAGTTGTCGCTTTTAAAATTATATAATTAAGAAGTTTTAATTAATCAACTTGTAAACATTAGAAAATTTTACGAAATTACTGTTTGATTTATTAGAAATATTTTACAATACAAATCGTAAAATATATATGTTTCGTACCTTTTTTAACCGAATAATTGATATTCTTTAAAGCAAAAGTTGATTTTCTGAATAAATTAAAATATATTTTCCAAATTCGGCTTACCAGCATCTTCTCCTTTATAGATTCTCTTGCTGTGAATAAGAGAATTTTCTTTAACCAATTGTCTAATATATACAAGTTGAATTATTATAAAAAAATAATGATAACAAAGTTTTTATTATATTGATTTCTTATATTTACGCGAACACTACACATTGAATAAAACTATTTTTTACGGATTTTATCGCGTATAATTTACTATTTTAATTCCCGACGTTTCGGGTGCTTTACAGCAACCCATGGTCACGGGGGGGACTGAGATGTTTGACGTCCCGATGTCACAGTTAGTCTGGGTACCTTCAGTTTTTAATATTAATTTTTGGTTCGATTTACGCAGAATTAACATACAGTATCTTGAAGTCTACCAATGGTATGCTTGGGTTTGGAATTAATTTTGTTAATTATAGGATCCCAAGCAGATGGCAGCACCCATCCATCTTCTCTATTGAAATTAGGATGTTTTTAATTGCAATAACGAGGCGTATCATCCTCGGTAGGAATCGGTGTTATTTTGCGAGGATTTGTGGTCTATTAAATCTGGTGTAATGGCGGGGGTGATCTTGAACATGTTCACAGACTGCAGACTTCCCAGAGCGTCGGTACTTCACGTCAGCTATATGTTCTTTCACGCGGGTTTTAATGGATCTTTCTGTTTGTCCTATGTAAGAGGGACCACATTCGCAATCAAGCTTGTACACTCCTGCATCTTTTAGAGGGATATTACACTTGACGGATGCTAAAAATTTACTAATCTTCTTCGGCGGCTATTATTTAAGTATTTTTTAATAGAAGCTCGCTTTAAAATGTAGCCAACCTTGTCTGTGACTCCTCTCACATAGGGTAGTACAGCAGGCACACGCTTGACTGTGGTCGGCTTCACTCGGTCACTGTGACGTAGTCGCGGGACTCGAAGCTTGTTGTCTTGCAATACTTGCTCGACGTGCTGAAGCTCGGCGGCCAGATGTTTTCTGTCACAGATCCCTCGTGCTCTCTGAAACAAAGATTTTCTCACGGTAGCTAACTGTGATGGATGATGGTGCGATTCACCATTTAAATATCGGTTGGTATGGGTATTTTTTCTATATATAATTTGACCAATGGTGTTATCAGGATTTCGGATGACTAAAAGCGGATGAGTAAAAGCATACATACGTCCCAATGGTGAACACAGGCCTCCTATTAATCCTCGAGTAGAATGCTGGCAGTATAAAGTTCGCCGCTCATCCCCCATGCGTAATAATTATATAAATATGATATATTAAGGCCTTAACAGTGGTTGAAATGCCTAAATCTTGGATATTTAAGTAAAAAAATGTCAAAAACTGTTCATTTAATCCACAAAGAAAAAATACAGGGTACTAGAAGAGGATTTGTTAAATGTTTTTAATTTAACAAAATTGCATTTTTGTCAACTCCTTATTAGAAAAAAAATCCCCAAATAGTACCTATCTTTGTCAAATTTTGCAAAATTTCTCCAAAACGGAACAAGCTTTTTAAATAGTTCATACACTAAAAAAAGGTCTTAAAAATATTAATATTTTTAATTGAGAGTTTTATTTTTATTCCCCGTTTTATAAGAGAATATATCATTTATCCCTGAAATTGAATATATTTACGCGAGCGCGCATGCTCCGTCGCCCTGTCACACTCACAGTCCGTTTTCGGACATCGTCGAGGGTGGACTGCGCGTTGGTGTTGGAGCGACTTCGTTCAAATATATATTAGTTTTTTAAAGGTTAATACTCAATTATAAATATTTTTATGACTAGAAATACTTAATTTAGTTAATATCTGTACACTGGTAACTGTAAATATTATTATATAAATAAATTAATTTTTAAATTGCCCAAAGAAGAAGAAATTTTCGCGACGTTGATTAGTGAAATTGAAAAATGCATTTTTATGATGATGTGGAACGACGAACATGCTCTCGTTACTTAGATTTCGATAGTTTTTAATACCTATGTAATTTTATTGTTGCATATTTTTATTAATTAGTTGATACTGAATTTCATAATTATGTATTACAATAAAACGCTGTTTTTATGAGTATGACTTTATAAAATATTATTGGGGAGGGAAATAAAGATACAGATACATACATTTAGGTACACTGTTATCCAATTAAATCAAAAAATTTTAATAAATAAAAAATGATGCTTCCCTAAGTATAAATTACTATTGTTGTGGCTTCGGAACAGTCCTGATATAATATCCTTTTCCTAAGTATTTCCTATTCTCCCGCGTCCCCCAAATGCGCACTACTCAAAATGGTGCGCCACCTATCGTCAAGAAAAAGAAGAAGCAAGATGGCCGCGCACGCATAAAACGTGTTCGTTACTGCTCGTTTAAAAATACTCAATAAATAAGTTGTAAGACTATCGTGCAATTGCTCGTGTCCATATACATTCGAAGTACAGTGTGGTGTCTGTGTATACACGAGAACTTCAGCCTCAATATTTCGACTTCACCATAACCACGAGGAGTGCTCCAGTCTTGTGAGTATCCTTGCCTTATCTACCCTGTTCTAAAGCTATTTTCATTTACTTCCTGATTAGGATCATCGAGTTAGCCAGCCCTTGGTCTGGTTGTTCTCTGGTTCCCAAAACCACCCACGAAACACATTGCGAAACATTCAAGCCGTTAACAACTATATAAAGACATTCTTGGGTTTATGGTTTTTTTTTTATGTTAGACAAACTATCATCTAAAAAATGTAAAAATTTTAAATTGGAGAGGGGTTTCTCTACGTGATAAAGTTAGAAATGAAAATATTCGCAGTAGAACCAGAGTAACCGACATAGCCCAATGGAATATCACAGCGAAATGGAAATGGGCTGGCTATATAACTTGGAAAACAGATAAAAAATAGGAAAAGAGGTTCTCGAGTGGCAACCTCGTACAGGTAAGCGTAGTAGTACTCAACCTTTATTCCTCTTCACGTATTCTTTCTTCAAATAAGTCGCAAATAATACTTACCTAGTACCATTAAGCAATAATTTATTGCGGAAATTTTGTGATAAAATTAAAATAATTACAAACTTATCCAAGTTAATCTAATTTAGTCTAACTTATCCTTATGCGTTACAAAAAAAAACCAATAAAATATAAAATAGTGAGATGACGTCAGTTTTTAAGAAGATATAACAAAAATAAACATAAAAATAAATTTCAAAAAAGTTCAGTATTCAATTGATTATATACCGCTGACACTTAATCAGAAAATGTGGCGTATGGCATGAATGACAATCTCTCGAACGTTTTATCTAGGTACAAAGATGTTTTACGTTTTCGTCGCCTCTACATGATATTTTTGTCAGCATAAGGTACCCTTCTATATCTGAAACGAATATAAATATTGCTACAAAGTAAAGTAATAGGCTATACAAGTCCCTCTACTGGGCACAGAACTCTTTTTATTTCTGAGAGGGTTTTAGGGCAAGGAAATGCCCGCCGCGCTGCCCCAATGCGTGTTGACGAAAATTGCAATTACAAATTTCATTCGTGCTGTCTTGGATCAAACCCGGGAAAAATTTACAGCGAACGCTTTGACCCAGATCTACTAATACGACACAAATAAATACGATTTAACATATATAATAAAAAACTCTTACGTACTTGAATCTTGAACACTTGATAGCTCGTGACGCCTACCGGACAAAGCTACAGCGCCACACCGTGCAATGTAATTGAAGATGCGTAACCGCGACATAATTCTCATTGATGCGCAAGCATAACAGGCAGTATGTCACTTATATAATTGTCATCTCTGCAGTCTATTAGTGTTTGCACTTTTATAAGTAATACAGAACGTAGTTGCTAGAGGGTGTTGATGTCGGCTAAAATCTCTGCTATTTTATATTTGTAAAATCTATTTTGCAATGTGTATATTTATATCCTGCGAGAGACATGGCGGCCCGATAGCGTATTGCCTTATCGTTTGGTTGTGGCACTGTAGGCAACGGGGTCGAAACCAACTCGTAACATGTATTTGTGTGGCCTACAGATTATTGTTCCCTTGTTCAAATGTAGCATAACGCTATTCCTGAATGAACACGAAGCAACTTATTTATACAATTTTAAGGGTATAATAATAGTTGAATCATAATGAGAATAACTGTGTAATGATTTAACAACGCTAGCTGATATTTTATTCGCTGCAATGGTATGACTCTTTAAAGCTAAGTGCGTCATTGATGAATCAAATGCTCGATGAACATACCTGCATGCTCCGCACACTTTTCCATTAGTTATGAGGGGCTAATTTCGATTGGTCTTTACTTTGTATCTCATGTCTATAATAGAATTTTTGGATTGATTAATATAGTAGTACCGGAAAGGAGTAACGTTTTCCAAGAGCCCTAAAACAAATTCAAAATTGCAATGCAATAAATGCAGAATTTCTCCCATTACAGGAGCCTTTCACTAAGCTTACAAACTTTTTTATTCGTTAAACGAATGGAATAACTTTCAACAAATACTATTTTGCCAAGATTACTCAGTAAGTGTTACCTTTTAACGTAAAATTATTGTTTCCGCCGAAATAAAAAAAAATTCAGCAAACGATATATATATATATATATATATATATATATATATATATATATATATATATATATATATATATATATTGTACATATATACTCGTATATAATATATATTTCTGTGCAATAACTCGATACACTGCTTCTTTGTTGCAGAAATACGTACAACGATGGTGCCTACCCAGATTGTATAAACAAAAACTAAGACTAATTCCTTTAATATTCTGCATGAGCGTAATACAGTCCCGGATGTTTCGAAATTCTGACTACCCACCACCATTATCCAACTGCATCGTATCACTACCAGACTACCACCAGAAGGAAGTTGTCGTAGAAGATTATATATATTTTTTTAAATTAAACTGTATGGCAATTAATTTCTCCTTAAATGCTCCAGCACAATCCTAAATTGCTCCATCTCCATCGCTATTAGTTAATTTAAAATAAATTTTTAAATAATGTAATTATGAAATTAACGAGGTTAGTAATAAATATATTCTATTTTTAAAGAAAATATTCTCTTCTTTGTAACATACACGTATCTTGGCGCAAAAAGTAGAAAACTTTTGAGAAAATTAAGCTTTTAACAATAAAATCGACTAATGATAAAAATATTTTGTGGAAATAAGTGAAATCGCTATTGTATTTTCAAGAAGTTGATGGAAAATTTATCAAGGGTCATTCCGTACTTACACACTTTTCATTTTTATAGTGTACAGTTTTCATTCAAACTGGAAAAGCTGCGCTTTCTGTGGCGCGGTGGGTGACGCTCTCCGGGGGAGGTCGGAAATTTTTGGTATAACTAAACTTTGACCAAAAAAAATCGATAAATTTTTTTTTTTATTTTTTTTTTTTTTTATAGGATAAGGGTGACAAACGAGCACACAGTCCACCTGATGGTAAGTGGTTGCTGCGGTCCATAGACATCTACATCTATCCTCGTTTGCGAATCAAAATGCAGATGCGTTGTCACCCGTGAGGACTAAGATGGAATGCCTCATTTCCAGTAAAAAGGGCCTCCGGCCACCTGCACTCACCAAGCGAAACGCAGAGGTAAACCTCTACTTCACGCTGGTTTTCTGTGAGGTCGTGGTACCACCCCGGTTCGAGCCGGCCCATCCATGCGACAGCAAAAGGTGCCGCGTGGCTCTACCACTGTTAAATGATAAAAATATTTCATATTTCGTGATGGCCTGTGCGGAAACTATAAGTGATATCGTTTTTATATGTATAAAAGGTTGATAGCAAATTTATCAAGGATTATTTCGCAACTACAAACTTTTCATGCACCTTGTACGGTTTTCTTCGAAACTGGAAAACACCTTGCTATCGGACCCTTGGAGACTCCATTAATTTTTGCAAATTTTTCGCTAAAATGATAAAGACTGCAGGAATGATTGGCGTTTGGAGAGTTTGTTATATTACTCCCAGAAAAAAAATTAATGTATTTAGTCTCAAAAATATAATAGAAAGGAATGTGATAATTTAAAGTCAGTTATTCCCGATACATTTGCTTATTTTCTTGGCGAAGCCACGTTGCAGCTGTATTATAACTGCTGAATTGGCCGCATCGACGGGGGACGAACCAAACTCCCACAGGATACCAGTGTAAATCAGCAGCTTATTGCTGCTGTATTTCGGTGAGGACAAAGCTCAGTAGATCCTTATTACAGGTAACGAGGCAATTCAGCCTCGTTCTAGTCGTTATGAGTGAGAACGCTTCTGATCTTTGATTCTTTATTGATAATAGATGAAAGTATTTATGGACAGAAGTGTCCACTTACTATCAGGTAGACTGTGTGCTCGTTTCCCAACTTTACTTCTATAAAAAATGTTGTAAAACAACAACAACATTCAGTTTATATAATAATATTTCATTTTCTTCTCGAATATTACATCGCTACTTGTTTTCGAGAGCACTGTGCATATGGCAAACACCACATTAATTTCTGAACTTGAACGTGACTTTACGTCGGCCATTACAAATTTAACGTCTGTGTAAATAATGTCGTACCTACACCACATGCTCCCCGACCTTTTTATGTCGGACTATGCTTTGTAATAACTATTTGGTAACACAATGTTTTTAATAGTATTTTTTTTCTTACTAAGCTAGAATTTTAACAATGTAAACTAATTTAATTAAAATGAATTTAAATCAAATATGTTATTAATAATAAACACTCAAAATTAATAATAAACAAATATTTACCATCATCATATCAAACCTTCACAATCATCATCATCATCATCATTACAGCCCTTCACAAGTCAACTGCTGAACATAGGCCTCCCCCAAAGAATGCCACAAAGCACGGTCCTGAGCCACCTGCATCCATCGACTTCCTGCATGTCTTACCAGGTCGTCACTCCATCTCCTGGGGGGACGCCCTACACTTCGCCTACCGGTACGAGGCTGCCACTCGAGAACCTTTCTTCCCCATCGGTTGTCGGTTCTTCGAGCTATATAGCCGGCCCATTGCCACTTCAGCTTACTAATCCGTTGGGCTATGTCGGTTACTCTGGTTCTACTGCGGATATCCTCATTCCTAAGTTTATCACGCAGAGAAACTCCGAGCATAGCCCTCTCCATAGCTCGCTGAGCGACCTTGAGCTTCCTCATCCGGCCAGCAGTGAAGAACCACATCTCAGTTCCGTATGTCATCACTGGCAACACGCACTGGGTGTACAGTCTCGTTTTCAAGGTTTGAGGTATACCTGACGAGAAGATGTGCCGTAATTTCCCGAACGCTGCCCAACCGAGTTGAATCCGTCGATTGACCTCTCGGTCGAAGTTGGACTTACCTAGTCGGACTATTTGTCACAGGTAAACATACTCGTCAACAACTTCGAGCTTAGTGTTCCCAACAACTACCGGCATAGGTGTGACATGAACATTAAACATGATCTTAGTTTTGACAATGTTCATCTTAAGACCTATCCGTTGGGAAACACTATTGAGGTCATTGAGCATAGTGCTTAGGTCCTCCAGCGATTCTGCCATAAGGACTATATCGTCGGCAAATCGAAGTTGAGTGATGTACTTGCCATTGATGTTGATACCGTATCCTTTCCTGTCCAGAAGCTTGAAAACGTCTTCCAATGCAGCGGTGAAGAGTTTCGGGGATATGACGTCACCCTGTCTTACACCTCTCTGCAATTGGATAGGTTTCGTACTCTGGTTCTGTACTCGAATAGCCATCGTAGCCCTACTGTACAAGCACTTCAACACTTCGATATACCGACAGTCAACTTGGCACCGCTGAAGGGACTGCAGCACCACCCAAATTTCGACGGAATCAAAGGCTTTCTCATAGTCCACATACGCCAGACATAGTGGCAAATTGTACTCTTCGGACTTCTGTACAATTTGCCGAAGGGTATGTATGTGGTCTATGGTGCTAAAGCCCTTTCGGAAACCGGCTTGTTCGGGAGGCTGGAAGTCGTCAAGTCTGCGCGCGAGACGATTCGTAATGACTCTCGAAAACAGCACGTAGACGCGGCTCAGAAGGGAAATCGGTCTGTAGTTCTTCAAGAGAGCATTGTCACCTTTCTTGAAGAACAAGACCACCGCACTTCTGCTCCACGCCTCCGGTGTAATGCCACCATGGAGGACGGAATTAAAAAGCTTCTGAAGGACTTCAAGTACCGGTTTTCCACCCGCTTTCAGAAGCTCCGCTGTAATTCCATCCTCGCCTGGGGCCTTACCGTTTTTAAGGTGCTGGAGAGCCATTCTAATCTCGCTCAGACTGACGTCCGGGATATCTTCGGAATAGTGTCGGATGAGACTCGCTCTTGGATCGTTACTCACACTTGCGTGTGTCTCCAACGATGACGTATACAACTGCCCATATTACCTCTTAATCTCACTCAATATCTCAGGTGCCCAGGAAACGATGCTGCCACATTCTGTCTTCAGCTTTGACAGTTGGCTCTTTCTGGCAGACAGATCTCTGGCAAAGACTTTGGAGCCTTGGTTCCGCTCCATCGCTTCTTCAATACGAGCTGTATTGAAGTTGCGTAAGTCCCGCCGCATGCATTTGGAGATCTGTCTGTTCAGATGCCTGTATGCTGTCAAGTCTCTTGAAGAATATAGCTTCATCTCCCGTCTAACAGCCATGAGATTAAGAGTGTGATCGGAGAGTTTTTGTGTTCTTCTGCGGCGGGTCTTGCAGAACTTAGCTCCGACCGCATGGACAGTTTCCACGAGCTTGTCATTCATATCGTCCACTTCATTGCAGTCTTCTAGGCACTGAAAACGGTTTTGTAACTCGAGCTGAAAGGTTTCGAGACTTTGGATTAGAGCACGAGGGGGACGGAGCGTTGACTTCATTAGACGAGACCTCTCCAACTTAACGTTTAGGTTCAGTGTGCCTCTAACCATTCGGTGATCGCTACCAGTTTTCACCCTCGCGATCACGGAGACATCACTGAACAGTTGTCGTCTGGTCGTCATAATGAAGTCAATCTCATTTTTTGTCGAACCGTCAGGGCTCGACCAGGTCCACTTCCTGTGGGGCCGCTTCTGGAAGAAAGAGTTCATCATAAAGAGTCCCTCTTTCTCCATGAAGTCGGCCAGCTGCTGGCCCCTTGGGTTCCGTTGCCCTATTCCAAATTTCCCTACTTTCAGCTCACCGTTCTCTCTTGTGCCTAGTTTTGCATTAAAGTCTCCCATTAACACCGTATATTGGGTTTTGGAGACCTTCACAAGTCAACTGCTAAATATAGGCCTCCTCTAAGGAATGCCTCAAAACACGATCCTGAAGAACCTGCAACTATCGATTTCCGTTATGTTTTACCAGGTCGTCACTTGATCTAAAGGAGGGCTTCCCTAAACTTTCGTTTACGGGTACTACGGCTTACATTTAAAAATCTTTCGTTCCCATCGGTTTTAAGTTCTGCGAGAACTGGTGTTGCAGTTGTTCATAGGCGGCGGTAGTCATTTACCATCGGGTGAACTGCCCTTCTTCTACAAGAAAAAAATATATGACCGGCCAATTGACACTTCAATTAACTGATCCGTTTCTCTATGTCGGTTACTCTAGCCGTACTATAGATATCTTCATTGTGAAATATATCACGCAGTTATCTCCGAGTCCTCTCTATAGCTTGATGATCGACTTTAAGCTTTGTATTGTAGAACCACGCCGCAAATACAAAAACTGTTAGAAATATTTTTTTTAAGTCTATCATGTCGTGTTATGCTAATTTGTCTAAATTGCTTGTTAATTTAGTTGATTGTAGACTACCACTTTAATACATTTTTTATAAAATTGAAGTAAAGCTTTCTATAAAAGCTTTTAGAAAAATTTTTACTTCGCAGATATCCGCGTTATAAAATAAAATGATGTGTCTTACCTAGTATGAAGAGCACCTTCCCCCCTTCCTCAATTGCGTGCACTATCCCCGTCGCCACTAATCCCAGCACCACTACTACACTAGGCAAGACACACCACTGAGCGGGAGGTGCTCTTCATACTAGGTTTGACACGTCATTTTATTTTATAACGCGGATATTTGCGAAGTAAATTTTTCTAAAAGCTTTTATATAATGAATTTCCGCAAAGTAACGCCTGATTCTATTAATTATATTAATAAATCTTTCTGTTAACATAATAGTAAATTGCTATTATAAACACCTTAAATCAATTAAAGCAATGAAGGTACATAAAGGTAAACACCAGCGCTCTTAAAAAGAAGTATAATTCCGCCTCCAGGTCCTTCAAAAGCGTCATTGCCAAGGCAAGGTCTGAGCACATCGGCAGAATTGGCGAGAAGATAGTTCGCCTTCTTTCGGGTCGTGCATTCTCGTCTCTCGCCAAGGCTGTCCAAGGGAACTTCTGTCATCCATCTCTTCCATCTCTGCACAGAAATGACTACACACTGGCCCATGCCGAAAAGGAGAAAGCCGATCTGTTGAGCTCTCTCTTTGCGTCCAACTCGACTCTAGATGACGGGAGAACACACCGCCGACCATCCCGCGATGTGAGTGCTCCATGCCGGATGTGAGGTTTACACAGCGCTCGGTTCGCAAATACTCTTCTCCCTGGACGACAGCAAGTCGAGTGGGCCCGATGGAGTCCCTCCCGTTTTGCTGAATACGTGCATATTTAAGTAAGAGAACGCAAAAATTTGTCATTAACAGTATGAGTTTTTCGGGGTCGATGGTACAAATGGGCGTGCCTCAAGGCTCAACTCTCGGCCCCTTTCTGTTTCTTGTATACATTAATGACTTACCTTACATAGTAGGAGATAACCATGATATAGTATTATTTGCAGATGACACTTCTTTAATTTTCAAATGAAGTCGACAATTGCTAAAATATGACGAAGTAAATAATGCTATATCTAAATTAGTAAATTGGTTCAATGTTAATAATTTGCATTTAAATGGCACTAAAACGAAATGTATGTATGACTCCAAATGTCAAACGATTAAATACTAATGTAATTTTAAATAGGGAGAAACTGAGTTTTGTAGATACCACCATTTTTCTTGGAATCACACTAGACGCGAAGCTTCAATGGAGCCCCCATATATCAAAACTAGCAAGCAGACTTAGTTCTGCAGCATATGCCGTAAAAAAGATTAGAAGTCTAACTAGTGTTACAGCTAGACTAGTTTACTTTAGCTATTTCCATAGCATAATGTGGTATGGTAATTACGTGTGGTGGCTAATTACGTGGTAGAGCCATGCTGCAGCTATATTATGGTTGTAGCACGAATGGGTCGGCTCGACCGGGGAAGGACCACGCTCTCACAGAAAACCAGCGTAAAATAGCAGCTAAACGCTGCTGTGTTTCGTATGGTGAGTGTAGAGAACCGGAGACCCTTTTTACTGGCAAAGAGGCATTCTATCTCAGTCCTCACGGGTGACAACGCATCTGCATCTTGAGTCTTTATTGAGGATAGATGTAGATGTCTATGGGTCACAGTAACCACTTACCATCAGGTGGACTGTGTGCTCGTTTGTCACCCGATCCTATAAAAAAAAAAAAAAAAAAAAAAAAATGGTATTTTGCTATGGGGACACGCAGCTGACACTGAAATCATATTTGTTTCACAGAAGAGGGCCATAAGAGCAATTAATGATTTAAAGCCTAAAGAGTCTCTGCGACAAAAATTTAAGGAAATTAATATATTAACTTTAGCCTCTTAATACATTCATGAAAATGTAATATACGTACACAAAAATAAAAGTAGTTTTACAAAAATAAGTGATATTCATTCTGTAAATACTAGGAACAGACACAAGCTAGTAGTAACAGTTACTCGACTCCATCGAAACAGTAATTCATTTTAGGGGAATGTATACGCTTTTACAACAAAATTCCAGAAAATATAGAAAATTTTACCTGCTCAAAGTTCAAAAACTTTATTAAACTAAGTTTGTATAAAAAGGGTTATTATAATATTAAAGAATTTATAACAAGCTATTTCTAATTTGTTGTGTTGTTAATTTGTGTAACATACATGATTGTAAGCTGTTATTTAAAAAAAAAGTCCCGCTGGGTTTCTTGCTGGTTCTTCTCAGGATAGAGGTTTTTTTTCGAACCAGTGGTAATTATACAAAAGCGTGAATTTCAATAAGTATTATTTATAATCTATATTGAATAAAAAAGTTTCTGTTTCTGTTTCTGTTTCCGTGTGCTCCAGAGTTGGCACCGGTTTTAACGCATCTTTTCCGGTACTCCTACTCCCAAAGCGTAGTCCCGAATTTATGGAAAACAGCTTTGGTCCACCCGATCCCTGAAAAAGGCGACTGCTCAGACCCATCCAGCTACAGGCCTATCGCCATCACCTCTTTGTTCTCCAAAATAATGGAATCTATTATAAACTGCCAGCTCATGAGGTACCTTGAGGATCACCAGCTTATTAGTCCCCGCCAGTACGGTTTTCGTTGGGGTCGATCAGCTGGTGATCTTCTGGTCTACCTAACTCATAGATGGGCGGAGGCAGTAGAGTCCAAGGGGGAGGCATTGGCCGTTAGTTTGGACATAGCGAAGGCCTTCGATCGAGTATGGCACAAAGCGCTTCTTTCGAAGCTTCCTTCCTATGGGCTTCCCGGGAAAATTTTCAAATGGATCATCAGTGTACTTGCTGATCGGAGCATCAAGTTCGTAGTAGACAGTGCATGCTCTGATTTCAAGCCTATCAACGCTGGTGTTCCACAAGGCTGCGTGCTATCACCAACGCTGTTGCTCCTGCATAACAATGATATGCATATCAATGTTTCAAGCTGGTAACATTCATTGCTATACAGACGACAGCACTGGTGATGCCTTATATACCGACCGTGCCAATATTTCTCGGGAAAACGTCGCCGAGTACCGGGGCAAACTTGTGTCTGAAGTCGAGACTTTGTTGAACAAAGTCTCAGACTGGGGTCTAGTCCAGTTCAATCCCCAGAAGACAAAAGTTTGCGCGTTTACCGCTAAAAGAACCCCTTCGTCGTATCTTCTCAGTTTCAAGGCACTCCCCTTGCTGACTCAGCCAGTATCGAAATCTTTGGCGTCGACATATCGAATAGCGTGCCGTTTCGTGGTCACTTGGAAGGGAAGGCCAAATTGGTCTCTAAAAAGCTTGGCGTGCTCAGCAGAGTGACACAGTATTTCATGCCGGCTTATCGCTTGCAACTTTACAAAGCGCAAGTTCGGCCTCAAATGGAATACTGTTCTTACCTCTGGGCCGGGGCACCCCAGAGCCAGCTCCTTTCATTTGAACGCATCAAGCGCAGAGCGGTTTGAATCGTCGTCGACCGAGTTCTTTCTGATCGGTTCGATATACTGGCACTGCGTAGAGATGTTGCATCTCTTTGTGTATTTTATCGCATCTATCATGGGGAGTGCTCTGAGGAATTGTTCGCACTAATTCCAGCCGCTCAATTTCACTATCGCACATCGCGACAAAATTCGCGATACTATCCATACCATCTGGATGATTGGCGGTCCACCACTGTGCGATTTAGAAGAAGTTTTCTCCCTCGCACAACTTCCTTGTGGAATCGATTACTACCAGAGATTTTTCCGCGCGTCGGGCCGTGAGACACTATATCATGTTTTTTTCTACCGACTTAAAAAATGAGGAGGCACTCAATTCGACCTTGAACCGATTTCCATGATTGTTTTTTTTATTTAAAAGCTGGTGCTTTTCATGTGGTCGCATATAAATTTGTTCAAGGTCTGATCAATATTTTTTGAGTTATAACTAGTAACTTATATTGAAGTCGGTTGTAGAATTTTTTTTATTTTAAATTATTTATCGTAAATTATGCTGGCTGTTTGTACTTCTGTTTGCTGCATGATTCATTACGAGTTTCATTTTTGTGTGGGAAATGCCTTCGCACATGTAGCACATGTAGTCTGTGGAACCGAGGCTGGTATTGGTTCAACTTTTCGTGTAAGTAATAATTTAATTATTCTTCTAATAATATGTTTGGTTTTTATAACTTTAATGATTTGTTTTTATAATTTGTAAAATATATGGTGAAGTTCAAATATCTTTGTCTTATTTTTAGGTTATAATTTACGTACGTTAGAAACTTATTCTCAATAATTATCTTCACCGGTCCGGGCTTGCTTGTAAGTAAACTATTAGTTTAAGTCACGCGGCTCTGTGCTGTGCTCTCTCGTTTGTTATACGTTCCTTAGCTAATGGTGGAGAGCTTTTCCTAGGTATTTAGTGGAGCGTTCAGAACACTGAGTTAAATTACTTTGACATTAAAAAAGATAAGAAGTGATGTTTAGAGCTACTTGCGGTGTGACTTTTTTTGTACAAAAATATTAGTATATTAAAAATTATTATTACAAGATGAAGTTTTTTTTTTTTAAATGAAACCCTATACTTTCAAGGAGCAATTAGTTTTAAATGAATGCTATGTTATTGTTTTCTTAGAAACGGCTCTTACGATTTTAATTAATTATCTAATTTAGGTAAGTATTAATTGCAATGCTTGGTAGCCCAGTTGTAATTAGTATCGACGATCCGTGTACCTTCCAGAACACTGGTATGTCAAAGTGTCTATATAAGCCCAGACTTATGTTTGGTTCACTACACAAATGGGCTAAATACAGTCGGGGGAAAAAACGTAAACGTCGTAGCCAACACTTTTGGACGAAGTTTAAGCAACAACTTTAATGAAATATATAGTGCAATACAAGGTAATTATAGCAATTTTGCTGCGACTGGCGCTAGTCTAGGCCATTAGATGGATCACAAAGCTTATCTTAAGCGTCCCTCTCAATATTAGAAACAAGCTACTGGTAAGTTATATGCAACATAAGCTGTGGATCCAAATCTGAATGTTCAAAACATAGTCTAAATAAAATTCGAAAGATAGGTTTTTTATTTTTTTCCTAATTTCAGTCAAGTTCAAATATTAGGAATGATTTGGAGCAGGAAGGAATCCAACGCGCTGCCTCGATGCATGCAGAGGTGAATTAGAGAAATTGCAGTGGCGTAGCATGGTTAACTGGCACTCGAGGCCTTTTCCTTGCTGAGAAAATGCTTCCCCTCTCCCTCTTCTATAGTTAATTACATATAGTATAACAGTCTTTATAAGTCCCTGTCGAACTGAGCACATGGGCTCCTCTCATTTTTGAGAAAGCTTAGGACACAGAAAGTGTGTTCACCTCGCTGCTGTTTTTTTAATTCTTTATTTGCTATATGAAGACGATGATGCCCATCTCCCGGTTTAATTTCCTCTGTAGCCTTATACGACGCATATATTCTTACATTCTTATTTGAAAGCTGGTGCTTCTCATGTAGTTCCATATAAATTTGATCAAGGTCCGACTTTTCGAGCTTGACGTTTTTGAGTTATTTTTAATAATTTATATTGGAATCGGTTGTACAAAATTTTAAATTTTAAAATATTACTACTAGCTGTGCCCGTGACTTCGTTCGTATAAAGCCGGGTAAGTTGGTAATCATTTCGCTTTGAAGCTTTATTAATTAGGCCCTAAATATTATTTTATTATCTTTACCACTGTTCTCTAATAGTAATAATTTGATTATCTTAGACTACTTTATATTGCGAATTAAAGTTTACAAAGGATGGACTTAATTTATTTGGCATTATCTACGGTGAAAATACTTATAATAATTATTATAAGTATTTTCATCACAAAGCCCTATCATGGATGATATACTCTAACGCCGTTGTTTTGAACGTAGGTCAAGGGTTAATAAATAACTTATATGGTAAAAGAACACTCATGTTATGGTCATATTTTAGTAGACAGGTCTGATATGATTTAATATAATAAAAGCCGTTTTAATTGAAAACGAATTTTTATGTGCATCCATAAATCTGTATGTAGGTCTCCTGCAGCACGGAAGTAAATAGGTGGTATAATATAGTAATTGATTATGCAACCAGAGTACGCCACGGTGTTCCATTTTGGGTGGGACTTTAAACCATGTCTTCTTATTATGTTTCCGTGGCCCGCACAGCGGTGTTCGAATTCAAGTTAGCAAAGTGACATGAAATTCGAAATGAGCGCTTGGACTCTCATCTAGTCACTGTGCTATTCTTTAAGTTTAGGTAATTGGCTGTACAATTGTGACTAAATCTGACATGTTTTATTAATAAATTTATTACTATTCAACTGTTCAAAACGTACTATATGAAAAATAAATACTTCTTAGTCTTATGAAATATATCTCCCGAATATATGAACAAAGCCTTGTCAATATCTCTTTTTGTTAAGTTATTTGTTAACTTAGCCATTTAATTCGAATTCAATATCGCCATTAATATTGAAAAGTTGATATTGCAATGAATAGAATATTTTTGTTATCAATATTGTCATAACCACGACATTATGTAGGCAATAGATATAGGTTTATATAATCAAATCATCCCTAAATTAGTAGAAATTACACTTTGACAAATTTAATAATCGTGGTAGAGTCATGATGCAGCAATAAAAAATATTACGTCACAACCTCATTCAGCTTTATAAATAACAAAATTGCTATTTAGGAAACTAAATTCAGCGCGGCTCTCAACTAGAAACTATTAAAATTGCTAATGTGGAGTGTCATGAAAAAGAAAGAGAGAGAGAGGTCTTTAAATTTTGAATTTTCTTGTACCTATATAATTTTGATAGTTTGAGAGTATATTATTTTGTGTTTAAATTATATAAAGTTTTGTGTTGTTACTCATTTGTGATTTAAATTTTAAAAGCTACATAACCGCGAGTTCAGATCTCGCGAGAAACAAGTGTTTGTATAGTAAATTATAACGTCTCCACGATACACGAGGAAATCCAACTGTGGCGGTAAACATCCATGTATCCGACTGTGGGGATGAACACGGGAAAAACAAACATCATGAATGACATAGATAGATGTTTTGAACACTCTATATTATATAAACATTTGCTATTTAATTTCTGTTAGGGTCAGCAGGCTAAGCATTTGGTAATTTTAAAGGCAAATAGTATTTAAAAATTGAACATTACATTCCAACAAAACATTATCATATGCAAAACAACAAACAAGACAAACGTTTCAGTTTTACGACACTAGAGTAGGTTTGCGATAAGACAGATTAAACAAGATAGTTTTTACCTTATAGTTTGTGTACAAGGACGGCGTTAGGATTGAAACTTCCACTTAAAGCTTCATTACAGTAAAGCTAGAGCTTATATGCGTCTCACGGCTGGGCACAAGCTTACTCTCATTTTATGTATACGAAAGCGTTTCCGTAGCCTTGCCAATATGCGCTGAAGGTAGAACATCATGGGGATTTAGTCGGTGAGAGTCTTGAGTATGCGTAGGAAGTACGTCCTTGACCCGCGAGGAAAGGAATATTTCGCGGAGATCAGCTCCGATACGTCTGCGTATCAAAACTTGTGACGTTTATTCGTGTTAAATATTTGAACTATAGATCATATCTGTGATGTCAGTGATGCGTAGACTAGTCAATAATTTCATAAAATAAGTTAAAGAATAGAAATATAAGTTGAGTCTTCAAAATAACACGCTTAATGTATCCAATCTATTGACATAAGCTCTGTTCAATTACTAATATGTCCTAAGGAATAGGACATTCCTCATTTCTGGGAACGAAGATCAAGTAGAAAAATCATGTCCCACAGGTCAACTAATCCAATGAAAATTATACAAATTCACACGACTTTGAAATGTTTTTTATTTTGAGACGAATAAACTTTCAACATTTAGCTTGTGTTTACCAAACCTGAGCAGAGCACCGTTAAAAAAAAAGAAAAACAATTATTATTCCCTATTTCATTCACTTTGCCAAAAGCGGATCTAGCCTGCAGCCAACATGAAAGCGCTTCTACTTTCCTTTCACAGTTAATAAAAACTGCGGAGCGTTTCGACTGACGGAAAGGGGACAGAATAGGATGTTTTAGCCTTTACTGCATGTTTGTTGCCAGTTGAATTATTGCGCATAGTGTCTCCTAGACGTAGAAAGTAATATAACAGCATATACGTCATAATGTAAATATATTCCTCTTTTAATTAATCTCTGTGCCCGCAATTTTATGGCTTGGAAACTATTTCTTCGATTGTTAAAAAGCCGAGCGAGTTGGTAAATTTCTCAGTTGTCTAATATAAATTACTAGGTACAGTTTTATGCACTACACCACATCGTGAGACAACCTACATCCTCATATCATACCGTGGGTGTCACAATAGTCAACAGAGAAAATGTAAACAGGATATAGATATGGATGGATCAGATAAATTATAATGTGCTCTCTTTAAGTAGCCAATTGAATACCATTTTTCACTTTTTTGATAAAACGTTAAATGTTTGCCATATTAACGCACAAAGCATTCCCCGACACTTTTCTGAGCTAGAAGCATCATTCTTTAACAATAAAATACATGCTATCTTAGTTTCAGAAACTTGGTTGAAACCGTCTTTACATACGGCATTGTATCCTCTTCCTGGGTTTGTGCTGATTAGGAATGATCGAATAGATAAAGGAGGAGGTGGAGTTGCAATATATCTCCAAGCTTCAATTTCTTACAAAATCATATTAGCATCTCGTTCTCCTTATACTGCTTCCGCTGTATTCCTTTTTATAGAACTAGATGTACAGGGCTCAAGGATGATTCTTGGAGCAGTATATTGTCCTCCTTTCACTGATTACTTTGCCAATAAAGAAAAGGCTCTTGATAACATTGGTTCTGAGTACGCTCACTGCATAATCATGGAAGATTTCAACACGGATTTACTGAAAAATTCAGTCTGGTCTCAAAAGCTTCGTAAAATCATTGAGTCTGTCAATCTCAACATTCTTCCTTTAAAGGTAACTTATCATAATATCGACACTGATGACTCTCTGATTGATCTCATTATAGCTGACTCCTCTGACAGGGTGCTATCATATGGGAAACTTGAAGCGCCGGGATTTTCCCGCCGTGATCTTATTTATGTATCATACAACCTTAAGCCTCCCAAATATCAACCTACTGTACTGTCCTTACGTAATTTTAGTAGAATTAATATGGATAAGCTTTTTAAAGACGCATCGCTTATAGATTTTACGCCATTAACATCTGCATCCACTGTAGATGATAAAGTAACTATTTTCAATAACATAAATCATGTTTTGTATGATAACCATGCTCCTGTACGTAAAGTAAAACTACGACGTCCACCAGCTCCCTGAATGACTGAAGAGGTACGAAAGGCCATGACCAGGCGTAATCGAGCCTTTGCCCGGTTCAAGAGGAGCAGATCTGAGGAAAACTGGTTGTCTTTTAAGAAGGCCAGAAACAGATGCAATCAGATGGTACATTCTGCAAAACGCCGATTTATCCATAGCAATATATGTAATTCTTCGCCAGCTGATGTGTGAAAATTCCTTAGTTCTCTAGGTGTGGGTAAAACACCTTCATTGGATTCTAGTTTATCTTTTTCTTACAATGCTTTAAATCTTCTTTTGCTTCCGCTTCTGCATTGGACCTTTCAATCCGATCCCTAACAATCACTTACATAGCTGCAATTCCGTCTCCGCACATACCAGTCTTTCTTTTTAAACCTGTTGATCAGGATGAAATTAGAAAGACTCTTGTGGCAATAAAATGCAAGGCTGTCGGTTGCGATGATATTATTCGAGCCATGATTATAAATATTCTAAAACACATTCTCCCCGCAATTACACATATTGTTAATTTTTCGCTTGACTCGGGTTAGTTTCCGAGTCAGTGGAAAAAGGCTTTCGTAAGACCCCTTCCTAAAGTTTCCAATCCTACATTTCTCAATCATTTCCGCCCCATATCAGTTTTACCTTTCCTATCTAAAGTTCTGGAAGCCTGTGTTCATAAGCAAATTTCCAATTTCATATGTAAACATAACCTGCTGAGTACTTTTCAGTCCGGGTTTTGTCCTGTTTACGGCACTACAACTGCCTTACTTAAAATAACTGAAGATTTTAGAGAAGGAATGGAAAACAAGAAAGTTACAGTTGTGGTGCTCGTTGATTTTTCTAACGCTTATAACACAGTTGTCCATGATATCCTTCTTGCTATCCTTTCTTATTATAGGTTTGCACCGTCAGTCTTGGAATGGTTTTCATTTTATCTTCGCGGACGTCAACAGTCTGTCCACGTGAAGCAAATGACTTCACAGTGTGTTGACCTGATTTCTGGCGTACCGCAAGGCGGTATACTTTCTCCTTTAATCTTCTCTATTTCTATTAATTCCATCATATCTAATATTGATTGTTCGTACCATCTGTATGCTAATGATCTACAATTTTATGTACAGTCTGACATTTGTGACATCCATAATGCGATTAACAAATTGAATTCCAATCTCAAGTCAGTTCGTGATTGGTCCATGCGCTTTGGAGTGTCTGTCAACCCTACGAAATGCCAAGCGGTGATTATGGGTAGCTCAAGGATGCTTGCAAAAATAGATGCCCCTAGCCTACCTCCCGTCTGTTATAAGGATCGCTTTATACCGTTCTCTTCCCCAGTTAAAAATCTTGGTCTACATATTGATCGTACTCTGTCCTGGGGGGTTCATATCTCCGAAACATGTCGTAAAGTCTCTGTTTCTTTACGTTTTCTTTATCGCTTGAAAATTTTTCTCCCATTTAAGACCAAAATTATGCTTGTACAGTTACTTATACTACCGATCATTGATTATACAGACGTGTGTTACTCGGATTTAAACCAAAATCTTCTTAACAAGCTAGAGCGCCTACTCAACAATTGCGTCAGATACATTTTCAATCTTCGTAAATTTGATCATATCACTCACTATCGCTTTCGCCTTAAGCCATTTAAGGCGAAAGCGATATTAAACAGAGGCGTGACTCTAGAATTTTGCTTGTTCTCTTTCCTATCTTAAATGATCCATCCACTCCTTCTTATCTCAGGGAGAAATTTCAGTTTATTTCCTCAACGTATGATTGAACTCTGCGGTCCTCATATAATAATAAACTAAGTATCCCACTACATTTTACTAATTTTGTTAGTAAATCCTTCACCATTCAGGCTGCACTGCTCTGGAACTCCTTGCACGATGATATCAGAAAAGCATCTAATAAGACTGCCTTTAAAAGATTGGTACATAAGCACTTTAATGATAGTTAATATGGTCAGTTTGGTTACCTTTGTTGTTTTATTTATAGGTTTATGTTATATAGGTATCTATTTGTATTTATAATATGCTTATATTTATGTATCCATGTATTTGTACGTAAATATAATATATTGTCTGTATTATATTTTATAGTATATAAGTTTATTGTATTTATATATATAATATTAGTTTATTCTTAAGTTTATCAGTAGTTTTTTCCTGGATTCTTCCTATTGTTGATTTTATTTTGTCACCTATCACTTCATTTCCACACGTCTCAGGTTGACTGGGAGAGAATGCCTAAAGGCATTAAGTCCGCCCTTTGTAATCCTTTTATTAAGGTGCAATAAAGTGTATATAAATAAACACGGGCAGCAGCATCTTCCTGCTCGAATAATAAAACACTGCAGTTGCCAACCCGCCTGCCAAGCAACACTTTTTACTCGGTCACGCGGTCATCTTTGTTCGTCGTACTTACATTCCCTTATATTCCAATAAAAATAAATGCTTGTGATCAAACGATTACAATCAGGTGAGATAGTAGTCGTTGTACTGACTTATAATAGTTAGAAATGCAGAGTACATTATGCGGTGTATATTATAGGCGAGTTGGCACAATTTCACACAATTCCCACACCCTAAATGTTTTTGGCTCCATTTCAGCGACAATAACATCGCTGGCTATTCGTATTGCTCAAGGCTTTGAATAGAGCTCAAACCGCTCACGATGCAGTATTTTTTGTTTGCGAACTGAAAAAAACATAACTTAACCGACAATTTATTTTATTTACATTACAGTTAGTACCTATGTCGACAAATTCGACTGCTGCGTTAGCCTAATGGTCGTTAATGCGGTTGCTGATAATGAGGTCCTGAGTTCGAACTACGAGTCGGACCAAAATCAGTTATTAGCTTTTCAAGCTATCTCAGTTATCAAGAAATATTTTTTTCTCACAGCAATTTTAATATCATATAATTAATATTAAATTCAATAAAAAAAGTATTAATTAATATTGAAATGAATATAAAACTAAAAATATTAAAATCGCTGTGAAAATTAAACAATAACATTATTTTTATGATTTTAGAGCCACAAGCAGTCTATCTGATAATAACTGATTACTACTGCCCATGAATACATACAACAACTACATGCGAAACAGGCCACAGATGTTCGATCACCCCTGAGGACTTAGATAAAATGCTGTCACTTGTGGACTAGAAAACTTAACGGTTAAATTTAAATAACAACTTCTTTACCAAAAAGATATTCAAACAATAATATCACACTTTTCAAGCTTTGGTGAAATAAAAAGGTTAAAGCTTAAAAAAACTGCTGTACTGACATTTGCCGCAGCCCTCGATTTTTTAAAGTGCCGCCTTGCTTAGGATGTCAATAAATGTGAAATATCGAGCCGTTGGCATTTCCACTACAGATATGTGTACGATGTTGTGCAGTGTTGGCGGCAGGTCGATTTAATTAACTACGACGTGTATTCTATTTACTAACAAGTTTATGCCAATATTACTTGCAAATATCAATCTTGTATACTCGCAATGAATCGGTTCCATGGAGGGATATTTTGCGGAGATCAGCTCCATCACGTCTGTGTACTGAAACTTTCGAGATTATTCGTATTAAATATGTGAACTATAGGTCATATCTGTGATGCCTGTGATGCGTAGACTGAAGTCATTAATTTCATTAAAGCCAATATTATATAAGCCAATATAATACAAATATTAGTTAACCAAAGTCTGATGGATTATTCATCCTCAATGAAATACACTTAATGTATTTAATCTATTCACATAAGACATAATACCATTTGTTATATGTCCTAGGAAACGGGACATATTTCATTTCTGTCCAACCACAGTTCAACTGATCCAGATCAAAATTCACATATCTTTCAAACATTTTCATTTTGAGACGAATAAACTTTTATATTTAGCTTGTATTTACCAAAACTCAGCAGAGCATCGTTAAAAAAAGAAATATATTATTCCATGTTCATTCCCTTTTGCAAAAACGGATCTAGACTGTACTAAAATGGAGGCGCTTTTACTTAAATTTCATAATTAATTAAAGCTGCAGAGCTTTTCGACTGACGGAAAGGAAAAAAGCAGGATATTTCAGATTTTAGTACGTGGTTCTTGAACAAATACAATATGATGTCACCTGATAAATTTTTGTGCAGAGCATGTGGCCTAGATGTAATAAGGCAGATAAATATAGCTCTAGATATTAGATAAAGTACAAAATAGCGTAAACACTTCCTCATCATTACATATTCGCACTGGATGTAGCCTTAACACTAAAAGTCCGGAGAAATATTTGGATGTATTTTAAGGGACGCAGATACACAGATATACTAGAATTTAACAGCAAAGATTTACTTATCTGCACAAAATTGTATACGGAAGGGAATCAAACCCAAGACCTCGCTGTAGACAGGTATTCTGCCCAGGAAGCCAAGCAGTCGTGCTGATTCATCATAGAAACTGATGCTTTATTTTATTTGTGTTCGGTAACTTACATAGCTGTTAATTTTGCCTGAAAGGTCTAATGAAATAAATATTATATAAAGCAGTATGAAAAGGCCATCCACTTGTATTTAAGTATACTATCAGTAGTTCGCGAGTTCAACTCCGTCATGTGTACTAATTACAGAGCACATGTTTAGTACTTACAGCTACGAGCTACTGTGCTGAAAATGTTGCGTATATGTTTAAGGCAAGTTCAGTGAGCAATCTGAGGATAAAACCATGAATAAGTTAGTATTGGTAATCAATGTCTTTCGCCAAATCAGTAATTAAATTAAGGAATTAAGTGTAAATCTAAGCCAATCTGCAATTGATTTCGAAGAGTACCCAGAGTGCATCGGATGAAGTTATAGGTTCGAAAAGAGTTCATTGCTCTGTGGGTAGACTTCTCATGTTCTAGATATATTTTTAATTTCTTGGACATGCCGGTTTTCTCACGCATCTTCTTACTGCCGAGCAAACTGAAAATCAACTTTGGAAATCATGTTGAATAATTTCGATAGTGCTTGGAGGATTGATGTTGTGTTTGTTTGAACTATTAATTTAACGTTTTATTAAGGCGAGTGATGAGTGTTGAGCGATGATGATTAGTTAATAGTCTTAATAGATGTACGCGTAGGCTCTGCACGTCTACTAAGAGTGAACACAACAAAAATCCCGTCTTTTATTCGTATTTTAATATAAGCCACACAGTATTTCATTTTTATATACACACGCACGTGTGTCAAATGACACAGCGTCGTGAATTTGCCTGGGGTATGATTAATGTCACTTTTAAAAAGGTGATCGTGGTTTATTGGGTTTATGTCAAACATTACATTTTATCGTCCATGTTAAGTCTGTTTAGCAGTGTGTTATTTTTTTCTAATATTTGCTATGATTCTCGTACAATAAAGACAGTGATTGGATATGGTTCTGTTTTATCCTAATAATACGAGCAAAACATGTAATCAATTTGTAACTCAGCGTGAAACCTGTTGGATATTTCCAGTCTAAACATGCTAACTAACTCGTGACTGTGAACATGCAATCAGATCAAGCCGAACTCCAACGTATGTACCTACTGCACCCTTGTAAACCTGAACTTCCGTTAGTCTAAACATAAACATACCTCGAAATATGCAATAATTTGTAATTTCGATTTGGTAAGAATGTAAAATTTTATTTTACTTTTAATGTAATACTTAACATATTTTATTGAAATAGTAATGAGTTGGTATTGTAAGAAATAAGGTGAAACTTTTGAAAAAGTGAAAGGCAACTTCGAAAAATAACAAACAATAAAATAATTTCCATATACTCGTAACGGCTTCTGAAGTCAGTGCTAAGACGTGCTATAGGAAAATAAAAACCCCGGCTTCAGAAGCTGTAATGTGGAAATTAATTTTATTCTTAAAGTTCTTTGAATTCGGATTTTACTTTTTTTTTTGATGATTTGATGTTTTTTTTCTTCTTGAACATTCTGCATGGACTTAGATATATCAAAACAAGCTCAAAGTTGCAACTACCTTAAAAACTTCATCTTCATTATCATTCACTATTTTATTAGGGATATAAATATTTCTTTAGATTGTACATGGGGCTAATTATATTTTTATTTATTTTATTACATTCAATAAAAAGAGCCAGACTAGGAGATGCCTGTACTAATTTTCATTGAAATTTGATAGGTTAAATAATACATTGATAGAGTTATTCTATAATATTTTTAGAAATGCAACAGTTAGGTAACGACAGATAATACACTTTTTATTATATTTACTGCCGTAAAAACTTTATTCCAAAGCAATAAACTTATTGACTAAATAAGCAACTGTGTGTTATTGCGAGCTATGTTAAAAGTTTATAAAAAAGAAATTATAGTATAGGGTGACAAACGAGCTCACAGTCCACCTGATGGCAAGTGGTCGCTGTGGCCCATAGACATCTACATTTATTCTCGTTTGCGAATCAAAATGCAGATGCGTTGCCACCCGTGAGGACTAAGATGGAAGGCCTCGTTTCCAGTAAGAAGGGTCTCCAGTTCTCTACACTCACCATACGAAACACAGCAGTGTTAAGCTGCTATTTGACGCTGGTATTCTGTGAGAGCGTGGTCCTTCCCCGGTTGAGTCGACCCATTCGTGCTACAACTATACCACTAATATAGCTGCAGCATGGCTCTACCACGTATAAAAAACATACCATATTTATACCACGTATAAAATATCAATCAATATCAAATCTCAATTACTCAAATTTTACATAATACGTGTATATTATGTAAATTTCAATACACTAACAAATCTAATTTAGTCCGCCTGGTGTCACTAAAACTGATATTATAATTTAACGTGCAGATTTCACACATGACTGGCAGTGAACAAAAATGAAAATGTTTCGAAGACATGTAAATTTCAACAGTTGTACAGTTGCAATACTCTAACGCAGACGCAGTTCCAGTGCGAACTATCAAAATTTCTGCTTTTCCTGCTTCATTAACTTCTCAGAAATGAGAAATGCCCCGATCCCTCGGACACATTACAAATTAAGTTGTCAAATGAAGAACACACAGTTAACGTTTAGCTTATGATTAGCGTTACAGTTTGAATACATTAAAAGTGTGTTTTTTGAAGTTGTGTGATCATGAGAATCTTTTACGACAAATGAAATTTATGATTTTAGTCTAAACATTACTGGTTCCATAGATATGAAATTTATAGTTCAAATATTTAACACGAATAAATGTCGAAAGTTTCGGTGCGCGCGTTCAAACATCAATTTGAAATGTACACAGACGTGACGGAGCTGATCTCGGGAACTATCAGTGTTGGAATTCAAAGAAACGTTTGATTGGAGTACGAACGGATTTTGCGGACTATGTTTCAATATATATAGATACATTGTATATATATATATATATATATACACATATATAGATACTTATTAATCAGTTTTCTTACTTTTTAATAAGTCATCATCATCATCATCATCATTACAGCCCTTCACAAGTCCACTGCTGAACATAGGCCTCCCCCAAAGAATGCCATAAAGCACGGTCCTGAGCCACCTGCATCCATCGACTTCCTGCATATCTTACCAGGTCGTCACTCCATCTAGTGGGGGGACGCCCTACACTTCGCCTGCCGATACGAGGCTGCCACTCGAGAACCTTTCTTCCCCATCGGTTGTCGGTTCTTCGAGCTATATGGCCGGCCCATTGTCACTTCAGCTTACTAATCCGTTGGGCTATGTCGGTCACTCTAGTTCTACTGCGGATATCCTCATTTCTGAGTTTATCACGCAGAGAAACTCCGAGCATAGCCCTCTCCATAGCTCGCTGAGCGACCTTGAGCTTCCTCATCCGGCCAGCAGTGAAGGACCACGTCTCAGTTCCGTATGTCATCACTGGCAACACGCACTGGGTGTACAGTCTCGTTTTCAAGTTTTGAGGTATACCTGACGAGAAGATGTGCCGTAATTTCCCGAACGCTGCCCAACCGAGTTGAATCCGTCGATTGACCTCTCGGTCGAAGTTGGACTTACCTAGTCGGACTATTTGTCCCAGGTAAACATACTCGTCAACAACTTCGAGCCCATTGTTCCCAACAACTACCGGCATAGGTGTGACATGGACATTAAACATGATCTTTGTTTTGTCCATGTTCATCTTAAGACCTATCCGTTGGGAAACACTATTGAGGTCATTGAGCATAGTGCTTAGGTCCTCCATCGATTCTGCCATAAGGACTATATCGTCGGCAAATCGAAGGTGAGTGATGTACTCGCCATTGATGTTGATACCGTATCCTTTCCAGTCCAGAAGCTTGAAAACATCTTCCAATGCAGCGGTAAAGAGTTTCGGGGATATGACGTCACCCTGTCTTACACCTCTCTGCAATTGGATAGGTTTCGTACTCTGGTTCTGTACTCGGATAGCCATCGTAGCCCTACTGTACAAGCACTTCAACACTTCGATATACCGACAGTCAACTTGGCATCGATGAAGGGACTGCAGCACCGCCCAAATTTCGACGGAATCAAAGGCTTTCTCATAGTCCACATACGCCAGACATAGTGGCAAATTGTACTCCTCGGACTTCTGTACAATTTGCCGAAGGGTATGTATGTGGTCTATGGTGCTAAAGCCTTTTCGGAAACCGGCTTGTTCGGGAGGCTGGAAGTCGTCAATTCTGCGCACGAGACGATTCGTAATGACTCTCGAAAACAGCACGTAGACGCGGCTCAGAAGGGAAATCGGTCTGTAGTTCTTCAAGAGAGCGTTGTCGCCTTTCTTGAAGAACAAGACCACCGCACTTCTGCTCCACGCCTGCGGTGTAATGCCACCATGGAGGACGGAATTAAAGAGCTTCTGAAGGACTTCAAGTACCGGTTTTCCACCCGCTTTCAGAAGCTCCGCTGTAATTCCATCCTCGCCTGGGGCCTTGCCGTTTTTAAGGTGCTGGAGAGCCATTCTAATCTCGCTCAGACTGACGTCCGGGATATCATCGGAATAATGTCGGATAAGACTCGCTCTTGGATCGTTACTCACACTTGCGTGCGGCTCCAACGATGACGTGTACAGCTGCCCATAGAACCTCTCAATCTCACTCAAAATCTCAGGTGCCCCGGAAACGATGCTGCCACATTCTGTCTTCAGCTTTGACAGTTGGCGCTTTCTGGCAGACAGATCTCTGGCAAAGACTTTGGAGCCTCGGTTCCGCTCGATCGCTTCTTCAATACGAGCTGTATTGAATTTGCGTAAGTCCCGCCGCATGCATTTGGAGATCTGTCTGTTCAGTTGCCTGTATGCTGTTAAATCTGTTGAAGAATGTAGCTTCATCTCCCGTCTAACAGCCATGAGATTAAGAGTGTGATCGGAGAGTTTTTGTGTTCTTCTGCGGCGGGTCTTGCAGAACTTAGCTCCGACCGCATGGACAGTTTCCACGAGCTTGTCATTCAAATCGTCCACTTCATTGCAGTCTTCTAGGCACTGAAAACGGTTTTGTAACTCGAGCTGAAAGGTTTCGGGACTTTGGATTAGAGCACGAGGGGGACGGAGCGTTGACTTCATTAGACGAGACCTCTCCAACTTAACGTTTAGGTTCAGTGTGCCTCTAACCATTCGGTGATCGCTGCCGGTTTTCACCCTCGTGATCACTGAGACATTTTAATAAGTATCTTAATTTATTAGTTTTTTTAAGTATTTTAATTTTTATTTACATTTTTAACTTTTATTTACATGTACCATTGATTGTGAATGCAACGATAGTAAAATATATGAATGAGGAAATAGGCGTCAAAAACTAAAAAATATATATCAAATATATTACAAACTAAGTTTGGCTAAAACAAATATTGTCCCGTAGTTTCTCATCTACCAGTAAATAGACATGGATCTCCAATATATTGTAGAGCAACTGCTGCAATAATCGGAGTGTGAAAGAGATTGATATCAAACGGTAATTACACTTACAGGCAAGCAGTTTACGTGTTAAAGAGTTTTATCGTCACCAAAGTTGCTAGTCTGTGACATAAAAACTTTACCTTGCTAACAGAGCAACTACTGCTAATATATTACCCTGTTAAAAGTGTGTTGGGTTTAAATTGCTACAGTGGTGCGAACAGTGCTCATTGTATGCAACGTATTTTTTTATGTGAACAAATGAACCTGAATGATTAATGGTATGGTATCTATGAATATGTGGACTAATACATAAAATTTTATTCATGTACCTTAAATGAAGGAAATGTATATGCACTGCTAGAAAAAGTGAATGCACGTAGAAATAGGTACTGTAGTGGTATCCACCATACATAGCAGGAAAAGATTCCGCCCAGTTTATATTATATAATCTATTTCATAAAAATTCTATAGTAATGTTACGAGTACCTATAGTTTCAATGCAAAACCCATACCAAAATAACACCTGCTTATAACGAAATATATCATAAAGTTGTTCGTAGCCATGCATCAATCTTCAACAGAGGCGTGTTTCAGGAAAAGAAAATGTTATTTTACATTGTTTAAAAGATATCCAATTGATACGTTAAGTTAAATTATTTTAAAATATTGTCTTCTTGTACCTAGATTTACATACTTACTCCGCTCGAGTCCAGTCTGGAAATGTTCGGATATTTTACAAGATATTGATAATAATCTTAAAATTGCTATAGAAAAAATTCTAAATTTAACTTTAAATAAAACAGTCTGGACTCAAGCTACTTTACCTATAAAATTCGGTGGCATTGGTGTGAGAAATCTTTCTAGCGTTGCATTGCCTGCTTTCCTTGCTTCCGTGCATAGTGTCAGTGACTTATCTATACATATAATAAAACTGTAAATAGCAGATGTCTGTACATTTTATATTTTTGTAATAAAAGTGATTGAGGGGTACTAAAAATAAGTAATTAAATACATTTCTACCATTTTTAGAATTTTCTGTCTGTCTGTCTGTCTGTCTGTCTGTCTGTTTGTTTGTTAACGTATCACGTATAAAGTACTAATTTATATCATAAGAATTGTTAAGGAAATTATAAAGTGTATCTTCGGGTTACATTTAGTCTTTATTTCATTAAAATCAGTTCATTCCATCAAAAGTTATGATAAATATTCTGAAGTATGGGTAGGGAAGTATAGGTACGAATTTGCTCAACGGTGGCTTTGTTTGAGTCATCAAGTGCATTTTAAACTAATATCATATCATAAATCATAGTTAAATTATGTAAAATAATGATATAAATATGTATATCTAAAACGCAGTAAACAAAAGTATTAAAGAACGTATTAAATATATTATACAAAAATATATTAACCTTATTAACTAAATCTGAAGCACAATAGTTAACCCATTTCTTCGATAGATGGTGATGTTGTGAAAATGTAATGCAATTGCAATGTGGTTTTTTTATTGTAGATGAGTTTTCATATTTACTGCTAATCTTTTTTATATTACTCGCTGCCCTACTGCGTGTTGACAAACTCAATTTATTCTTTACCGCCGAGTACTCTATGTGGTAAATCAAATTTTAAAAGAGCTATTAACAATTGCGTTGGTTTTGGCGAGAGTCAAACTTTATTTTTTGCTTATTTTGCAGGCACTGATTTATAAGTTCTCTTATGTTTTATATAATGTATCAATCGCGTCAATTAATCTCTTTTATTTTTAGAATTGATGTTAGCAGCGCCATCTCTCTTTAAATATATACATATAATAAAAATGATGATAACATGTTGTATCTCTTTCTGTACATTGTATATATATTTTGGTGGCTAAAATCATTATGATGAACTGAAAATAATTAAATAAGAACATTTTATAATTTTTAGAATTGTCTGTCTGTCTATTTGTCTGTTATTATATGAACGCATCACGTCTAAAGTAAACATCTTTTATTTTCAAAGAAATCGTTAAGAATATCATAAAGCGTATCTTCGAGTTACATTTAATCTTTGTTTTATTAAAATTGGTTAATTCTATCGAAAGTAATGATTATTATTTTGAAATGTAGGTTCGAATTTGTTCAATGGCGCCATAAAATCTCAGAAATAGTAATAAAAAGATTTCTGTGTAAAAAAAACGTTCCATAATAATTAATATATTTATACTTAAAACACAAAAAGAGATAGGATGTTTTCTCACACAAAGGACGTAATAGATGGAGTTGTACAAATTACAAACTTTTCTGAATTGCAGTGTTGAGATTTTTCGCCGATGAATCGTATTGAGACTTACTGAAGAAATTTGTATCCAACGAAACCGTACAACGGAACCAGACCAAAAATAAAAATTTCGCAACTAAATGTCGCGATATTGTATTTATAATATACGCAAAATCAGAACTGCCATTTTAGCGCTTTGGGAACTAGATTTAGCACTTTTTTGGAATGTATAGCGCGCATTTTGAAATTTTAGCACCTAGCGCTTAATCCAGCGCTTTTTGGTGTATTTAGCACACATTTCAATATTTTAGCGACTAGCGGGTTATTAACTCTTTTATAGCAGCACTGTTAGTCCACATTACCGATAATAATAATAATGACCTTTATTATTTTTTCCCACAAATAGTACATTGCAGTTTATCTTTTTCAAACATATTTTTTCCACAAAACAAAGAGCATGGGAGACGAGTCCAAACTAGGATACCCTGTGCTATGGATCTCCTGGTTTCCCCTTTAGAATGATCAACTTGATTTTTTTACCGACAACTATAAGCGGGGAAATCCCCTTTATTAAAGTTTTCGTTCATGGTTTTGGCAACGCATTTATTATGCTTTATTCAGTTTCAGTCAGTTGCTTAGAGCACAGCTAAGTTAAAAGTTACTTAGAAGTTATAACACAAAGAAACTGTGTAGCAACCGCAATCAGATGCTGACATCTGAAACTAAGTTGCGAAATACATTGCACTTTAAAACAATTAATGACATTTTTATTGTTCGTACAGTACTAACTACTGTTGACAGCAATTGCTATAATTATAAGTCGATGTCCTGCGAAGTATTGATACATCAAAAAAATATTTCCAGAAAAAAAACTTAATGTTGTTTTCTTTATTATGATTATATAAAAAAACACAAACTTTGTTTGTAGTTAATTTAGCGCGAAATCTAGGGCTTTTTTAAAGCGCTGTTTTCATGAAATCTAGCGCTTTTTGTGTTGTCCTAGAGCTGAATGAGTTTTTTTTATCTGGCAGCACTGCCCAAAAACCCTCTATTAAGATGTAACTTTCCTTTCAGTTTTAAGCGCGTTCAGTTCCCAGTTACAGTGAATGTGTGTTATACGATGACCGTAAATAAAGCGCAAGGTCAAACTTTACGCGTTGTAGGAGTGTACCTCAGTACTGACTGTTTTGCACATGGCCAACTCTATGTTGCTTTTTCCCGCGTTAGTAGCCCCCGTAACCTTTTTGTGTATACCCCGGCTAAGCCTACTTCTAACGTCGTTTACACAGAAGCTCTATCATAAACGACTTAGAACTTTGATGATAATGATTTATTTTCTTACCACTTATTGATACAGTAATGAAATAAATCGTTTAATATTCTCTTACCTAAACGACAAATTCTTTATGTAAAACCTGTATACGCGAGCTACGCCGCGGGCACAGCTAGTGTAACATAATTTTAACTAATAAAGTAGACCTATGCTTTGCTACGGAGGCAGGGCAGACGTGGCAAACGCTCTGTCCTGGTGAAAATATTCCACTGGAAGTTAACCAACAAAGACAGTGAGATATTCCGTTGGTACAGGGCGTGCAGAAGGATTTGTTTCATAATTTCCATAGTGCCCAAGATAAGGCACGCCTTCTAGCTGTTTCGACTAAGGAATCTAGTTACTGGTTACACGCTTTACCATCAAGTAATCTCGGCACATTACTTGATAGGGAAAGCTTGCGTATTGCCGTAGGAATCCGACTAGGAGCGGCGATTTGTCAGCCCCATCAGTGCCCCTGTGGTAGCAGCGTCGACAAGTTTGGGCTCCACGGACTTTCATGTAAGAAAAGCGCTGGTAGGTTTTCACGACACAGTTCTTTGAACGATGTCATCCGAAGGGCTCTTGCCTCTATAAATGTTCCCTCGGTTTTAGAGCCTTGTGGAATATTTAGAGACGATGGCAAGAGACCCGACGGTATGACATTGGTCCCTTGGGAGAGAGGTAAAGCCCTAGTGTGGGATGCTACTTGCGTAGACACTCTGGCGGCCTCTCATCTCAGGGGTACCTCGTTTAAAGCCGGGGCGGTATCAGAGGCAGCTGAACTGAGTAAGTGGCGCAAATATGAGTCTCTGAGAGATGACTACATATTTGTGCCATTTGCTGTAGAGACTATCGGTCCGTGGGGTCCACTTGCGGTGAAGTTCCTAAAGGAACTCCATCCGCGGCTGGTCGTTGCTGCTGGTGATAAGAGGGCTGGTTCTTTCCTCGCTCAAAGGCTAAGTATAGCCATTCAGCGGGGAAACGCAGCCAGCTTTCTTGGCGCGATACCGCGGGGAGTTGGACTATATGATAATTAAGTTTCTAGTTTTAGTTGTTTTTCTACCGACTTCCAAAAAGGAGCCGGTACTCAATGACTGTATGTTTTTTTTTTTCGTTTTTTTTTTATGTGTGTTACCTCAGAACTTTTTTCTGGGTGAACCGATTTCGATGATTCTTTTTTTATTTGAAAGCTGGTACTTCTCGTGTGGTCCCATATGAATTTGATCAAGGTCAGACCAATAGTTTTTAAGTTATTCTTAAATAACTTATATTGAAGTCGGCTGTACAAAATTTTTAATTTTAAATTATTATTATCATAGTTTTTAATATTGTAGATAAAATTGAGTTAAATACATTAAGTTAGTAAATCATAAGATTTTTAAAACTAAAATAAGTATTTTAACATTGAATGCGAGCTATAATGTCTAGAATAAAAACTCATGTCCTAAGAAGGACATAACTCAATTTATTATTTAATTCAAGTTTTAAAAAATAACTCATTATAACTTCTATAGTTTTTGAATTATTATGATTTTTATTTACAACTATTTTCCCACCTGGCATATTTGGTCCATATCAAATTTATATTATTTATTAAAATATTCATTCTATATCGATTTTTGACGACCAATTTGTGAAATTTCATGTCGCCAGTGTTCTTCTTAGTGTAGTGTAGTTCTTTTTAAAACATAATTTTCAATATTATATGTTGTATAATTAATATTATATTTTAATACTCAAGCTTCAGTGCTACGAACAGTAATTTTTTTTTATTTAGTTTTATGTAACGATGTTATGTTTTCTAGGTATCAACGAGATTCCTGTCGCATCTACGCTAACACCGATGTTTTGGTGAAAAAAGATTTCAAATTTTATGTTTTCATAAATTATCCCAAATGCTTCCAGGAGATTAGAAACGTGACAATGTGTCAATATGTCGATGACTTTGTATTTATTCCTCTTCTAGAAATTTTGGAAAAAGTCAAAATGAATTTCAAATTGTTTTAAATACACTCTGTAACATTCTAGATGAAATGGGGCTAGAACTTTCTGACTCCAAGTCTAAAATTTGCATTTTCAGAATTAAAATTAGATAATCATAATTTATAGATAGTAGACACTTACAAATATTTGGGTGTTTGGTTGGACAGGTCGTTGCGTTGGAGCAAACATATTAACATGACGGTGGAGAAAGTGCAAAGATGTCTTAATCTACTTAAAGTATTAGCTGGTGTCTCCTGGGACTTGCATCCTAAACATTTAAGACACATATATATATATATATATAGCACTGATCAGAAGTCGTATAGACTACAGTTGCTATCTTTATGACGCGAGTGCAAAATGTCATTTATATAAACTAAATAAAATTCAAAATCAGGCACTAACGATAATAGGAGGATTGATTAAAACCACTCCAATTCACGTTATGGAGAGTGAGCTTGGTGTAGTTCCACTGTACTTACGGAGAAAATATCTAGCATACAAATTTTGTCTAAAGTTAAAGTCTGCAGAAAATAATATAACTACTCAGCTATTAGAAGAACTCTACACTCTTCGACAAAATTATTATTGGAGGAACAAAATCATCCCTTTACTGGTATCCTCACATAATGAAGTTAAAGAAATTCAGATAGCAACAACATGTCCGTTATTAATGTTTACTTTGCGAACATGGGTGACCAATATTAACTTAAATGAAGTAATTGTACCCAAGCTAGAAACAATTCACTATTCAAGAAGCTCATACGACAGTAACCTATTAAAGTATGAAGTTATCAAAGAGTTGTATACAAGATTTAATGGCTGGAGTTTTATATTTACGGATGGGTCGAAGAGTGTAGAAGGATATGGGTCTGCGTTTTATGTGCCTAACATAGATATAATACTAAATCAAAATAATCATTGTTTTAAAATAAGTACTCATACAAGTATTATGGCTTTAGAACTTATTGCAATCTCAGAAGCTTTGACATATGTTATCAGTAGCCAATATAAAAATGTCGTTATATGCACAGACAGCAAGAACTCGTTGCAACACATAGATCGATGCGCCTCTGGTTACAGAGGTGCATCGATAGCTTATGACATTATATCCAAGATAGATGAAATAACTTCAAAAGGCGTCCAACTGAGATTGCAATGACAACTGAGATTGCAATTGGGTTACGGGGCAACGAAAAGGCTGACATGTTAGCGAAATATGAAGCTAAGAATGGAAAGGAAACTAAGATTATTTTGGATTACTCAGAAGTTTTACCTAAATTCAAAAATATTTGTTAAGAAATGTGGAAGGAATACTTTAACAAGCGGTCACTAGATAAAGGAATATGGTACAAAACCATAAAGTGTCAGCCTTTTCATGTGCCCTGGTTCATGAACACTAGATTAAGTAGGAAATTAGTTACTACTGCTCATAGACTCAGATCTGGACACGTTCCATGTAAGAAATTTGTATTTCTAATGAGAAAAACAACTTCGCTCAATTGTGAAGACTGTGGAGTTATAGAAGACTTATACCATATATTGATGGAATGTGTTCGATTTGAGTCTATTAGAAGTAATTTCATAAGGGTCTTGAATTTGAACAGAACTGACATAGGCACATTCCATAATATTCTATCCCAACCAAATGGCGACGATGCGAAAGTTCTGTTCGAATCCATGGCCCATGTAGTATAATAAGTATTAAGTATGTAGTATAATAAGTATTAAGTATTAAGTAATAAGTATTAAGTATGAGTAAATCATGTATATTAGGGTATGATGGGACTGACATACGCTAAGCGGTAAATGTCCCTTAAATTATAATAGAATAAAAAAAACCTTTTAGCTGTCAAGCCTCGATGAATACACTACTAAGTAACGGGAGAAAGTAAGATAATAAATAAGAGTAAAAATAAATTTTCCATTGACTTCTAATTTAGGCTAAGTATGGCCATTCAGTGAGGAAACGCAGCCAGCGTTCTTTGCACGATACCACGGGGAGTAGGACTGTATGGTAAATAAGTTATTAGTTTTTTTTTTAGTCTTTTAATATTGCGTATAATAAAATATTGTATATTACCTTCTAATTACAGTTTAGAATTTATTTAAATATTACAGACAGACACATCAGTTTTATTTATATGCCATTTATATCCACTTGCCATTTGGTTGCGGCTGTTTCGTCCCGTGGGTCTCGTAAGAGGCAACTTTGGGAAATGCCAGAAGAATTTTATGGAATCCTATAAATAGAAATAAAACTAGCTCGTTTAGCCGAGTCGTAAAATATTCCAGGCTAGCGACTGCCAGCAGCGTTCAAGGTGCCCACGTCGTGTAAATAAAATATAAGTCACATCATAAATCTTTAATCGCCTGCCTTGCGTGACGACTAGCAAATCCTTCTTACAACGGGACAGGATCGTTTCAAATAGTGGACTTTTACTTGCCGATACAAGAGGAACAAGAACGTTAAATAACTACCAGTGTTTAGTGCAATGTGGTATGTTTTGTTGAGAATTTAGTCGTAGTAGATATGTAGAGCCTGCGTGAACATTTATTCAGACTTTTAAATCAGGCGAATAGGCATTGTTTCGCACCGAGCTAGATAAATAACGAGTTGGGCGTCCCCGAGAATATTGACCTTATTGTCAGCTGATTTTATGACTTATCTATTTTAAATTTCACTACTGGTTTAATGTTTCAGTATTTTCATGATTTTTAATGAAATTATCGTTTAATTTAGCTGTACCAACATGACGGGGCGTGAATAAAGCTAATAAAACGTTGTGAAAAGATGTTTTTTTCATTAGGATCGATTTTATATCTCAACCATGATCAAAGATATAGTTAGTGCTACGAGTATCGTCAGTTTTCGTTTTCGGGAGCGTTTCACAAACACCCGGTATATTATGTAACTAGTTAATGTATCATCATTCATCAACCATGCTCAGTGAATTTAACGGTGTTTCCTTTACACATTGTTGCATTGACATTGTAGTTTATTATTGTTTACTTAAAAAGTGGCATGTCTTTCGTTTGTTTGAGTTAGATTATTTAAAAGTGAAAGGAAAATGTTATGTCGGTACATCGATAATAAATGTAATGTGGGTTAATTTAAGTCTTCAATTAAACAGTCGTTACCATATCTTGTATATTTAATTGAATTCAAGTTGCCAAAGTACCAGGAATAATTAAAATGAGCGTACAAGCTCTGACCGCATCAGTTATTTAGAAGTTTCGTTCATTTGTTATTTTATTCCAGCTAAGTGATTCTGTCGTATTCTTAATTAAATAGAGCATGATTTTTTTTTGCTATATAAAACGTCATTATATACTTATTTACCATAAACGTTTCTATAATACTAATTTATGCATTTTCATTTGGCGTGGCGAGCCACGAGTGGGCTTAACGTTAAAACCTTCAGTTTAATAAATATGAAATGGTAGATTTACAAATGTTTCATTCAGCGCGGCTTACACAGAAAATTAGCATCGCTTATGAAAAGTGGCGTGGACGAGAGAGATGTGACTTTTAAACTAGAGGTTAGTGAAATAGTGAGAGTACGAAGGTATTTACTTCATTAAAACATAATTTACTATATTACTACACTTAACAACATTTTCCTTTATGTTATTTTTTTAGTTTCGAATTCTTATTTACTAAAACCATACAATAATACATTTTTTTGTAATTTTACTACGTAAATAAGTGTAAGTTATGACGTCAAATTAGTAGAGCTAATAAACAAATACGTATTATTTTAATTATTAAAGAAGCCCTTCAATCAGCCCACGAACTCTTCTATTCCTGATTCCACGAATGAAACAGGTTTCAACAAAAAAAATTGCAAAAACTCTCAGTAAGGAGTCTTTTAGTGCTAATGTATTGCTTCAGGGGAATCAATCGGCATACGAGGTATTCGTATTCGAGGTTGATTTGTATATAAAATAATTTACGCAACTTTGTACAACGTGCACATATTATTTATTTTTATTTAAAAAAGGGGTTACCTAATTTAACTAAGACTTTGTCTTGTATTGTGGAGACAGGCACTTAGATCAATTGTACATGGACAAATATTGACCCGAAATAATTATGTGTTGGCCATACAAATACTTGTTCCGTGTGGGATTCAAACCCGCAACTCTCAGCGCTGCAACTCATTGCTAAGCAACTGCGGCAAGGTGCCGTCACGTAATAAATGAACAACCTCAACACTGTAAAACTCTGACCACTCATCACACTGCTGGATGCTAATCGAGCCATTTCGCCATTCCGCCTGTCTTTTTCATTGAGAGAAATAAGCACACAGGCTGCCTGATGGATTATATCTGTGCGCATACCCCGCGTACGGACGTGTGCTGTTGATTCGATTATATACGCGTACCTACTGTATTTGAGCTAAGTTGTGATAAGATGGTTCAGTGTAAAAAGTGTAAGCTATTCTTATCATTAGCAAAGGACGAAGTTATTAAATGCAAAGGCTATTGTGAAGGAGTTTTTCATAAAAAGTGCCTAAATATTAAAGAGTTCCGACAGAGAAATGAGCTTTGCGATGGGTGTTTCAAGACTGATAACAGTCCGAGAATGCAACAGTCCAAGATAAATATACAAGATGTCAGTAGAGCTACGGCAGAATCCGTATTAACAGAAGTTAACAATAAATTAGAAATAATTTATCAGATGAAAAATAAAATACAAGAATTAACTGAGGCTGTCGATTTTTATGCGGAACAGTATCAAAACATGTTGCAATTCAAGGAAATCGCTGAAAAAAAGATAAAAGATATAGAAAATAAAAATGTTTATCTGCAAAAAGTCAATGAAGCGCTAGAGGAAAGGGTAGCTTATATGGAACTAAAAGAAGTTGAAAAGAATATAGAAATAATAGGATTAGAGAATAAAAAAGACGAAGATACAAATCAGATTGTGCGTTTAATTGCTAAAAAATTAAATTTAAATCCTGATCATATTGAAGAGGCGCGGAGGGTAGGTCGTGAAAAACAAAATGAGAATCACCCGCGACCTATTATCGTGACGTTCCGTGCGAAGATAAACAGAAACGAATGGATTACACGAAAAAGACATCAATTGTGTAACAATGATATACTGCAAAATAATAGCAGTAAACGTGTATATATAAATGAATGTTTAACTAAACAGATGAATCAGTTGTTTTGGAATACAAAAACACTATTAAAGGGAAAATATAAATATATATGGGTGCAGAACCTTCGAATTTTGGTTAAAAAGGAGGATAACGCAAAAATTATAAATATACGATCAGATGCAGACATACAAAAGCTAAATAAAGCCTGTAGCGAGGAATAACAACAACACAAATATTTAATATTGTGTGAGACTACACTACGCGATTTTTTTAACTTAAATAAAATTCAACGATATATTATCTTGTTTTGAAAATAATATAGAATACATAAAATTTACGGACATAGATAAATGGAGTATGTATATGAAGAAACCAGTTAACGAATTGCGAATAATACATTTAAATATTAGATCATTAAGAAAGAACTATAATGAATTGTTAATACTATTAAAAAGCTGTGAATACAAGATAGATATTATAATATTAAGTGAAATCAATGTTAAACGAGAAGAAATAACGTTATACCAAATAGGTGGATATGAGATGTTTGAATATACTAGAGAAAAATGTCGAGGTGGGGGATTATTAATATATAGTAAAAATATATTAAATATAGAAAAATGTAATTATATACGAGGGCATGATACAGAAATATTACATTGCTTAATAAAAACATCAACAAGAGACATTCACATCATAGCATTATATAGACCACCTAATACCAATAAACTATCTTTTATAGAAGAATTAAGACTATTACTGGAGCAAATACCAAATAAACACGATTTAATCATCACTGGGGACACAAATATAAATATAATGGAAAACAGCAGCATCGTGGAAAAGTATAAAAACATGTTATGTGAACGAGGACTGCAATGCGTTATCAATGAATATACAAGAGAAGAAGTGTACGCCGGTGTTTTAACTGCGTAATGTATCGATCATGTGTGGGTGCGCAGCCGTGCGCGCGCTAACGCGTAAGTTGTCGGATCACTATATGGTAGGAGTTAATTTAGCGTTCGATGCACACGAAACGAAGTGCGATAGTGATAATTATACGAATGTTTTAAACGATAAATTAGTTAAAGAAAAATTAAAAAAGATAAATTGGAATAATTTATTAATACTTAACTGCCCGTTATTACTTTACGACAGGTTACGTATTTTGTTTAAAAATATTTATGAGGAGTCCACAATAGCTATAAAATTAAGCAAAAATAAACGAGTAGCACAGCCGTGGATTAATCATACATTAAAAATGATGATAGACCGAAGAGATTATTTGTTTAGGAAGTGGCGGGCTAATCCCAAAAATATGAATTATAGGTTAGAATACACGCGGCACAGAAACAGAACAAATAAATTAATAAATTTAGCAAAAAACAAAACTAGGAAAAACGAAATTTTGAATTGTAAAGGAGAATGTAGGAAGATCTGGGCAACTATCAATGGTTGGTTAGGAAAAAATAATAACAATTTAGATACGGTTATTATGAAATATTTAGGTAAGACAGATACAGTGACTAATATATGCTCAAATTTCGCTAAATCATTTACGGAGGAAATTGATAAAATAAAACATTACTGTGACTGTAAATTTATTGATCGTACCACTTATGTGGAACCGAGTAACGTTTCTTTCCGTTACCAAGAAGTTTCATCTAACGAAATTGAAAAAATTATAGATAAATTAGACCATAATAAATCACCGGGTGTAGATGAAATAAGAGTAAAAGATTTAAAGTATGTAAAGAAAGAGATCAGTCCATTGCTTGCTAAATTTGTGAATATGTGTGTACAAAGCGGTGTATATCCAAATTACTTAAAAAATGCAATTATTCGTCCAATATTTAAACAAGGTAATCATTTAGAATATTCAAATTACAGGCCCATTGCTATATTGTCAGTCATAAATAAAGTAGTTGAAAAAATAATAGTTAAGCAAATTAGTATGTTTCTGGAAAAAAATCATATAATATCTAACGCACAGCATGGGTTTAGAAAAACGTACAGTACATCTACAGCACTAGCACGATTTACCGATGATGTTAACGATGAACTAAATAGTAAAAAGTATGTCATTGTATTGTTCATTGATTTTAAAAAAGCGTTCGATACGTTGGATCACGAAATGCTTCTTGAAGCAATGCAAGAGTGTGGGATTAGAGGTCCAATGAACAAATGGTTCCGAAATTACTTGAAGAACCGAACACTACGCACTATGATCAATGGTACTATTGGGGAAGAAGCTGATGTAACACTGGGTGTGCCAACCGGCTCCGTATTCGGACCTGTCGGGTACATCATGCACGTGAATAGCATTAATAACGTTGTAAAACATTGTTCCACCTATATGTACGCCGATGACACGTGCCTAATGTACGCCGACAGGGACGTTAAAGTTATAGAGGAGAGGGTGCAGGATGATTTCATTAGTATACTAAAATGGGCACATGATAACGGCATTATACTTAACATATCAAAGACAAAGTGTATGCTTCTCCAATCTCCATATATGAGAAAACCTAGTGAAGAAATAAATATCTTTGGTCATTCGTACGAGTGCTTACATAATAAATTGGAACAATGCAAATGTACAACCATAGAATTTGTGAATAGTTACAAGTATTTAGGGCTAACAATAGACTGTAATTTTAGTTGGAAACTGCATATTAACATTGTATGTGATAGATTAAGATCCATATTATCTAGGCTTAATAACTTAAAACATATAGTTAGCAGGTCAATCTTAAAAATGCTTTATTATGCACTAGCCGATTCAACCCTGAGTTACGGACTAATTGCATATGGACGTACTTTTGAAACATATACAGATAAAATTCTTAAGCTACAAGTTAGGTTAATAAAATTGTTTATTGATAAAAAAACAAAAGAAAAATATAACATTGACGGAAACTATAATAATTTATTTAAAAATTTTAGAATATTACCTATACATGTAAAACTTAAGTACTTAATTGCAATAGATCAATTTAAATCTCTAGAGTTTAAAACAGTTCGCACATTTAGCAAAAATATTAGAATTACTTCTCGAAAGAAATACGTTGAGCATTTGAGGGTTAACAATTATTACGGCAAGAGGACGAGAAAATATCTAGTACCACGTATTTTTAACGAGATATTATTTGAAGACGAATGTAAAAATAAAGAAAAATTTAAAAGGAAGTTGAAAGCGTGGTTGCTAGATACGTGTTAATACTATACGAGTAGTATTAATTAATAGTTAAATGTGAAATTATTAATAAGTTTAAATATGTGTAAGTTTAAATATAATTAAGTATATGGATAGTACTGCTAAGTTTAAATTTAATTTTTCTATTTTTTTTTGTTATTTTTTTTTCTTCTATTTTAAGTTGTACTCGTAAGTTAAGATTAAGTTATTAATTACAGTAGGTACATAGAATGTGAGTGGGTGATGTATTCGCCAACAAACTGCCCTGCAGTTTGGCGAAAGTAGTGTAAGAAATAACCGAATGTATTTTTGTATAATAAATAAAAAAAAATTAACAAAATGCAGATGCGTTGTCACCGCTGAGGACTAAAATGGAATGCCTCATCTATACATATAATAAAACTGTAAATAGCAGATGTCTGTACATTTTATATTTTTGTAATAAAAGTGATTGAGGGATACTAAAAATAAGTAATTAAATACATTTCTACCATTTTTAGAATTTTCTGTCTGTCTGTCTGTCTGTCTGTTTGTTTGTTAACGTATCACGTATAAAGTACTAATTTATATCATAATAATTGTTAAGGAAATTATAAAGTGTATCTTCGGGTTACATTTAGTCTTTATTTCATTAAAATCAGTTCATTCCATCAAAAGTTATGATAAATATTCTGAAGTATGGGTAGGGAAGTATAGGTACGAATTTGCTCAATGGTGGCTTTGTTTGAGTCATCAAGTGCATTTTAAACTAATATCATATCATAAATCATAGTTAAATTATGTAAAATAATGATATAAATATGTATATCTAAAACGCAGTAAACAAAAGTATTAAAGAACGTATTAAATATATTATACAAAAATATATTAACCTTATTAACTAAATCTGAAGCACAATAGTTAACCCATTTCTTCGATAGATGGTGATGTTGTGAAAATGTAATGCAATTGCAATGTGGTTTTTTTATTGTAGATGAGTTTTCATATTTACTGCTAATCTTTTTTATATTACTCGCTGCCCTACTGCGTGTTGACAAACTCAATTTATTCTTTACCGCCGAGTACTCTATGTGGTAAATCAAATTTTAAAAGAGCTATTAACAATTGCGTTGGTTTTGGCGAGAGTCAAACTTTATTTTTTGCTTATTTTGCAGGCACTGATTTATAAGTTCTCTTATGTTTTATATAATGTATCAATCGCGTCAATTAATCTCTTTTATTTTTAGAATTGATGTTAGCAGCGCCATCTCTCTTTAAATATATACATATAATAAAAATGATGATAACATGTTGTGTCTCTTTCTATACATTGTATATATATTTTGGTGGCTAAAATCATTATGGGAAACTGAAAATAATTAAATAAGAACATTTTATAATTTTTAGAATTGTCTGTCTGTCTATTTGTCTGTTATTATATGAACGCATCACGTCTAAAGTAAACATCTTTTATTTTCAAAGAAATCGTTAAGAAAATCATAAAGCGTATCTTCGAGTTACATTTAATCTTTGTTTTATTAAAATTGGTTAATTCTATCGAAAGTAATGATTATTATTTTGAAATGTAGGTTCGAATTTGTTCAATGGCGCCATAAAATCTCAGAAATAGTAATAAAAAGATTTGTGTGTAAAAAAACGTTCCATAATAATTAATATATTTATACTTAAAACACAAAAAAAGATTTAAAAAGGATATTTTCTCACACAAAGGTCGTAATAGATGGAGTTGTACAAATTACAAACTTTTCTGAATTGCTGTGTTGAGATTTTTCGCCGATGAATCGTATTGAGACTTACTGAAGAAATTTGTATCCATCGAAGCCATACAACGGAACACGACCAAAAATAAAAATTTTGCAACAAAATGTCGTGATATTGTATTTATAATATACGCAAAATCAGTACTGCCATTTTAGCGCTTTGGGAACTAGATTTAGCGCTTTTTTGAAATGTATAGCGCGAATTTCGAAATTTTAGCACCTAGCACTTAATCCAGCGCTTTTTGGTGTATTTAGCACACATTTCAATATTTTAGCGACTAGCGGGTTATTAACTCTTTTATAGCAGCACTGTTAGTCCACATTACCGATAATAATAATAATAACCTTTATTATTTTTTCCCGCAAATAGTACATTGCAGTTTATCTTTTTCAAACATATTTATTCCACAAAACAAAGAGCATGGGAGACGAGTCCAAACTAGGATACCCTGAGCTATGGATCTCCTGGCTTCCCCTTTAGGATGATCAACTTGATTTTTTTACCGACGACTATAAGCGGGGAAATCCCCTTTATTAAGGTTTTCGTTCATGGTTTTGGCAACGCATTTATTTTGCTTTATTCAGTTTCAGTCAGTTGCTTAGAGCACAGCTAAGTTAAAAGTTACTTAGAAGTTATAACACAAAGAAACTGTGTAGCAACCGCAATCAGATGCTGACATCTGAAACTAAGTTGCGAAATACATTGCACTTGAAAACAATTAATGACATTTTTATTGTTCGTACAGTACTAACTACCGTTGACAGCAATTGCCATAATTATAAGTCTATATCCTGCGAAGTATTGATACATCAAAAAAATATTGCCAGAAAAAAACTTAATGTTGTTTTCTTTATTATGATTATATAAAAAAACACAAACTTTGTTTGTAGTTAATTTAGCGCGAAATTTAGGGCTTTTTTAATGCGCTGTTTCATGAAATCTAGCGCTTTTTGTGTTGTCCTAGAGCTGAATGAGTTTTTTTTTTATCTGGCAGCACTGCCCAAAAACCCTCTATTAAGAAGTAACTTTCCTTTCAGTTTTAAGCGCGTTCAGTTCCCAGTTACAGTGAGCGTGTGTTATGCGATGACCGTAAATAAAGCGCAAGGTCAAACTTTACGCGATGTAGGAGTGTACCTCAGTACTGACTGTTTTGCACATGGCCAACTCTATGTTGCTTTTTGCCGCGTTAGTAGCCCCCGTAACCTTTTTGTGTACACCCCGGCTAAGCCTACTTCTAACGTCGTTTACACAGAAGCTCTATCATAAACGACTTAGAACTTTGATGATAATGATTTATTTTGTTACCACTTATTGATACAGTAATGAAATAAATTGTTTAATATTCTCTTACCTAAACGATAAGTTCTTTATGTAAAACCTGTATACGCGAGCTACGCCGCGGGCACAGCTAGTACTCGTATCTAATAAAAAGGGTTCTCCGGTGCTCTACACTTGCCATATACCACGTACAGAAGTACTACCTGCTGCGGTTATCATCTTTGAAACATACTATTTTGGAAAGAACATTAGGTTAGAATTTCCCTTTAAGGTTTAAATATTGCTTTACTCAAAAATCGAATTTAGCATTTTTTTTATAGGATAGGGTGACAAACGCGCACACTGTCCACCTGATGATAAGTGGTTGCTGTGGCCCATAGACATCTACATCTATCCACGTTTGCGAATAAAAATGCAGATACGTTGTCACCCGTGAGGACTAAGATGAAATGCCTCTTTTCCAGTAAAAATGGTCTCCGGATCTCTACACTCACCATACGAAACACAGCAGTGTTAAGCTGCTTTTTTACGCTGGTATTCTGTGAGAGCATGGTCCTTCCCCGGTCGAGCCGACCCATTCGTGCTACAACTATACTACTAATATAGCTGCAGCATGGCTCTACAACGAAATCAAATACGATATTAATGCTATTTTTCATTAACAAGTAATAAATGTACAACAAATATTTTGTTACAAATGTGGTACTGGGGTGTTGCACGTTCTGATATATTCGCTCGATCACCAGAAGATCGCTATGTAAACAGAAGTTACAGAAAATTTTATTGCATACTGCATTATAATGAATAAGAATCCAAAAATAACAATATTAGCATACAGAAAATTCTTTATTTGGGATTCAAATCTAGGGCCCATGATTTACCAGCTACACTGTGTCACGCGATTGTTAACTTATAATCAGATTAGGAGTAGTTAAGGCCACCCTAGAGGCGCTTGTTTTTGTAACGTAATTGAATAAAATTGTATGGCGCGCATCGGCTACTAACTTTTATTCTGACAAATTCGAGTATTATTTTGTAATGTCCTTTAATGACATTTCATACAATACGTTCAGAATCACAACTACTATCAATTACTCAGGCGCCATTATTTGATTACGAAATTCAAATAGTGAGGGAGAACTTTGACTGTTTGAAGTCACGTTTCAATTATATTAGCAAAATATTTTATTTTATATGTTCCTACAAACATCCTGTTTCATTATTTCTTATATGTATACGAATACTACACATTAAATAAAGTAATTCTGTACGAATTTACTTATTTTTATACTCCCAACGTTTTGAGTGCTTTGCTAATTTCATATGCTATTAGCAGTGTCCGAGCTCAAGTTGCTCGCGTTCAACCTTTGAGCTGTCAAGCCTCGATGAATACACTACTAAATAACCGGAGAAAATAAGATTATAAATAAAAGTAAAAATAAGTTTTCTCTTGACTTTTAATTTAGGCTAAGTATAGCCATTCAGTGAGGAAACGCAGCCAGCGTTCTTGGCACGATACCACGGGGAGTAGGACTGTATGTTAAATAAGTTATTAGTTTTTTTTAGTCTTTTAATATTACGTATATTAAAATATTGTATATTATCTTCTAATTACAGTTTAGAATTTATACCCTTGAGGATTAAACATTTCATTAATTTAAAATGTAGCTACGTTTCACTTAATCACGGATAGATGTTAGAACAAGAGGATAAGAGACGAAAGATCACATATTGAAATGCTTAAATGTAAAAGTGCTTGTAAAAGATATCGCAAAATCGATTACATTTTATGAATTCCAGTTGAGAAGACATTATTTATTATAAACTAGCTGGTACCCGGCGCATTGCTGCTGCAGAAGAAATAACTGTAGAAATATCGTAAAAATTTGGAAAGATGATATTGTTTAATCAGGAATGATAATGCTACTAATAAAATGACTTTTGAACAAAATTGCCGCTACGATACACGTGCCATCTACTGTAAGCTCATTGACTAAGCTTATACCTTCGCGGAAGTGCAAGCAATATGTTGACAAAGGTTTAGCGCAATCTGATGAACGGTATAACAGCGTATAAAATACTAACTTACAAACATAAATGTTTATATATAAGATTGCTTACGGTACCCACTTTGCATATTTTTATTGATTAAAACTATTCCATTCCAAGCAAAGTTTAATTATTAATTGGTAAATCTAAATCACCTTCATCAGCCCGTAAAATACCACTGCTGGATATGACCTCTCCAATTTTATGATAGATTTGCACTCGCCTGGTTTGCAGGATAACGATCGCACCACCAGACAACTCACAACTTGAAGCTGCTGTCCGTCACCTGCCATCACCTGTCCGGGTATTTCGCTCGTAAAATAATCTAGCCACTTATCCCGCAACACCTGCTATTAGTAATAATTAATTTGTAGTTTCAGTGAGTAAACGTGTGATAAGTAAATTGAGTACTAAACAAAACCTGTCGAAATGTTGTAGTCAGTAACAGCGGCAGTTTGAACTCGTTGTTTTAGTTAAAGTATTTGCGGTTTCTGGAAAACAGAATATTAAACATTTTTGGCATTTACATTATTTTATATAAAATCTTCTAAGTACTTATTGACGGTACATAAGCTTTATTAAAAAGTAATTATTTTACTAATACAATATAATCAAATTTTACTTATTTAATAAATTTACTTATTTTATATTTCAAGGCAGTTTATTACACATTTTATAGACATTGAATACGGATCGGAGCTACGTAGCACCAAATTTGATTTCGAGTTAAGCAGGTTATTACTATATCGCGATCCGTAGCGACGAGGCGTATCTCCTGGCGTTTTATACGAATTTGGATACTTTCTTACGAATCTACAAATTTCTAATATACAAATGAAAGAAAATGTTACGATCTTTAAATTGAAAGCGTGAGGTTTAAAACTGTTTGCTTAGTCAATAATATTGCACCTACGCACTACTCATGCCTATACGCACTATTGCCCCAAAACACAATTTCAGACACCTTTAATGTTACCACGGCCTTAAACGGAGTTACCAAAATATCTACGCACGTGGCATACCTTACTAGAGATTAGCCCCTCTCACAAGGGACTTAAACTTATATCGTCGAGCCCAATACTCGTCAAATTATATTAAAGGTTATATTATTATCGACTCATGAGTTATTATATTACTACTAGCTGTATCTTCGATTCCGTATCACAAAAATTGAGTACGTAATTGACTGAATTTAAAGCTTTAACATTGGGCCTTATTACAATTTTATAACCGAACTGTTCTCATATAGTAATAGTATAATGATAATAAAGCTGTATGTATGACTCCAACACTGAACTTTAGAATCTGTAGCCTTGTGTCGGCGTGTAGTGGCGGCATAAGAGGGTCCACTAACTTGTTGAGACGACAGTGTGAAACTGAAACAGGAGATGGGCACCAGCATCTTCCTGACAACAACTCAAAATATTACAACTGCGTGTGCCAACCCTGTCAATCTTGGCAAGTTAGTGTGGGCGATGTTGAGTCATGAGGTAATTTGTTCCTGAGGCCTATATCCAGCTGTGGATTTTTGATGGGCTATAATGAATAGGAGAAAGTATAAATGAGACAAAATTTATAGCGAAATATTATAGTTATTTGTTTCAAAATTTTCATATTTAAAAAGCACTATAACATGATTATACACAAATTAAAACTTATGTCGTTCATTATTATTTTATTATATATACAATATATTTTTATATATTTCAGTTTAACAAATACTTGCAGGTGACAGCGTAAGATATACCACACCACATTTAGTCTCGTGGGTAGCGTAAGTGGTGTCTTTGAAAATTCTAGAAGAATTTCATGGCTCCCTATAATTAGCGGTAAGCTTATCTCATTTTCCCGAGTCGTAAAACATAAACACTTTCGACGGACAGCAGCGTTAAAGGTGCTGACATCTGGAACTGCGATCCGAAAACCTCCATGGAATGCCTCGTTTTAAAATGGTTTTCGGCTCTATACACTTAACATATATCATATCTACACTTACACAGGAGTATTAAGCTTTTATTCTACACTGCAATTCTGTGAGAAGGTGGTCTTATGTCCGTCGAGATGACCCTTTTATGCTGCAGCCACAAAAAGCAGCAGTATTGCCAAACTCGTTAAAATTGCTAAAGTGCTCATGTCTTTCTTTCCCAATGTTCTTCGCCATGCTTATATGATCCACCCCTGAAGCTCTTAATTAAAAAGAATGTTTAAAATCAGTTTACAGTTGACGAAGAAAATTTTCGTTACATAAATAAAACAATAGAACATTAAGTCAAATTAAAATCAAACTCCAATCTTTGAACTCGCTTTAAACTTTAAGGCATAATGTTAACTGAACTCAGGGTTCAGGAAATCAATACTGAGACGTGCACTATAATATTTTTTATCCATTATTCTATCCATTTCAGCCTATAAAAGTCCACAGCAGAATATGGGCCTCTATTAGTTTGTGACATAGGGGGATTTTGCCATATTTACCACGCTTGGCAGGCGGGTTGGCAACCATAGCTTTTTTATTATTTTGAATTTTTATCAGGAAGATTCTGTTGTCCATCACCAGTTTCAAGTTCCCTCTGTCGCTTCTTACGTCGATAAGGGGTAGTAGATATTCTTACAGAGCCATTACACGGTAAAATTATTAAATTTTTGTTGTCGTTTTTCTGTAAACGTAAATAAAATTGGCATTAAAATAATACCTCATACATTGTGAACATAACGGCCAACAAGAAAGAGGTATTATTTTCCTGGATGAGCACGAAATAAGAAACGTGACGACTGTAATTCGTTTCTCATAAGCCTCACTTAATCTCTTTTTGTCCTGTCCCAGATCGTCTCGAGTACATGTATTATGTACTCGATAACCGCATTATACTGATTTATTACATTTTTAGGTAATATTTTTGACTACTAACTACGGCCCGCAGATCCGCCTGCATGGAAACAGAAATTTCTTATTGTTCATTTTCCAACAGTAACTTTTACTTTCACTTTTTAACGTATTAAAAGCCAGTGCTTTACTACTATCCTACTTGATGGTAAGCGGTGATAAATGAATAGATGTATCAAGCACTATCTTAGTGTAGCGTAAAACTATTTAATTTTGCCTTGAAGACACGATAAGCGCCGGCAAATTTTTCCACTCGTGTGCTCTACGCGTTACTAAATATGAAGCAAAAGTTACAAAAAGTACCCTATATAATTAGTATTCAGAAAATTTAAACCCTATATAATTAGTAATCAAAAAATTATTTATTATATTCTTCTATACGTCGATTCATACAGCATTGCCGTAGCGCACTGTAAAGTGGTTAGTGGCAGCGCTACGGTAGTATTTGCATGACCTATAAATAATTGTTCCGGACCTGGACGTGCTATTTACATATTTAAGCCTTTCGCTGTTCCGTGCACTACATATAGGTCAATACTATTGTAATTAATAGAATCAGGCATTACTTTGCGGAAGTCCATTATATTAAATTTTACAAAAAAATTACTTTGCGTACATCCGTTAGATAATCTAATAATATAATATCTAGCGGATGTACGCAAAGTAATTTTTTGTAAAATTCAATACTATTGTGTTACTATTGTGTCAGTAAACCGGACAGTTAGTGTTAAAATGCAATACGCAGGAAATTCATGGCATGCAGGTACTTTTTTAATATTAGATTGCAGTTATATGCGTTGCTAGCCTCTAGGAACAGTAGACTCTCTATTTGAGACAATGGGAAATGCCAGAAAGAAAATATGGCTCCTGATAGATGATGGTATAAGCATCAAATTCACGCCAGACGTAAAGCAACTAGAGCGGGCGGCGGCATCAAAGGTGCTCATGTCTTGTACTGCGATCGTCTATCCGCCTGCCAAGCGTGACCATTTAGACAAAACCTCCCTACAGCGGGAGAGTGCATGTCCAGCAGTGGACTTATACGGATTATAATGAAAACATAGATAGCTTCCATCTTGATGGTTTAGATAAACCGCTGACGACACGAAATTTCACAAAGTGGTCGTCAAAAACCGACATAGAATAAATATTTTGATAAATAATATAAATTTGATACTGACTAAATATACCAGGTGGCTAATATTTGAAAATAAAAAAATCATTATAATTCAAAAATTATTGAAGTTTAAAAAGTAACTGATAAGTTATTTTTTAAAGCTCGAAATAAATAATGGATGTGAGTTACGTACTTCTCATGATATGAGTTTTTATTGTAGACCTTTTTGTTCGCATTCAATGTTAAAATACTTATTAAAGCTTTAAAAATCATACAAATTACTTAGCAAATTAAACGTATCTATTGGGTATCTATAGGGTGATTTGGGGTAATACGACATATTTTCTGATTAGTTGATAAGATGCATATTTAATAATTATTTTTAAAAAATCTATCTAAGTTTACAACCAACTCATGTCACTTTTATTTATTGAAATACATATCCTAATTATTTTGTTATTCGTCTTAGTAAAATGTCTTTGCGTTGCGTAAATACAATCATTTAAAATTTGACATATTTCTCTTCTGGATAAGGTATAATTCCGATATAACGCGGGGTAAAACCGAAAATTAGGTAAAGTGTTCCTTTTTGACTTTCGACAGAAGGTTTAGATTTACTTTTCGTTCGTCTATACCCCTCTAAAAATAGCATTGACACATACTTTATGTTTCTAATTTAACTTTATTTTGCTCACTTGAATTTTCGGAACTACCCCACATAAAGTCCAGTGGTTTTAAACATTTAAGGAACCACCACGGCAGCGCACCTTGCGTTACCGTAGTTGGACAGTTATTAGGCTAGTTAAAGAGGTTTCTTCAAACTTTTATAACAGGTAAGCGAGAATAAAAAATATTTTTTTATACATTTCTTTATATATTTTTAATGAGTCAAAGTATCCGAAATCGGGATTTTTCAAACCTTTAAAAACTCATAACTGCGAAAATATTACCTTTATCGTAAAACGTCATAGGACCCTTTGTATTTTTGTTTTGCCATGAAATATAAAAAAAATATTGTTTAGACTTTATTCCTTTTCTTTACGCATTTCTAATGGGTCAAAAGTATCCAAAATTGGGATTTTTCAAGCCTTTAACAATTCATGGAAGATATTAAATTTATCGTAAAAAGTCACGCGACTTTCTTTATTCGTATTTTATCAAAGAATGTAAAAGAAATAGTCCCGTTTGAAAATAACAATTCAAGTATAAACAATACCTACGACACCGAGTTGCCTCATGGCAACATTCATTTATATCATCAGTCACAATTTGAAGGGAATCGCATAAAAAAATGATGTGGAATAGTTTTAGGTACTCATGCACCTATTCCTTCTGGACTATGTCTAAATAGGTATTTGGAATTGCGGTAGGTACGCCTTGCCACTGCCGTTGGTAAAATTCGCGAACGTGTTAAACTTATCCAAAATAACAATTTATGCTGACGAAAGATTGACAGCCACTGGAAACTACCATGGAAAAGTAGTTCGATAGTCCATTAATTCGTAATTAACCCTGTGGGGCATTTCCGAAAAAAAAACACAAAAACAAAAGCTGGCTAATCCTAACCTATAAAATAAGGCTTTAAAAACGATTACCTATCATAGAATCAAACAATCATTAAGATTTCTAAGCAAATTCCTAAGATAATGAACGCGGGGTAATTCCGAAAAACCGAAAAGAGTCGAAAAAAGCTCTTTCCACCGAAAAGTTAACTTTGCACGCGCACTATTTATACTAGCTACCTAAAACGACTGAAGCTATGGAGACAAATAAAATGTCATCTAGAATAAAGTGACCAGAGCAAAAAATATTGCCTAGTTTAGCCGTAATTTGTAAATATCGGAATTCCCCCATTTTCGTAATAACCCCAAAGCACCTTATTTTAAACAAAGTAAAATAACATTTTCTTTGTCTGAAACACGCCTCTGTTGAAGATTGGCGCACGGCTACGAACATCTTGGATAATATAGTTCGTTAAAAACAGGTGTTATATTGATATGGATTTCGCATTGAAACTATAACTCAACTATAGCACTCATCATACGAAACACAGCAGTGTTAAGCTATTATTTCACGCTGGTAGTCTCGGAAAGCGTAATGCTTCCCCGGTCGAGCCGACACATTCGTACTAAAACTATACTACTAATATAGCTGCAGCCTGACTCTACCACGAATGTATCAGGTAATCAAGGGACGTTATTACAAAGTAATGTTATTACATTACTTACCTCACGTTAATTCTCCTAGCTGATTTTTAAGTATATGTTAGATAATATCGTTAAAATCAATCATCTACAACTACGCTGCAGAATGGGTCTACCACGTTCAAAATGACGTATGACTTATTGCAGTCCGTGGACACCGTCAAAAAACTTCAAACAGAAGGCAAGAGATGTCTCTTCACCCCTGTGGACTAAGATGAAACCCGACTAAATGAAAAAATAAGCAGCTTAATTATACCAATCTATTTTATACATTTCTGTATTTCGTAAGGACCTTGAATTTAAATCGATACGTAGAAGGTTCTTCTTATAGCATTCATCAACCTCATTACAGCCCTTCACTAGTCCACTGCTGAACATAGGCCTCAACCAAGGAATGCCACAAAACACGGTCCTGAGCCACTTGCATCCATCGACATCATGTCGATCGACATCCTGTATGTATTACTCGGTCGTCACTATCTAGTAGGGGGTTGCCTTACACTTCGCACACTCGAGAACCTTTCTTCCCCATCGGTTATCGGTTCTTTGAGCTATATGGCCGGCCCATTGCCACTTCAGCTTACTAATCCGTTGGGCTATGTCCGTTACTCTGGTTCTTCTGCGGATATCTTCGTTCTTAAGTCTATCATGCAGAGAAATTCCGAGCATAGACCTCTCCATAGCTCGCTGAGCGACCTTGAGCTTCCTCATACGGCCAGCAGTGAAGGACGACGTCTCAGATCCATTGATCATCACTGGCAACACGCACTGGTTGATCAATCTAGTTTTGAGGTTTTTAAGGTATGTCTACCGAGAAGATATGTCGTAAACTCCCGAAAGCTACCCAGCCGAGTTGAATCCGTCGATTGACCTCTCGGTCGAAGTTGGACTCACTTAGTCGGACTCTTTGTCCCAGGTTAACATATTTGTCAACAACTTCGAGTTTAGTGCTCCCAACAATTACCGGCATATGTGTGACATGGACGTTACACATATCTTTTGTTTTCTCCGTGTTAATCTTAAAATCTATCCGTTGGGAGACACTTGAGGTCATTAAGTATAGTGCTTTGTTTCCAGCGATTCTGTCGTAAGGACTGTATTGTCAGCAAATCGAAAGTGAGAGATGTACTTGCCATTGAAGTTAATATTTCCAGTCCAGTAACTTGAAAAAGTCTTCCAATGCATCGGTGAAAAGTTTCGTAGATATTACGTCATCCTGTCTTACATCTCTCTCTGCAGTACGAAACCTATTCAGGTTTCGTACTCTGGTTCTGTTTTCGGATAGCCATCGTAGCCTTACTGTACAAAATCTTCAGCACTTCGATATACCGACAGTCAACTTGGCACCGTAGTAGATATATTTATTTGATTTGTTGTCTTAGAGTATCACGAAACACTTAAAATACATTTTAATAATAGCTTCATAATAAAACAGTTATAAAATTTGATGTCTGAATACTTTAAATGAATACAAACCACAGCATTTTATTTTTTATAATAGAAGAAATTATAAATCCTTTTATGAATATACCCTTTACGTATCGATTTTAAAGGAATGCGGGCGATTCGACTCACAAAATGACGTCATCCCGTAAAATGACTTCAAGTTATTACTTCCATATATCTCCCTTCCAACCTGATAAGTCCCAGCCATAAAACTTTATTAAATTCCATGTAGCTACAAAATGCAGCATTTTATATATTAAATTTGTAGAATTAAACATTTTGCTTATATACCTCTATCTAGAGCCTTCTATCTAGGTTAAGTAATTTGGGTTGACTATCTTACTTCTATTATTGCTACCTACCAGCAGTGCACCTGCAGCTGTGTTTCATTCTGGAGGCTTGGGGAGTTGGTGTGTTATATTTGAAGGGTTCGAGCGCCAATATGCTATGTTGCATTTTATCTTAGTTCACAAGAGTGACAAGGCATCTCTATCTTCTGTTGTAAGTTGATTGATGGTGTCCATAGACTCATGACCTATCATGTTTTTAACAAGGCATTTATAAGGCAAGATTCGTCAATATTAAACTTTGTGTCCCTTTGACACTAATTCGCGTTATTTACGCTTTCTGTGCTTCGCAATTATATTTGACTGTTGAGATAACGTAATTTAATTAATGTTTAGTTGCTGGTCTCGACTTCGCTCGTAATTGGATTAAGTATCGGCGTCCACTGGTGCGGTACTGTCAAAGCAGATAACGGAGACGGACTCGGAATGTATTTCAAATTGATATAGAAAGTTAGTTTTTGTTTCATTTATTCATTCATCTCAAGATCGGGCATTTTCATCAATCGCCTCTTTCGACATCAATGGGACGACATCTATGGGGCGATACATGAGATTTCCATTTTAAGTTTTAATCGAGGTTGAGGCCTAAAAATTTTGCATTTTCGACTACATGTTTTATGATTTCCTGTCCGTTGTAGCATATATTCAGATTTATTAAATTATCTTTCACGTTTTTGAATGCTATTACATTTGTTTTATTTAGATTAATTAATAAATTATTATTTGATTACTATTGAGTTATTATGTCAAATGTTTGATTTATGTCATTATTTATTATATCATTTAATTTTTGCTTGTGCCTTAAACATCACTGTGCTATCGTCTGCAAATAGTACCATAATTTGATTTATATAATTTGGTAAATCGTTTATATAAATAAGGAATAACAATACACCAAGAACACTTCCCTGGTGTACTCCTTGAGTTACTTCGCGATATGACGATGAATGAACTATTTGTCTATACGTTTTTGAGCATATACGCGTAATTTGTGCACATTGTTGTCGATTTATTATGTGTGTTTTTAGGAGATTGAGGACATTTCCTCGGTCTCCGTATGCTTCTAATTTACTTAATAGGATATTGTGATTAACATAATCAAAAGCTTTAGTTAAATCCCTATATATAGCAGACACTAAGTGCTTATTATTAAGGCTTGTCATTACAGTACGCGGAAATTGAAAGACAGCTACATTTATACTTTTATTCTTTCGAAATCCGACGTGTTTCTCTGTGAATATTTTATTTATTTCAAATAAATCAATAAGGTTTTACCCTTTTTTTTTATACACGAGCGAAATCGTGGAGAACAGTTAGTTAGGTAATATAAATGAAAACCCAAGAAAATCCTTTGGAGCTGCCATTTCCTGCCCTGAAATGAACAAAAATTTTGCATTTTTATGACTTTGTGTTTGATTGAAGGTAGAATGGGTACGTAAATAAATGTAGTCTTCAATTAATATAAATTTCATCATCTCTTAGCTGAGAAAAGATAAACATGTTTTTTTTTTTTGTTACTAACTTGAGGTCCTTTTAATGGTGATAATATTTTCATGTATTCGTGAACATGAGTTCTTATTAAACATAATGTACTTTTAATTATTCTGTTGTTGCCATTTGATAGTCAATGAAGCGTTTCAGTTTACCTTTGGTCGTTTAAACAAACTAAAATGTCAGTGATGCGAAACATAACCTTTATTCCTTCTTAATCTATACATATAATAAAACTGTAAATAGCAGATGTCTGTACATTTAATATTTTTGTAATAAAAGTGATTGAGGGGTACTAAAAATAAGTAATTAAATACATTTCTACCATTTTTAGAATTTTCTGTCTGTCTGTCTGTCTGTCTGTTTGTTTGTTAACGTATCACGTATAAAGTACTAATTAATATCATAAGAATTGTTAAGGAAATTATAAAGTGTATCTTCGGGTTACATTTAGTCTTTATTTCATTAAAATCAGTTCATTCCATCAAAAGTTATGATAAATATTCTGAAGTATGGGTAGGGAAGTATAAGTACGAATTTGCTCAACGGTGGCTTTGTTTGAGTCATCAAGTGCATTTTAAACTAATATCATATCATAAATCATAGTTAAATTATGTAAAATAATGATATAATTATGTATATCTAAAACGCAGTAAACAAAAGTAATAAAGAACGTATTAAATATATTATACAAAAATATATTAACGTTATTAACTAAATCTGAAGCACAATAGTTAACCCATTTCTTCGATAGATGGTGGTGTTGTGAAAATGCAATGCAATTGCAAATGTGGTTTTTTTCTGTAGATAGAGTTTTAATATTTACTGCTAATCTTTATTATATTACTCGCTGCCCTACTGCGTGTTGACAAACTCAATTTATTCTTTACCGCCGAGTACTCTATGTGGTAAATCAAATTTTAAAAGAGCTATTAACAATTGCATTGGTTTTGGCGAGAGTCAAACTTTATTTTTTGCTTACTGTGCAGGCACTGATTTATAAGTTCTCTTACGTTTTATATAATGTATCAATCGCGTCAATTAATCTCTTTTATTTTTAGAATTGATGATGTTAGCAGCGCCATCTCTCTTTAAATATATACATATAATAAAAATGATGATAACATGTTGTGTCTCTTTCTGTACATTGTATATATATTTTGGTGGCTAAAATCATTATGATGAACTGAAAATAATTAAATAAGAACATTTTATAATTTTTAGAATTGCCTGTCTGTCTATTTGTCTGTTATTATATGAACGCATCACGTCTAAAGTAAACATCTTTTATTTTCAAAGAAATCGTTAAGAATATCATAAAGCGTATCTTCGAGTTACATTTAATTTCTGTTTTATTAAAATTGGTTAATTCTATCGAAAGTAATGATTATTATTTTGAAATGTAGGTTCGAATTTGTTCAATGGCGCCATAAAATCTCAGAAATAGTAATAAAAAGATTTCTGTGTAAAAAAAACGTTCCATAATAATTAATATATTTATACTTAAAACACAAAAAGAGATAGGATGTTTTCTCACACAAAGGACGTAATAGATGGAGTTGTACAAATTACAAACTTTTCTGAATTGCTGTGTTGAGATTTTTCGCCGATGTATCGTATCGTAGATGACGCCTTGACACATATGAGTATTGGTATTGTATAGTTTGTAATATGTAGTATATTGTAATTTGTATTGTATAGCCAATATTATTTGTAAATTATGTGTTTCTTTTTTATGTTATCTGTGATGGCGTCATTTTGGAGAATAAACCTTTCTTTCTTTCTTTCTTTCTATTGAGACTTACTGAAGAAATTTGTATCCATCGAAGCCATACAACGGAACCCGACCAAAAATAAAAATTTCGCAACGAAATGTCGTGATATTGTATTTATAATATACGCAAAATCAGAACTGCCATTTTAGCGCTTTGGGAACTAGATTTAGCACTTTTTTGGAATGTAAGTATAGCGCGCATTTCAAAATTTTAGCACCTAGCGCTTAATCCAGCGCTTTTTGGTGTATTTAGCACACATTTCAATATTTTAGCGACTAGCGGGTTATTAACTCTTTTATAGCAGCACTGTTAGTCCACATTACCGATAATAATAATAATGACCTTTATTATTTTTTCCCACAAATAGTACATTGCAGTTTATCTTTTTCAAACATATTTTTTCCACAAAACAAAGAGCATGGGAGACGAGTCCAAACTAGGATACCCTGTGCTATGGATCTCCTGGCTTCCCCTTTAGGATGATCAACTTTATTTTTTTACCGACGACTATAAGCGGGGAAATCCCCTTTATTAAAGTTTTCGTTCATGGTTTTGGCAACGCATTTATTTTGCTTTATTCAGTTTCAGTCAGTTGCTTAGAGCACAGCTAAGTTAAAAGTTACTTAGAAGTTATAACACAAAGAAACTGTGTAGCAACCGCAATCAGATGCTGACATCTGAAACTAAGTTGCGAAATACATTGCACTTTAAAACAATTAATGAAATTTTCATTGTTCGTACAGTAAGTACTAACTACTGTTGACAGCAATTGCTATAATTATAAGTCGATGTCCTGCGAAGTATTGATACATCAAAAAAAATATTGCCAGAAAAAAAACTTAATGTTGTTTTCTTTATTATGATTATATAAAAATACACAAACTTTGTTTGTAGTTAATTTAGCGCGAAATCTAGGGCTTTTTTAAAGCGCTGTTTTCATGAAATCTAGCGCTTTTTGTGTTGTCCTAGAGCTGAATGAGTTTTTTTTTATCTGGCAGCACTGCCCAAAAACCCTCTATTAAGAAGTAACTTTCCTTTCAGTTTTAAGCGCGTTCAGTTCCCAGTTACAGTGAGTTTATGTTATGCGATGACCGTAAATAAAGCGCAAGGTCAAACTTTACGCGTTGTAGGAGTGTACCTCAGTACTGACTGTTTTGCACATGGCCAACTCTATGTTGCTTTTTCCCGCGTTAGTAGCCCCCGTAACCTTTTTGTGTACACCCCGGCTAAGCCTACTTCTCACGTCGTTTACACAGAAGCTCTATCATAAACGACTTAGAACTTTGATGATAATGATTTATTTAGTTACCACTTATTGATACAGTAATGAAATAAATCGTTTAATATTCTCTTACCTAAACGACAAATTGTTTATGTAACATCTGTATACGCGAGCTACGCCGCGGGAACAGCTAGTAAAGAATATTATTGCACAAGTGAATAATCGATGAAACTATATTTTACACAGATAAACTTGAATAAATAGGTAGTGAATTTCGTTCTAAGATTATTACTAGTTTTTACGTCTCCGCTTTCAGTTCAATATGAAATCCAATGTTTCTTCAATATGTCTGTTGGTTTTTGGTGATTGTTTATTTTTGAAATATTTCCTGGCTTACTTTTTTATTGTTCTCATATAGGGGTTGATATTTTTTTAATTTGTTTTAAAACATAAATTAATAATATAATATTTAAGAATATATTAATATTTATTACCTCTTTGGGCCGTGGTAGCTCAGAGTGTTAGTGCTCGCTGTAAGTTTCACAGTACGTAGGTCACTTAATAAGACTTGAAATATAACAACTTAAAATAAAAAAATTTGTACAGCCAACTTCAATATAAGTTATTAAGAATAACTCAAAACTATTAGTCTGACCTTGATCAAATTCATATGGAATCACACAAGAAGTATTAGCTTTCATATAAAAAAAGAATCATCGAAATCGGTTCACTCAGTAAAAAGTAATGAGGTAACAAACATAAAAAAAACAAAAAACATACCGTCGAATTGAGTATCGTCTCCTTTTTGGAAGTCGGCAGAAAATGGAACGCACCCGTGTTATGTGTTTCTAAAATGCAAATTTATTTAAAAATAGAATTCCATAAGGTAATTCCTCAATATTAAAAAAAAAACAAAGTTCTATTAATTTTCCTGCAACGCTTCCAGCGCTTTTCATTTAAAACGACGGATCTTAACCGTGAACATTTGCGTAACGTACGCGAGCAATCCGGGTTCGATACCCGCCGGCACCAATAAAATTATTAATTGCAATTTTAAGTGCTAATTTACCACGTGCTCGGCGGTAAAATATCGTGAAGAAACCTGCATGTCTGAGAAATAAGAAAAAAAATATTTCAAAGACATATGAAGCTCACCAACACGCATTGGGGCAGCGCGGCGGATATTACCTTGCCCTAAAACCCTCTCAGAAATGAGCGGAGGCCTGTGCCCAGCAGTGGGAGGTATATAGGCTGCAACTTTAATTTTTTTATACCTCTTTGATTAACATAATTGAACGAAGCTGATAAATTCGCCCACCTGAATAAACTGTTGCTTAAAAACTTATATGATTTATATTAATAAGAATATTTTAATTGAAAAAATAATGTTGTTGTTTTATAGAATTAGGCTGACAAACGAGCACACAGTCCACCTGATGGTAAGTGGTTTCTGTGGCCCATAGAAATCTACATCTATCCTCGATTACGAATCAAAATGCAGATGCGTTGTCACCCGTAAGGACTAAGATGGAATGCTTCGTTTCCATTAAAAAAAGGGTCTCCAGTTCTCTACACTCCCCATACGAAACACAGCAGCATTATGCTGCTATTTTACGCTGGTATTCTGTGAGAGCGTGGTTTTTCCCCGGTCGAGCCGACTCGTGCTACAACTATATCAGTAATATAGCTGCAGCATGGCTCTACCACGTAAAATAATGCATTACTTACTTATAAACAAAATGTTAAGGTTAAGGCATATCCTTTGAATATACTGTATGGACGAGAAGGAGTCAAGAGAGATATGTCAGTATCGTGCCAAATAGTCTCTGTGTACCCCTCTTAGTGATAGGCGTGAGTGTACTTGTACTATATTTGGGTGAATATTCAGGAAAGTGAAGATGCTAACTAGATCAAGACACGTTCCAAGATAGTTTCGTCATCATTATAGTCCATCACAAGTCCACTGCTGACAAAAGCCTAATTCATAGAGAGTCATTAATTTTGTTTACAATCATGAACGATATTTTGGTGTTGTGTGAGTTTAATCGTATTCAAACAAACATTTATATTATCTAATACGATTAATTACAGAATTTGTTCTCGCGACGTCAGTACCCATGAACGGATTCTACGCTCGTCCAGGTTATGTTTGTTACCTCATCGACAACTCTTCCAGTCAACAGAACAATAATCCATTACACAACCAAATGCTACCAGCAGCATATCCACAACCACTAAATACGATTGCTGAATTAAACAACAAGAACCATCATGCCTATTTTAAGTGCGTTCTAATTATTGGAGTTTACCGGATGGAAAGTGAACTCCGCACCAAGTGTGCTATATGTAGATGCGTTGTCAACCTAAGGGATTAAGCTGGAATACCTCATAGTGCGCCAGTACGGAATCTTTATAGCCTACAAAATAGAATACAACAGTGTACGCGTTTTATCATAGCGTCAGAAATAGAAAGGAGAGGGACAATTCTCCAGATGGATTTCTAAGAGCAGCCCCACCTCCTAACAAAAATGTGAAGTCGAAATAATATATTTTTTTTGGAAAAGAAGTGACGAACGAACTTACGGTCAACTTGATGGTAAGTGGCTACTGCAGCCCGTGGACACCTGCAACCAGCCTCAAACTGCAAGAAGACTAAAAACTCTGCACCCTAACCGGCCATTAATGTTTCAATTTCGAATAATATATTTTTGAAAACATAAGAAACTCATATATTGATAAAAAAATTAACGGCAAGTCGCGTGTCAATTGTTTTTATCACTCGTTGAAGTTCCGTCATACGCAGCAAAACGGACTTAACGCAAAAATATCTTACAGCAGTAATTTTTTATGATATTAAAAGTACAATCTCTCCACAAGACTGCACATCTCGTCTTCAAAACGCTTTTGCAACGTAAACACCTCCTTTGAGTACCGTAAGGTGTTGGTACGCAGAATTTGATCGTGGTATTGTTTCTCTCCATGATGAAATTCCTGAAGGTCCTCTACTGCGATCACTGAGAAAATTAAGCTACTGTCAGGAGACTTATTAAAAGAAACCAGCGTATCACTTATGGGTGATGCGCCTATCCTCGAATCTCAGTATGCTTGGGTATTGGTAAAAGCAAAGTTAAAAAAAATTACATTAACATGTAAAAGACCAAAAACTTTGCTGCCTACCACCACCGCCTATCATTACCACCACCACGTAGTGAATATTACCACTTTCTGAATTATTGTAGCAAGTAGGGTAAACTTTTTAATACACAACATATTATTGTTTCTACATCACCGGTTTAAGTAAATTAACCAGCAGAGGTCGCTCACTTGACTACTGATTAAAATATTCATTTACTTTAGAATAAATGTGCTATTTCTGTAGTCATTAGCTAATGAGCCATAGAAAAAAATAACGCTTTATTTTTGTATCATATATTGCACTGGTACAAATTGTGTATTTAAATAATCTGTTATATATTTATAATAATATCATAAAGATCAAATTTCGCCGACTTTCTGACTCCGGGTATCTACTAAAAATTTCTTGACGGAAAAACTCTATAACTTATTGTTTGGCATAACTCGGGAATCGAATCCGAAACCTCATCATCAGCAGTTGTGTTTGAGACCACTAGAACAACGGCAGTTAACCTGATTTTCTTAACATTAAAGTGTCACACGAGCCATAGACTACTAGATAGTAAATGGTTATTGCAACCCATCGTTTTAATTTAGTTATTAAGCAAGAATGACAGATGCATCATCACCTCTGAGGACTTAAACAAAATTCTTCACGTCTTGTAATTTTTAGATAATAGGCACTTACCAACCCATGCAAACTCCTAGGCAGAGATGGAGACCTAACATCAAAGGAGTCTAAAAGTCTTAAAATTTATAAACAAGCTTTAATAATGTTTTACAGACAATTCTCCATCAACGAATCTAATCCCGTGTCCCTGTGGCTCTCCAGATGACAGAAGGTCTAACATTTTCTCAACGCTCCTCAGTTTACCTGCCACTGTTGCCAACTCTCTGCTGAACGGGGAAATTACTGTTTGATTGTAATAAATGGATTTGAATTAATTAATTTGGTGATTTTACTACCATATTTTTGCATACCATCACTTTACTTGAATAATACAATATTTGCTGGCTTGCTGATTACCAAACTTTTTTAGAAAAATAACTTTATCCACACAGTCGGACTTTCTCCTAAATCGTGTTGGCGTTATAATTTATCCCACAAACACTTGTTTCTTGCGGGATTGGAACACGTAGTCCCGCAACTTCAAAAACTAAAAGCACAAATTGGCACAAAGCTTTAGAAAAAAGTTTAACCACAAAATAATAGATCCTCAAACAATCACTATTATGTACAAGAAAGATAAACGTACAAAAGGAGAATGGGATTTTTGGGCCTGACGTTAACTAATTGGTTTATACTTTAAAAAATTGTCCATATTATTCTTAGGTAAAATACAAAAAGCAGCTCTTTTTACAATCTAGATTTCGAAAAAACAATAAAGTATGAAATAAGTTACAAAATCGATTGTAGTGTATTATTTATGGCAATAAATCGATTACCATAAGGAATGCACTAGTGAAATTTTCATTTCTGAACGTTATCTTCCTTCGTGACTTCTCATTTTGAAACTTGACTTAACAGTTCAAACTTCAAACTATTTACTTAAAAGAAAAAGACAGATTTTCGATTCGATTTGAAATGATCGCAATATAATCGATTCTCCATTAAATTGAGTATTTTAAAACCTATTTTCGATTATTTTTCTATTTTAACTAGGGAGAAAAAAAATTGCGTACATATCTACAAAATAATAATAAAAAATATCAAAATTCCAACAAGTAACACTTACAACAACAATTCAAGTAATCGATCTCAGATCGATATCCCTAATATTCACTTCACTCACCTGTTGTTGTTTTAACTTTCGTTAATCGTTTCACCATTTCGTTTCATTATTAACCACAGTTTATTTGGTGATTCTGATTCTGCTTTTATATCTTTAAGTAATTATGGTGAAAAATAGCCTGTTACAGTGTAGGTAATAGATAATCTCACTTTTACTTATCCTACAATCACTCAGCTCCTAGATTGACAAATCTTGCCAGATTTTCAACTATGAATTGTTTATATATACGCTTTCAAATAGTCCTACTTTCATCTTGTTAACACTTGGGCCCAAGAATGTATGGAGACGTCTTCTTCTCCTTTACACACATTCTCTCTCCCTCTCTCTTTCTCTGTTTCACTCCTCATTCCTGAATTCAGCAAAGCAATTTTATATTTTTCAAACTGAAAGATATTGTGACAATATAAAATTGCTTTTTCAATAGAATAAGGCTGAAAAACGAGCCCTAAAAACTTCATACAGTTCTATTCACGGCGGTGCAATGCGTTTCCTCGTTTGAATAGCTATACTTAGATTTGGAGCGAGAAAAGAGTTAGCACTCTTATCACCAACAGTAACGACCATTCGCGAATACAGTTCCTTAAGTAATTTCACTGCACGTGAACCCCATGGACCGATAATATCTACAGCAAACGGCGCAAATATGTAGTCATCGCTCAGAGACTCATATTTCAGCCACTTTTTAGTTCAGTTGCCTCTGATGCCGTTCGGCTCTAAAAAATGTACTCTGAGATGAATTAATTAGAAATAATCTTGAGTTTCCTCATACGGCCAGCAGTGAAGGACACGGACTACTTTAAGAATATTAATGTGGTTAAGTTACAAATAGAGATACTTAATATAAGACCCTATGGTTCTGGCGTAAGAGAATCCATCACCACATTACGTCCCGTGGGTGTCGTAAGCGACTACAGAAAATACATGAAATATCGCATAGATGGCTTTCTTACCATATCACCTTTGCCAGACGTAAAATACGCAGAACCGCGACAGCGGCAGTATCAAAGGTGCTTTCGTCTGGTCATGCAAACGTCAATCCGCCTGCCGAGCGTGACGTCATATCCTCCCTGCAATGGAAACGCCCCATGTCCAGCAGTGGATTTTATGAGGCGATGATGATGATAATACAGACGGGCCGAGATTTTATTTACAATAAAATTAAAGCTCGTGGGACTAAGCAGTCGCCGTACCTCACTTAATATGGTTAGTGATCACCACCGCCCGTGGATGTTCGCAAGATCACTGGAATCACAGAAACGTCGCCGGCCTGGAAGCTTACAAAGAGCAATGGCAGAAAAATAGTTGACAAAAATTATAGCGTCTAGAAATAAGTTATATATATATATATATATATATATATATATATATATATATATATATATATATATATATATATATAATATGAGTTTTATTATTATTATACGATTTTTCAAATAAAAATGTATTTTAATTAAAGCCACAGAAAAAAACAAACATTTTTGGGAATTTCAAATGACTTAAATCATTTTTTTTTTGGAGTTTATGGCCTGGTATCTTTCTATCTAGACCTTTAGGCCAAGTCTTAAGTATTTTTATTCGGTTTATTGTAATTTCCCCACTGATGCGTCACATTGTGCAGTTCTTGGGAGATTTTGGCGGCAACTTGATCCAGCAGACAGCTGATAGTTGGCGATGGTATCTAAAGGTGCCTATGCAAACAAACAGCTTATCTTGAGAATCCATCACCATCAGAGCACTTGTTTCACTGTTTCCACTAATAGTTCACATGCGTAGACACTTGATACACAAAATCGCAACACTTTTACATATCAAAGTCCACTTCAAACCATTATTTAAACAATAATACAGGAGCAGCAAACCGCCGCCGGTCAATTTCCCGCCAAAACTCACTTAAATCATTTTACTCTATTCAAATGTTGCCATTTAGTATATTCATACTATTTTCGTATACACTTTGTGAGACTACCAACACAACACACAAAATATTTTTATATTAAGTTATTATTAGTAATAACTGTACTATCACTAATAATAAAAATAAAAGTGATATGGCTGAGAATAAGTCTCTAACAAAGAATTTCCTACAATAATACATTATCTCAATCATAGTACTATGTAACAATTCCACTTCCATTTAATGTTATGCCAATACTAGCTAAAATAAAATGTCACTGTTTTTTTTACTGGCTTTACCGCTCTGGGTTCTAGCCCTTCTGAGAAAGTCACTATGATAAAAAAGCCCTGGAGCCATGCCAGAAATATACTTTTTAGTATGCAAATATATAATAGAGATACTGTTCGCGCTCAACGCTGTCAAGAATCGACGCCAGATGTCACTCGGCTCGGCGCGATACCGGTTTGACTTTCGGTCGTGCGAAAAACGCCCAAGGGCAGTCAGTCGTGCTTAGGCAGTGCTCACGATTGGCACGCTGCCAATTAAGCGCGGGAACTCGGAATAATTAAGCGCGGACAGTAAAAATACGGTCTAGGAATTTTGTGGCGCGTATCCCTACTGGAGAGCTTCCCCGGGACTTATTGGGTCCGACTCAGAATCTGTATAAGTGCATTCGACAATATAAGTTAGTGCGGCCCCTGATATTCTAGAACTAACTGTTGCAACGCGAAACGGTAGTGACCTTTGATCCAGAAACTCCGTGCGTGTTTTGTGCGGTAACCTTATACCCAGCGATAGTTAGTGGCTTCTGTAAGTTAGTTAATCGTACGATAGAGTTAAGTGACTGTTATCGTGACGAACAAGGAAAGTGAATGTGGGCAAAGCCTCGGAAGGCCCCCTCAAGTTGGAGCAGTGTCGACGCCCGGGCTGCTGCCGACGGCTAAGGTCTAGGTTCAATCACCATCTGTCACACCCAGATACACACCACATCACCATTCTTTCCCTTGCACTACACAACCACATGCGACCTGACCGACTCCGGAGGGACCAGTCGCCTTGGATATAGGTAAGTAAGCTTCGTCCAAATACCTTCCGGTCGACTGGCCGTAGTATAACGCTCCCCCATATATTTTAGTGTTATTAGAGAGATTCCACGTGGCCACATTGAGGCTCGACCTACGTCTGCTCGGGAAGTCTTCAGCTCATAGGCCCCTGAGGATCTGATCCTTTAAGGGAGCAGCCGTAGGCCGTAACAGATACAATAATCTAAAAACTCTCAATTATGTATTATGTATTAAGCTAACATCAAACAACCACAGGAAGCATGACTTTTCCAAGTGACATAGGACATAACCCAAAAAGGTTCAAATGTAAATATTTTGTTTTGAGGCCTTCTCAGTACAAAATTCTTTGACAGAGTTATTAAGGGACTGACGCTTAACAGTTTAAGATATTTTTGGTATATAGACGCTACCATTTCTTCTCAACTAATTTTATGTATGAAAGTCTGCCATTGTTCTTTAAGTAGGTAATAAAGCAGGTTCAAATTGGAAGTATCCTTTTGATTTACCGTAACCTTATGCTGCGACTCATTGCATTTTATATTAGATAGTGAATAAGAGCGTAGCATTTACTACTTAATAATAAATTTAAAATGTTATATACAAGCCCCCTTTTATCCTCGTGAATACAGGTGACATTTGTGAAGGCGGAATAACTATGTCGATTTCTCAAAGCGACGCAGCGCTGCTATGCCAAAATGTCAATAAATGTGAAATATTAAGCCGTTTGTATTTGTACTGGAGCTACGAGTTACGCCTACGATATAGTGAGTGCTACGTTTCTTTCCTTATTGACATGTTTAGATACGGGTCCCAGCTACACTGTTGACAATGTTGCTTTTATGTTTAAGGAAAGCTCAGAAAGCAAGCTATAATAACATTTAAATATAAAACTATGAATGAGTTATTATTGGTAATCGATGATATTTTGGGAAATCAATAATTTAATAAAGAATCGTAGTGAAACCTAAGTCAATCTGCAATTTATCTCAAAGACTATCCAGGGTGCATCGGACGTAGATAAAGCTTCTACAAGTTCGTTGCGTTGTGGGAAGACTTCATCACAAGATTTGCTTGCCATATCTTCTTTTATTTCCGAGCATGCCGTAAATTAACGCTACAAATTACCTTGCACAATTTTGGTGGTGCTTGTTCCGATTGATCTTGTGTTTCTTGCGGACTATTAATTTAACGTTTTAAGGAGAGGCGAGTGATGAGGGACGTAATTATTCATACTTAATAGTTTAAATAGATGTTTCCGCAAGCTCTGCACTGTTATACGTAGTAGAGCCATGCTGCAAATATATTTCTGGTATAGTTGTAGCACGAATGGGTCGGCTCGACCGGGGAAGGACCACGTTCTCACAGAATACCAGCGTAAAATGGCAGCTTAACACTGCTGTGATTCTTATGGTGAGTGTAGAGATCCGGAGACCCTTTTTACTGGCAAAATGGCATTCCATCTTAGTCCTCACGGGTGACAACGCATCTGCAATTTGATTCGCAAAAGAGGACAGATGTAGATGTCTATGGGCCACAGCAACCACTTACCATCAGGTGGACTGTGTGCTCGTTTGTCACCCTTATCTTATAAAAAAAAACATCTATTCTGCAATGAACACGAGTTGTTTAATTTAAAGAACATGAAATGGGACTGTGTGTGCTTTTATTGCTTAGTCCAAGCGGAACAAACATGTATGCGACTTGTAGGAAAATAGTGTGTTTCTTTTATTTTTCAATTAATTTAAATTTTACACACACACATTTAGTCAAAATTATAATCCTTCGTAGATGACTGGTCACCGTTGAGACTGGCCGACGTGACCGAAATTTGGTCTGGAAGACATTACTACTGCTGCAGCTGCGATACTCGATGAATAGCACTAGCACTAGCTGCTTTGAACTTTGTATATTTACATAAGTAACGTTGACAAACGAGTTCACATACATCTACCATGGATTATAAATAAAAATTTGGATACATTGTTAGAATGCGAAGTAAACAAGTGGTTAAATTAAAAGTGTTGTACAACCGACTTAAGAATAAATAAAACGAGAACATCATCGATATAGTCGAAGTCAATTAAATGCGCATTATAAAGGTTAACTCAAAACCTACTGTTCATATCTTGAGCAAATTTGTATAGGACGACATGAGAAGCTAAAATAAAAGAAGAAAAAATAAAAATCGATTCCCCTAGAAAAAAGATAGATAGATAGAGATACATTGTGTTTTCATGCGATGGCCAATTCAATCTATTTATTTAAAACACAAAATATTTTAATATAGATAGGGCACTATAAAATGTTGTTAGGTTAGCTAATTACGTAATAACTTGAGAGAGAAGGACCCTAAAGTAGGGACTGAATAATTAACCGACTTGATATTACATGGATCTCACAACTTTATACAGTAAAAGAATTGAGTTGCGAGACTTGGTTTTTTTTACAAGTTATGTTTTTGATGGCATAACTAATACATGCAATAATAAAAGATAAACTAAAATATAATATTTTATTATATATGCAGGGAGTTTCATTATTTTTTTTATTTATACGAATACCACCCATTGAATTAAAGTGTTTCTGTATGGATTTACTTATTTTTATGCTTCCAAAGCTTTGCTAATTTCATATGTTGTTACAGGACCGCAAAGTTGATGCGGTGGTAGTGAGGCCGCGGAGGGGGAGGAGTTAGGTATTGCAAGGCACCGCACTCACTACACCCCGCAGCCGGCGGCGGAACCAGAGACCAGACCCACCGCTGCGGTCGATAAGTCTAGTGCTTCCGAGTGCTCGTTTTTCCTGGCCTCATGACCTCCGTGTATCGGACTCGAAGGAGTCCGTTACGCAGAATGGAGGCCGCGGAGGAAGGCGCACCTTGTGTTCCTGGTGCGCCTTACCCGAGCAAAAAAGGGGGAGGAGAATTGGTGCCGCGGATGTTCCGGATGTATGATGTAGGAAAGGTAAAACGAAAGGTGAAACTCCAAGAATAAAGTATTATAGCAGGAAAAATCCGAGAATCATTACGTACGTAACATTTATAAAATAAATTTATAAGAAATAAGATCTTACGTGAAGGTTGAATATCACATGGCATATTTTGAATCGTCGCGGCGACAACATTAGCTCAGTTGAAGACGATAAAGCTTGCGTATATTATGCCAGGCTGAATCCGTAATGCTCTCCCACATAAATCATTGGCTAGAGGAAAAATATAAAGAATATTATAAATATTATACATACCCATAATCTTCAAGTAAATTAAAGGAATACAAATGCTCTTTGAAATTACATTAGTACAACTATTTCTTTGTACTACAGTTAGTAGAACCACTTGTAGCTTGAATTGAATTTAGCTGACTATTAACGTTAAGGTGTGCATGAACGACGCTAACACCGAGGATTTCGTATTATTTATGCAGTTATTATGAACTATAAAAAATTAACTAAAGATCTTTACATAAAATAGAGCCATTTTTATAATAGAATTTGTAAAAACAAAGCTTTTGGAATGCAAACTTCAAAGATAAGGAGCGAGCAAAAATTTGATTTTATTTGGCTAATGATGTAACGCGACAAAAGTTGAAGAATTATGTATGTTACGGCCTACGGCTGCTCCCTTAAAGGATCAAATCCTCAGGGGCCCATGAGCTGAAGACTTCCCGAGCAGACGTAGGTTGGGCCTCCTAAGGCCACGTGGAATCTCTCTAATTACACTAAATATACGGGGGAGCGTTCTTATACTACGGCCAGTCAACCGGCAGAGGAATTAGGCGAAGCTTACTTACCTATATCCAAGGCGACTGGTCCCTTCGGAGTTGGTCAGGTCACATGTGGTTGTGTAGTGAAAGGGAAATAAGTGATGTGATGTGTATCTGGGTGTGACTGATGGTGATTGAACCTAGACCTTGGCCGTCGGCAGCAGCCCGAGCGTCGACACCGCTCCAACTTGAGAGGGCCCTCCGAGGCGTCCGTCTACAGTCACTTTCCTCTTTCTTCACGATGACAGTCAATTAACTCTATCGTACGATTTACTAACTTAGAGAAGCCACTAACTATCGCTGGGTATAATGGTTACCGCACAAACGCACACGGAGTTTAAAGGGTCAAAGGTCACTACCGTTTCGCGTAGCAACAGTTAATTCTATAATATCAGAGGCCGCACTATCTAATATTGCCGAATGCACTTATTCAGATTCTGAGTCAGACACAATGTGTCCCGGGGAAGCTCTCCAGTAGGGATACGCGCCACAAAACTCCTAGACCGTAATTTTACTGTCCGCGCTTAATTATTCCGAGTTCCCGCGCTTAATTGGCCGCGTGCTCACGTCAGCACCGCTTAAAGACGACTCAATGACATAGTGCCAATCGTGAGCACTGTCTAAGGACGACTGACGCACTTACGACCCGCGCGCCACTTGCCACGCTCGGCCTAATTTCAAACCGGTATCGCCGAGCGGCGCGCCCTCTAACGTCAATCACGAAATCAGCGTTCGGGCGTAAACAAACCCCCGTCCCGGACATAAGGATTTAGGTCCGCGAGCAAACCGGTCAGCGGGACAAGGTCGCGAAGGCAAGTTGCAAGATCGAATTCACAACCAAACTAGGCCACCTTAGGCAACCCATCATATCTTGCAACCCTAACCAACGCCTCAAAAGATAGCCCTAATGTGGCAAGCCGGAGGGTCAGCCTCCACTGGATGCCCCTCCTGGGCATCGCAGCACTTTAATAAGTCCTGTACTGGACAGAAGTCCGACGACCTCCTTCAAACACCTATCTGTGCCCCTATGATTAGTTCCGCAATCCGACCGGGTCAGCTCTGCCAACAGCGACGCTACACGAAGCTGCCCAGACAAATTTTGTGCCAACAGTTGCTTCAGTGCAGAGCGCACCCACAAATTCCACATGAACGTCGTCTGTGGAGAGCCAAACGAAACGCACAGATAGTCCCTAGTATGAATTTTCAACAAGTAGGCCTAGCCAGGCCACCCACCATATAATCATTTACTAAAATAGTGCGGCAGCTGATTTCAATTTGATAATCCCCAAAACTAGCTAGCCTGTTAGGCAAGTAGTCCTATTCTCATATTTCAACTATTTTTCAAAAGCATCAATTTTCAACTACAGAATTAATTCAACCAAATTAATCACCGATGCGCATAGGTCAACTTGCAAAATAAACAAAACAATAACGTAAGGGACAGCCCTACTTCTTCAACACTATCTATGTATATGTTACATAATTTTTCAAATAGCGCGCCATTCAATTTCCTTTCAGCAAACAGACGCAACAATCAAATAAAGTGATTAAATATATGTACAAAACACATGCAGTAGCATTTAAAGGAGTAGATTAAATTCAATTGACTAAATCAAATCAAGAAGTTGCAGCGGTGTTTGAGAAATATTTCACTAATGTTCCTATCTTGACAACAGAGTCATTGAATGCTTCTCCAACTGTCGCCGAATCATTACTTAAACAGAATGTTAATACCTGTTTAAAAGAATTTAGATTTGAAAAAGTATTACCGCATAATATTGTAAAATACTTCAAAACCATTGATGTAAAGAAAACCGCAGATTTGTGGGGGATTTCCGTTACAGTGATTACGTCCATAATAGATTTAATTGCACCTCATCTTGCTATTATTTTTAATACTTGTATCGATTCTGGTGTGTTTCCTGATTTAATGAAGTATAGTAAAGTAATACCTTTATTTAAATCTGGTAGTACATTGGACCCCGCTAATTATAGACCTATTTCTGTACTACCAACTCTCAGTAAAATTTTTGAAAAAATAATTTTGGATCAATTGTTAATTTTTTTTAATACAAATAAATTACTTCATAAAAATCAATTTGGTTTTACAAGGGGTCGCTCGACGTCTGACGCCGGTGTTGAGCTTATGAAATATATTTTTAATGCCTGGGAGAATTCACAAGATGCCTTAGGTATTTTCTGTGACCTTTCCAAGGCTTTCGATTGTGTTCATCATGATACATTAATCAGGAAACTACAACATTACGGTGTAAAAAATTTGGCGCTTAAACTTATTACTTCATATTTAAGTAACAGAACTCAAAAAGTCGTCATTAATGGTAAATGTTCCTCCGGATCGGTAGTATCAATGGGCGTTCCTCAGGGCTCGATTCTTGGCCCATTCCTGTTCTTAATCTATATTAATGACTTACCTTATCTTGTAGGGGACAATCACGATATAGTATTATTTGCTGACGATACCTCTTTAATTTTCAAACTGAAACGGCAGTCAATTAAATATGACGATGTAAATAATGCTCTATCGAAACTAGTACATTGGTTTAACGCCAACAATTTGCTCTTAAACGGCAATAAGACAAAATGTATTAAATTTACAATACCTAATGTAAAACATTCGAAAACCAATGTGCTCTTAAATGGGGAGGAGTTGAGTCTTGTGGATACCACTGTTTTTCTCGGTATTACTATTGACGCGAAACTTCAATGGGGCCCCCATATATCTAAATTAGCAAGCAGACTTAGTTCTGCAGCATATGCTGTAAGAAAGATTAGAAGTCTCACAGATGTTGAGACAGCTAGGTTAGTGTATTTTAGTTACTTTCATAGCGTAATGTCTTATGGAATTTTGCTATGGGGTAATGCGACTGATATTGAAGCTATATTTGTTTTGCAAAAGAGAGCCGTACGGGCGATTTATAATCTAAATTGTAAAGAGTCCCTTAGAGAAAAATTTAAAGAAATAAACATATTAACTTTGGCATCGCAATATATTTATGAAAATGTAATGTATGTACATAAAAACATAAATAGCTTTAATAAGAATAAGGATGTTCATACCTTAAACACTAGGAACAAACATAAGCTTGTAATGCCACTTACAAGACTCCACAGAATTAGTAATTCATTTATGGGGCAATGTATACGCTTTTACAACAGAATCCCAGAACATGTTCAAAGTTTGTCAATAAACAAGTTTAAAAGTTTTATTAAAGAAAAACTGTACAAAAAGGGTTATTATAATATCAAGGAATACATGAGTGAAAATAACCCCTGGGAATAAGGTGATCGCCACCATGCTGGTTCTATGAAAATTCATTTAAAATTGTATAATCAAAATTATTGTTAAGTGAAATTATGTTTAAAAAAAAAAGTCCCGCTGGGTTTCTTGCTGGTTCTTCCCAGGACAGAGGTATTTTCCGAACCAGTGGTAAATAAAATAATGACTTTCAATAAGTATTATGTAATAATCCATATTGAATAAAAATCATTCTATTCATTCTATTCTATTCTAATTCTTTTAATTTAAACCGCTACAAATAGGAAAATTTCGCGGAAAGCCCAAAGCAATTTTTAATTTTAATTTAAGTATTTTTTGACTTCGTGCTCGACCAAACCAAATCTAATACCCCTTGACAGCGTGATTCAACGCTCCAGAGGGGCCCTAATCTTCCCACCACCAAGTGGAGGCCACATGGCGTGAACCCGAGATCGCTAACAGTCGCCACTCGGGTTGTACGCCTTCACTGAGGCCGTCGGCAACAGAACATTTTGACAAGTGGACTGTTGACGGCTTAAGGCTCAGTGGAGGTGCCCGTGGTGGGAGCTAAGGCGGCAGCTAGCCAGGGCCGCCTCCATCAAATGGGGAACAGTGGTACACCAGTCGCGGCCACTCAGCTAACGGGAGTGAGAAGGGTCCAGCGGACCGATGAGTGGCCGTGAAGTTCCTCTCCACACGCTTAGGGGGGGTGATGACACCCCCGCCCCTGGGGGAATTACCCCCCGACTGGTCGGGGGAGGGACCCCTTTCAAACTTAGGGGCCTGATGGCTGGCCGGCGGAAGCCGAGAGTCGCCCGGCAGAGGGCGTGGCTGAGCGCCCCCGCCCGTGGGGGTCGAGGGCCTGGCAGAGCCCCGAGAGGAGACGCCGTTCGCACTCAGGCACAAAAAGGCATGATGATTGCCCTGGCAATGCAGACAGGGCCGCCGATGCGGACAGTCTCGCTGGAGGTGTCCTCCCAAACATGAGCAGCACCAGCGGCGCTCCTTGGCGATAGTTCGCCTCGGTGGAACCGGCTTACCTAATAATTTCGGGCACGACGTTACCCAATGATCAGACGCTCGACGATAGGAGCAGGGGGGGTTGACGACAACTTGCCTGGAGGATTCAGCCTCTCACTGGGCACGTCTCGTAAGTCGTCAACGGTGCCCGCCGCGTTCTCGATCTGCCGGCACTGCTCCTCCAAAAACCGCAGCAGGTCATAGAAGGGCGGAATATAGGAGGCCTCGTCCCCGCCGTACCTCTCCTCAAAATGGATTCGAAGGTCGAGAGGTAGACGGGACAGCACGATGCGGAGCAACAAAAAAGCCCATTCGCCCACTGGTAATTCCAGCCGCCTCAACGTATTACAGGCCGCCATGACTGGATCCAACAGGTCCGGACGTAGTCTGGCCCGGTCACTAAGCAGCGGGAGGCTTAGAAGCTGCTTAACATGTTCGTCCGCAATTCGCCGGACGTTGGCGTATCTTCTGGCTAGGAGGTCCCGAGCAGTCTGGTAGGCGTCGTCCGACAATCTCAAGTGGCTGACGACGCCCAGGGCCTCCCCCTCCAGTGAGGCCAGGAGGTACACCATCTTTTGGCTCGAGGTCAAGTCTCTCCGGGCGTCCACTAGGCTGTCGAAAAGACCAACGAAGGTCAGCCATTCGGAAAGGACCCCGGAGAACTTTGGCAGGTCCAGAGTTGGGAGTCGTCCCAACAGCTCCGGCTGAAGCTGCTTCAGAGAGGACTCGGACAGGTCACTCATCCGAGCTTCACGCGCCTCCTCGGCATACCTGCCTTCAGCCTCGTTCAACTCGTCTGTGAGCCACAAGAACTGCTCATAGTCCGCGAAGCAGGAGTCCAGGACTCCCTTCTCCACATCCGAACTCCCGCTTGCGCAACCTAGGGCGCGGCTTTTCAAATCTACCCACTAACCAAAAAAAGGCAAGCAACAAAGAACAAAGGGAAATAATTCTATTATTACGTACAAAAAAATATTTTTACGTATTACGGACGGGCGTGATTGTAGATACAAATTAAACCAATCAAATCAACGCTCCCTGCCACCAGAATTGTTTAATGTTTATCAAACACTATGGTCGGGATCGACCGGGAATCGAACCCGAAACCACGCTCTGCTACCAGTTTGTTACGGCCTACGGCTGCTCCCTTAAAGGATCAAATCCTCAGGTGCCCATGAGCTGAAGACTTCCCGAGCAGACGTAGGTCGGGCCTCCTAAGGCCACGTGGAATCTCTCTAATTACACTAAATATACGGGGGAGCGTTCTATACTACGGCCAGTCAACCGGCAGAGGAATTAGGCGAAGCTTACTTACCTATATCCAAGGCGACTGGTCCCTCCGGAATCGGTCAGGTCACATGTGGTTGTGTAGTGAAAGGGAAATAAGTGATGTGATGTGTATCTGGGTGTGACTGATGGTGATTGAACCTAGACCTTGGCCGTCGGTAGCAGCCCGAGCGTCTACACCGCTCCAACTTGAGGGGGCCCTCCGAGGCGTCCGTCCACAGTCACTTTCCTCTTTCTTCACGATGACAGTCAATTAACTCTATCGTACGATTTACTAACTTACAGAAACCACTAACTATCGCTGGGTATAATGGTTACCGCACAAACGCACACGGAGTTTAAAGGGTCAAAGGTCACTACCGTTTCGCGTAGCAACAGTTAATTCTAGAATATCAGAGGCCGCACTATCTAATATTGCTAAATGCTCTTATTTAGATTCTGAGTCAGACACAATGTGTCCCGGGGAAGCTCTCCAGTAGGGATACGCGCCACAAAACTCTTAGACCGTAATTTTACTGTCCGCGCTTAATTATTCCGAGTTCCCGCGCTTAATTGGCCGCGTGCTCACGTCAGCACCGCTTAAAGACGACTCAATGACATAGTGCCAATTGTGAGCACTGTCTAAGGACGACTGACGCGCTTGCGACCCGCGCGCCACTTGCCACGCTCGGCCTAATTTCAAACCGGTATCGCCGAGCGGCGCGCCCTCTAACGTCAATCCCGAAATCAGCGTTCGGGCGTAAACAATGTATTTTTGGCCTTTTAAACAACCAAGTAAGCTTTTCTTAAAATAATTCACTTTTCAGATCTCCTTATTATGTTATGTAGTGTAATTGCTTGGTTATATAATCGCAAGCACACTTCTACTTACGAGTACATAACTGTCTCATCTGTGCTCTGCCCAGTAGAACAACATAATAATAGGTATTAGATAGATGATAGAAAATTACTTATTGCATTCAAACCAAAAAAAGTCGTAGAAAGATGAACAAAATGCCGAAAAGACTTTCACTGCTAGTTAACTGCATTTCGCAAACTTGCAATTTACATTCAGACGAGTGATAGCTTAAGTGTATTAGAAGTTATATATCGCTTCAGCTTACAAGACACTGTGAAATGTCAGGTCGGGGACTTCAGTGTAGTGTGACGGGTAAAGGACGTAAGACATTAAGGATGCATCTTGCGCAAAGTGGCAACGACAAGTAAATTGTTCGTTGAGTGGTTAAAATCACGATCAATTTAATTAACTAGTTCTTAAATGTATTAAAATAAATGTAACATAAATAAAGGAGTTAAGCGTATACATTTTACTGAAAATAATAGTCAGATAAACTAGAACTATTATAACGCTGGGTGGTGCAAAGATCTCTATTAACCACTATTCAAATGGTCAGTTAATTCTCACAACGCGTGGTGACACATTCAGAGAAACCATCAAACCATTTTACCCCGTGGGAATCTTAAGAGGTAAAAACGACCTTAGACGTAATTCTGTCAGGTAGCAAGATTACTCAACTTTTACGTGGTGGAGCCATGCTGCAGCTTTATATGAATGTAATACAAATGGATCGACTCGACCGGGGAGGGACCACACTCTCACAGAAACCCACGTAAAATAGCAGATTAGAGCTAATGCATTTCAGGTGGTGAGTACAAAGAACCGGAGATCTTTGTTACTGGAAACGAGACCTTCCATCATAGTCGCATATAAGAGTAAAACGCATCTGCGTTTTGATTAAGGATTATGTTTTACATACATTATCTACATACAATGCATAATAATTTCCTATAAACCGAACTTCGATCATGCTTTCGGCCAAGCCTCAACGGAAACTAGAAAACTGCCCAGAACAGGATTATAAAGAACGATTCCGTGCGCAAAGAGTAAAGAGTGGACCAAGAGATCAAGTGCTGGACCAACGGCTTTACATTCTTTTTGAGGCACGGGGTTGAAACACCGCCAAATTCCTGACTCCGGACTGCTATTAAGAATGTCTCGACAGAAAAGTCCATTATTAGTTTTGACCCGACACAATATTCAAGTCTCTTAGCAAAGTGTATCGCGTGCTTATTAGGTTGACTTTTTTTAAAGCTAACGCATAATTTAAATTTAATCTAGCAATATTATTTAAATAAATACTTCAATTGATAGCATATTTTCTTTGCAAAATTGTTATGCTATAGAGGGACAGAATCTGAACAGCATCTGATTTATTGACTTTTAATTTATTGTAAAAATACAAGTAGAGCGGAGATCTTTATAACGACTATAAATCACTTCTTTGAGAGATAAGCGCTCACCGTAAACTTAATAAACCGTGAGCATCCCGTTTCCGATCCCGAGTGTAAGAAATACAAATACCATTGTTATTTTCTAAGCGCTGATTTATCACGTGAAATCTTGTATGTCTGGGGTATATTAGAACAAATTAATCTGTATCTCTCTCATAATGATAGGATCCTGTACTGTACCCAGATTCCCTGTGTCGCCGCTTACGACTCAAAAACACTCGCTCTAGTAAACCAAATACCAAACAAACTCTACCAAACACACTCACTGTAATACGAAAGATAGCCGACGTATGATTACGCTATGCGCTAAGACGCCGCCCGCGAACGATATGGGTGTGCGATGTCCACGGATGAGTCGTATTGCTACAACCAACTCACTTACCACCGGCACTTAGATTATATGTCTAGGACACATCGGTTAGCAAGTCCAAGTATACCTCGGTCTCGCATGCTTTGAAGCAATCTACATGCCACTATAAAACTTCTTTTCAAGTCTCATTTCTTTCAATATAATGCTTTTACATATTTAAGACCTTCCACATATGTCCTTTATTTATAGACTTTTCAAAGACACATATATGTCTGTTACATATGGCACTTCAAGTCATAACTTGCAGGCTTCAAGTAATAGTGCTTATGCATCATAGAGACCTTCTACAATAATGCTTTTGTATCACAGACCTTACTATCATAAGTCCCTAATATAGAACTTGTGCTGGTGAAGGTAAGGTAAGGAGATTGTGCAACAGTACTATTAGCAGTCCGATCACCCCATATACCTAGTCAGGTCATAAGTATTGTCACACAGTAAAAACTTTTCTTTTAGAATGCTGGCCACAAAAATTTTTATTGAATTTGAATTTCGAATTATTCATAAAAATAAAACTGTATACTTTTTAGAATTTTACTCATTTTTAAATATGGAGTGGACGCTTAAAGAAGACCGTGTTGCAGTTATTGCGTTGCATCGTTGCGGTTACGCGCCAATTCAAATTATTGACATACTGAAAAATTTTAATATAACCAAAAGATTCGTTTATCGTACCATCAAACGATACAATAAAGACTCTAGTGTAGATGACAGGTCAAGAAGTGGTCGCCCTCGGTCTGTTAGGACTCCAGCAGTGATAAAAGCTGTGAAGGCGCGAATTCAAAGAAATCCCAAACGTAAGCAAAAACTGTTGGCTCTTTAGATGGGGTTAAGCAGAAACATGGTGAAAAGGGTGTTAAATGAAGACTTAAGGCTTCGGGCATATCGAAGAAATACAGGACATCGTTTGAATGTCGTCTAATGGACCTGAGACTGAAGAGATGCCGCGCTTTGTTGAAGCGGTACGCGGGAAAAAATTATCGGGAAATTCTTTTTTCGGATGAAAAAATTTTTAACGTAGAAGAGAGCTACAACAAACAAAATTATAAGGTGTATGTACACAGTAGTGAAGAAGCGAGCAACCGTATTCCGCGTGTCCAACGAGGTCATTTTCCATCCTCGCTCATGGTATGGTTGGGAGTTTCTTATTGGGGCTTAACAGAGGTACATTTTTGTGAGAAAGGTGTAAAAACGAATGCAGTTGTGTATCAAAATACAGTCCTGACGAACCTTGTAGAACCTGTTTCTCACACCATGTTCAATAACAGGCACTGGGTATTCCAACAAGATTCGGCGCCAGCTCATAGAGCGAAGAGCACACAAGACTGGCTGGCGGCGCGTGAAATCGACTTCATGCGGCATGAAGACCCTCCTGGCCCTCCTCCAGTCCAAATTAGAATCCGTTAGATTACAAGATATGGCAGCACTTGGAGGAAAAGGCGTGCTCAAAACCTCATCCCAATTTGGAGTCACTCAAGACATCCTTGATTAAGGCAGCCGCCGATATTGACATGGACCTTGTTCGTGCTGCGATAGACGACTGGCCGCGCAGATTGAAGGCCTGTATTCAAAATCACGGAGGTCATTTTGAATAAACTTTAGTGTCATAAGAATCTATGTTTTGTTAAGTTCATTTTGGTATATAAATGGTTACATAATGAATAAACTTGTTTCAATTATTTTATATTAAACATGTGACAGAATTTATGACCTGACTAGGTATATGTACACCCATAGATATGCGGCTTCGGCAACTCCTTCTTATAACCCTCTAGTAATACAAGAACATCCTCATTTATTTTTGACCCATTTATCAATTACATTACATATGTTATTTATATGTCTTATATAAATCTTATACACTTGTGCTTCCATTATTTAATAAGTTTTGAATATTTTAAGCAGAGTTTTAATAAATTTAAAGGTTTTTAAAGACAATATTAAGCCTTTACTATACTATTAATACGTAATATTCGAAATGAATATATTTAAACCTTATGCTTATTATCGCATTTTAATTGTTCAAAACATTATATTTAATGTCCTTATATTGTATTAAATTTTTATTTATTATTAATAATAATAATAATGCATCGTCACAAAATGTTTTACATAAACGTATTTTGAATTGAAAAAAAAAAATAGTAGCCTTTTTGTATTTGGATTTTATTTGAGTATGTGATCGACAAAATTGGGTTTTGATGTCGAGATGTTAGTATAAGTTGCTACAACAATGAACAATGAGGAAGATGTCGTGATGGTGGTAGGTGGAAAGGAGATTGGTCATAAATTAGAAACAGTCGATAGCGATAGTGATACGCTATCGATCTCTAGAAATATTACCTGTAACTGCTAACTCAGATACTCTAACGGTAAAAGGGAGTCAAACACGGGTTTATTCCAAGTTCCGGCGTGTGCTGTGAAAGCTGGATGAAGGGGCTTCGCATGCCCGATCCACGCCGCATATAGCTTGTGGTAGCCGGACGAAGGTGCCCTTCACTCCCGGTCCACGCTGCATTTTGCCTGAGGTGGCTTAACGAATGGGCCTCCCACGCCGGTCCACGTTGCGTATTGCTGATATTATTGCTGATTGGATGTCCGACGTACAGTTCAAGTGAATTCTGCTAAGCTAAGAAAGGGACTATAAATGCCTTGATGACGTTTTTAATATCATACAACTAAAATAAAGGTTTATACATGCCCAGTTCACACATTCAGTAAAAATACTGATTGAAATGGGCCGAGAAAGGTGGTGATAACAATTGTTAGATCGTATGCTGAAGAAAAAGTGCCATCCGTACGAGGACGTATAGATAACTAAGGGTTGGCCATGTCAGCGCGTCTATAAATTGCCGGTTGGATCGAGAGTGAGCGAGAGTCGTCACTCCAGCGGATTCTCATATCGATGGTTTTGAGGTGGAATTTAGGGTATATCAGAAACCCCTCACTCGCTTGTACAGTTTCTGTTCAGTAAATTTCACTGTAGCCGTAGTGGACTAAGTGAATAAGTCTTTCAACCAGTGCTAAGACTCGTAGAATGATCGTGGTTCTGTCCGATGTAGTAATGCTTGTAGTGTAGACAAGAAAGATGGTGTCGTTAAGTGGCTGCTCTGAGTTACACTGACATGTGTAGTGTTGCTGTTGGTTTGCATACTTTTGTGTTATCATGTAATTACGTCCCTCATGTTACACTACTGTGTAATTGTGACGGAGACATACTACGGTATGGTCGAACTGTAATTGCTCTATACTGAACGTATAGTGAAGTGCGCTGTTTTATTGATAATAAACATTAATTGCGCAAGTAGGGGAGCAAGTTAAACATCCTCCCTTACACTATTTATTGAACAATTAACCTCCTGATATATTCCCGCTATTTTTAACATAATATACATCTTTTTATATATGTATAACTATATCATAATGAAACATTATTCTGCATCATTTAGTAACGACTTTTGAGGTAAGATTAAAATACACCTAATGACTCAACGCCGCGATTGAACAAAAACCTACCACACTTTAAAATAACGATCATGTCATTTGATAGAATGAACAGATTTTAATAAAACAAAAATTAAAAAGGTTACTCGAAGATACGTTTTATGATTTTATTAACGATTCTTCTGAGAAATATTAGTACTTTAGACGTGATACGTTCATAAACAAACAGACAGATAGGCAGACAAACAGACAATTCTAAATATGATAGAAATGTATTTTGTTACTTATTTTTAGTCCCTCCAAAAATATAAAGTTTACAGACTGCAATTTACAATTCTATTATCTGTATATATAATATATGGAAAATTAAAAAATATTCAAAATTATTTCTTGTGATTATAACTAAAAACTTTTTCATATTTTAGATTAAATTTTTGTATAATACTGCCTGCCTGTAAACTATGAGCTAGCAATTTTCTTCAACGATATCACTGTCATATTTGATAAGACATCCGATGATAAAATAATGAAAGAACTCTTTCTCATTTCAATTATTAAATGATGTGTATTAAGTCACTATACTTTTAGTAGACTTTTTTACACTATTTTACAGAAAATTTTCAGATCTAATTTACAATTTATCTAACTTAGGAATTTTTGCAGCATTAATGTGGAAGCATTTCATACTATGGAAGCGCTGCCTTCTTATAACTAGCATCGATATATTTACTCCTTTTTTAATGTTAAATGCTATCGCTACATTTTACAAAAAGTTACAAGCTTACAAAGACAGTGTACAGTTCCCGAAAATTGCCGCTAGGGGATAGGGTTCATGAAATGAAACTCAGCTATCAATTAGCAGTGAGTGAAAAATCATCGTATATTATGTAAAGAAACCTTATGTACTATTTGTAATAAACCTTTACAACGCGATATAAATAACACAATATTTGGACATAACGACATCTAGTAAAATAAAAACAAATTAGACATTGTAAACAAAGTAATTGACAGATTTCATACATCCCGCCCGCCATGGACGAAATGTCCATAAACTATACATAAACACATGACACATTTATGTACTATAAATAAAAAAATCTATAAAAGTTTTAACATAAAGCTGTAAATAATAAGCAATAAATATTTCATAACAATAAAACATTAAGTATTGAAATTTATAATGCTTGAGTATTTTATTCAAATTTAATACAAGAAAAAAAACTTACACGAATGCATTTCATTCAGAAAATTATATCAAGCGGGATGCGGGAAGTAAAGACTGTGTAAGAACCTCCGAAGGAGGCGGAGCTATAGCCGAAATAAGAATTATTAGTTTTTTGGTTTTAGGCAATTTTGATCCCCTAGGATTGTAATGAAAACTTTTTGCCCCTATTCAACCATGACCCCCATGACATCCTCTACATAATAGGTTATTCAAACTGACTAGGCCTAAAGTTCGAGTCACCCCCAACTCATTTCTAGTCTTTACTTCCAATAAGTTATAATCAATCGGTAATCAGGTAATTTAATAATAATTAGGGTGGTGGTAATTTATTAATAATTAGAGTGGATACCCTAATGAATAGCCTAGAAATATCCGAAACAACCTTTATCTTTGTAACAGGAGTTGTTATTTGTGGTAACTGAACACGGTAACAAAATTTTCTGTTACATTATTCCAACAAACTTTCTTTTTCTTTTCCTAGATTTACTTTTGCAGTTTTTTCTAATAATTTTCTACTATTACTTCCCCAGTTTTGAAGTTGAACAGAGAGGCCTTTAGCATCATTTCAGTAACATCTTTGTACACTTGTATACTTTCTTCAACCTGAAACTCAAAGAAAATAGTGGGTAACAAGCTTAGATAGTTCAGACCTAGACTAAATCAGACCACTCATAAAATAAATGAATAATAAATTGTTTATGTCGTGCTAGCATCTGTATGCTATTTGTTTGTGATTCTTGTTCAATTTTATCTATACACTTAAACTTTTTTTTAAAAAACGTAACCCCCACCCTAGGATTCTCTCCTGTATCGTGGAGGCAGTTTACAAACACAAATTGCACAAGGACAAACATCCACATCCGGAACAATTATTTGTAGGCCATACAAATACTTGTACCGTGCGGGATTCGAACCCGCGGCCCCCAGCGCAGCAAATCATTGCTAAGCCACTGCGCCACGAAGCCAACTGTGTTTAAGACTTGAAGCAAACGATTTTCAAGTCAAACTAAACGGAAATTAAGTTTCAAAAGGTGAAGTTTATGAAACGTATATGTATATAATTTAATTGTTAATTTTTATTTAAGAGGTTAAAAATATTTAAGCAACCAACACAAACACGTTTTCTTTTACATTTTTTTAGAAACCCTGTTAATGAAAAAAGGTTTTACTATACGTTCGCAATTATTTTAATTAAACTTTACATGTGAAATTGTGTCAGAATGATGAAAACCGTAGAACATGGCACCCGTTAAAAAGTTAATTAATTAGGTAAACGGTTTGGAATTGCGCTTCCAAAGTGTTTAGGCTTAGCTTTGTCTGCAGCGCTAGAGTGGCCACGGGTTCAAATCACGCAATGTAATATATTATGTGAATATTATTTAATTGTGGCTAAGGTGTAGATTTTTATCAATGGTAGTGGTGGTGTAAGAATATTCACTAACCCATATCGTCCCGTATGTGTCGCGGGCGGGGACAGAAGGAAACTGAGCCAGGAGATGGGCAGGTCTGTGTTCTTAATAATAAGAAAAAAAATGCGATTGCCAACTCCTGCCCAACGCGGTAACTATAGCAAATATCCTCTTTATGTGACAATCTATGGGGAGGCCTATGTTCAGCCGTGGTATTTTGTTATGCTGTAATGAATATAAATAATTTGTGTATATCAACCAACTCCATTAACACCACCAGACGTAACTGTGGGCAATTAAATTTTTTGTACTTTAGATGTTTTTAACGTGGTAGAGCGATGTTGCAGCTATATTATGGTTATAGCGCAAATGGGTCGGCGCGACTAGGGAAGGACCACGCCCTCAAGAATACGAAGAAGAAAGATAAAGAATCTTCGTTAATTTGTTGTTAACACTTAACTGGTAGTTTGAATTGCGAGAGTTGATCTTACCAGTTTCACTATTAATTATACTACAGTACATTTTAATTTTATTAGAAGCCTACCTAATTTTGTTGCTCAAATGCAAAGAATTGACTGTGGAGCACACTCTTTCAAATATTTTTTACATATTCCCTAAATTCGACGCTATGATTATATAAACTTTCATGGTAAAGATCATATAATCTATGTCTGCTCTTATGGACTCCTACTGTCGCCCACTCATTGAATGACCTACGACTTGTCAAGGAGAATGTTTTAGAAGCAAAAGTTTTATTAAATTCATTGCAAATAAGCTTAAATAATGTTCTATATAAAAAAATTGTATCATTTTGGTATGAAAGTGATGGTATTCGCTGGTATTGGTACTGGTATTCGCGGGTTCGAATCAAGCACAGAACAACTTTTTCAATGGCCTACAAATAATAGTTCCGGGTCTGGATTTATGTCCTAATTAAAATAATGTATGTAAACTGTAATGTTTTATAATAGAAAAAAAATCTCATCATATATAATTTATTACTTTAATATTTTCACGAGAAACGTATTTTTCATCATCTTTTTTTTATTATAGGATAAAGGTGACAAACGAGCCCACAGTCCACCTGATGGTAAATGGTTGCTGCGGCCCATAGACATCTACATCTATCCTCTATTACAAATCAAAATGCAGATGCGTTGTCACACGTGAGGACTAAGATGGGATGCCTCATTTCCAGTAAAAAGGGCCTCCGGCCACCTGCACTCACCAAGCGAAACGCAGAGGTAAACCTCTACTTCACGCTGGTATTCTGTGTGGTCGTGGTACCACTCCGGTTCGAGCCGGCCCATCTGTGCGACAGCAAAAGCCGCCACGTGGCTCTACCAGTGTTGAAAATCTTCAACAATCTTCGTTATCATCATCAGCCTACGGTAGGCCGCTGCAGGACATAAAGCTTTTTCAAGGCGTGCCACTCCCTGATTCCCTTCTTTACCGTTATTTTCCGTAATCGTAAATAAAAAACTCACACAGACAACAAAATGTATTTATCTTATGCATGAAAATGGATGAAGACAGGTTCGAACCTAAGAACCACGGCATACACTACGACGCATAAACAGCATCGCAAAAAAAAATCATCAATTTTTCTTTGTCCTTAACCTGAATTTAGTCCAAGAAAAATTCGTGAGGGGATCATTAATTTTGAAAAAAAAAAACGTTTGTAATTTTCAATGAGTATAAAAATAAAAAGCAAAAATGTTAAGATATTAATCACACGTTTTACTACAGGTATATAGCTAATATAGGGTACATTTGGTATCCATTCCTTTATCCATCACAGCCTATTAAAGTCCACTGCTAAACATAGGCCTCCACACATTACATGATAAATGGTGACAAACGAGCACATAGTCCACCTGATGGTAAGTGGTTGCTGCGGCCCATAGACATCTACATCTATTCTCGATTACGAATCAAAATGCAGATTCGTTGTCACCCGTGAGGACTAAGACGTAATGCCTCGTTTTCAGCAAAAAAGGGTCTCCGGTTCTCCACACTCACCATACGAAACACAGCAGCGTTAAGTTGCTATTTTACAATGGTATTCTATGAGAGCGTGGTTCTTCCCAGATTTAGCCGACCCATTCGTGCTACAACTATACTACTAATATAGCTGCAGCATGGCTCTACCACGTAATTGTCTCATAGAGGGACATTTACTATGGTTGCCGCGCTTGGCATGCAGGTTGCAGTTTTTATTACTATGCATTACGCATATCTCCTGGTGATATATATAAACTTAATTATAGAATTTTTTTATAGGTAAAAAAAGTTTAAATCTAATCAACAATATTAAAAACTATGATAATAAAAAAAAACTAAAACTAGAAACTTAATTATCATATAGTCCTACTCCCCGCGGTATCGTGCCAAGAACGCTGGCTGCGTTTCCCCGCTGAATGGCTATTCTTAGCCTTTGAGCGAGGAAAGAACCAGCCCTCTTATCACCAGCAGCAACGACCAGCCGCGGATGGAGTTCCTTTAGGAACGTGGACCCCACGGACCGATAGTCTCTACAGCAAATGGCACAAATATGTAGTCATCTCTCAGAGACTCATATTTGCGCCACTTACTCAGTTCAGCTGCCTCTGATGCCGCCCCGGCTCTAAACGAGGTACCCCTGAGATGAGAGGCTGCCAGAGTGTCTACGCAAGTAGCATCCCACACTAGGGCTTTACCTCTCTCCCAAGGGACCAATGTCATACCGTCGGGTCTCTTGCCATCGTCTCTAAATATTCCACAAGGCTCTAAAACCGAGGGAACATTTATAGAGGCAAGAGTCCTTCGGATGACATCGTTCAAAGAACTGTGTCGTGAAAACCTACCAGCGCTTTTCTTACATGAAAGTCCGTGGAGCCCAAACTTGTCGACGCTGCTACCACAGGGGCACTGATGGGGTTGACAAATCGCCGCTCCTAGTCGGATTCCTACGGCAATACGCAAGCTTTCCCCATCAAGTAATGTGCCGAGATTACTTGATGGTAAAGCGTGTAACCAGTGACTAGATTCCTTAGTCGAAATAGCTAGAAGGCGTGCCTTATCTTGGTTACTATGGAAATTATGAAACAAATCCTTCTGCACGCCCTGTACCAACGGAATATACCACTGTTTTTGTTGGTTAACTTCCAGTGGAATATTTATAGGTCTACTTTATTATTTAAAATTATGTTACATAAATCCCTGACACTATGCACGGAAGCAAGGAAAGCAGGCAATGCAATGCTAGAAAAATTTCTCACACCAATGCTACCAAATTTTATAGGTAAAGTAGCTTGAGTCCAGGCTGTTGTATTTAAAGTTAAATTTAGAATTTTTCTATAGCAATTTTAAGATTATTATCAATATCTTGTAAAATATCCGAACATTTCCAGACTGGACTCGAGCGGAGTAAGTATGTAAATCTAGTTACAAGAAGACAATATTTTAAAATAGTAAGAGCTATGTGGGGGTTTAATTTATACAATTTATCAACGTAGTTTAAAAACTGATCAAATTTTGTTTTTAAAACAGGTTTAATAATATCGAAAAACAACGGGGCACCTAGCAGGTATAGTGATTTCGTATTGACAGTTTTTATTCCTGGACAAATATGATTTAAATTTTGAATTAAAGTGTCTCTATGAGAAGTAGACAAATTATTGGAAAAAAATATTTCACATTTATTGCTATTTGGTTCAAGGCCAATATTTTTAAAATTTCGAAAAATATGAGTAAGATCGCTGAGGACTTCATCTGCTCTACCTACCAGTGTACCGTCGTCTAGGTACCAGACATTCAGCTTGGATTTCAAATTTGAAATAATGGGTTGAATTCCCAAACTGAAAAGTGCTGGACCCAGAGGGTCAACCTGCTGAACACCAACAGCAGAAACGATAACATGGTTTTCGTAAAACAAGTTAGTATTTTGACTATAACATTGCCAAACGTAATGATAAATTTCGGGGGTATTGTTAGCCACTTCTTTCAGCAAGGTTACCTTATCGATAGAGTTAAAAGCATTCCTTAGGTCAACCTTCACAAGAACATCTGCATCAGAGTTTGTTAAAAATGTACGCACTGAATGTACCGCCGCCTCACAGCCACCTCTAGTGCCAAAACCTAGTTGAGTAGGCTGAAATTTGGTCTTAAGGTTAGAGATTATGTGCCTGCAAGCTAATTTTGAAGTTAAGCGTCGAAATGTAGAACTAACAGCAATAGGACGAATACCGTTATCCTTTTCTTTGAAGGCACATAATCTTGCCCCATATAAGAATGGAATGAAATTTGGATTAACATTACCAGAAAGCATAAAGTTACATAATTTTGTAATGTCTTTAAGAACTCCGCCGTACTCCGCCGGCGGCACTGGCAGAAGCGCTTACAAGATCTTTAAGATGTTGAGGCGTAATTCCGTCAATGCCGCCAGCAATGCCATTTGAAAATGACATAATTGCTACTAAACTATCTTTTTCAGAAATTTGTAAGGTTGCATAGAAGTTTTGGGAGGCAGCGGTAAACCCTGAGAAGGTTTGACCGAAGGATGCTTTTGACGAAGGCTTTCAAGAGTTTCGACATTACGAGGAGCCAGGATGTCGTTTGAGAATAAAATACGGGATGCATTTTTTAAGTCGCCATCCAATACTTTCGACTCAACTCGTTTTTTTAAATCAAATTTAGGACGTGGTCGAGATAAATGAGTATTAATTGGGTAATCTAAATTTTGAAAAGATGTCTCTTTTAGTTGAGACGTAATTGATTTATTTATTATTTTATCAAAATGAAAATGTTAATACGCGAAAGTAAATAATTTTTGCCATCTATTTTCACTATTAGTGAAACAATTTTGAATAGTGCATGACAATGCTTTAGCAAGCTGCATCCTCGCACCTCTAGGAATTCTTTTAACCACTGGTACATTACGATAATAATTGTAAATTTGCTCCGAAAAAAGGGAAACATTTGTGTCAATAGAGGAATTGCTAAAAAAGTTACGAATTTCTACGGCAGGCTGTGAAGCCGAAATACTTTTACTATGGCATCGTTTAATATGTATATTTAATCCCCTTTTACCTTTAAACAGCCTACCGTCAGCACAATTTTGACACTGTAGGAAAACCGGCTGTGAATGTAGAGGAGCAGAGATATTCATTAAAAAATCTAAACAGATCTCTACAACACTCAAAAGTCTTTATATTACATATTCATATTAACTTGAAATGTGCTGTACCCCGCATCTTTCCCTGAAACAATCATTTACGGCCTAAATAAAAGTACTTTACTCTATAAATGAAATATTATTACATTACTTCCCTGGATTTATTCCATATTGATAAAAATTGTATGTATAGACAGTGGTCAACGGCGAAGCAGAAATATTTTTCTTTATTAATTAGTATTATGTCTGCAATCAAAAAATTATTATTATAACAACTCTCTTATATATTTTCTGATCTTTTTGTTGAAATTTGTAAGCCAGAATTGGCCTCCAAATAACAAAATAAAAAAATATAAATATACGTAGCTTTTGACAGTGAAAAATTTTGACATTAAAATAATAGAAGGTTTAATTATAGAAGGTTTTAATTTAAAAACACATTTTGTGCATAACTGTTTTTTGTATCGTTCAGTTCACAATTATGCGTTCATCTTCCACAGTCTTGCCCTAATCTTTTAACTGATATAATTCTGGAACATCATTAATGATGTTCACAGAATTCGACTCAAGTGCAACAGTATATTCAGTAAATAACATATTGTTATATAGAAGTTAAAACAAAAAATTACATAATAATACACATATAGCTAAAAAGCTTAAGTAAAGTTACTTAATGATTTCTTATATTTACGCGAACACTACACATTTAAATAAAACTAATTTTACGGATTTTATCGCGTATATTAACTTATTTTTATATTCCAGCTTTCCAGCACCCGAAACGTCGGGAATATAAAAATTTCCCCGTGGTCACGGGGGACTGAGGTGTTTGACGTCCTGCTGTCATAGTTAGCCCGGCTACCTTCAGTTTTTTAATATTAATTTTTGGTTCGATTTACGCAGAATGAGCTTACAGTATCTTGCAGTCTAGCAGTGGTATACTTGGGTTTGGATTTGATTTTATTAATTATGGGATCCCAAGCAGATGGCAGCACCCATCCATCTTCTCTATTAATATTAGATGTTTTTTAGTTTCAATAGCCTCGTGAATCATCCTTGGGAGGAATCGGTGTTCTTTTGTGAGGATTTGTGGTCTATCAAATCTAATGTAATGGCGGGGGCGATCTTGAACATGTTCACAAACTGCAGACTTCCCGATACGTCGGTGCTTCACGTCAGCTATATGTTCTTTAACGCGGGTTTTTATAGATCTTTTTGTTTGTCCTATGTACGAGAGACCACATTCACAATCCAGCTTGTACACTCCTGCATCTTGTAGAGGGATATGACACTTGACGGATGGTAAAAATTGACCAATCTTCTTCAGCGGCTTGAAGTACGTTTTAATGGAAGCTCGCTTCAAGATGTAGCCAACCTTGTCTGTGACTCCTCTGACATAGGGTAGTACAGCAGGCACACGCTCGACTGTGGCTGGTTTCACTCGGTCACTGTGATGTAGGTGCAGGACCCGAAGCTTGTTGTCTTGCAGTACTTGCTGGACGTGCTGAAGCTCGGCGGCCAGATGTTTTCTGTCACAGATCCCTCGTGCTCTCTGAAACAAAGATTTTCCCACGGTAGCTAGCTGTGAAGGATGATGGTGCAATTCACCATTTAAATATCGGTTGGTATGGGTATCTTTTCTGTACACAGTATGACCAATAGTGTTATCAGGATTTCGGATGACTAAAACATCTAGGAAAGCTAAAGTATTGTTTGCCTCTAACTCCATTGTGAATTGTATTTTAGGGTTTATGGAATTAAGGTGGTTTAAAAATGCAGTAACTTTGTCAGATGGTAAAATAGTGAAAGTATCGTCTACGTACCGCTTGTAGAATCTTGGATTTAAAGGAGCAGTAAGAAGGGCTTTCTCCTCAAAGTCCTCCATGAATATGTCGGCGACTACGGGAGATTCAGGTGAGCCCATTGCCACTCCGTCTACTTGCATGTAGAACTCTTCTTTCCACAATAAATAGCCAGATGTGAGGCAGTGTTTGAGTAATACTGCATATTCTGTGGGCATGTTATTATATTCTAGCTTTCTAGTAAGAATTGAGATGCAGTCTTCAATAGGTAAGCATGTGAATAGTGACTGAACATCAAAACTGACCATAGTTTCATTGTCAGTGAGATGTAGGTCTTTTATCTCACTAACAAAATGGTATGAATCCTTTGTATGTACTCTGGTATGTCCTCTTAGTGGTGACAGTATTTTTGCCATGTGTTAAGCCAACTTATAAGTTGACGAATCGATCTGGCTTACTATAGGACGTAGTGGAGCGTTTGGTTTTCGGTCACCCATACAATCTCGGTGGTTTGGCACATGATGGTATTTTAAGCCACCTTAATTCCATAAACCCTAAAATACAATTCACAATGGAGTTAGAGGCAATCAATACTTTAGCTTTCCTAGATGTTTTAGTCATCCGAAATCCTGATAACACTATTGGTCATATAAGTTATTAAGAATAACTCAAATAACTCAAAAACTATTGCTCTGACCTTGATCAAATTCATGTGGGACCACAAGAAAAGTATCAGCTTTCATATAAAAAGGTATCATCGAAATCGGACCACCCAGTAAAATGTTATGAGGTAACACACAAAAAAAATATACGCGTCGAATTGAGTACCGTTTCCTTTTTGGAAGTCGGCAGAAAACTTTGTACAGCCGACTTCAATATGAGTTATTAGGAATAACTCAAATGCTATTAGTCTGACCTTGATCAAATTCATATGGGACCACATGAGAACTACCAGCTTTCAAATAAAAAAAGAATCATCCAAATCGGTTCACCCAGTAAAAAGTTATGAGGTAACACACATAAAAAAAACATACAGTCGAATTGAGTACCGTCTTCTTTTTGGAAGTCGGCAGAAAAGTTAACTCATTATAAAGCCAACCAATAATAAAGAAATACTAATTTAAGGAATAATATGAATGCTAGATTTTGTCCACGTGGAAGTCGATGATACTGTGTTTTCTATAGTAAATTTTGAGCATAAAAGGTAGCCTAGCCTTTTTTACGTTTCCAGCTATCTGAATATCACATATCCTCAAAATAGGTTGAGTGGCTTAACATTTCTTTTCATAGCTTTTTTCCCCAAGTTAGCGGTTTAATGGACTAAAAACGACCAAATTTGTAAAGCCTACTCAGATGTGATAGTTTACGTTGTTAAATTAACCAGACATGAAACTATCCCAATTTTATCAAAATAATTTCAGCAGTTTAGTCATGAAAGATGGACAGATTTTCGCATTAAAATAGAAAAATATGGATTTTCTTTCTTCAATACATTTTGGCAGCAGATTATATATTTGCCTTCTACTTTCTGAAGAAAAAATTAAAATTGACAACATTAAACAACAGTTAACAACATGTTTACTGAACTTCATTATGAATTTATTTATCGAAAAATTTACAAAGAATCGTTTATATGGAGCATCAAAACATTTTTTCATAGCATTTAAATTATAAAGTGAATACTTTAGTATTTATCTTTTAGTAGAATTTTGTACAAAACTAATTAAGGTGCTGTCAATTCTTAAATAGTAAATAGCAAATATTATTGTAGATTAGAAATGCCATCAAAGACCCATTTCGAACTATTTTCATTTCTCATATTAATATTTAACTCGAATTTTCGATATATGAACAAATTTTATAACAGTTGTGTTAGATTTTAAAGTCATACCATATTAAGCCTGAAGAGTTGTAATCATGAATGTACTGTACGAAATGTCATCAAAGGCCCATTTCAAATGAATACTCGAATATGTTGATATAAAAGTTGGTAGCCAAGACGAGCCTCATAATTTTATTCTATTTTTTTTTATAGGAGAGGGTGCAAACGAGCATGCGGCTCACCTGATGGTAAGTGACTACCGCCGCCCATGAACAACCGCAACACCATGGGAATTGCAGATGCGTTGCTGGCCTTTTAAAAAGGAGTAGGCACTTTCCTTGAAGGTCCTTAAGTCGTATCGGTCCGGAAAAATCGCTGGTGGTAAACTATTCCACAAGGAAGTTGTGCGAGGAAGAAAACATCTTCTAAATCGCACAGTGGTGGACCGCCAATCATCCAGATGGTGTGGATGGTATCGGGAGTTCTGCCGCGATGTGCTTTCGTGAAATTTGGCGGCTGGGATTAATCCGAACAATTCCTCAGAGCACTCCCCATGGTAAATGCGAAAGAAAATGCAAAGAAATGCAACACCTCTTCGAAGTGCCAATGAGTCGAGCCGATGGGAAAGGACTCAGTCGTCGACGATTCGAGCCGCTCTGCTGCTCGAGCTGGCACTGGGGAGCCCCAGCCCAGAGATGAGAACAGTATTCCATGTGAGGCCGAACCTGCGCCTTGTAAAGTTGCAGGCGTTGAGCTGGCATGAAATACTGTCCCGCTCTGCTGAGCACGCTAAGCTTTTTAGAGGCCATTTTGGCCTTCTCTTCCAAGTGACCAAGAAACTGCACGTCACTCGATATGTCGACGCCGAGGATTCCGATACTGGCTGAGGCAGCAAGGGGAGTACCTTGAAACTAAGGAGTTACGACAAAGGAGTTCTTTTTAGCGGTAAACGCGCAAACTTGTGTCTTCTGAGGATTACATTGGACTAGATTTAGTCGCCCCCAATCCGAGACTTTGTACAGCAAAGACTCAACTTCAGACACAAGTTTGTTCCGGTACTTGGTGACGTTTTCCCGAGAAATATTGGCACGGCCGGTGTATAGAGCATCACCAGTGCTATCATCCGCATAGCAATTAATGCTACCGGCTTGCAACATATCATTGATATGCAGAAGAAACAGCGTTGGTGATAGCACGCAACCTTGTGGAACACCAGCGTTAATAGGCTTGTAGTCGGAGCATGCATCGTCTACAACGACCTTGATGCTCCGATCTGCAAGAAAGCTGGTGATCCAATTGCATAATTTCTCGGGAAGCCCATAGGAAAGGAAGCTTCGAAAGAAGCGCTTTGTGCCAAACCCGATCGAAGGCCTTCGCAATGTCCAAACTAACGGCCAATGCCTCCCCCTTGGACTCTACTGCCTCCGCCCATCTATGAGTTAAGTAGACCAGAAGATCACCAGCTGATCGACCCCGACGAAAACCGTACTGGCGGTCACTAATCAGCTAGTGATCCTCAAGGTACCGATACAAAACAAATCAGGTCCAGTATTACTTAACTTCTTTTAAGCTGATTATAAGTTGGCAGTCGCGTGACGCAATGTAACTTTTAAATCGTAGGCCCGATTGATGATTTAAATACCAAATAAATAATTTTTTTGTGCGCTAAAATTGTTATTTTCTACGAATTATTTAATTATTACGAATATTGATCTTAATTTTTAATAATTATTTATAATAATTAAATAAATATAGATAATAATTAAGAATAATTTTTAAAGATTATCTTAATAATTATGATTGATTTAATTTAATATTTACTTTGACTGTTTAAAGTTGCATTTAAATTCAATTGGCAAAATATTCCATTATATAGGTAGGATGTTTAATTATTTCATATATTTACATGATGATTGTCCCTCACTCGATGAATGAAAGTCGATGGATGCAGGTGGCTCAGGACCGTGCTTTGTGGCATTCCTTAAACATTAATTAAATGTCATTAACGTATACATTCGTAGATTTAATAAACTTTGGTTATAAAAAGTATTAATTAGTAAAGTAATTAGTAACATTTAGTCATAAAAATAAAACACTCAACATTTCGTCAGATTGCGGTTCGGATTTGTTAACATGTCATTAATTAGAACAAGTTTCATCTTATTACTGGCACCGACACTGAAACGATCAACAGAAGTATAACACATTGCCGTCTCGTGTTTCGCTTACGAGTGATTACACTTATAGTGCTCTGATAAGATGTAACGAGAGTATTACTCGAAGGCTCGAAGGTTACTGGAAAAGTAACCTAAATAAGGATTTTATCCGTGGTTAGTTCATAGATTTTAATTATAATAATTTCTTTAAATAATAGCATAAAGCCTTTAAGAATTGAGGGAAAGCCTATATCCAGTCGTGGAACTACTTCTTTTATTTACTTTAAAAGTTTTAACTTTAATGCATAGTATTTTAGACATGGATAAGTTGTACACAGTTGAAATAAGAATATAATAATTCGTTTTAACAAGTTGAAGCATGTAAAACACTTACACCGCATGTAGAGTCGACACGCCATTTCCTTTTCATAATTGAATCAAATTATGCAGTTTGATGCGGACTGCGGAAGTACTCGTAAAATTTGTTAAATAAAATTACAGAAATATCGCGAGCGAAATTATCACGCAATACCTGTTTACAGTAACAATTATTTTGTAGAATTTCAGTGAGTAAACGTGTGATTAGTGAATTTAGTACGAAATAAAATTTGTCAAACTGTTGTAGTCAGCGGCAGTTTGAACTTTTTATTTTAGTTAAAATATTTTCGGTCTCTGAAAAACAGATGAATGTGTTTAAATATAACTGATAACCAATCAATCAGTAAGCATTTAATAAATTAGATTATTTTATAAAAAAAGCTATTGTTCAAACTATTCCCATAATCCGCTTGTCATTACAATATTCTTGAAACTTATTCAGACAGAGCAAATCGTTGAATTAAGACTAAAATTAATATTTTCCTCCATTCAAATAGTATTCTATATTCGCCGAAACAGTTTTTTAAAGTTGTTTTCTACTCGTGTTTGCTGGAGCGAAAATTTGTATCCGTCCAAGACTACTGCCTTTAATATACGTTTACAGATAACTATAAAGGTGAAAGAAAAAAAGAGAGGCATTTACTGAGCTTAATAATGAAAATAATTTTTCAATTAAACTTTTAAAACAAACTTAAACAAATAAAACAAAAACTGTTTATTAATTGATGGACCCAGGCCGTCAAGTTTGCGTCAAGGAATTTCATAATTACAATTTTGCCGATTTATCACTTGATGGTTGTAGTTAATTTTACCATTAATCGTATCATTTTGCAGGTCTTTATTCAACAGCAGACTTTAAATTTAATAGCTGATGCGTTTTGTATGGTGGTGTAGAGACCGGAGACCATTTATACTGGAAACGAGGCATTCCATCTCAGCCCATAGGGGTGACAAAGCATCAGCATTTTGATTCTATTGAAAATAGATTAAGATCTCTTTGGGTCACGGCCTTCATTTTCCATCAGGTAGGTTACGGGCTCATTTATCAGCCTTATTCTGTTAAAAAATGTTAGATTTCCCTTAATCGCCACGACTGGCACGTGGATCGATCGCAGTATAAAACGTCTCGCACCTTTGATGCTGTTCCCCGTCTCCGGTCTAACTGTTTTACGTCTTGCGTAGGAGAAAAGGCGACTAAGGAAATCCGGCCATTTCTATAGTCGCCTTTTCTGAACCCAACGGGATAAAAATGGGTAGAGATATCTTAAACACCGCCAAAACACGTCCGAATCGTTCAGCTGCACGCATTCAGTTAAATTTCATTGCCTTGAATCAACTCATCATTACATTAACTTCTTCCATGCAAATTGTCAAAGTACGGTAATGAAATTCTGTATGAAATAAGTGATCGTTCAAAATCAATCGAAGCTTTCGTAGTCTTTTGTAATTTTCTTCAAAAGCAAACCCATCGTTATTTCTAAGAACTCCTTCCTGAAATTAATATCGAATGAAAAAATGTAATAAAGAAAATCTTGTTTAAAAATATTTAAACTACTACTACCGTAATGAAATTTTTCAGATCGATATCGAGCGTGGCAGCACCATACGAATAGTCGGGAAAAGTTAACTTGGTTGGGGATAGCAAATTTCCACACGTGTGCGTACTGACACGCTCACTTGTCTTCACCAACATGTAGTCGATGTATTTTGATAAACTGTGCACAAGTAAAAGACAATGAAACATCCACAACAACACAACAACAGAACACTTAACGATTTTGCACAAATTTTTGCTCTAGCTAGAATTTAACTCAGGACTCGCAACGAAGTAGCCAAGTGACTAGACAAACCAACTGACATCCGACACTGAGTTATATAAAGCGTATTATTTAATAAAAGAAATGTATTTTGGAATAATTGTATATCATAATTATATTGTCGAAGCTTATGCATACTCAGTGTCCATTTAACCATATATTTTACTTAACTTTTACGCTTAGTTTCGTGCAGGTGCGTAGAAGAATTATTAACGTTATAAACAATCAAATAAAGTACGGGGACATTTTAATTTACATATGACGTACACTTTCTAAACTTGTTAAACTTATTTATGAAGTTAATTTTGATTTGAATAACCATTTAATGATACCTAAAAGCATATTTACCTTGTTTAAAATTAACACTAAAGCTGATGATGGTGTTATATTTGAAGAACATTTTATATTATTGACTTGTTTATACGAACTTTACGGAATGCGTCAGAGATTGCCAACGAAGATACTAACCAACTAAACAACGTCGAGATATTAAAAATGGAACGTTGTTCCGTGTTTTAGCAGAATGAAGACTTCTTTGCAATTTTAATACGGCTGTACTGTACTATCTGCACTTTGCATTCAACGCACAGCGTATCATTTTTATGAGATAATATTAAGACAACGAAACGCAGACATAAAAGAGTGTAAAGTGTAAATGATTCCATTTCAAGTATTTTTAAAGAGATAATTTCCAAACACAATGATATATAATAGTCAATTATAGTTTTTAGTTTAAAATATCTAATTTTTTTATAGGATAAAGGTGACATACAAGCACACAGTCAACCTGCTGGTAAGTGGATACTGTGGCCCATAGACATCTACATCTATCCTCGATTACGAATTAAAATGCAGATGCGTTGGCATCCGTGAGTACTAAGATGGAATACCCCATTTCTAGTAAAAAGGGTCTCCGGTTCTCTACACTTACTAGCGATGGGTCATCGACGTATTTGTCGTTAACAATACTAGACCGTCCATTTTTAAGGTAATTGATAGAATCAGGCGTTACTTTGCGGAAATCCATTATAATGGGGTTGTTATAAACTAATTTGCTTAATTCCGCGTAAGGAAAGAAAAAGATGTGTCCTGCCCAGTTTTAAGGGAGACCTCCCACCCTCCCTCAATCGCGCGCACTATACCCGTTGCCGTTAATCCCAGCACCACCACCCACAGCACTACCACACTATGCACGACACACCACTCTTGAAAATACGACACGTGTTTCGTCTCTACACGAGGCATCCTCAGGTGAAGTAGACTCTGCGGAGGCTGGCCGCTAAGTGAGCGGCGAGCCGAAACTACTGCTATTTATACTACTTGCTGACTCAACCGCGCTCCAATTACGTAGCGAGCGATTACGTCATGCGATCAATCATCGCCTGACGTACGCCGATATTTGCTGTGTAATTAACGCGTTTGCGTATACTCGCAGATCTCTTTAATCTCTTTAACTCCGGTTCTACTGTGGATATCCTCATTCAAAAAGTTCACTAGGTGATTAGTACTAAGGTAAGTACCATACTACCATAATATGTAATAAATATAAAGGCCTTACTGTACACTTAATGAACAAATAAATACTTGAATACTAAACGTTCAATAAAATCAGAAGTCAAGGACATATACAAATTTTCTTGAGCGGAAACTAGAATATGTTTATGAAAACGGACTACAGGAAATTCCATTAAAATATAAACATAATTTGATCCATAGAATATATTTTCACAGCTGTGACCCCGTGAATATAATTCAACGTTTCTGATGACAATTGAAGTCTCTTCCTTAAGTACCTTCATATTTTTTAACAAGTCGCAAATAGTTTTAATGAAACAATGAGTTCTATCTGTTACTTTTACTGAGTACAACAGTTCAACGAATTTCATTTTGTACTAATTTCACTAGTCACACATTTACTCACTTGTAACTCGACAAAATAATTTTACTTAAAAGAGCGTCATAAGCGCTTCTATAATTTGACGCGCAATCCTTATGCAATTTTGTTTCATAAATTTACGTGTACTTCCGCAGTCCGCATCAAACTGCACAATTTGATTCAGTTATGCAAAGGAAATGGCGTGTCGACTCTGCATGTGGTGTAAATGTTTTACCTGCTTTAACTTGGTCAAACAAATTATTACGTTGTTGCGAGTATTATATTGTGTACAACGTATACACGTCTAAGTTAATATGCATAAAAGGAAAAAACTTTTTACGACCAATTAAAAATGTTGTTCCACGGCTGGCCATAGGCTTTTCGTCAATTCTCAAAGGTCTTTAGACACTTAGAAATGATTTTAATTAAAATCTATGAACTAACCACGAATAAACTCTTATTTAAGTTCAGTAATCGAGCCGTATTTCTCTTCTCTCTCTTCAATTCGAGAAGTATTCTCTCGTTCCTCTAATCAGAAAACTAAGTGAAATTGCTAGTGAGTGAAACACGAGACGGCATTGTCTAATAATTCTATTGATCGCTTTAGTCAGTGTCAGTACTAGCATGACAGTTGTTCTACTTAATGGCATGTAAACAAATCTGAATTTTATAATGACGAAATGCTTAGTGTTTTGTTTAAATAACTAAATGTTAATAAATTCAATCGTTGCATAATCAAAGTTATAAACAAAAATTGGAGCATAAATACTTTTAATAATTTGTAAGATAAGTGACATTTTACCCAAGGGAAATTTGCGAACTTCTTCACCCATTGTCGACTTCATCTATCTTGTGCAAATGAAGCTCACAATGTTGACTGATTCCGAGTAAAGCCCACCCAAAATGCCGAAAGTAGATCCCGCAGACAGCATAACGATTGCGAGGGTGTGACAATGTATTCTCAAATTACTTTCACTATCCTTACACATATTAGTGATTTCGTTTTGTGCCGTGAATGTCTTTTTTTTAGGATAAGGGCAAGCCAAACGAGCAAATAGCCCACCTGATGGCAAGTGGTTGCTGTCGACCATAGACATCTATCCTCGATTACGAATCAAAATGCAGATGCCTCATCACCCGTGAGAACTAACGTGGAGTGCCTAGTTTCCAGTAAAAAGGGTTTCTGATTTTCTACACTCATGATATGAAACACAGCAGCGTTACGCTGCTGTTTCACGATGGTATTCTATTAGAGCGTGGTCCTTCCCAGTCTAAAAGGCTCGTGGCGTTTGACGGCTCCGTGGCGCAGTGGCTTAGCAATGAGTTGCTGCGCTGGGGGGCGCGGGTTCGAATCCCGCACGGAACAAGTATTTGTATGGCCTACAAATGATTGTTCCGGGTCTGGATGTTTGTCCTTGTGAAATTTGTGTTTGTAAACTGCCTCCACGATACAGGAGAAAATCCTAGTGTGGGGGTAACGTTTTTTTTAAAAAAAAAGAAAAAAAAATGGCGACATTGAAAATTTTCAGAAAGATGACATGGTTTCCAACATTTGGCGGTATAACCACCTCGCTTATATCAGACCTAAAATACTCGGACCAGAGACGGACAGGAGAGTCAAAGGCGTGGGAAATCTGGTACTGGTCTGCGATATGGTTTGTACCGTGATCGTAAATATACCTGCTAAGCGTGATAATAAACACAAATCTTCCCATTGACGAGAGAGGCCTATAGCTAGTAGTGGACTTGACTTCTACGGGCTGAAGAGGAAGGAGAAGATTTATGAATGTAGATATATAAGTCACAGCCTCCTACGTCCCACTCCTAAGGCACAGGCCTCCTCTCATTTTTGAATAGGTCTTATGGCTAGTTAAAGTCTGCCGCGATGCATCAATGCGTAATGTTAGACTTCACATGTCACCGAAATATTTTTTTAAATTTCTTAGTCATGCAGGTTTTCTCGCGATGTTTTCCTTCACCATAGAGCACTTGGCAAATCAGTACTAGATATTGTAATTAACAATTTCATAAAATATTTTGTTACACATATGAAAACAGTAGCTTCAATTACTATGCGGTGTACTAATTGCTTTTATTCTTCATTTATCAATCGACATTTTATATCAACGAAGAGAACCAAGAAACTGTGTAAACGGTTATTAATTTTATTCTGATTCTAATTGAATTAAATTACCCGCTGCAGTTTAGCGTTAAGCCAGTATACATGTTCTTTATGCATAGCCAGCTTTAAATGATAGTGTATTTGTAGAACTGATAATTTTATTGTAATTAACTTTAGGAATAGTTTGCGGCACGACAATTATTTTAATAAATATACGTGCAAACAATGGATTTACCTTAATTTTAAAACGTAAGCTGGTGTTGAATGGAACAGTCTGACTTAGAATCCTGTCGTTGGCAATGAAGTTTAAGTGAGAAAATGCGCCCTTTTTTTTTGCGGATGGAAAATCATCAAATGACGCCTTTCGCTCTGGGTGGAGCGGAAGGGAGTGTCAGACTTTTACTGACTAAAAACCATCCGTGTTCCTTCAGTGCCCTTACGTTCCGGAGCCGCGGTATCTCTTTAGAACAGCCCGCAGCCCCGGCAGGCGTCGGCGCTTGCGGGCCCCTTCACGCTGCTGACAGCTCTTTGAGGCGCGCGTGGAACAAAATGCGCCGTCGACACGGCCTGTCGTCGTTAGACGGACGGACGGCGAGCTACCCATTGCTCGCCGTCCACAGGCCCGCGCCTACGGTGGCCGGGGGCCACGACGTAGCCCCCGACGCCCGGGGCGTCTCCCGCGGCGGCCGGGAAGTAAAGCTGCTGCTCTCTCCTTCTCCCGCTCCGCCACCTCCTTCGCTAGCATCACTGCTTCGCAGAAGGTGGTGACGGCATCCCATTCCGTCTCGCTCCGGACCATGGCTTTGACCAGGGCCGGACGCGAAAGGTCGCCGCCGCCTATCGCCGCTACGAGGACACGGCGGTGCTCCGCCCAGGCAGGGCACACCTCCACGGTGTGCTCCACCGTGTCCTCCGGTCGATCCTCGCAGTGGGAGCACCCGGGCGTTTCCTCCCGCCCGATTCGGTGCAGGAACCTCCCGAACACACCGTGTCCGTTGAGGACCTGCGTCAGGCGGAAGGTGAGGACGCCGTGGCGTCTCTCAAGCCACTCCTCAAAGAGGGGTCTTATCGCCGCTATAGTGGCGTGCCCAGCACGGGGTTGCGACAGTCGCTCTCTCCATGTCGCCATGAGATCATGCCGGAAGTCTGTCCGCTGCACGACAACTTGCCGCGGCAGCGGGGTTTCCCCCCGGCATAGTGCCTCCGCGCGCCATTCGTGCAGGCGCGCGAGGACTATCGCCTCCAGATCCCATGGCGGCAATCCGGCAAGGAGGCACGCTGCCTCGCGGGAGATCGTGCGGTAGCCGCGAACCATTCTCACGGCAACCACCGTTTGGGGTACGTTCAGGTGGTGGACGGCAAGCCGTGCCAAACCACGCGCCCACACCGGGGCCCCGTAAAGGGCCATGGACCGCACAATCCCCGCGTAGAGCCTCCGGCAGGAGGCGTTTGGCCCCCCCAGGTTCGGCAGGAGACGCCTGAAGGCAGCCCCGGTCCGTTCCAGTTTGGGAGCCAAACGTCGGAAGTGCTCAACGAAGTTCCATCGGCCGTCGAGGACGAGTCCCAGGTACTTCAACGTCGACTCGACGCCGATGGATACCCCTCCTACCATCGCTGAGGATCCCGGTGGTGGCCTGTTCCGAGAACCATGGAAGTGCATGGCCTCGGACTTGTGCAGAGCCACCTCAAGACCCAGCTGCCGGATCCTCTCAACGACTATCGCAACCCCGCGTGTCATAGTTTCCGCCGCCGCCTCGTACGACCCCCCCTGTGCCAGTACCAGCGTGTCGTCAGCGTAGCAAACGACGCTGACGTCGGTAGGGAGGTCGGCGCGCAGCACCCAGTCGTAACCGATGTTCCACAGGGGCGGCCCCAGAACCGAACCCTGTGGGACACCGCACGACATCTCTCGCCGGTTCCACTCACCGTTGCGACCGGGGTAGATGACGGCCCTATCCGTCAGATAGTCCCCGACTATACGACGGAGGTAGATCGGCACCCGGTGATACCGGAGTGCCTCCCTAATGCAGCTCCAGGGCATGGAGTTGAAGGCGTTGGCGATGTCGAGAGACACCGCCAAAAGAACCCCCCTCTGGCCACTGCATCCCCCGTCGTGAGGGCTCTCACGCGCATGATGGCGTCCACCGTAGAGCGCCTCTTGCGGAAACCAAACTGGTGTTCCGCAAGATCCGGCCCCGTCCTCGCAAGGTGCTCGGCGAGGCGGTTTGCAATGACTCTTTCAAAGACCTTGCCCACCTCGTCGAGCAGCACCACGGGCCGGTATGCGGACGGTCCGCAGGGCGCCCCAGCTACCGAATGAGGACCAGCTTCCCCGTCTTCCAACGAAGCGGGAATTGGCGTCTCTCCAAGCATGCGCTTAGGAGCCCCTCCAGTCGGGGCCCGAGAGCCAGCGAGGCCAGGACCCAGGCTTTGCCAGGCAAGCCATCGGGTCCTGGGGCGGTATTACTGGTCTTGAGCCTACGTACCGCCACTCTCAGGTCTACCCCGGTCCCTTCCGGGATGCCGTCGTCGTCGTCCTGGTGGTCCGCTTCCGGCACCGCAGGTGGCGGAGCCATAGGCGGGGGCGGATGTTCCCCTCGCACAGGAAACAGAGCGCTCACCACGTCCTCCACGAGCTGAGGCCGGAGACTCTGCGTCAGCGGGGGGGCCCAGGTGCGGAGTTTATCCCGCACCATCTTGTAAGGGCGCCCCCATGAATCTCTGTCGAGAGTCTCCAGCATCTCCTCACGGGCCCGATCCCGGGCCCGCATGACAGCCTCCCGGAGGGTGGTCTTCACCGCTCTGTATCCCTCGTACAGCTCCGCCTCAATGGCTGCCGCATTCGGTGGACGAATGCGGAGCCTGCGATGCCTGGCGTACAGGTGCCTCGCGGCGACACACGCCTCGCGCAGAGACGTCAGCTCACGCGACCACCAATACACCTGACGCCGGGCGCTTCCTGGCCGGACGCGGGGCATTGCTACGTCACATATCTCAGACATGGCCTCCTGGAACCACCCTGCCTCATCATTGACGTCGGCAGGCCTATCCGGTGATGACACCCAGGCCTGCACGATCGAGGCTTCCAGGAGGAGCTCCCGGTCCAGCTGCTTCAGCGCCCAACGCGGACCACTCGGGGCCTGTTGGACTGGCGCGCTCGAGGGCTGGGTGGAGACGTCAAACCGGATGTACCGGTGGTCGGAGTGGGTCTCCACCCCCTCCATGACTCGCCAGTCAATGGCACGCGGCGACAGAGCGGGGCTAGCGAACGAAATGTCCACCACCGACTCGCCCCGCATCCGCACACACGTGGGGACAGAATCCCGATTTAGGACGACCAGGCCTGTCTCCAGAGCCCAGTCTTCCACCATCCTACCCCGCACATCTGTACGACGAGAACCCCAAGCCAAGTTCTTGGCATTGAAGTCCCCGAGGACAAGCACGGGGAGGGGATAGCTTCCGAAGACGACTGCTCTCAGCTCTGCAAGAGAGTTGTGGAGCTCGGCGAGAGATCGGTTCGGGGAGAAGTACACCCCCACAACGACGAACTCCCCGAACCGTGCTGCTACGCACCCCTGACCCCTCCTGACACCTTCAAGGGTCGGGGTACCGGCGGCGGCCGAAGAAATGATGGCCACTGAGCCGTTAAGGTCCGCCACCCAGTCCTTTATAGGCCAGACAAAATACGGCTCAGCGACCACAGCGATGTTAATCGACCACTGCGCCATGCTCTGGAGCAACAGATCCTGAGCGCAGGCGCAGTGGTTGATATTCGCCTGGAGGAAGCTTAATGGGGCCGTTATAGGCATTCCATTTCAGCTTCCTCCACGGGGCGCCCCTCTGCAGGCGTCGGTGTCGCGGCGGCGGCGGCAGTTGCAGCTGCGGCGGTGGCCAAAGAGGCGGTGGCGGCGGAGGAGGGCCCTCCCGTACCCGCGGCCTTGGCCTTGGCGGGTGACACGCAGGCCCTGCTTCCGGCCCAGTGATCGGCTGGCTTGCCGGTCGCCGCACATGCATCACAGTGTGGCGTGGCGCAGCAGGTCGCCGATATGTGTCCGGGCTGACAGCAGCGGAAGCAGAGGCCACTGCGGTCAACCTCCGTGGCGCATTTCACTGATACGTGATGCCCCACGAGACAGTGGTAGCACCTCAGAGGTCTGGGCTCCAGCAGCTTAACCTGCGCTGAGACCCAGCCCACCAGAAGCCTTCGGCCCTCCACTATGGTTATGGCCGCCGTAACAGGGCAGCACAACGTGGCGGCATGCATACCCTGTTGGTCCGGGCGTATGGCGCCTGACCTGACCTGGTCAGTAGTGCACCCCCCGGACCTGGCGACGGCGGCCACCAACTCCTCCTCCGATACCGAGTCGTCCAGACCCATGATGCGCAGGTCTGCGCATCTGACGGGCCTGGACACTCGGGCCTCGTCCGCGTTCAGGGACGCTCTGAGCTTCGCAGCCAGAGCGTCCGCAGTCGCGCCACTGGATTCCCCGGGGATCTCCAGCATACGGGCCCCCATCTGGGTGACTTTGAGCCGGAGGCCCCCAGTGATCCTGAGCTCCCCGAGATCCACCGCCTCTTTTGCGTTCGCAAGCAGATCGCGGTAGATAACGCCCTTCTTTTCCGCGTCCGGCTGTAGTGTAATTTCTACAGCTGCGGTCTTCGGGGCGCGGAGCCTAGCCGCGATCTTGCGCGCCCTGAACTGGCGCTGCCGCTCCTGCTATTTGGCCTTTTTGGCTGCCTTCTTCCCCTTCTGTTTGTCCCCGACCACCTGCCAACCGGCTTCTGCCGCGGGAGGTGTAGAGAGCTGGGGGGGGGCGGTGGCGGCGGCGGCAGCTGGCTTGCCGCTGGCGCTGGCCCATTCGCCGCAGGCACTGTGCCTGGCGCAGCCATCACCTGTGCTGCCGCCTTGCCCTTTTTCGCCTTCGCCTTGCCTCTCTTTCCCGTCGCCGGCTTAGCCGGAGCCGGTTCAGCCGGTATCGGTTTTGCCGGAGCCGGCTTTTCAGGGGGGGGGAGGGGCAACTGCAGCCCCACGCGAGGGCTGCGGCAGCCGTGGTCGTCGCGTAAGTAACCGTTGCCGGCCTCGCCGCCGTCTTGTTTGCCCCTAGGGGGGGGGGGGGGCGCAGGACGATGTCCTCCAGCACGGAGAACCGGTGCTGGAAGGCAGCCAGCTCCTGCCGGACCAGGTTCAGAACCTGGTTCTCCACCGGCACGGGCTGGCTTGGGCGCTGCGTCTGGGGCGCCGCGCGAGAGGCAGGCTCATGTAGACTGGCCAGGTCTGCGCGGAGCTTCTCATTCTCCTTCTGGAGAGTCTCCATGGCGGACGTCAGGCGGGCCACGTCCGCCCGCAGCTTCGCCACCTCGTCCGCATTAGGCCCGGCCCCAGCAAAGTTGGCCTCCGCAGCCGCCATGATGGAGGCGGAGGCCGCGGGAATGGCCTTGAGTTTCGAGGAGGACTTTTGCTTGTTGGCCACGACCTTGATCGCGGCCTCCACCTCCTTTACGAATTTGGCCTTACGCTCCACCTCGGAGCCGCCAGTCGCATCTGTTTCTTCGCCTGATTCCCGAGCCGTATCGTCCGGGTGGCGCCCCTCCTCGGCAAGCTTTGCCGCTCGTTCGGCCCTCTGATTGGCAAAGAGCTCCCTCCCCTTACCTCTCAGCCCGCCCCGCCAGTTGGTGGGGATTTTCCGGGCCGAAACCTCCTCTTCACCGGATGCCGACCCCTGTTCGCCATCCCGCCTGGACCGGTTGCGGAATAACTTTCTGGTCTCCGCGGCCTCAGGCTCCACTTGTCGGGAGCTCTCTGAGCCTCCCTCGCTGCTCGATGCGGCGTCGGACTCTGTCCCCGCATCGTTCCTCCTCTCCTCTACGTTGCCGTTGCCGGCGGTTTTGGTTTTTTGTTTGTCCTGGTTTTCCATTTTTTGTACCCACGAGTGTGGGGGAATTAAAGGTCCACCTTGGCAGAGACCCCTTACCAAGGTAAGCAGATGTAGAGGATTTATTACTCGCCAGGGGGTCTGCAGGTACCCTGGCGAGGAGCGCACTAACGACTGATTTGTTCATAGAACCCCGTCAGCCATCCATCCCCTCGCGGTGCGTCGCCGCTTGTGATTCGGGGTAACTTTTTATAGAGGTTTTCTCCCTCGCGGTCCGGGCGGTTAAGCCAAGACCCTCGGTCCCTATCAAAGCCGCGAGACGTGATCCACGACATTTCGATACTGGGATTACGAGACCGGCGGTGACAGCAAAGGATGAATCCTTCACTGTCTGCCCGGAGGCAGGGTATGTGCACACCGAGCCCGCCCTCACTCCTCTGCTATGCCCTCTGCTGATCAGAGGGTCACGCAGTGGAACGCACCGTTGGTCCGGGACGGATCCCCCCCATGTCAGAATAATTAGCCGCGGCAGTACCATTCCCCAAGGAGTAAGAATTTCTTCTCATTTCTCGAGGAAGATTACTGCCGCGCCCAGGGTGCACCGGCCCAGTATCTGCTCTTCCCTCCAGACGTATCGAGAGGGACCCGCAACTACCAGGCACACGTGGAGGACTTCTGACTTCGCACCCCAGAAAATGTGCCCTGCAGTGAGATATTTGTGTACATTATGATATCAATTATTACAACCTCTGGTGCTTTTTGACCACACATTGCTTTGTACCTCAAGATGAAGCTTCAACAAAGCTTCCAAATAATCACAAACTTTATCAAACTGTAATAACTTTAGAAACAGCTTGGCTTAAATGCAGTGAAGTTAATTTGATAGCATAAAGTGTATAAATAAAATACAAGTTTACACAGTTTACGTTGTGTGGTGTGTAACACGAAAATTTTCGTGTACATTATTTTAGCATATTTACGTTATTACATGCGATGAACAGACTTCAGAGCGCCATCTAACGTCATTAGTCCGAAGTAACTAGAAACGTATATTGACGAATCGAGCTAGCTAATTGCATGCAATTGACCTTTCGTGTTAGTTCGAAATCCTACCACGGATCGACGGTGGCGTGTAGCCCAAGGGAGGCCTAGTTCTTTTTGGAGCGAGCCGTTGTAATGATCGGACACGCACATATATAATTTTTGAATCGAAACGCTGGAACATGAATTTAAAGTGACGACTTCTTGGGCGTACGGCCCCTTAAACACAATGTCTACGGGCAGTTTAATGTGTTGAAACACATCATCCCATAAATTGTAAGTACTTAATGTTTTTGTCTTCTTAAAAGCACATGTGCTCTAATTAACGGTACACGGTGTTTCATAGATTCTTTTGCCTTGTCATAGGGGTCCTAAGTCCTTAGTCCTTAGTCCTTAGTCCTTAGTCCTTAGTCCTTAGTCCGTACTTTGAGTATGGTGCATTATCAAGTTCAACAATGTAAACGAGGCGAGGCAGCTTCAACGGGTGGCTATATTGGGACTGGGCGGCCAGGAGACCGCGACCGGCGTACACCTGGAGGATATCTGTTGCCTCACTGCTTCGCGGGATTGACCATAAACAGTGTAATATTGTGTAATCCATCAGGTTAGTCAAAACCTCAGTTCGTAGGGTATTTTAAAGTGAAAACTTGATATTTGGAGCTATATAAGTGAACCGTAGAAGGAAATAAACTACTTTTTGTCTGTATATGTAACTTAGCATTTTCATTTACTAATCATCCAACAACAGGCGCCCTGGGATACTTTTATATTGATTCTCGAGTCCCTTAACTCTCCGACAACCGTAGCCAGTGAGTAACGCCCTAAAAAGTGTTATAAAGTGGCTACCCAACGTTGAACCTTAAGTTGCTGGATGTTAGTAGATGAAGTAACCTTAATTGTAACTATTTAAGCTGTTAAAAACCCATTTAATATGAAAACTTAGTGAAATTTAATGTTAACATTTTTTTTCTGATGTAGGTAGATTTAAGTAAGCTTGAGAACAAAGAAAGTTTAACTTGAATGTGATTTATATGTACTTAAATGAATTAAAACTTAACATAATAAAAATATTTGTGCTATTTTAAGTAGATATTTTTAATATCAACCGATTTAAGACTTTCTTGTAACTGTCAGTACATTTTAACAAAATGTCGATCCACAAGTATATAGACTCATTACATAAAGATGAAATCAGATATGAACTCGCCATTATTGGTATTTCCACAGATGAAAATGTAACCACCGATGCAGTGAGGAAACAGATCCGCCAGGTGTACAAACTCGCACGCCGTGGAAGCATAAAGTGTGAACCACTCCAGTCACCCAGTATAGCCTCTGAACTAGAGATCTGCACCCCAAAGGTCGAACTTCTGGAATCCCAGCTGCAGGCGGGTAAAGTAGATGATCGCAATTTGACTCTTAAACTGTCTCGTCGTGCAAATTATTTGATGGATAGACTAGCTCGTATCTCTGAAAGTAGTTCGCATTTGTCAGATCTCCGTAGTCGTTTGATTCGCATTTTGAGTGTCATAGACGGTGAAGATAGCGACACGGATAGTGAGTACAAGGAAACCCAGGCACAGCCGTCTAACTAGAAAGTGGAAAGTTACGTGATCTATGTGAAAGATAAACCCTTGAACCTAAATACATTTAACTTAAAATTTGACGGAACCACGTGTGTTCCTGTATTTATTGAACGTCTTGAGGAACTTAAAGAGGCTCGCAACATTACTGAAGCTCGCATACTTTCAGCTTTTTCTGATCTTTTAGAAAACTCTGCTTTATGTTGGTTTAGAAGTAATAAGAATAATATCCACTCATATTCACATTTATTGAAATGCTTAAGAGACGATTTTGATATTCCCGATTTAGACTATAAACTATTAAATGAAATAAGGCAGCGTACACAGGCCAGACACGAAACGATAGTAGTCTATCTTTCCGTTATGCAGGGAATGTTCTCGCGACTCATTCAGCCGTTGTCGAGTAGACAACAACTCGAAATCTTGATGCATAACATTAGACCAGAGTACATGAAAGATTTAGCTTTACATGATATAACCTCTGTAGACAAACTTAAACTTTATTGCAAACGGTTAGAAATTGCGCGGTCGCGTGCGGAACAATTTAGTGAACCTAACTTGAATAACTTTAAAATTACAGCGGACTTAAATAAACAAACGCCGCGATCTCACAGTAAACAAGTCTCTGTGCTGAATGAAGCTGGCTCTTCGAGGCAATTGGATAGGAAATGCTTTAGGTGTGGATTAAACACTCATTTCACCAATCAATGCAATTCGAAAGAGTTAGTGTGTTTTAAGTGTGGATTAAAAGGTGTTAAGCGTTCCGATTGTAGTAATTGCAATTCAAAAACTAGTTAACACGGAACTATCCAACACCTTTAATAAAAATAGGTCTTATACGTCCAATAATGAAGAGGTAGTTCTGTTTAATAAAAATACTAGAGATATAAGACCATACTTAAAATTAAAAATATTGAACTTACAAGCTTTTGGCTTATTAGATTCGGGTGCAACTTGTAGCATTCTTGGAAATAATGCGCATTTGATCTTTTTAGAACACGGATTTCAACTCAACTGGTTTGACACTGAGCACTACGTGAGAACTGCTGATGGTACGAGATTGCATTGCTTAGGGTATATGTCCTTACCTATTGAATTTAACAATAATTTCAGAGTGATTAACTTTTATGTTGTTGCACAAATAACTTCACCTATAATTCTAGGTGTTGATTTTTGGCAGGTGTTTGACTTAGGGAGTGACCTTGTATCCGAAGTACAGTTTGACCGAAAGTCGGAGTCATCAATATGTAATAGCATAAATTCGGTTTCTCTTAATAAAGGCCTTGAAGAATACGAGTCTTTATCCATAGAACAAAAACAAATCATGGATAAGTTAGTCCAACAGTTTGATACAATTAACACAGTTAAAGTAGGTTTGGGACGTACCAAGTTAATTCATCACGTCATAGACACAGGGGATAGCAAACCTATTAAGCAAAGGTACTATCCATTATCACCTGTTAAGCAACTAGCAATTGAAAAAGAATTGGATAGAATGCTTAGTTTGGGAGTTGTGTCACCTTCACAGTCAGCTTGGAACTCACCTGTAGTAATGGTTCAGAAGCCAAACGGGGACCTAAGGCTTTGTCTAGATTGTAGAAAATTAAATGCAGTTTCCAAACCCGATGCGTATCCTCTCCCGTATATAAGCAGCATATTGGACCAGCTCCGCGACGCGAAATACCTAACGTCAATAGATCTTTCCGCTGCGTATTGGCAAATACCCTATGATAGCGAGCAATCAGCTGATAAGACCGCGTTCACAGTGCCACGTAGGGGGTTATTTAGATTCAATGTAATGTCGTTTGGCCTTGTTTCCGCGTCAAGCACAATGCAGAGATTAATGGATAGGCTATTTGGTCCCGAATTTAACAACAAAGTATTCTGTTTCCAAGACGACATAATCATAATATCCAGCACTTTCTCAGAACATGTGCAGCTCTTGCATAAGGTCTACGCAAAACTCAGGGACGCAAACTTGACTATAAACATGGATAAGTCTATCTTTTGCCGTAGAGAACTTAAGTACTTGGGATATTTAGTTGACAAACATGGACTTAGAACTGATCCGGGAAAGGTAGATATTATATTGAATTATCCAACTCCAACTTCCGCTAAAGAGGTTAAAAGGTTTCTAGGCATGGCAGGCTGGTACAGGAGGTTCATTAACAATTTTTCGAAAATTAGTAAACCTTTGAATAAGTTAACTAGCAAAAATGTCCGCTTTGAATGGACTACGGAGGCAGATGAGTCATTTAACCACTTAAAAACCGCTTTAGTGTCTGCTCCGATACTTAAATGTCCAAACTTTGATTTGCCTTTTTCTATCCATTGTGACGCTTCCTCAGTGGCTGTGGGCGGAGTCTTAACCCAGACTTATGACGGGGTAGAACATCCCATAGCATACTGCAGTCGGTCTCTTGCCAAAAATGAAATTAATTTTTCCACATCGGAGAGAGAACTTATGGCCGTGATTTACGCATTAGAGCAATTTAGATCTTATGTAGAAGGTACAAAGTGTAAAATAATAACCGACCACGCCTCGTTATTATGGTTTTATAAATTAAATAACCCATCAGGTCGCTTAGCCAGGTGGAGTATGCGATTGAGTCAATTTGATTTCGAAATAGAACACAGAAAAGGTAAATTAAATGTTATTCCAGACGCACTAAGTAGGATTCAAGTTGATGCAATCGCTACGCCAGCAACCAGTGATGCGTGGTATAGACATGTATACGAAGATTGTCAGGCCAACCCTCGCAAATATCCCCACTTCATGGTAAAAGACGATAGATTGCTTAGGTACTCTAAAAATAAATATGAGTTAACGAATGAGTTTAATTGGAAGTTAGTGGTACCCGAGGAAGACAGGTTAGATATTTTAAAGAAATGTCATGATGAACCAGTTAGTGCTCATTTGGGTGTCTTTAAAACCCACAAGTGTCTTAGTCTTAATTATTACTGGACCAGCATGTACCGAGATGTGAAAGACAGACAAGACACGGCTAGACCTGGTTTAATGGGAAACCCGAAGGAGGTTAACAAACCCTGGGAGGCCATATGTTGCGATTTGCTAGGCCCATTTCCGGTTTCTCGCAATAGGAATATTCACTTAATTGTATGTACAGATTAGCAAGTATGTCATGTTGCATCCTATACGGATCGCAACAGGCGCTGCGGTCGCTAAGTTCATAGAAGAGAAAATGTTCCTAGTACATGGCGTATGTAAGACTATCTATATTGTCAATGGCCCACAGTATGTGTCTAATCAGTTTAGGCAACTGTTATATAAATATAACGTACCGAATATCTATTATAACCCGCGTTATCACCCACAGGTAAATCAAGCCGAAAGAGCGATTAGGAACGTAGTTAACGGTATATCATGTTATGTAGGTACCGAGCATAAACGATGGGACGAGAACATCCCACAGTTGCAATGCGCACTTAATTCAGCCGTGAATGATACCACTAAGTTTACTCCGTATTTTCTTGTGCACGGACGGGAATTCATAATAGATGGAATGTTACACAGCTTAGATAGCCCTCAGCCAGTTCAAAAATCACAAGTAACTCTCGGTGAACCACAAGCATACAGTAAAAATTAGCGGAATTAGACACCATATTTAAAAAGGTACAAAAGCATATTAAAAATGCTCAATCTAGAAATGAAAAGTACTATAACTTAAGAAAACGACATGTTGAGTTAAAAGTAGGTCAGATTGTATATAAACGTACCCATTACCTATCTAATGCCTCAAAGAGATTTACGGCTAAACTAGCACCAAAATTTCAAAAATGTGTCATAACAGCGAAATTATCACCTTTAGTGTATACCTTAGCCAGCATGGAAGGTAAGACACTAGGTAATTTTCACATAAAAGACATCCTTAAACAAGATGACTAATAGTTTTGTAGAATGTGAGTGATGAGTATGATTGAGTGAAAGAATGTAAGAATAATAAACATTTTCAAAATTCATTTCCACCGGTGAACTTTCTGAGATAAATAAGCTGTGATTGTATTGATGAACGAGCGATACATAACTAGTAGGTCATCTTATGTTGTGAACATCGGCGCGAGTTAGATAAGAATTTGTTCTTTATGTCCGCACTCTGGACATTATATAAGAAAATGCATACCAGCCAGTGCGTAGCATTACTTAAGCTGTTTCTTTTAACTTAATGTGATTAAACGTTAATTCACTTAACTTAATGCGAGATAGATATTTAACTTAACTTAACACTTAATATGATTTCCAAATCACTTAACTACTCAACTTAATAAATAAGAACACGTTCGTTTTTCGACTACTTAGAGAAAAGTCGAGTCGAAACGTAAACATCGTGTGTAGGCTTAGTGCACTGTAGGTATTCGTTTCTGTCCCGTGATGTTACGTCACGCACCGCATGAATGGTAATAGACTATTCGCGCGTAGGATTCGGGAACGTAATTATTCATAGGCGGTTGTATTTCATTATTGTAAAAACACGTAGGAATAAATGTAAATAAAGTTGCATGCCATTAGGTTAATATAGGTATAACAATTAGTGTAGTATTTTCTAACTTACAACACAAATAGGTAAATTTGTGGTAGTGTTTTTTTTTGTGTTAACAACACAAGTAGGTAATTACATTTTGAGGTTAAATTGTTTATTGGAATATAATGTTACTAGGTATACAGATACAGAAATGAAAATTAGGTAATAAGTAGAGTAATAATGAGCCTTGTGTAAGATTAAACGTCGTAATTAAGTGATTAAGTGATGGCTTGGTACTTGTTAGTTGTTGGTGCATGGGTGACTTGGAATTTACTATCCGTGCGAATGTTTTTAGCCAGATTGGATTAGAGACGTATTACAACTTCTTCACTGTCTTTGGTATTGAGTCGTTGTTCTGCAGGTGGCACGAAATGTCTTCGGAAAAAGTATCTTCATTACGAAGAACTTTTTAACCCAAGCAAAGGGGATGTGTAACACGAAAATTTTCGTGTACATTATTTTAGCATATTTACGTTATTACATGCGATGAACAGACTTCAGAGCGCCATCTAACGTCATTAGTCCGAAGTAACTAGAAACGTATATTGACGAATCGAGCTAGCTAATTGCATGCAATTGACCTTTCGTGTTAGTTCGAAATCCTACCACGGATCGACGGTGGCGTGTAGCCCAAGGGAGGCCTAGTTCTTTTTGGAGCGAGCCGTTGTAATGATCGGACACGCACATATATAATTTTTGAATCGAAACGCCGGAACATGAATTTAAAGTGACGAGTACTTGGGCGTACGGCCCCTTAAACACAATGTCTACGGGCAGTTTAATGTGTTGAAACACATCATCCCATAAATTGTAAGTACTTAATGTTTTTGTCTTCTTAAAAGCACATGTGCTCTAATTAACGGTACACGGTGTTTCATAGATTCTTTTGCCTTGTCATAGGGGTCCTTAATCCTTAGTCCTTAGTCCTTAGTCCTTAGTCCTTAGTCCGTACTTTGAGTATGGTCCATTATCAAGTTCAACAATGTGAACGAGGCGAGGCAGCTTCAACGGGTGGCTGTATTGGGACTGGGCGGCCAGGAGACCGCGACCGGCGTACACCTGGAGGATATCTGTTGCCTCACTGCTTCGCGGGATTGACCATAAACAGTGTAATATTGTGTAATCCATCAGGTTAGTCAAAACCTCAGTTCGTAGGGTATTTTAAAGTGAAAACTTGATATTTGGAGCTATATAAGTGAACCGTAGAAGGAAATAAACTACTTTTTGTCTGTATATGTAACTTAGCATTTTCATTTACTAATCATCCAACAACAGGCGCCCTGGGATACTTTTATTTTGATCCTCGAGTCCCTTAACTCTCCGACAACCGTAGCCGGTGAGTAACGCCCTAAAAAGTGTTATAGGTGTTATTTATATTCAACTGAAATCATATTCTAACAGAAAATCTATCAACGTATTGAATAAAATTACTTTTACGGATTCTATCGCGTCTTTATTAACTTATTTTATTAAATTCTCGACGTTTCGGGTGCTTTACAGCACCCATGATCACGTGGGACTGAGTTGAATGACGTATCGATGTCAGAGTTAACGCGGAGTACCTTCAGCTTTTTTTTAGTTATTAATTTTGGCCCGATCTACGCAGAATAAACTAACTGTATCTTGAAGTCTTGCAGTGGTATGCTTGGGTTTAGTTTTTAGTTAGTAAATTTTATCAATTACAAGATCCCAAGCAGGTGGTAGTACCCAGCCTCCCTTTCTATTGAAATTACTATGTTTTTAATTTCAGTAGCCTCACGTATCATTCTTGGCAGGAATCGATGTTCTTTCGCAAGAATTTGTGGTTTACCAAATCTAATGTAATGACGGGGGCCGTCTAGGATATGATCACAAACTGGAGACTTCCCGGAACGTTGGTGTTTCACGTCAACTATGTGGTCTTATAAGCGGGTTTTGATAGATTGTTTTGTTTGCCCTATATATGAGAGACTACATTTACAATCAACCTTGTACACTCCTGCATTTTGTAGAGCAATTTTGCACTTGGCGGATGGTAAGAACTGACTAATATTCTTCGGCGACTTGAAGAATGTTCTAATAGAAACTTGTTTCAAGATGTAGCCAACCTTGTCTGTGATACCTCTGACATATATTAGTACAGCTAGCACACGCTCGACTGTGGCCGGCTTCACTTTTTCACTGTGACGTAAGAGCGGGACCCGAAGCTTGTTGTCGTACATAACCTGCTTGAAGTGCTGAAGCTCTGTGGCCAGATGTTTGCTGTCAAAGATCTCTCGTGCTCTCTGTAACAAAGATTTGCCCACGGTAGCTAACTGTGAAGGATGATGGTGGGGGTGTGGGTCTTTTTTTCGAATGACTTACACATCTACCTATCTACCTGTCTACCTGGGACAATTAGTCCAACTAGGTAAGTCCAACTTCGACAGCGAGGTTAATCGATGGATTCAACTCGGCTGCGCAGCGTTCGGGAAATTACGACACACCTTCTCGACAGGTATACCTCAAAACCTGAAAAAGAGACTGTACAACCAGTGTGCGTTGCCGGGGATGATTTATGGATCTGAGACGTGGTCCTTCACTGCTGGTCATATAAGGACGCTCAAGGTCGCTTAGCGCGTTATGGAGAGTGCAATGCTCGGAGTTTCTCCGCGTGATGAACTAAGAAATGAGGATATCCGCAGTATAACTATAGTGACCGACATAGCTCGCTGAAATTTACAGCGAGCGGTAACCACGGCTTACCACGTTGAACGCCCGGCAATGAAGGAAACATCGAATCGAACAAAGAAACGCGTTTCTTCCAGTTTAAGCATGCAGCACAACATGCACATAAAAAGTAATTATATGCAAAAACATAAATAATACGATATATTTACCAACATTATAAATATAAGAAAATACAGTTAAAAAACCTGTCATGTAGCGTGGAACTGCATTGGTTTTTAGTCCGTGCACTCAGCCGCCCGAGACTGGCCGCTGAGTGCACGCTCGGTCTTGAAGTCCGAAAAAATATATAAGTGGACTAATGGTAAATTTAGCCTTTTTAAATAGGATAGCATGCCCATGCAATATCTATAGTAGTTTTTCATTTAATAAAATCTAAGGTTAAATATATAGTATATGTAGTAGCCGTGGTAGCTCAGATGGTTAGCGCTCGCTGTAAGTTTCACAGTACGGGTAAGCCAGGTTCGATCCCCGTCGGTACCAATGAAAGTGTTACTTGCAATTTTAAGTGCTAAGTGCTAACTCTCAAAACTGAGATGAGGCCTTTGCCCAGTAATGAGACGTAAATAGGCTGTAACTTTATTATTATTAATATGTATATGTAATTGAATTCAAGTTGCCAAAGTACCAGGAATAACTAAAATGAGCGTAAAAGCTCTGACCGCACCAGTTATTTAGAATTTTCGTTCATTTGTTACTTTACTCCAGCTAAGTGAATTTGTCACATTCTTATTCATTGTATGAAACTATTTTTTTTTTCGCCACATAAAACGCCATTTTATACTTATTTACCATAAAAGTTTCTTAAATAATAATAATTTATTCATTTTCATTTGGCGTGGCGAACCACGAGTGGACTTATAAAGTTTAAAATCTCCTTCAGCTTAATAAATATGAAATGGTAGATTTATAAATTCTTCATTGAGCGAGACTCACACGTAGAAAATTAGCACAACATTTTCCTTTACGATAATTTTTTAGTTTTGAGTTCATATTTACAAAAATTATACAAAAATACAATTTTTTTATTGTAATTTTACTACCTACTTAAATAAATGATGTAATTGACAGACAAAAATGATTTCATAGTTAATAAGTAAATCGAAACATATAGCATATGCTCATCACATTACATCAACCGCCTTTGCCAATCTATTGTTATAATTATAATAACGATAATTCCATTTGTCAAGTTTTATTTCTATGAGGAAATATTCACATCGCGTTTGTTGTGAGCAATCAAATAACGGGACGTTAATCATCATTGTCATCTTTTTAATGACGCCTACGTTTTAAAAATAAGGAGTCTTAAACATTTCTGTACCTTACCCTTTCACCAAAAGGGACACGTGTACATGCCAGATTTATTATACTTGCTAAGTATTGTGTGCCCTTAAATTCATTGATCCGTTGTTAAAATATGGTATAACACCATCCCTGTACAAACACCGAGGTACGTAATACTTATACGATTTTTACAATATAATGCTAAGATACTTGCGAGTTTTAAAATTTTCCGTCTCAATGTATTATTACGAGAATAGCTGAGATAACATTTAACAACGCCAGCTGGCGTTTTATACGTTGTAATGATAGTTTATTGCGTCACTGATGCAACGAATGCCTCGTAAATATGCCCTTGTGCTCCGCTCACTTCGTTATCAACCATGAAGACCAATTTGGATTGGTTTTTTGATTTGATTTTTGATTTTCTATTATTACGGTTTTAATAACGAAGGAACACAATACAAACAGCAGAACGTTTTTCCAGAGCCCATTTAAACTTAATGAAAACTGAAATCCAATAAACGCTGTAGTTTTTTATTCTATTGCGTTACGACGTTAACCACTCAATGTATTTGATGGTACTTTTTATTTAAATAGTGTAAGTTATGATGACAAATTAGTGGGATTACTAAAGAAATATTTATTATTATTAGTAAAGAAGCCTTTCAATAAACTCACGATCTCTTCTATTTCTGATTTCAGGAATGAAACAGGTTTCAACAGAAAAAATTTTGCAAAAAAGCTCAGTAAGGAGTCTTTTAGCGCTAATGTATCGCTTCAGGGGAAACAATAGGCAAATTCGAGGTTGATTGGTATATAAAATAATTTTCGCAACTTGGAATAACGTGCACGTATTTTATTTTTATTTAAAAAAAGGGTTACACACTAAGACTTTATCCTGTTTAATGTAGGCACTTAGATTAATTGCACATGGATAAATATAGACCCGAAATAATTATTTAATGACCATGAAAATACTTGTTCCATGTAAAATTCGAACCCGCAACCTTTAGCGCTACAAATCATTGCCAAGCAACTGTGCCACGGTGCTGTTACGTAGTAAATGTACAACCTCGACACTGTAAAACTGATTACTCTTCACCCTGCTGGGTGCTAATCTAGACATTTCACCATTTCGCCTGTCTTTTTATACAATAAAGGAGACAAACAAGTACACAGGCCGCCCGATGGTAAGTGGATGCTATGATCCATAGACATCTACATTTATCCTCAATTAAGAATCAAAATGCAGATGCGTTGTCTCCCCTTTGGACTAAGATAAAATGCCTCGTATCCAGTAAAAAGGGTCTCCGGTTTTCTACACTTACCATAAAAAACACAGCAACATTAGGCTGCTATTTTATGCTGCTATTTTGTGAGAGCGTGGTACGACTCCGGTCGATAATGTAGCTGCAGCGTGGCTCTACCACGTATAGAAGTACTACCTGCTGCGGTTATCATCTTTCACAGATACTATTTTGCATATAACAGTAAGTTAAAATTTGTTTTAAGGTCAAAGAATTGCCTCACGCAAAAATAGGATTTAGCAAATAAGATGTTTATGTTATTATTTTTATTTACAAGTAATAAATGCACGACAAATGTTTTTATTTTCACAAGTGTAGTATTGATGTGTTGCGCTTCATGATATATTTACCTGATCACTAAAAGAGCGTTAAGTAAAGAGACATTACAGAAAACCCTAATGCATACTGCATTAGAATTAATAACAATCCCAATATAATAATTTTTGCCCACAAAAATTTCGTGCTTTATTTGGGATTCAAATCTGGGGCCTATGATTTACCAGCTACACTGTGTCGCGCAATTGTCAACTTATAATCAAATTAGGAGTTGGTAAGGCTACCTTAAAGGTGCTTGTTTTTGTACTGTAATTGAATGAAATTGTATGGCGCGCCTCGGCTACCAACTTTTATATATAGAAAAATTCGAGAATTATTTTGATATGAGCCTTTAATGACATTTCATACTGTGACGCCTCATATTTATTATTAATAAATAATAATTCAATTCATTATACAGACATTTAAAAATGTCATAGAAATTATAATTTAAACAATAAAATGCAAATAATAAGCATAAAGTTCAAAAATATCCATTTGTAATATTGAATATTATATATATATATATTAGTAAACGTATAAAATGTCTCTAAAAATCTCTAAATTTATTAAAAACCTGCTTAAAATATTCAAAATGTATCAAATCATATAAATACAAGGCGATTATATTGCAATAACAAAGATAAATAACATTTGTAATATAATACGAGTAGAAAAAATGGATTAAAATTTTTCTTAAAGTTGATGAAGGTGTTCTTGTAATAATTGGAAAATTTCTAAGTTGATGAACGTGTTCTTGTAATGTTCCCTTATATTGGGGCGTTGCCGGAGACACATACCCAAGGTTGTACATATATATGGGGTGATCGGCTGACCGACTGCTAGTACTAAGGTTGCACAATGACTAGTCCTATATTAGGGACTTATCATAGTAAGGTCTAATGAACTAAAGCATTAATATAGAAGGTCTCTATGATGCATAAGCATTATGATAGCAGAGTTATGACTTGAAGTCCCATATGAATAAGACATACAGTAGTATGGTCTATGAAATAAAGCAAATATGTGGAAGGTCTCAAATATGTAAAAGCATTATATTAAGAATGTTCTTAACCTTTTTGAGCTCTGTCTTCGTGAACGGGGTTCTTTAGCTTATAAGACTCTACCAACAGCTTTCGATTGCTCTCGTGAATATTCATTCTTCCAAGATACACCTAAAAAAACTAAGTTACTATACAAACACAACGTAAAAAAGAGTCCTAACTAAGACGATCACGCCAGAAATTTATTAAACGGCCCATATTTAAACCTTTAGAAAGGTCAAGATATACTGGTCATGTAAATTAGATATATTTATATATTTTACAGATATATCTTACAGATTCTAAAGAAATACAAGTATAAGTGGGATATATAGAACAAAAAAAGAAAATAAGAGAGGGGGGGGGGGTTCGTTACAATACAATGCGTTCAAGATCTTAACTACTCATGCGTGATCATTTGATTACGAAATCTGAACAGAGAGTTTCAATTACACAGTTTCAATTATATTGGCAAAACATTTTATTATATATGTTGGATGTCTCATTATTTCTTATATTAATACGTATACTACAAATTAAATTTAAGTATTTCTGTACAGATTTACTTATTTTTACACTGCAAACGTTTTAAGTGCTTTGCTAATTTCATATGCAATTAGCAATGTCGGAGCTTAAGTTGCTCGCGTTCAACCTTGCTGTCAAGCCAAGGGTTGAACGCGACAAGATTTTTTACCAATTTACTTAACGGTATTTTAATCTCATTTTTATATATAGGAGGTAAATTTGCAAGATTAATCTTGGATAGTATCCTTGAGCTACCCACCAGTATAGCTTGGCATTTCGAAAGATTGGCCAAAGGTTCATAACGAGTAGACCTATCTTTGATAGCTGATAAGCGGTATGCAGCTTCCCGGCGTTCGGCCTCGCGAGTGCGAGGTTAGTAGCTTGCGCGTTTAATTCGCTATCGAATTTGTGGTTTCGTGAAGACCGCCTTGGATTAGTTTGTCTAAGTTGTACGTTCGTGACAAGAGGCTTGTATTGAATTTGAGTGATTAGAGTAATTTCGTTGCAATTGTACTCTCGCGTTAAGAGCCTTTTGTGTGTTGACTCTATAGTTAATTTGCATGTCAGCTAGGTGGATTTTGAATTCTTAATGCGGGCGTAGTATTTAATATCGAACGAAGGAATTTAGTTTGTTGTTTGTAACGTTGAACTTTGTGACTCGAGAAGAGATCACGTTAGTTCCCTATTTGTAATTTGGTGATAAATGAATCCGGAACATTGAATATTGAACTTTTAACTACTGTTCGTTACTTGTGTCGGGTGTCACGTGTTTGATTTTACGATGAACGTTGAATTAGTTGAGTTTGAAGTTAGTTAAATGTACAATAAAGTTGATAGACTGAAATAGTGAAATGAAGAAAGAAATTGTCATTTGGTGACGCTTGCTGGAGTGATGCAGCATTGTGGGGCAGCATGGGACCAGGCCGCTGCTCGATCACCTCAGTTAGGTCAGGTCACATAAATACTAATAACACTACTACACACCACTTACATGCACCTACACCTACCTACGGCCTGACCGAGCCTTGGGGCGTTCTTAGCTTCGGATCCAGGTACGTACTATTTATTTACCTAGCCTTATATCTATTTTGTAGAATGATAAGTCTCCATAGGCCGTTGGGCCCCACCCTTAGTTGTTCGTCGAATCTACAGCTGTATGGGCCCCGAAGGGTCGACCCTTTGTTGGGATAGCTAGGGGCGTGTACAATTAACATATCATCAACTACTTATCTCATCATAACTCACCGCCTTGGACTAAATTGCTAAAATAGACTTTTTGAAATGATCCTGAGAAACAGGAGAGAAATTAAAGGTAGGAATGTTAAGAATTTGCACCGATATAAATAAATTGATTAATAAAGTACTTGTCAAATCGCCGCCTACTGTTACTAACGCAATTTGAGAAAATTAAAAACTACATATCAACCGATACCCGTTAATATTTATGCCTGGAAAATCTAGTTCGAATCGTTAGATTTTCACAACACAATTTGATTACACAACGCGAGGTGAACAGAGCGCATGCGTCCCAGCGAAAAAATATAACAACAAAAATCCTCCCAACAAGCATGATTTAACAATTATTTTAGTATTAAAGACCAGTATATAAAGAACACAATAACATAGAGAGAGTAGTTGCGTTCTGTGTAAGGAACCATTAACGATAGTATACAGAACTCTATTACTCTCTACCGAGAGTTCTTTTTCCTCTAAATAGTACTAGTCTAATAGTAACAGAAATATGGCCAGTAGCAGCACATGAGTAAAGGGTTTCTTTACTCATGTGGTAACAATAAGTAGAAAATGATAAAAAAATATTATAGTAAACTAGCTGTGCCCGCGACTTCTTTCGCATGAAGACGAGTAAGTTACGCGGTTAGAAGCTTCAAACCAAGCAAACTGATCAACCTTGGGCATTATTATAATTTTATAAACTACACTACTGTCTTGAATAAGATAGTGTTATGAAATTTATTTGTCCTAAATTGCAAACACCTTAAACTGAGGGTTACATAGGGCGGACTGAGTGTCTTATGGTATTCTCTACCAGTCAACCCTGATAATAATTATTGTATTGTATATAATAAGTAATTTCATAAACAAATCCCGTGACAGATGACTCCATCATCGATGTCGTGGGCCGTAGTGGAACAGAGGCTAAGCTCTGCCTGTAAATTATATAGTACGCAGTCAGTCCGGGTTCAGTCCGCGCCGGTAACAAAGTATTTGCAATTTTAAGAGCTGAATTACTATGTGCTCTGAGTTGAAGGAAAATATCGTGAGGAAACATATATGTCGGAGAAATAAAAATATTTCGAATTCACGTGAACTCCACCAACACGCAATGAAGCATTGCGGCAAGATTATTTATTGCTCCATAACCCTTATCGAAATGTGAGGAAGCATGTGCCCAAATGTAGTATGTATATAGGCTGTAAGTTAACTGGTTTTTCACTTAAATTTTACTTATAAAACACGCAAAAATTTGGCAGCTTATCGCTTACGTGTTTGGTGTTCTGTGTTGTGTAAATTAATATGGAGCTTTTCCTGTTGTTGGGATGATGTGCTATAATCGCTTCTTCCGCCAGGCAGTTTGGTGATCGAAGCACTAGACATGTCATACCTTTGACGCTCAACTCCGTCATCAGTCAGGGTGTTTTACGTCAGGTGTAAACGACATATGTAGCTTTCTTTGTTTGAAGTTGGCTGCAAGCGTCCGTTTATAAGTTCGTTTGACACCTCAGTATCCTAAAAAGAACAAGTTGTTAAATTTAAAGTAAAATATTAGTAAGTGAACTCGACTAACTTGAATTCATTCGTTCATTATCGCCATCCTACGAGAAATCACGGTCCTGAGCCACCTGCATCGACTTCCTGCACGTCTTACTCAATTCAATACGTTTACATATTTTAATAAATCCAGATCGTGAGAGGCTTACAATTAAATTAGAAAATATACCATTACTATTAACTTCCAAAGGAAACAGGGAATTACGGCACACTTTCGGTATAAGATTTTTTCCTATTTATTTATAGTTTTAGGTTTAAGAAATATTATTATTAAATTTACATTTACGCTGTACTTGACATAATATTAAGTGTGCCTTCTTACCGAACCTTGGTTATTTTTGATTTTGATTTAAATGGAATAAGGTTGAGAAGAGCGGCTGATATTAAAATACGAGTAAAAGTCGGAATTATCCGTTGAGAATTTAGTCTAAGTAGATGTGCAGAGCTAGCGGAAACATCTACTCAAATTATTATGTATTATGAATTATTACATCGATCATCACTAACCTCGCCTTAAAACGTTAAATTAATAGTCCGCAAGAAACACAAGATTAATCCGAACAAGCACCACCAAAATTATGCAACGCAATTTGTAAAGTTAATTTGCAGTGTACTCGGCAGTAAAAAAAAAGATATGGTAAGGCAACCTTATGATGAAGTCTTCTCTCAGCGCGACGAAGTTTTAGAAACTTTATCTACATCCGATGCACCCTGGGCAGTCTTCGAGATCAATTGCAGCTTGACTTATGTTTTCACTACGATTCCTTATTAAATTATTGAATTGCCAAAAGATAATTTATTACCAATACTAACTCATTCATAGTTTTATATTTAAATTTTATTATTACTTGCTCTCCGAGCTTGCCTTAAACATAAAAGCAACTTTTTCAACAGTGTAGCAGGGATCCGTATCTAAACATGTCACCAATAAAAGTACAGACACACTGTAGCACTAATTATATCGTAGACGTAACTCGGAGCTCCAGTACAAATACCAACGGCTCAATATTTCACATTTATTGACATTTTGGCATAGCAGCGCTGCGTTAGTTTGACAAAACGACATAGTTTGTCCGCCTTCACAAATGTCACCTGTATTCACAAGGATGAAAGGGAGCTTGTATCTAACATTTTACATTTATTATCAAGAAGGGAACAGCACGTTCTAAATCACTATCTAATGTAAAATTTAATGGGTCGCAGTACATGGTTACGTAACATCAAAAGGATACTTCCAATCTAAACCTGCTATATTGACTTAAATTTGTAAGCATCCAGGCCGACGACGCTCCTGTGATTCCAGTGGTGTCACGAACATCCACGGGCGGTGGTGATCACTAACCATATTAAGTGAGTTACGGTGACTGCTTAGTCCAACGAGCTTTAATTTAGTTGTAATTAAAATCTCGGCCCGTCTGTATTATCATCATCGTCGCCCCATAAAATCCACTGCTAGACACGGGACGTCCGCATGGCCAGACGTAAGCACCTTTGATACTGCCGCCCTCGCTGGTCTGCGTATTTTACGCCTGGCAATGGTGATATGGTTAGAAAGCCATCTATGCGATATTTCCGGCATTTTCTATAGTCGCCTACGACACCCACTGGACGTAACGTGGTGATGGATTTTTTTACGCGATAACCATAGTGTCTTATATTAAGTATCTCTATTTGTAACTTAACCACATTAATATTCTTAAAGTAGTCCGTATCCTTTACTGCTGGCTATATGAGGAAGCTCAAGATAAGGTTATTTCTAATAAATTCATCTCAGAGTACATGATTTAGAGCCGGGCGGGATCAGAGGCAGCTGAACTGTGAAAAAGTGGCTGAAATATGAGTCTCTGAGCGATGACTTTGATTTGCTGTAAATATTATCGGTCCGTGGGGTTCACGTGCAGTGAAATTCCTTAAGGAACTGTATTCGCGACCGGTCGTTACTGCTGATGATAAGAGTGCTGGCTCTTTTATCGCTCTAAAGCTAAGTATAGCCATTCAAATGAGGAAGCGCACTATACCGCGGGGAGTTAAACTGTATGTTTTTGGTTTTAAATTTTTTTATGAATTATATTTTATATTTTTGAATGTAAAGTAAATAAATGATATTACAAAGGCTTAATTAGGATATCTTACGGTGATGGAGCAAACTAAGTACTCCACGCAGCCTAGTATGGAATGGACTTCACACCTATACTTATTGTATACGGCCGTCAGAAGCGAGAATCACATTCAAGTTAGTTACATTGAAATTTCAAATGAACTCCTAGACTATGATCTTGTCAGTACTCTTTTTTCGCCAAATTGTACAAATGTGACTAATTCTGACACGTTCTATTAATTAATTTATTTACTTGAACTATACAAAATGTACTGCAAGAAAAAAAGGAATCTCTGTGAAATATTTCCTAATTAAATAAACAAAATCTTGTCTTTATCTGTTTGCGCTAAGTTATTTGTAATTCGATTTCAATGTTGTCATTTATAATGACATATTGACGCCTATTTCTTTTGTATGAGATATTGAAAATTAGTAAAATCATTTTAAGTCTTTCAATTTTTTATAGCCACATAATATAAGAAAAGCGTTTATGTATATATTAGTAAAATTTTATACACCAGAGAATGTTGGAGATAACACCTTATAAAGATTGACAAATCTTCTTTGGTAGAGTAAAAAAAACTAGAGAGTAAATAATATGGTTGTAGCACAAATGGGCCGCCGCGACCGGGTAAGGACCACGCTTCCACAGAATAACAGCGTAAACGAGCAGCTTAATGCTGCTATTAAATTTCGTATGGTGAGTGTAGAGAACTTGAGACCCTTTTCAATGGAAACGAGCCATTCCATCTCAGTCCTCAGGAGTAACAACAGATCTGCATTTTAATTTTAAGATTTTATCGAGGATAGATATAGGCGTCTATAAGCCACAGTATTCACTTACCATCAGGTTGATTGTGTGCTCATTTTTCAGCCTTATCCTATTAAAACAAAGCAAATTTATATAGTCAAAATCTCTTTCAGGTTCATAAATATAAAACCGTTTTGCTGAATTCGGGGCGGCTCATACGTAGAAACAATTAACATCGCTAATGAGGAGTGGAATAGATGGAGAGAGGGAGAGAGAAGGTGCTTAAATTTTGTACGTTTAGCTATCTTGTACATATTACTGATTGTTTGGGGTCTATTATTTTGTGGTTAAAATTTTTTCTAAAGCTTTGTATTGTTACCCTATTGTGCTTTTAGTTTTTTTTAAGTAAGGGTTTGTTCGATAAATTATAACACCTTCACAATACAGGAGAAAATTCAATTTTGATAATAAAGTTTTTTTTTAAAGTGTGATAATCAGCAAGCCAACAAATATTATATTATTCAAGGAAGGTGACGGTAGGCAAAAATATAATAGTAAAATCATCAAATTAAATAATTTTATCCATTTATTATAATCAAACAGTAATTTCTCCGTTCAGCAGAGAGTTGGCAACAGTGGCAGGAAAATTGAAGAGCGTTGAGAAAATGTTAGATCTGCTGTCATCTGTAGAGCCACGAGGACACGGGATTAGATTCTTCGATGGCGCTAGAGAATTGTCTGTTAAACAAACACACTTGTATATAATATATATTACGATGTTTTGCAATAAATTTTTATATTAACTAGTTAGACTCGTTTGATGGTTGGACTCCATCTCATACTAGATTTTGAATGGGCTAGTAACTCCTATCATCTAAAGATTAAAAGATTTGAATAATTTTGTTCAAGTCCTCAGAGGTGATGATGCATCTGCCATTTTTGCTTAATTTCCCGCAATTTTTGTTAAAATCAATATATGAGTTTCTTATGTTTTAAAAATATAACGTTCGAAATTCAAACATGTGATGTGGAGTTCACTTCGAGTTTACTTACTATCAGGTAAACTAATAAGAATGCACTTACAATTGACTTGATTGTTCTTGTTGTTTAATTCAGCAATCATATTTAGTGGTTGAGAATATGCTGGCATCATTTGCTGGAGTAATGGATTATCGTTTTGTTGACTGGAATAGTTGTCGATGAGGTAACATACATGACCGGAAGGAGTGTAGAATCCATTCATTGGCATTGAAGTGGCGAAAGCAAATTCTGTTATAAATTAAATTACATAGTACATTTATCTTATTAATTTGAAACAAATTAACTGAATAAAATAAAACTCTAAAAATAACAAAATATCCTAAGCAAAATAAATATAAGCAAAATTAATGACATCCAATGAGGGAGGCTTTATTCAGCAGTGGACTAATAATGGACTGTAATGATGATGAACCCAATTATGGCGTGGTGTTAACGACATAATTTCGCGTCTTGATTTAGAGATCTACTACTATCTTCATATTCTTGAATCTTTACCAAAATACATACATATACACTCACGCCTGTTACCAAGATGGATACGCAGATACAATTTGTCACGATAAAGACATTTCTCTCTTGCCTTCTTCACGTCCATATATCTCTATAGGATATGCCTACATGTACATTAGTAAGTAATACATTCTTTTATTTCAATTAAAATGTACTTATGAATATAAATCGTATAGTTTTAGTACCTTGGTTTTATTCAAGTGGGCGAATTTATATTTATTTATTTGCATTTTAGTATGTATGTCACATGAGATACTGTTAAATCATATGTATTCATACTAAGTCCCTAATGGAGACGTGCAAATTTATTTATTCTAAGAATTTATAGTCATACAAAATTAACACATCAGAATCAATCCATTAAATCATATTCTAAAGATTTCTAAAGTACAATTATAAAAAAATATATATTATAATTAAGAAACAAAGAATACTCGTATAAGCTCCGTTGTATGTTGATCAAAGGGGTTAAATATTATTATATTCTTAAATTTTATACTATTTAATTTTTATTCTGAAATAAATACTAACTGCTTGTCAACCTGTATATAATTACAATGGAAAAGTAAGCCAAGAAATATTTCAGAAATATGCACTCACCGAAAACCAACAGACAAATAATTGAAGAAACATTGGATTTCATATTGTACTGAAAAGCAGAGATGTAAAACCAGTACTAATCTAAGATCGAACTTCACTACCTATTTATTCGAGCTTACATTTGTAAGATTTAGTATGATTGATTTCTAACATGTGCAATAATATTCTTTATGAATCAACGAAAAAGGTTCTCCTTTGCATAACCGTTACTTTAGTTTGTTTAAACGATCAAAGGTAAACTAAAACGCTTCAGTGACAGTCAAATGGCAACAACAGAGTTATTAAAGATACGTTATCTTTCTTTACGAATTCATATTCACGAATACTTAAAAATAAATATTACCATGAAAAGGCCCTAAAGTTAAATTACAAAGAACTTATTTTCGTGAGTAATTTTTATTACTAAGCTATTGTAAGTATAGCTTAAGGTAGGGAAGGAGAACCAATTGTTGCAAATTTTACAGTACGCAACAACCCGGGTTTGACTCCCACCAACACGAATAATATAAGTAACAATTTTAACTGCCGATTTACCACGTACTCGGTGGTGAAGGATAACATTGTGAGAAAACCTGCACGTCTAAAGAAAAATAAATATTATGAGGCCATGTGAAGCCCGCCATCGTGCACTTTAGCAGCGAAATGAGAGAAGGCCTGTGCCTAGCACTTGGACATACATAGTATGACATACAACTTTACTTTGTAATAATGAAAATATTAAGGATCATTTTTAAAGACGTGACTATTTCACGCTTATATATTTAATCCGTTAGATGACCGCCTGACAAAATGTTCAGGGTTCGCAACGTAGTCACCATTTAGTTAGTACGTTGCGGATCCTGGTTCAAATCCCGACCACACACAACATTTACTCATAACTTACATTTTCCAATGACCCCTTGTCTCTAACACTGTCAAACGATCACATGACCTATGGCGATTCTTGACGTTCTGATTCCAGCCTTAAATTAAATGTGCTGTGAATATGCTTCTGACATTGATCTCACTTGAAGGAGCAACACTGCAGCTATATAAAGGCGCAGCACTTTTAGGGATGAACCACGCTTTTCAACCCACTTCAAAAAGGAGGAGAGGCTTACAATTCGTCGCAATCATTTTTTTTATGTATACTTTTCAAGCGTGCTCAATTACATTATATAAAAACCGGTCGAGCGCTTTTAAAAAAAATCAAAAATAAATTATTGAAGTTGGAAAAGTTTACTTTGCCAATATTCCCTCAATAAAATAAAATTATGTGTTTTATCTAGCTTAAAGAGCACCTCCCACCCTCCCTCAATTGCGTGCACTATTACCGTCACCACTAATGCCGGTACCACTACTTCAATACTAATAATATTTATATTGAAGTAAGTTGTATAATTTTTTTTTCACTTGTACCGAGTACCGGCATAAGCGGCGTAATGATATTGTTTCGTATAGTTAGTTACGGGAACTGGAGACTCTGTTTCTAGTAATGAGACATTCCAACTTAGTTCTCAGTAGTTGATTCGTAGTCAAAATCAGATATACATCAACCAACTTATCCAGCAGAGCTTGTTTTATTACACACATGTACGCATACACATACACACTGACACATTTCCTCTTTGTCTTCAGGTGTGACGATTCAACTAAAATATGCTCTTATATGCTTCTTTGTTTAAAGTTGTTGCGAATAGTTATAAGACGGTTATTTGTTTGCCTCATAAATGTTATAAAAAGCAATATATCCCTTCAAAGTTATTAAAGTGCGTTCGGGAATTAAAACTATGATAGCGATTTTATTCGTTGTATACATGAGGTAATGAAGGACCGAAAGTAACGGATTTAGCTCGCAATGGTCCATACCAACATTTAAAAAAACTGTCAGTAGTAAGACTGCACGTCTGAAGTGAAAACTTGATAGCTTTACAAACTTATAAACATTAGTTTTGGGTTGTCAACGTTCTTTCTTCAATTTTATGTACCTGAGCGTGACAATCACTCGAGTTTTGTGCTTTTTCTCCATCCCAAAAGTGCCCAATGTACCTAAAGAAGTGTTCACTTCAAAAATGCAGCATATTGCCAATCTTGAGGACTATGAAGGAATGCGTCGCTTTCAGTAAAAAAAATATCTACCTTTTCCTCATTATCCATATAGTGAAAATATAGATTTTTTTTAATAAAGCAAGCGTTCAGAGATTCCCGCCTATAAATGACTTTTCTTTTGTATATATATATATGTGTCAGATATAACATATTTCTCTTATGTTAGGTGGATTAACCAAATAAAAAATACAGCAGCGGTATGTTTCTATTGTATTTAGTGAGTCGGTTCGGTCCATTCGTACTGCAGTTATTACACAACTGCACTGTGACTTTACCATTTTTAAAATTGTTATTGTTAAACGTTAAAATTTTATTAGTTTTAGTTTTAATATAAATAAAACTTAATTTAATAGCCGCAATAGACACTGCTCTCTTCTTAATTCGAAGAGAGTTACCAAGACTTCTATTCTACTCTAATAACGCAAGAAAATGTTCTCCCAGTTGCTCCAGTGCGAAGTGGCGGCCATCATACATTTTTCTATATTCTTACAATGTAAACTAATTTAACGGTCGATGTCATGCAATTTGGAATTATAAAAATGATTTTTATTTTAAGACAGATGATTTTATCATTTTTTACTAAAAGACTTTTTATTAATGTTCTGTGCAACTTTTGAATATGCTCCTTTCCCACTGCCGGAAGAAATCCTTTTAACCGACATGTTTGACACGAAGATTGGTCATTCTTGTCACTGGTGTGTGTAGCGTTGTACGCTATTATAGTAAAATATCAATTAAAAATATATAATATTGTAATAACAATACAAATATACTTAATATTCTATAATTTTTTACTTATTTGGCTCTATCAAATACTCATAGTTTATCTATAGTACAGTACGACCCTAACTAATATATTCAAATTGAGTTTATCAAGCCTAACAAAGTCACATAACACTAAACACAACATATGTTACATCGGGTATATACGAGACGATTATACCGTCAATATATAATATATTGCAAAATATGAAACAATAATATCTGTCATTTTTCGTACTAGTCTCTTACAATGCAGGATGCTTCGGGGGATTCGATACATTCTTTTTCGCCATCATCACACGATCATGCATAAATAATAAATAACTTAAAGTAATTGTAGCTGTGTTTTTGCTGACCTTACTGAAGACAGTAATATTTCCAGAGGCTTCTAGAAGCTTCACAGGCCTTTCTATATAAATTAATGAGTGAGATGTGGCTTCGTGATTGTGAATACTTTTTAAATGTCAGAAAAAAAAAACTTACAACAGTTTGTAAATCAATGGTTGGGCAAATAGTTTAACAAAACTCCGTGATTTTTTGACAATACCCGCACTTTATTTCAATCGCTCACATGAATTCTAAATATAGCTTATAAAGTATATTGGTTACATATATATTACATACTATATTAAATTAAAATTTAATAATGTGGACAGCTAAGCATAGGACGGAAAACATGGAGATGGACATGGTGGGTTGTAAGTTGTCAATTGAGAAGGTTCAGTTGCACACGATGACTGATACAATGAAACGACCGCGCAGCCTGAAGTCGTAAAGTGAGACGGAGGGTTTGGTTGGAAGCAGATGATGGGTGGACTCGGTACTGTAATCCTAGGAGGTTTCACAACTAGCATTCCCGGTGCTGGTGGCTGTATTGGAGGTGGCTGTACCTGAAAATTGTTCATAAAACGTTTTGTCTTATTGTAAAGAATTATAAAACAAAAAAAATATATTATACAAGTAGTATGAAAAATTCATACTTTAATAGGAGCAGGCTTTGGTGGTTGAACCGGCGCAAGTTTAACAACGATCGGAGCAGGCCGAGGTGGGTACACAGGCTTAGGCCTGACTTCAATTGGGGCTGGGGTAGGCGGTTGCACTGGCTCTGGCTTCACGTATATTGGAGCCGGGGCAGCTGGTTGAACTGGTGGTGGTTTCACCCATATTGCAGGTGGTGTTGGCAGGCGTATAGTTCCTGGTCGAACAACTATTGGAGGAGGTGCCCGAAACCGAATTTGACCAGGTTTTAAGATCACTGAACCTGTAATTATTAAATTTTCTTTAAATTTTTTAAAGATACATTACTTCAATATTATTTCAAAACTAAAAAAACAGAACGCATTTGATACCATACTAATAATACGTTATTTAATTATTTGATTGAATTTTGATTATATTAAAATGATTTAGTTTGTATTAATATCTTGTACTTACACTGGGGTGCCTGGCCATATAAATACTTTACAGATGGCTCAGAAGGATTGCAAGGTCCAATGTTTATGACTTCATTATTATCAGAACACGGAGGAGCACACGGAGACACTGGCTCACAGGGTTCACATATCCCCCATGTATATAACAATAACTATAATTACCTGATAACCAAACGACTTTACCCCACGCCATCTTGCGGTCGTCTGATTTATCAAAGTAAAATTTTCAATATTTATACATGCAAAGAAAGTGTTTACATATTTAAATATAATCAAACTTTATCGCAAATGTAGATTTTAAAATAAATAATGTAAAACTTTTATTGGTATAAGATTCAAGTATTTGAAAATATTTTTATCTTTGCATAAAATATCTTTATCTTTGCATAAAATATCCCGAAATGGTTTGTAAGCATAACATAAAATATTTTAATATTATCCTAATCAATTCATTACAGTTAAATAGCATTTTATGTAAAGTTTATAGTTTGATTAAATATCGCTAAACACACGATAACACATGCCTTGAAATTAGCAACGAGAACAATAACTTTTTATCGTGTAGTGGCGGTGTTAGAATATCCACTACCCCATATCATCCCTTGGGTGTCATAAAAGGCGACAGACGGACACAAATCAGGAGATGGGTAGCAGCGTCTTCCTAGTAACGACTAAAAACAAAAAACTGCGGTTGTCAACCCACTTCGCAACTATGGCAAATATTCCCCCTATAAGGCAATCTATGTGGAAGGCCTATGTTCCGCAGTGAACTTTGGTAGACCGTAACGGAACAGAACGGCAATAGATTTAGTTTCCTTGTTACGAAAAGCCTTTTCTTCTTTTGCCTTTCCATCTCTTCATCTCTCATCTTTCGTTCTGCTGTATTCTTTACATAATATTCTGTAACGCCCCCCCCCCCCATTCATATATAAATAGAGGCCGTCTTCAAAAATATAAAATTTATATGACCAGTGTACCAACCATATATTGATCTTTCTCAAGAATCTTTGTAATGGTTTAGTTATAGGCCGTTTAATAAATTTATGGCGTGGTCGTCTTACGTAGGATACTTATTTACGTTGCGTTTGTTTTATAACTTAGTTCTTTTAGTGTTGATTAAATGTTTCGATCATGTTTGTCTCACCCACCAACAAGTTGCTTTCAATCATTCAAAGGTGGGAAATTTACAGAGATAACTTATTATGTTATTATATAAAACATCATGGAGGTCCAGTCTGCAGCCCCATCATGAAGGGACGCGACTTGAGCAAAGCTACTTAGTTGTAAGTCAAAGCAACATGCAGAGAGCGCTATTGAAATAAGCGACCCGCCAAACAACTATCGCAGAAACGCAATGCTGCAGAACGAAAGATCGCCGACGTATCATAATGCTATGCGCTAAGACACTGCCCACAAATGGTAGGGATGTGCGATGTCCACGCGCAAGTTGTATTGCTACAACAAACCCGCTTAACTCCAGCACTAAGATGACATGTCTAGGACAAGTCAGTTAGCGAGTTCAAGTTTACCTCGGTCTCGGACACTGTGAAGCAGCCTACACAACACTATAATAATCGTTTTCAAGTTCCATTTCTATCAATATAATGCTTTTACATATTTGAGACCCTTCACATATTTGCTTTATTTGATAGACCTTACTATTATATGACTTATACATATGGGACTTCAAGTCATAACTAAGCTATTATTATGTTTATGCATCATAAAGTCCTTCTATATTAAAGCTTTGGTATCATATTCCTTAACATCTTAAGTCCCTAATATAGGACTATACATTGTGCAACAGTACTGTAGTATTTCGGCACCCGACCGCCCCATATATATGTACGACCTTGGGGGCGTGCGTCTCCGGCAACTCCCTCTTAAAAGCAACTAGCTGTGCCCAGCGGTTTCACCCGCGTCATCACGTGTCCGAGGTGCGCCACATGACATGACACCTAGTTCAAGCATTTTATAATTGCAATTAAATATTTTATTTGATAGCAATGTATGAAAAAATTGGCATAATTAATGGAGTACTTTTATCTGTCGGCATATATGATGTAGAGCGAAGTTAAGTTTTATCTACTTTCCCTTCCCCTCCCGGTTGAGCGTCCTTCTCCCCCCCCCCTCCGTCTCACGTCCCAGAAAGTGTCTCGAAGTGCGGTTTTTTCCAGTTTTAAAGAAAACCGTACACGATACATGAAAAGTGTGTAGACATGAAATGATTGTTGATAAATTTGCTATCAAACTCTTATACTTATTATTCAATAAAATTTTCAAAATACTATAGCAACGTGAAATGAAAGAGTTCAGAAATAAAGATGTAACTAATCATTGTCATAAAAGTACTCAATTAGTTTTTAATTTATTTTAGCTATAATAATTGAACTAACCTTGCTCATAGAAGCTTTCAATACTGGCTTCTAGCAGTTCTTACCGGGCGGCTAGGGTTTATGTGCCGTTCGCGCGCTCAGCCAAGTATTGAATTATTTTAATTTTACATTATCTCTTAAACTATGCGTCCGAATAACATGGTATAAGGAACAAAGTTTATCTTCATAAAATTGTCTTGATGATGAAGTAACTTTCGTTCGTATGGATAAATAGGCCATGCCTAATAATAACGCTTATAAATCACTTTTTAATTTTCAATATTTTTTGTCACAAAATACCTAATTATGGCTTATGTATAAGAAATAGACATATGGTATCGCGGACTTTTTTTTAGACGCAGTAAAGCCATGACACCAAAAACCATAACACTACCGTCTGTCAACCCATCTCTTCGGCAGAGTTTGTCTGATAATCCAAATCTTCTACGTTTTTATATACAAAAGTAATTGTTATGTTAGTTCTGCATGGCAAGCACTGATAATTTTGTTTGATTTGCAACCACTTGAGCGTTCATCAGCAATGATTTGCTGATGTTTAAATTTTAAATATTTTGATTAAATGACATGAAGCGCAAATTGTTTTGACTTAGGAATATAACGGGCTTGGTGCGGAATAATTTTAGTCCAATATGAATTTGTAAGCATATCTTTAGTGTTTATACACCAACATAAAATCAAATTTGGGAATTTTTGTTAAATAAATTCTTACCATCTCTATGATATGCGACAAGTTACAGTTTTCTGTATACTCTCCGAAGTTGGATTCGTATTCATCGAAACACTTCAAAAAATGACCGATCACTGTAGTGTGTCACGTTATTATGTTATTTGATAAACAAATAAATAATAACAACAATTTTTTTAAAGATATTTAATAACACTACTTATAAAACTAGACTAATATAACTACTGCTAAAGAGATATTTAATAACACTATGTATAAAAAGAACTAATATAAATACTACTAAGAAAAAAATACTAAGCTGACTAATAATAAAAAAGGAAAATAAAATAAAATTAACAGGTCACGGGTTCGACGCCTTTCAGGATCAGGAGAAAAGCAAGTACTTCCCTGGCACGACTGGCGGCGAGTCCGGCGGAAGTGGTTGGAGATATGTGTCCTTTATCATCATCATCATCATCATTACAGCCCTTCACAAGTCCACTGCTGAACATAGGCCTCCCCCAAAGAATGCCACAAAGCACGGTCCTGAGTCACCTGCATCCATCGACTTCCTGCATGTCTTACCAGGTCGTCACTCCATCTCGTGGGGGGACGCCCTACACTTCGCCTACCGGTACGAGGCTGCCACTCGAGAACCTTTCTTCCCCATCGGTTGTCGGTTCTTCGAGCTATATGGCCGGCCCACTGCCACTTCAGCTTACTAATCCGTTGGGCTATGTCGGTTACTCTGGTTCTACTGCGGATATCCTCATTCCTAAGTTTAGCACGCAGAGAAACTCCGAGCATAGCCCTCTCCATAGCTCGCTGAGCGACCTTGAGCTTCCTCATACGGCCAGCAGTGAAGGACCACGTCTCAGTTCCATAAGTCATCACTGGCAACACGCACTGGTTGTACAATTTCGTTTTCAGGTTTTGAGGTATGTCTGACGAGAAGATGTGTCGTAGCTCCCCGAACGCTGCCCAGCCGAGTTGTATCCGTCGATTGACCTCTCGGTCGAAGTTGGACTTACCTAGTCGGACTATTTGTCCCAGGTAAACATACTCGTCAACAACTTCGAGCTTAGTGCTCCCAACAACTACCGGCATAGGTGTGACATGGACATTGAACATGATCTTTGTTTTGTCCATGTTCATCTTAAGACCTATCCGTTGGGAAACACTATCGAGGTCATTGAGCACAGTGCTTAGGTCCTCCAGCGATTCTGCCATAAGGACTATATCGTCGGCAAATCGAAGGTGAGTGATGTACTCGCCATTGATGTTGATACCGTATCCTTTCCAGTCCAGAAGCTTGAAAACGTCTTCCAATGCAGCGGTGAAGAGTTTCGGGGATATGACGTCACCCTGTCTTACACCTCTCTGCAATTGGATAGGTTTCGTACTCTGGTTCTGTACTCGGATAGCCATCGTAGCCCTACTGTAAAAGCACTTCAACACTTATACACTTATGAACGATATACCGACAGTCAACTTGGCACCGCTGAAGGGACTGCAGCACCGCCCAAATTTCGACGGAATCAAAGGCTTTCTCATAGTCCACATACGCCAGACATAGTGGCAAATTGTACTCTTCGGACTTCTGTACAATTTGCCGAAGGGTATGTATGTGGTCTATGGTGCTAAAGCCCTTTCGGAAACCGGCTTGTTCGGGAGGCTGGAAGTCGTCAAGTCTGCGCGCGAGACGATTCGTAATGACTCTCGAAAACAGCACGTAGACGCGGCTCAGAAGGGAAATCGGTCTGTAGTTCTTCAAGAGAGCGTTGTCACCTTTCTTGAAGAACAAGACCACCTCACTTCTGCTCCACGCCTCCGGTGTAATGCCACCATGGAGGACGGAATTAAAGAGCTTCTGAAGGACTTCAAGTACCGGTCTTCCACCCGCTTTCAGAAGCTCCGCTGTAATTCCATCCTCGCCTGGGGCCTTACCGTTTTTAAGGTGCTGGAGAGCCATTCTAATCTCGCTCAGACTGACGTCCGGGATATCTTCGGAATAGTGTCGAATGAGATTTGCTCTTGGATCGTTACTCACACTTGCGTGTGGCTCCAACGATGACGTGTACAGCTGCCCATAGAACCTCTCAATCTCACTCAAAATCTCAGGTGTCCCGGAAACGATGCTGCCACATTCTGTCTTCAGCTTTGAGAGGTGACTCTTTCTGGCAGACAGATCTCTGGCAAAGACTTTGGAGCCTTGGTTCCGCTCGATCGCTTCTTCAATACGAGCTGTATTGAAGTTGCGTAAGTCCCGCCGCATGCATTTGGAGATCTGTCTGTTCAGATGCCTGTATGCTGTCAAATCTGTTGAAGAATGTAGCTTCATCTCCCGTCTAACAGCCATGAGATTAAGAGTGTGATCGGAGAGTTTTTGTGTTCTTCTGCGGCGGGTCTTGCAGAACTTAGCTCCGACCGCATGGACAGTTTCCACGAGCTTGTCATTCATATCGTCCACTTCATTGCAGTTTTCTAGGCACTGAAAACGGTTTTGTAACTCGAGCTGAAAGGTTTCGGGACTTTGGATTAGAGCACGATGGGGACGGAGCGTTGACTTCATTAGACGAGATCTCTCCAACTTAACGTTTAGGTTCAGTGTGCCTCTAACCATTCGGTGATCGCTACCAGTTTTCACACTTGCGATCACGGAGACATCACTGAACAGTTGTCGTCTGGTCGTCATAATGAAGTCAATCTCATTTTTTGTCGAACCGTCGGGGCTCGACCAGGTCCACTTCCTGTGGGGCCGCTTCTGGAAGAAAGAGTTCATCATAAAGAGTCCCTCTTTCTCCATGAAGTCGGCCAGCTGCTGGCCCCTTGGGTTCCGTTGCCCTATTCCAAATTTCCCTACTTTCAGCTCACCGTTTTCTCTTGTGCCTAGTTTTGCATTGAAGTCTCCCATTAACACCGTATATTGGGTTTTGGAGGAATGCATGGCTCTAGAGATATCCTCATACGTTTCCTCCACCTCCCCATCGGGGTGTGCCGAGGTTGGTGCGTAAACCTGTATGACCTTCAGCGAATACCGTTTGGTGATTCTGAGTATAAGGTACGCAACCCTCGTCGACACACTCCCGATCTTTACAACGTTGTTAACGAGAGACTTGTGGATGATAAATCCGACACCTCCTTGGGACAGATGGTCGCCCTCCCGGTGATAGAGCAAGTTGCCGGATTCGAGGATTACCGTGTCCTCCCCCTCTCTTCGGACTTCGGATAATCCTATAATATGCCAGCGCAACTTGTCTATCTCTTCTTCCAGCTCCACGATCTTCTCGTCAGTCCTCAGGGTGCGTGCGTTGTACGTTGCCAGGTCGAGTCGTCTAAGGTGGCAACCGAACCTCCACCGGAGATTCTTAGCACCCCCTGCCCCGCCGTTACCATGGTCGCCACCGTAGCCAGGAATAGCGGGGCCGCCGGGGACTGGGGGCCGTCTCTTTGTTACATTCATAGGGGGGTATTTGCCATAGTTGCCACGCTTGGCAAGCGGGTTGGCAACCGCAGTTTTTTTTATTGTAATTTTGGCTATTATCAGGAAGATGCTGCTGCCCATCTCCTGCCTGTTTCCCTTTGTCGCCTTTTACGACGCCCACGGGAGGATATGGGGTAGTGGTATTCTTGACCGCCACTACACGGGATATATATATATATATATATATATATATATATATATATATATATATATATATATGTATATATATATTTATTTATTTATTTCATTTAATTCTAAATCTTCCTATCTTAAGTTTGGAAGTAAAATAATAAGAAGGATGTCACAGCTCCAGCGAGGTTCCCCAATATAAGGGGGAACAACCGTTAACATTTAATCATTATTAACAAACTTATAATAAGCTATTAGCTATAATTTGCATAACGTATACGTTTTGAATTATTTAATATAGATCCAGAAATGCATTTAGGCGAGTCGTGCCTTCACGGTCACACTGAGGTCACTCGTCAGCCGCGCGGACTATTCATGAACCCCCACTTGTCTCCGCGCGAATTAGATGACACATTACAATATCCCGCTGGCCACCCAAGGATTTTTCTTCCTATAAGTAGAAAAATTCGCAGCAAAACCAAAAAATGTGCTATTTAGACAATTTAAAATATTTTATGTGCCATGGCCCTAAATATTTACCGTTCATACCGTCCTCCAATTCGTACACTAGAGGTGACCTCTTTTTAGTTATGTGGCATTTAATAAATTTCGGGGCTATTTTTTCATTAAAAAATTTGTGTTTATCACTCACATAGTAAGTTCGCTTAAATATAATATCGCCTTCGTTAAATTCTGTGAACCTTCTCCTTAAATTATAACGTTTGGAATTTTGTTGATGATGATGCCATAGAGATGCCTGAACTTTGTTAAATATTTTAGCGAGATAACCGATGTTTTCAGCATAGGTGTCTCGCGGTAAGAAAAAAATTTCGTCGCCAAGGTTGTTGTCAACGTAGTGAGAACCACATATTACCAATTCACGCCCATATACAAGGAATGAGGGAGTGTAACCAGTAACCTCGTTAACGGAGTTGTTTATTGCAAACAGTATTTTAGGCAAATATACATCCCAAGAACGTTGATCTTCTTTCACAAAGGTCGATATACAGGTGACAATAGTTTTATTATAGCGTTCCACCAAATTAACCTGAGGAGTATATTTAGGTGTAAGAAAAACTTTAGGAATAATATATTTATTAAATAACGCAATGGTCTTCTCACAAATAAATTGGCTGCCATTATTCATGTACACCATTTGAGGAATGCCATGTGTTAAAAATACAGAGTCTTCCAGATGTTTAATTACAATGTCGGCTGTAGCTCTTTTTACCGGAAACGCTAAACAATATTTGGAGAAACAACATGTTACGACTAAGATATAAGAATTTTGTTTTCTACTAACTGGCAGGGGTCCAATGAAATCAATTGAAATAATTTGGAAAGGTCGGCAACACCGACTTTATATAAATGTATGCAAAGAAAAGCAAGAACTAATTAATAAACTTAAAATATATTCAATTGAGGTGGAAAATATGAATCACTGTTATGAGACTGATATAGAGTGTCTAAATTCAACAATTTTATCACTTAAAAGCTCTCTAGAAATTGTATCAAATAAATATGCATCGGCTCAAGATGAGATAAAAGAACACATATTGGCCATGAATGATCTGGTAAAATCATGTGAATATAATGAGGAGCGCTTTGACTCCTTAATAAAAAATCAGAGTGAGTATCAGCGCTCCATACCAGGTTCATCGGGGACAATATGTGTAAATAACAAAGTCAACAGTAAGACCTCATTATTTTCACCTACACTCTATGACAGTGCCATGACAAAGGATATAAACTTAAAAAGCAATGTAAATATTAAAAATAATAAAGTTATTATGTATTGTGATGACATAGGCAAAAATTTGGGCATGATGTTAAATAACTGTTTAAAAGGACATATGATCACTAATTATTGCATGCCTGGAGCATCCTTTAGTCATATAATGAATAAAGTTTTAACTAGTAAATTTTGTCCTAATAGCACATTAATAATTCTTGTTGGGAGAAGAGGCAATGTAAACAAAAATCAATTATTAAAATATATTGATAATCTAAATACTTTAAATGTACATAAAATTATCTTGTTTACATTGCCTTACATACAGGGTTGGCCGCAGGAAAATAAAATAAGATATGATTTAAATTTATTAATGAATAACTTTTCATGTAATAATAATTTAAACTTGACATTTAATTGTTACAATTATAATGATAGAATTAATTTAATAGATATAAATAATTTAATTAAGAAATTTTTGACTAGAGATAGGTATTACCTATCAAAATATAATTTAAGACAGATAGCAAATGTGCTATCTTATTATTTATATATTAACTCAGCCAAGGACTTGGCTACACAGACATCTGCTTCTTTTGAGCAGTGTAATGACTTATTATGCCATTTGGAATCAGTTCCAAGTAATTTAAATTAGAAAATGAGACAATAGAGGTAATCTCTAGCAGTTATAATAACTTAAATAATTTAGAATGTAGCTTACAAATCTTTAATTGTATGACTCCACAGAGTAATAATGAAAATTGTTTACACCTGGTGCATCAAAATATACAAGGCATGATAGGCAAAGAGCTAGAAATTGAGTTGTTCTTAAATAGCAACAATATTCATATCTTATGTATTACTGAACATTGGTTAAAAGCTTATAATTTAATGTTTAACTTCAGTAATCACCAGGTGGTCAGTTCTTTCAATAGAGATACGGTTTTAAGAGGTGGCTCCTTAATATTAGCTAGTAAATTATTATCATGTAAAGAACGTAAAGACATTGTGAGCCTCTCTGTTGAGCGAACTGTAGAAATGGCATGTGTTGAGTTTGAGCACCTCATTGTTGTGAGCGTCTACAGACCCCCATGTTGTACATATGATACTTTTGAAAACATTATGGAGGAAGTTTTTGCTAAGCTTAATAAACAGAATAAATCTGTTGTAATATGTGGAGACTTTAATATCAATCTCCTAGAAGCTTCCTCAATCAATATTAAATTTAGATCATTGTTTAAATCATATGGTCTTTTTAATTTATTTTTAGAGCCAACACGTATTGCTCAATCTAGTGCAACATGTATAGATAACATTTTTACAAATGTGAAGCCGTTGCATAAATTTATAATTCAAAAATTAAGTTCTGATCACTGTGGACAGGTAGTTTCGTTACCTTATGATCACAAAAAGCAAGTAGATGAGAAAGTTGTGTCTGTTCCAGTAAATGCACGTCGCTTGGAGAAATTTAGAAGTAACATAGTGAAAAAACTTCCATCCCTTTCATACCAAAATGATCCTAATTTAATGTATGGAACATTATTTAAGCTTATTTGCAATGAATTTAATAATACTTTTACTTCTAAAACATTCTCCTTGAACAGTCGGAAGTCATTCAATGAATGGGCGACAGTAGGAGTCCATAAGAGCAGGCATAGGTTATATGATCTTTACCATGAAAGGTCATATAATCATAGCGCCGAATTTAGGGAATATGTAAAAAAATATTCAAAAATATTTAAAAGAGTGTGCTCCATAGCCAAGTCTTTGCATTTGAGCAACAAAATTAAGACGGCTTCCAATAAAATTAAAATGACATGGAGTATAATTAATAGCGAAACTGGTAAGATCAACTCTCGCAATTCAAATTACCAGTTAAGTGTAAACAACAAATTAACTTTATCAGATCAGGACGTAGCAATGGTTTTTGAGAAATATTTTACTGATATTCCGATCTTGACCACTAAGTCACTGAATTCTTCTCCTGCCGTCGCCGAATCATTACTTAAACAAAATGTAAATGTGTGTACAAAGAATTTTACATTTCATAAAGTGTCATCAAAAGATATTGTAAAATATTTTAAAACTATTGATGTTAAGAAAACTGCGGATCTGTGGGGGATTTCCGTTAAAGTTATTGCGTCTATAATAGATACAATCGCGCCTCATTTAGCTATTATTTTTAATACTAGTATCGAATCTGGTGTGTTTCCTGATTTAATGAAGCATAGTAAAGTAATACCTTTATTTAAATCTGGTAGTACATTAGACCCCGCCAATTTTAGACCTATTTCTGTACTACCAACACTTAGTAAGATTTTTGAAAAAATTGTTCTTGTTCAAATGTTAAATTTTTTTAATATAAATAATTTACTTCATAAAAATCAATTTGGTTTCACAAGGGGTCGCTCGACAACTGATGCCGGTGTTGAGCTGATTAAATATATCTTTAATGCATGGGAGAACTCACAGGATGCTTTGGGTATATTTTGTGACCTATCCAAGGCCTTCGATTGTGTTCACCATGAAACATTAATCAGGAAACTTCAACACTACGGTGTAAGAAGTGATGCCCTTAAATTAATTATTTCATATTTAAGTAAGAGAACGCAAAAAGTTGTCATTAACAATATGAGCTCTTCCGGATCGATGGTACAAATGGGCGTGCCTCAAGGCTCAATTCTCGGCCCCTTTCTGTTTCTTGTATACATTAATGACTTACCTTACATAGTAGGGGATAACCATGATATAGTATTATTTGCAGATGACACTTCTTTAATTTTCAAATTAAGTCGACAGTTACTAAAATATGACGAAGTAAATAATGCTATCTCTAAATTAGTAAATTGGTTCGATGTTAATAATTTGCATTTAAATGGCACTAAAACAAAATGTATGAAATTCGTGACTCCAAATGTCAAACAATTAAATACTAATGTAATTTTAAATGGGGAGAAACTGAGTCTTGTAGATACCACCATTTTTCTTGGAATCACACTAGACGCGAAGCTTCAATGGAGCCCCCATATATCAAAACTAGCAAGCAGACTTAGTTCTGCAGCATATGCTGTAAAAAAGATTAGAAGTTTAACCAGTGTTGAAACAGCTAGGCTAGTTTACTTCAGCTACTTCCATAGCATAATGTCGTATGGTATTTTGCTATGGGGACACGCCGCTGACACTGAAATTATATTTGTTTTGCAGAAGAGGGCCATAAGAGCAATTTATGATTTAAAGCCTAAAGAGACGCTGCGACAAAAATTTAAGGAAATTAATATATTAACTTTGGCCTCTCAATACATTTATGAAAATGTAATGTACGTACACAAAAATAAAAGTAGTTTTACAAAAATAAGTGATATTCATTCTGTAAATACTAGGAACAGACACAAGCTAGTAGTACCAGTTACTCGACTCCATCGAGTCAGTAATTCATTCTTGGGGCGATGTATACGCTTTTACAACAAAATTCCAGAAAATATACAAAGTTTGACTTGTTCAAAGTTCAAAAACTTTATTAAACTAAGTTTGTATAAAAAGGGTTATTATAATATTAAGGAATTTATGGATGATAATAACCCCTGGAAATAAGATGATCGCTACCAAGCTATTTCTAATTTGTTGTGTTGTTAATTTGTGTAACATCATGATTGTAAGCTGTTATTTAAAAAAAAAAAGTCCCGCTGGGTTTCTTGCTGGTTCTTCCCAGGACAGAGGTTTTTTCCGAACCAGTGGTAATCAAACAAAAGAGTGACTTTCAATAAGTATTATTTATAATCTATATTGAATAAAAAACGTTTCTGTTTCTGTTTCTGTTTCTGTTACACTGTTTAGGTCGTCCCATTTCTCCTAACACATT